>CM052543.1:121504525-121635508 GCA_028533065.1 Trachops cirrhosus
AATAGGCTTTTCATAGAATTTGAGAAGTTGTGTCTAAATTTCATTGAACGAAGATGCCCAAAAATAGTGAGAGAAAGAGAGAGAGAGAGAGAGAGAGAAAGAGGAGAGAGAGGAGAGAGAAAGAGAGAGGAGGGGGGAGAGGGAGAGGGGGAGGGAGGGGAAGAGAGAGAGAGAGAGAGAAAGAGGAGAGAGAGAAGAGAGAGAGAGAGGGAGGGGGAGGGAGGGGGAGAGAGAGAGAGGGAGACAGGAAAGTAACAAATCAAGGATGAAGAATGGGAGCATGCACTATTGGATATCAAGATTTCTTTCATGGTTAAAGCAACCGAAACAACGTGTGCCAGCCCAGGAGTGGATCGGCAGACTACAGGACAGAACACACATGTGGGGCAGGGGGACCCTGGGAGAAACATGGATGTGACGGTAACACAGTCCAGGTCCTCAGGTTGTCACACCGACCCAGAGGACGTCAACCTGGGGGAAGTCAGAGTGGCTCCCAACTGCAGAAAGCCTGGTCAAGGTGGAGCCAGGCTACTCAACCTGGGGTCTGAGAGCAGAGAAGGGCCAGGGGTGGCAGGGCTAAGAGAATGCTGTCCTCTGTGTCCTGCAAACTGAACCTTAGCAGGAGGTGAGGGTTATGGGAGCCATGGAGCTCAAAGGGCTGGGAGGGAGGAAGGACTTCCATAACTGTCGTAACAACAGGCACCACGTGCTGTGTGCCACTCACGGTGGCTGGTGGTTTATCATACGTTATGTCACCAGTCCTCACAACCACTTAAAGGGAGAGAACAGTATTACCCTAATTTTACAGGTGAGAAAATTACGACTTAAAGAGGTTAAACAATGATACAACAGAAAGTGACAAAGCAGACTCTGAGCCCAAGTCTGACTTCAAAGTCAGAGTCTGCAATGCTGAGGCTGGCAGCGATGGCATGCTGAGCCCACAGCAGACCAGTTCTTGGAGCTCCTGGCCACTGTAAGCCAAGACGAGGCTACTTTACGTCCCAGGCTGTGTAGCAGTTGGGACCCTGGGAGGGTGGTGACAGCCAACATTTACATTGGGGTACCATCCTGAACTGATTGAGAATGTGGTCACACCAGCTTTTATCAGGACTTACTTTCCACAGAAGCCCCATAAGGCTGGCAGGGGAACATTAACCCAGCAAATCATCTTGGTATCTTTATCACAATCTGGCTCCACGGACCTTTAACTCAACCCCTCATGGCACTTCAACAAGAACGTCTTACAACTGGCTGTTTCCCAGGGCACCAGCGTAGATATCAAAAAATTTAGATGTGGATTTCTGGCCAAGATGAAGGCATAGGTACACACACTGTGCCTCCTCGTGCAACCAAAAGAAGGACAACAACAATTTAAAAGCAAAAAACAACCGGAACTGGCAGAAAATCAAACTGTATGGAAGTCTGACAACTAAGGAGTTAAAGAAGAAATATTCATCCAGATCAGTAGCAGGGGCAGAGACAGGCAGCAGGGCAGAGAGGACTGGGGGCAAGGCGGCAGCTGGTGGACCCAGCGAGGCGGTGGATTGTGGAGCCGGTGGACCCATATTTGCATGTGGATAAGCCAGGAGGAACAACTGAGGAATAAGACAGATTTCGAAACCTGGGGTCCCAGAGTGGGGAAATAAAGCCTAAAACCACTGACTGAAAACACCTGTAGGGGTTGATGCGGCAGCGGGAGAAACTCCCAGCCTCACAGGAGAGTTCATTGGAGAGACCAACAGAATCGTACAACATACACAAACCCACCCACCCGGGAATCAGCACCAGAAGGGCCCACTTTGCTTGTGGGTAGCGGGGGAGGTGACTGAAATCCGGTAGAGAGTGGAGCAAGTTCCCTCTTGCAAGTTCACTGTTCTTGCAAGTTCACTGTTCCCTCTCGGACCCCTCCCCCACATACAGTATCACAACATCACAACATCACAATGCAGTAACCTGGGTTGCCCTGCCCTGGTGAACACCTAAGGCTCCAGTCCTCACTACATAACAGGTGTGTCAAGATAAAAAAGATGACCCAAATGAAAGAACAGATCAAAACTCCAGGAAACATAATACTAAGCAACGAAGAGATAGCCAACCTATCAGATGCACAGTTTAAAACACTGGTAATCAGAATGTTCACAGAATTGGTTGAATTTGATCACAAATTAGATGAAAAAATGAAGGCTACACTAAGTGAAATAAAGGAAAATGTACAGGGAACCAATAGTAATGGGAAGGAAACTGGGACTCAAATGAATGGTGTGGACCAGAAGGAAGAAGAAACATCCAATCAGAAAAGAATGAAGAAACAAGAATTCAAAAAAATGAAGAGAGACTTAGGAATCTCCAGGACATCTTTCAACGTTCCAACATCTGAATTATAGGGATACTAGAAGGAGAAGAGGAAGAGCAAGAAATTGAAAACATATTGAACAAATAATGAAGGAGAACTTCCCCAATCTGGCAAAGGATACAGACTTCCAGGAAGTCCAAGAAGCTCAGACAGTCCCAAAGAAGTTGGACCCAAGGAGGAACACACCAAGGCACATCATAATTACATTACCAAGATTAAAAATAAGGAGAGAATCTTAGAAGCAGCAAGAGAAAAGGAGACAGTTACCTACAAAGGAGTCCCCATAAGACTGTCAGCTGATTTCTCAAAAGAAGGGCTGGAAAGAAGTATTCCAAGTCATGAAAGGCAAGGACCTACACTCAAGATTACTCTATCCAACAAAGCTATCATTTAGAATGGGAGGGCAGATAAAGTGCTTCCCAGATAAGGTCAAGTTAAAGGAGTTCATCATCACTGTGCCCTTATTATATGAAATGTTAAAGGGACTTATCTAAGAAGAAGAAGATAAAAAATATGAACAGTAAAATGACAGCAAACTCACAGTTATTAACAACCACACCTAAAACAAAAACAAAGGCAAACTAAGCAAGCAACTAGAAAAGGAACAGAACCACAGAAATGGAAATCACATGGAGGGTTATCAATAGGGAGTGGGATGGGGAGAGGGGGAAAAGGTACAGGGAATAAGTAGCATAAATGGTAGGTAGAAAATAGACAGGGGGAGGTTAAGAATAGTATAGGAAATGTAGAAGCCGAAGAATTTATATGTACGACCCATGGACATGAACTAAAGGGGGGAATGTGGGTGGGAGGGGTGTGCAGGGTGGAGGGAAATAAGGGAGGGAAATGGGACAACTGTAATAGCATAATCAATAAAATATATTAAAAGAAAAAATTAAGATGCAGTGGGCTGGCAGGGTGACTCGTCACGCTGCTCAGCATTGTTGACCTTCTGTGAACAAAAGCTTGAGGGTAGACCTGTGGGATTAGACAGCCCTTTTCTCCAGGACCTCGCCTTTTCTCCCCTTGGACAGATGTTTCAGCTGTACTCACTTTCCCTGAAAGTCCTGGGAAAAGCTGAGCCAGCACGTTCCAAGGTTCTGACTTGGGTCATTTATAAGCCATTTCATTTCCATAAAATTTAAATAAAAAATAGATTCAGGTGAAGTCAGACAGCAAACAAATGAGAAGGCAAATGGGCTAAGTGGCCTTACTTCGCAGTTAGTCAAAGACTGACCGAGCATGGTCACAGCCACCAATGATGTCATCGAAGGTCTCGTGGGCCAGGAGCCCAGTGATGGGCAGGGACTCAAGAGACACGGGGCTCCTCGGGGCTCCTCTATAAACTCCGGTCACCTTGCTTGGTATTCGGCCAACACCTTAAGCCCTGGGAGGCCTCTGTCAGGTTCATAACCCACCCCAGCCTTGCAGATGAGGGATTAATGGCAGCCATAGTCATTAATAAACACGGAACAACTTGTGCATGTGGATTACTGAGTGCATGTTTGGGTTTGTCATCACTGCCATCCAACGCTAGCCTTGCAGGTGGACGTAAGGGGTCCTTCGTGTGGAAGAAAATGGAGAAGCCCCTCACCACATGGCCTGCCCACTGCTGCCCAACATTCTACCATTAGCGAGTCATTCTTGCCTCTCAAGAGGCTGTGTGAAATAGAGGCAAAGAACCCTGGCTTTGGGGGTCACGTGCCTGGGTTCTATTCTGGCTCTTACCAGCAGTACAGTCACACAACCTCTCTTTAAGAGGTGTATAAGGATAATAGTAATAATAAAAGTAGTATTTGGAGAGCACTGAGCACAGTGCCTGGCACACAGTACATGCAGCATGCACCAGAAAGCGGCAGGGGAGGTGCAACACGATGTGAAGTAGGCCAAGAGAGTATAATAAATGATGGCTGTGGTTTCGGTTGTTGTGTGACCCTCTCAGGTCCTCCTCTAAAGACAGAAATCTCCCCAGAACATGTCCTTGTCTTAGTGCATTAGTGTGCTCGTCCCTTCCCTGCCTCGTGGGAGGGACCTGTGGCAGGCTTGGGCTCAGGGGAGGGGAGGATGGAAGAGGAACAGCAAAGGGAAGACCCGTTATCGGAGAGAAGGGCACTGAGACGCATGGCTGGGGGCACAGAAACAAGTGTCTCCACTTGACTGAGGTTTTGGAACTCACCAACCACAATGTCCAAGGATTTATAAGTGAGGTCATTTGAATGCATTTGTTATGAGGATTAATTTATATACAGTGGAATGCAAAGATCTTAAATATACAAGTAGGTGAGTTTTAACAAATGTATACACTAGTGTAGCTGCCACTCCAACTAGAGCTGTCTTTCATTTGCTGGCTCAAAGACTTCCATACAGAGCTCACACGCCAGAAATACCATTGGGGAAATACCCACGGCGGAAGTCACGGCCCTTCCCTACAGCCCTGGAAGCTGCAGAGGCCCAAGGTGTGCAGGATAAAAGTGGCGCCAACGGGTTGGAATGGAGAACACGGGATTAGAACAGTGAAGCAGAATGGAGAGGGGAACTGAGTCACCACCAGCTAAGAGATTCCATCCTAAAAGGCTGTGTATCAATGAATCTGGGCAAGAATCTGCACGCAGTGGCCCTGTGGGAGTGCCATGGGGGCTGAGCACTGGAACTGACTCCCGACACCTGGATTCTTTCCGCACCTGACTCAGCCATCATCCCACCAACTGTCTTTGAGAAAATCACACCACAGCTTAGTGCCTTAGCCTCCAGACCTTGCAAAACCATGAGAGCGGGCCAAGCACTTTTCTCTGTCTTTTCTGGCTCCAGCCACTTCAACAATCGTCTGTGGATGATCTAGACAGGGCAGCTTCATTGCATGGTGACTCCAAATTCTCCCTTGTTTACTTACTACAGACACAGCCTCGCCCGCCGCTGTCTGGTGCGTTCTGCGAACTGGGACTCTTGACAAAGAGGACACCAGAAAACAGGCACGGAGGCTCATTTACACCAAGACAGGGTAACAAGGCTGGCACATTTTATATCCTGGTGTCTGGTGAGAACTTGGTACTCCTCTGTTCTCCTCAAAGGCATTTGGGAAAGTGGAACTGGAAAACATTTAAGAAAAAGGGGGATCTGAAAAGAAGAAAGTCTCCTGTCATTTCCAAGATTTTGACTGTAGGACAATGAGTTCTCATCTTGTGTATATAAATTCTAACCGACCTGCAAGGCGCCCTAGCCACCCTCGCCTGGGAAGCCCCTCCTAAGCCCTGGGGCTAGAGGGGTTCATGAACTCCTGCACCCCTCTCTAAGCACATGCCCCCTGTACTATCATTCTGTGTCTCCCAGCTGAGGTGGTTATGGTCCTTTTACTCTTTCATAGGCCAGTTAAGTGCTTTGTACATGGTAAACACAAAAGCCTGTATTAAAATGGAGAAATAAACGAATGGGTATCTGTCAGGTTTATGGGAAACTGAACTGTGTCCTTTGACAAAGAGAATTACCTTCTACAAGTAGAAAATTGCCTAAAATGAGCCCTTAAATCCTCCTGAGTCTTCGTTGATGAGTCCTAGCCCACAAGATGCAACAATTCTCTTTTTCATAACGAACTGTCCATTTAGACAATGCTACAGAAGTTGAAATATTATCTGTAATAAATAAAAATTAAAATAGTCGCGTGTATTTGTGGGACACTTTGAACTATTCTGTGAGATGGGAAATGCGGTGGCAGCTGACTTCCAGGGAGCGGGAGTGAGAGGACAGGGGCCCGGAGCTCAGGCAACCTCTGTTTCACTCCTTCCAGCACTCTGTGTTGTCCAGTGCTCTCCTGCAAGGATGGGTGGTTTCATTTGTAAATCACGCTTAATTAAAACTAAAGTTTACAGAGAGCTTTGACACAGATTCACTCATTCAATTACATATACACTGTAATATACATGATGTATCATAATGCGTTTTATTGTGGAAAAATTGGAATCTCAAAGAGGTTAAATGACTTACCCAAGAGTTAATTGCAGAATCAAAAACCAGCGTGCTTACATTACAAAACACAGGAGGAGAGAAACTGGTGTTCCATTCACATTCTAATCCTCCCCACGAGGTCACGAGCACCTCATCATTAGACCAACGTAATTTACTAAGTGCACGCCCTGCACCAGTGCCTCCTATTCCCCCCACCCTGGGAGCCGTAGGGACTGTGCACACCACAATGGCTGTGTGTTCTTTCAGATGGGACACACACATAAGATATGTGTGTGTCCCATCTGAAAAACAGAATTATCTTCTGAGGGGCAGGCCTCTTATAGCACAGGCTTCCCCCACTAGGTGAGTGTTCTAGGAACCCATCTGCATCTGTGTGCTAGATGGTGTTGTTGTGAGAGGCTGCGTTCAGCTTCAGTGAATTTTTTGAAGACTCTTTCAATGCATTTGACCATTTCATGATGGGTGATTTATGAGTGCACCTGTCCACACTACGCTGAGTGTTCAGCAATTTTTGACCAAAAATGGCCTGACCCCAGTGCTCTAACCTCCTTATTCACCTGATCTCACCCCAAGGGCTTTTGTTTGTTTGCTTCCCCAGATGAAAAAAGTCCTCAAAGGGAAACATTTTGCCAGTGTGGAAGAGGTAAAACAAAACAACGGCAGGAGCACTACAAGGTATCAAAATCTATGGGTTCAAAAACTGTTTTGAGCAGTGGAAAAAACATCTTGAGAGGTGTATTGCATCAAATGGAGAGTACTTTGAAGGTGACTGAAGTTTAAACGTGTAAGAATAAATATACAATTTTTTATAAATAAATTCTGGTGTTTTTCTTTTGGGTCCCCCCTCATATAAGGGACTTGCTCACTTATGTCACCTAAATGGATTCTGGAATGGGAATGTCACCTACATTGTTGCCTTTTGCTCACCTGCACATTTTGGAAGTCCCCACTACGTGATGTCATTATCCTGGTCCACGTGTAACTTTTTTCAGGGCATCTCAGGCTGCACTCAGATAAGCACTGTCTTTGGCCAGAAATGTTTCTTTAATTGGTGTCTTTGGAACTTAACTAGCACAATGATTCAATCTGTCAACACTTAACAGGTAGAAATAGAGTCAATATCTTATTGAATCTGCCTCAGACGAACATAAGAAGTAAAAAAGACTTGTTTCTAGTGTCTAGTTCCCCTGTATCTCTTTCTAGGCATGAGCGCTCACACTCCGGGCACCACGCGGGGGTGTCACACCTCTGGAAGAAGCACCAAGTTCAGAACAGGGTTTAGGTTTGATTTCCAAGAGTCTGCTTGGGCAGCTACTTGGAAAGACAGAGCCCACTTGGACAGAACTTCCAGCTACTCACAGCAGCCTCTTGCCTCGGTCTCCTGTTTTAATCATTGTAAAAGAGCTAAACCTCTGTAGCAACAAGGGTCCTTTATCCCAGTAAACAACCTCCCCATAATCAGTGGATTTGTCACCTCTTACCTAGAGCCAGCCAGGAAAGGCTGTCATGTCGTAAAATCCCAGGGCTCACGCAGACCTTCAAGGTTATCTAGGTCAATAACTTTCCATCACGAGACTCCCTCTAGGCTCCTCCAGTGTATGCTCGAACTGCCTAATGAGCAAGTCGCTACTCACTTCAGAATAAATAAATTTAGCTCAGCAGGTCCTTGGTCCCTCTGCAGACGGAACTGTGCTGGCAGAATATGCCTGTCCCTCTTCTTGTTAGTTTAATTATCCATCCTTCCGGCCCAGATGAAATCCTGCTCCTTTGTCAAAGTCCCCCCACTGTCCCACTCTCCTGGCCCTCCTTCCTCTGGATGGCACAGTCCAGCACGTTATAAACACTTGCCAGGGCCTGGTTTGACACAGGTCTGTATTATCTCCAACCCAAACACCAAGGGTCTGAAGGCTGGAGACCATGTCTTCTCCTCTTACCTGCCCTCAGGTCACCTAATCCACAGAAGACTACACCGATGGTGTCCACCCAGTACTTGCTGAATGTGCAGAAAATGGCTAAACTTCAGCGTGCACATACGATATGCTCGGGTCTGATCCTGGCCATCAGAACAGGCTAAGTCAGTCTGTGAGTGGCTGCTAGTGCTCTCCACGGGATCAGACATGCTACCACTTCCCCTTCTGATCCGGAGAATGTGTGTCCCTGCTCTGGGTCACCACACAACTCATCTGTCGGTCTGAGAACAGGTATCCATTAAGTTTCCAGGCATTGTAGGTTATTAAGCAAAAGGTGCACATATGTGTTTGAGAGTCTAGTGCGTGTTTTGGTGAGTGTGAGAGTGGGAGGCAGTATGGGAGTGTTTGTGTGAGGGTGGGAGTGAAGGTGTGTGTGTGCACACCTGAGTGTACAAGTGCATGCGGTGTGTACAGGGTGTGTAAGTGCATGAGTGTGCAGGCACGGGTACATGCACATGCCCCGGGACACAGGAACCACCTTTGCTCTTGCTCTGATTGACATGCTCTCTGCTTCTTCCATTTCTTGGACCTACTCAGCTTGACTAAGCCAGAAGTCTTCAAATATTTTTGACTACAAATACCAGTAAAACCTTTTTGATATGTAGGTTTATTTTCTTATAAATTATAAACATATATGCTAGCAATCCATACATTAAATATTAACATGAAATCATTCTCTTGATTCTTAGCTGAGAAAACAAATACAAATGGAAGGTCTATTGCTTCTTTCCCACACCCCAGCAGCCCACCTTGCCTAGTCCAAGCTGCATGCAAATTCACTTTTCAGGCTGCTCCTCTGAACCACAATGGCACTTACTCTGAGTTCTCACCCCACTCCTGGACACACCCACACCCTGCTAGCACTTAAGGACAACCTCCAATCTGCATTGCTGATGCCAGTTTCTAGAAGCCAATAAGTGAGGGACAAAAGGAAGAAGCCAAGAAGATGCAGATATAAGTTCTAAAGAATGACGTCAACCAAGCAAGGGACCCTGTGATTATGTGGGGGTTGGGGTTCGTTCATGTTTCCAGAACGTACCTGCTGGCAGGTCAGGGCCAGCCCAGCACGGTGAGGGGTTGGGTTATACCACATCTCAGAAGCGATGGCAGATTCCCACAACAATGGACTATACGCATGCCTTAAAAGTGCATCAGTTAACTGCTGCTGGAACCACTTAAGTAAAAACACTTTTTTAATTCACTGCATTTTCTCTTAATGACATGGAATTGAGAATGCCTCTCTGAAAGCCTTAGTCATCTAGTGAAAGAGAGTGCCCAGACTCTGTTCTACAAGAGAGTTCAGCATAAAATGAGGACAGGGCAGCAAAAAGGTCGGTCAGCTCTGAAGCCCAGCCACCTGGCTCAAGTGAGGCTCATTAGGGAATGAAACGGCGAACTCCGGGGAAGGTGGAGGTGCTAGTTTTTTACCTGCCAGTCTCCTGTCTGTCACTATTGGGATGCTACCAAGATAAACTCTCAAGATGTTTAATTAATGACATCTCACACTTGGATCAAATTTCTCTTTCCCCAAACACATCTATTTCCATGATTTCGCAGCAGACGTGCAGTGACTGTATGAATGAGGCTCAGAGGAGCCCAGTGCCTAGAGGTCTGTGTTTGTGTGCTCACACTTTCCTGGAGAAGAAACAACTCAGAGAACTGACACTCCAGCACCTCCTCCACCCTGAGCTGGATTGCACCAGTACCGGCAGCCGCAGCCAGTGGGGGATGAGCCTACTGCGCTGGATTCCTGAGTGTTGACCCAGCCACAGCACCCCTCCAGGGCAGAGAGCGAATGAGGTACCCACTGTGCCTGACTGCGTGAGAAGACCGGCCTCTGCCCTCTGGGGTTTACAGTCAAATATCTGACGAATGGGGCCAATGTTTTTGAGACTTGAAAATAAGTGAGCAAGAAAACTGGCTCACTTTTGTAAGTATACACTGTCCCCATTTAAGTAAACTTATATGTTTGTTCCTTTTGTTCTGAAAGTTCCGAATAAGGCATGATACTAGTTACCATCAATTAATTAGGAAAGGGAAACATTTAGGCAAAAGAGAAGGGGTCCACAAGTTAGGAAAGAATGCAAATTGGAGGCCAGAAAAAGTTTGCTAACTATTAAACAAACAGCTGCCACAAGGGACTGGTGGGGGTGAGAAGGGTAGGTAATAAATGTGGAAAGAGCCCCAAAGGTTAATCAAGGAAGCAAGGTGGGAAGTTCAGGGGCATTTACAGAGCAGGTAGGGAGAGTACAGGTTTTGAGTCACCCAAGAGAGTCCTACATTTTGCCTGTTTTCCCAAAGTAATTATGAATAGTGCTACCTTTTGCTTTCAAGTGTGTCCTCTCTTGGAGGTTAAACTACGCACCCACCCTTGTTCTCAAAAGCTTACAAGATGTGCTGAATTTCTAGGCATCGCCTCCTTCAGGCAAGCCACGTGCACTGGCTTCTCCATCTGTAGAACCCCTCCAAGGGGCTCAAAACCACCCCCTCAGCTGCCCTGAGGAGGGAGAGCGCCTGTTCTCTCTGGAGCACAGTACGTGCGAAGTCACAGTTCTTTGTTTCTGGGGCCACGCTGGCTCCTGAGAATGCCAGGGAATGGAAGGAGGGCAGACAGAAGAGGGACGACTGGGATTTGGGCATTGGGGCCTCTACGGGACATTAACGTTGAGTGAGGCAGAACTTGCCCTTGCTGTAGAGAGGTCAGTGAGCAGGGTGAGAGGGCCCGGACCCCATGGCCACCTGCTGAGCCTGTTTCCTCATCTCTAAAATGATGGATAATACTGTCTGCCTTCCAGAGTTAGTGGGACCTAGAATGTAACCAATATAAAGTATCAGGCACATTGTAGGCACTGAACAGTGGTAGCTGTTGTTGGGAGGATGACAGCTACCTAAGAGAAGTTTTCTCAAAACCAAAGCACCTAAACCATGGGGCCCACCAGGTTTCAGCCCCCTCCCCCACCCCAGAACCCTGTAGGTTAGGTCACCCTCAGGCAGAGAGACACGGGAAGTCATGGGTATTCTGTGGGGGACCTCAGTGGTGGTCCGAGGGAGACAGCTGTGGCTGGGGCACCAACAGCGGCTGCTACGACCACCCCTCAGGCATTCTTGCTTAAGTATAATTATACAACTACACACAAAGGAAACCTTTTTAAGCAGTAGGTAAAGAATATATTGATGAAATTTAACCTTTTCTCCCCAAAGGGGGTCACGTGGCTCATCCCCGAGGCAGCATATCACCTCTCCCATAATCACTGCCCGGAGGACCTAGACTAGAGGTCCGGGCACCTGTGGAGTCTGACATACAAGCACTGGAAGCCGCCTCCCACCCACACCAGGCCCTGGTCTCCGTGCTGGACATTCAAGGCACAGCCCTGGCAAGTGTTTAGCAAATGCCTACTCACTGTAGCCTGAAGGTGTAAGCAGGACAGGCGGAGCGACAGCTTCTGTCCCTGCCCCTTTTAGTAAAAACACACCTATAAAAGACTGTGGGTTGGAGGAAGTCTCCTAAGACTGGGACGGGGTATACCCTACACCCACAGAAAATCCATGGGCGCCCAGAATCACCCTCACGACTGAAGCTGAATGAGTCCTTAGGGTGCTTAACGATTAAGAAATAATAGCAATAAACGTTAAATTAAAAAAGTAATAGTAATGAGCAATCAGTGATCATGTAAAATATCTTCTTTTTTAAGGGAGGGAGCAGGGGCTGCGGGCTGCAGGCTGCTGGCTGCATTCTCTAGACTTGGTGTGAGAAAAACCTGGCTGCATTTTCTGAACATGTTCACCAGGGCCACACGGGGGCGCGCGAGTCAACGCCTTGGATCTAGGCTGAGGGGGGTGGGCCTTCTCTCAGTAAAAGAAGAAAAGGGGTTGGGCGAACAGGAGTAGAGAGGCACTACAGGATGGTTCGCTGCCTGGCCCCCTTCCAGGAAGGCAGTGACTCAGGCTGATCTGCCTCGGATGTTTCAAAACTACGTGGGTATCGGCCCCAAAGGTTTCCCCCCTCACTTTCTAAGCACGTTCCCAGCACCAAGGCCTGGGGCACTGGTTGCTGTTATTACACTGAGACAGGGGGAGCAAGGTGGTACCCTCCTAACCTGCCACCAGGGGAGCAGCTGAATAACCCCCAAAGGAGGAGCCTGGAGGACAGCATGCTGGGGGAGCGGGTAATAGCCAGCTCTTCAGTGTGTCACTATGGTGTCCTTGGCAGGAAAGGCATGCTTATCCTCAGTGCCTGCCAGCTTCTGTAAAGAATCCAGCTTGAGATGCCGGGCAGCAGGCTGGCTCCCAAACAGAGCAGTGCTGAACTTCTGGAACAGATGGTCTCTCACATCCACCAACACATACGTACATGTTCACACCCAGGGCCAGACCAGCGGCCCAAACACCCATCATCGCCAGGCACAGGGAGGTGCCAGCAAGCCTGGGCTCCAGCTCCGGGGTGCAGGTGGGCCCACCTTAAAGATCAGGAATCCATCTTCCAATCACTGTTTAATATAGCACTGAATAAATGATGTGAGTGGCCAATGGATGAGTGACCAACTAATAGCTCTGCTAGTAACTGACTTATTTTTCTTCAATAAAGTTGCATAAACCAATGGGGGAAAAAGATCAGGATGAATCCCAACAGCACTGATCCAGCAGATAAATTAGAAGAAGGTGTTTTAAATCACCAAAATCTATCACAGAAGAATTTAGTAGGGTGTGATTTTAGGGGGTGGGGGCAGGGTGGGAAGATTTTGGAAATAAAAAAACATTTGTTTTTAAACACCGAGTAGAATGCAAATGTTGAAGTATTAACATTATTTTTTAAAAACACAAAATAGGACTTCAAAGAAGTTTCTAGCTTCATGCCAGCTTGGGGGAGTCCCAATTCCCTCTGCCCTTTTATTTGTGGTGAATAAACACTGCTTACTTAATAAAAAGTCAATTAAAGCAGAGAATCATGAGCAAGTAAGACAAATATCCTTTAAATATTTTAACAGCACACATCAAACTTAAAACATTTATCTGAAAATAAATATGTATGGCCATTGGCCAGTAACATAAGGCCAAGGTCTCTTCTTCATGCACTTTCTCTCATAGATAACAGATTATCTGCGGTTTCGAATTTACATTTCTCTGTGGTGGAGCAAAACCTTGGAGATGTTTATGGAACAAGTCAAATTTAGACTCTTTTCAGAGCTTCATTATCCAACTGTCCCCCAGAATTTTATTGTTTTTTTTCTCTCACATAATTCAATAGCAGTTTTATTAGCAACTCATCTTCATTGACTCTTTCTAACACATTCAACTGTTTTCACAGAAACTCTTCCTTTTCATGTTCATGAAATTAAGCCAAAATTTTGTGATTATAAATAAGAATGGTGAACTCTAGTGACGTTGAGAAACACACCACTACAACAACGGGGACAGGAGTGCACAGTGTTCTAGAGGACAGGTCAGTGCATTATAACTATGAGCTTTCAAGTTCACCTTGGACATCAGTCAGAGGGAGGAGGAGGTGGAGTCAATTTAGAAAGTCAGTAAACCAGAGACTGGTTAAGAGAACAACCCTTAAACTTTGGTGAATTTGTCTGAAAAGTCACACACTCGGCATTTGTAATAGGGCCAAATTTATTAGATGTAATTTACATGCAGCTCTTCAGAAAAACAAATAGGAAGCGGGAGCAAGAAGCGCCAGCAGTGCCCACATCGCCTGACCCTGGTACAACTGGCCCAAGTTAGCGCGGTTTCACCACAGTGCTGCCCAAGTCCTAGGTTTGCATCGCAAGCAACCCGGTTTACCTAAGATTAAGAAATGACTCCCAGTTGAAAAGGCAGTCACATTAGGTGAAGGTAAAACAGTCAAACTTTTGCAAGGTGGGTGAATATCTTTGGATGGGCAGCATTTTCTTTAATCAGAACACGAAAAGTGCTAACTATAAACAAAAATATGAATAAATTTGACTACATTCATTGAGAACCTATATTTATCAAAACATGTTCTTAAGGAGTGAAAGGCAAGCCACAGATTAGAAGGTACTTGTACTTCATATGTTCAACAAAGACTCATATCCAGAAGATATTAAGACATCCTACAAGTCAATAAGAAAAAGACAATCTGATAGAAAAATGGGCAAAAGACTTGAGTAGACACTTCTAAAAACGGACATCCAAATAGCCAATAATCATATAAAAGGTGCTCAAGAGAAATGCAAAGTTACCAGACAAATACAAATTAAAATTAGAATAAAATTGAAGGATGCATGGAGAAAGAGAACGTGATATGTACATACAGTGGAATACTTTTTGGCCTTAAGAAGGAAAGGAATTCTGATGCCTGTTCTAACATAGATGAGCCTTGAATACATTGTCATAAGTGAAATAAGCCAGTCACAAAAGGACAAATACTGTACCAGCCTGCACATTATATGAGGCATTTGGAGTAGTCATATTCGTAGAGACAGAAAGTAGCATGGCGGCTGCCGGGGTAAGGGGAGGAGCAAATGGGGAGTTCGTGTTTAACGGGGACAGAGTTACAGTTTGCAAAAACAAAAAATATTCTGGAGATACGTGGAGGCGATGATTGTACAACAGTGTGAACGTACTTCATGCCAGGGAACTCTGACGGGAGCTCTGACACACGGCAGAGGGGGTGTCGGTCAGGACGGCCACTTTGGAACACTGTCCACTAAAGCTGAACAGCTGCGACCTCACAACTCAGCAATCCCACTCCCAGGGGTGCATGCAACACCCACGTGTGCATTTGTTCACCCAAAGCTGTGAACTAGCACGTTCACAGCAGCATTATCTGTACTAGCCCTGGCCTGGAAACAGCCACTGGTAGAATGGATAGATATATTCCCACAGTGGACTGTCCTACAGCAATGCAAATGAACAATCCACACCCAAAAGCACGGGCCAACCTCATAAACATTACGCTGAATGAAAGAAAGCAGATACAAAAGAGTATATGCCACATGAATCCATTTATCTGAAGTTCAAAACCAAGGAAAATCATTATCTTCAAAGTGAAGATGGCCAGAGGAGGGGGTAATGACAAGACAATAGCACGGAGGGAGATGGTCAGGTTCTAGTTCATCTGAATGCTGACCACGTGGTGTATTCACTTTGTACACTTAGGGACTAGGCATTATTCAGTGTATATGCCACTTTAAATTCAAAAACTGGACAAAAGAACAAAATCAGTCATATGAAGCACTGCATGTTAATAAAGTATTATTCAATGATGGAATATTTAAGACAGAAAAGGGTGGGGAACTTAAGCCGTAATGGAACATTGGTGAAGTGAAATAATGCAGGCAGCTTCACTTAGAGTGCAATTCACCATCAGGGAGCCATCAAAAGTGGGGACAATTTAGGTCAGGGAACTGATGGCACCAGAATGTACTGTTAGGGCATTGACCACCTCTGTCATTCATCTTGGCATCTAATCACATGGTGCCTTATTCTGTTACTTAACTGCCTGATGAGTGTTTCCCTTACCTATAAGCTCCCTGAACCAGGGACGCTGGTAATACTCCTGCAGTATAAATCAGAACCTAGCACAGGGCCAGGCATGCCATAGACTCACACTGTACACAGCATACACACATACACATAAAACAATACCACATAATACTAGAACTAGATGACAATGCTATAATACATGAAACGTGTTATCACCTAAGGCAAGGACTTAGATATATTAAAATATCTATCCAGGGACACCTTTACAATAAACAGACAGCTTGTTTTATTTTTAATTAATTACATTATTTTTATTGCATTTTTTTCATACAAAGAGCTTGGGTTTTGAAGCATGACAGATTTGCACAAGTCATACAATGTCTCTGGCCTCTGCTTAGCAACCTCAAAGCGAGGATATGAGTGACCTCATAGAATTGGTGTGAGGATGAAATAAATTGAGATAAAGCTGAGGAAACAGGGCATCAGGGCACAATAACGTGGCCAGCAGCACACAAGCAAGTATAGAAGCTCTCTTCTCCTAAACCCTGAGTACACTTCTGACCCTAAGGAGAAGGGAAGGCAGGAAGCAGAACTGCATACTTCTCCATGCCTCTGCTCCTCCAATCTTTCTGAAGCCAGCTCCTAGGAAATTGCACCTCATGCCTTTATGATCTGTCAGCAAGAATCCTTTTTGCAGCCACAAGTTTTTTTTTCATGAGCCAGATGCCTCTTTATTAATTTCATAACTCATGAATTAAGTTCCGTAACTCTGAATAACTTGATATCCCAGTGAGGGCAGAGGTTGGTTATAAAAAACATTGCACATTTCTAAGTACAAATACGTACTTGGTGCCACATTTAACTGTTACACAGGTCTCCTTCCCATCAAGTCTCCCTCCTTCCTCTAACTCAACACCCACTTCAAGCGTCCTGCTGCTGGCGGGGGCAGATGCTGGGAGCTCTCGGGCCTGCTGGGATTCTCAGAGGTGACGATGTGGGTGTTGGGTAGGAATCCAAAGACTGAGATCCAGTTCAATTTCTGCCAGGCTCTGCCTGTGAGTTGCTGGGCCTCTAACCTCCTCTCTTTGAGTTTTGTTCTCTCATCTGAAAAGTGAAGAATCTGCTCTCTTCCTACTTTAGATTAGTTCAGATTCTCTCAATTGCAAGTAACAGAGACTAGAAGAAGCAGCTTCAGCACACAAGGGAAATTTATTGGAAGGACATTGGACTGTGTCCCGGACTCTAAGGAAGCCCTGAACCCCAAGCCACAAGGAGAGTGCAGCAGAGCTGCCCAGGGCGCTCCCGCAGTGGGAAGTTGTGGGGCTGCCCTCTCATCCCCGTGACTCAGCTCTACGCAGCCACAAATTTTGGACTCCCACAAAAGCAAACAAACAACAGATGCATTAATTGGATTCTAGGTGGACTAAATCATGTGAGTGATGGAGAAATATAAGCGTGTGTATGTGTATACATATATATACACACATATACACAAATGTATGTGTGTGTGTATATATATACACACACACCCCACAATGAGGACACAAGGACTCTGTGTATACACACACACACCCCCCCAACCATGAGGCAACTGTTCATTATGAAGTACCTGCACTACCATGCCCTCTACAGACTAAATACAGCTATTCAAATTGGAAGGTGGGCAGTGAGAGCCTTCCTCAGAACTATGTGTGCGGAGATGCCCTGCCTCATGGACCAGTCGATGATGGTCCCTTTCTCCCTAGTAAGGGACAAGGTGGTGTCTGGGGAAGGCTCTGAGCTTAGGTTCTGAAGACGTGCTGCGCAATTGTAAGACTCACCGAGCAGCTAACATGAACCAGTGGGTGTTGTTCTGGATCTACCACTAATGAACCAGGGCATGTTGGTCAAATGTTCTGAACACCTTTAGCCTCCATCTCCTCATTTTAAACTGGTCAGTAGTACCAAACCTCTTATCAATCCACATGCTTTCCAAACACTGAAGCTAACCTTCCTCTATTTCTAAGTCACTCCATGACATCTAGTTCAGCTATCTTTAGAGCCCTCGTGTCCTCATTGCAGGGTGTCACACGAACAGTAATCAGGTGCCTGATAAGCTGGATGGACGTGCCAAAGGAGAACAGCATCAGACCTGAATAATGAGAGCAGAGTTCACCTCTCACACGGTATTTTTCAGAAACCATAATATGTCCGCTCTGGTTTGTTCATTCATGAATTCACTAAATGACTCATTTATTCAACAAGCAAGTGTTTGATGCTCACCTTGGACCAGGCATTATGCTGAGCATTGGGTTGCATACCCAGGCCTTGGGTACCAAGGCCTTGACCTCAGGGTACCTCCATGTTAATCACACACAATCCAACATGGTAAGGGAGGACTGAGCACATTGTAGGCAGGGGGAAGAATCTGGGAGAAAAGAGCAAAGAACAATTCAAGAGAAGGAGAGGACACAATTGATAGAGTAAGTTCCTGGGGTTAGGGCTGGCAGATAGAGAGGGAGCTGGAAGAAGACAGTATTCCCCTCCATTTTTTTAAATCCCTAAAGTTAAAAAATTTGCAGAGCAGAAAGAATCTTTGACAATTCGAGTCTTCCAAGTGTCTGGCTTTGGAAGGAGTCAGAAGTGGGAGCCTTCTTTACCATCCTAACATCTGGCCGAGCCCCTAGACAGTCTCATTTTGCCGTAAGGGGCCGCAGCTTTCTGCATCTTCTCTCTGCTTCTCCCTCGCTTTCTGCTGCCTAAATTCAGCCCCATGGGAGGATGAGTGGGACTTGAGAGCTTGGTTAAAAAGCCACGAAGTGGAGAGTATGCACAAGAGTAAAATGAGTTATATATGGGCATCTTCCGCTGGGAGAAATCGCTTCCCTGTCACTCTTTTATTTCTCAGTCTAAGGCTTAAGCACAATGCATTTTTCACTTTTCCATTCCAATTAGCTGCATATTTTTAGCACGTGTTATATAAGGCTCATCTGCCCAAATTCGTTGGCTCGGGGCCTTTCCTTCCTTTCATTTCAGTGGTAGATTGACCCGCGTGGTAGGATGACAAGTCTGTAAATAGCCTGCCCGAGGAGGGGTGGATGGAAAGAGAGCTCTTGAGATGAAGTGAGGGTTTGTATTTGGTATGCCAGAGCTAAATCTATCCCTTCTAAAAGGGGAAAGCAGAAAGAACGCACTATTCCAAACCGAACTGCGACGCGTTAGGAAAGGGCTGCTCCACCTACAGTGAGCACGTGAAGCCAAGACGCACAACTCAGACAGGTGGAGCTAAGCACCCACAGAGAGGCCCCCAGTTTGCCACCGAGAGGGGTGCCGAGGTGGCTGACCTCAGGCACAAAATGCCCCGGGGGCTCCATCCGCTGCAGACTTGTCTAAGGCTGGTTTGTGCATTACTATATGGGTTGTGGGCCTTTCTAGGAAAAAAAAAAAAAAGCTCATCAGCACTAGCAATGAGAGGCAGTGAAAAGCATGAAGTGGGAACGAGAAAACCTCGCCCTAGCCCCGTCTCTGTCATCAAGTCCCTGTATGTATCCTAGGGAAGACACTTCCCCTCTCTCAAGATCGACATCCCTATGTTATATCTACCCTCACTTTTATATTCAGGGTTGCACAAGGACTAAAATGGAACAATGAATGTGCCCAGAAGAGTATAACATTACATTCAAATGTAAAGCCTCATTGTTATGAGTCTGCACCATAACCAAAATCGATGATTACACTCCCCAGGCAAAGTCTGAGAAGAGCACTGTCAGCGACCTCCTTCAGAGGTCACAGCGTGGAACAAGTTCCTCTAGAACCAGAGCCTAGCAAGGCTTGGAGGGAGGTGAGAAGGAACCCTAGAAGCCAAGGAGTTGAGTGCTACCTTAGAGGGGTAGTACTAAGGGGTACTAAAGTAGTACCCCTCTAAGGGGTTCTAAGAGTGCAAAAGAAAGATACCCTTCCCCAGGTCCGGCACTCATTGAAGGCAAGCCCTTGGACATTGTGACCCTTCAGTCCACCCATCCTCTTTTTCCTCCTCCAGGTGATGCAACAGGCAATAGTTACCACAGAAGGGACACCAAATGAAGCCTTGAACGTTTCAAAGACTACCCGAAGTCACTATGGAAAAGTCTGCCTCAAGTTAAAGAAAAATAAAGCTGTATTTTTCCTCAGCATTCATCAGAAGTTAGCTGTTTACCAATTCAATGGCAAGACCAGTGCTCAAATCCACTTCAGGAGAGAAGACCCAGCCTCTCCGAGGTAAATATTTGAGTGCTAGAGATGAAACCCCTTCTCCAACGCCCCTAGGCTGAACTGCAGAACTGTGTAATGCATCCCAGGCTGTGTGCCTTTGGACCAGCAGTTACTGACTACTGCTTAGCATGCCTGGGAGGGGTTAGGCACTGTAGGCATGCTGTAGAAAGTGATGGCCTTTGGGTCAGACAGGCCTGGATTCACGTGGCTTCATTAGGTGACCTTGAGGGAAGTATTTATTCTGTTTATGTATCTGTTTTCAACTGTGATAATAACACCTGCTTCAAGGAGGTTGTGGGGATAAAATTAGATGATGTATATAAAAGCATGCATTTTTAAAAAAATGAATATTAAAAGCACAGGGCCTGGCACATTGAGATCAACAAATATTAATTTCTTTCCCTTCTCTAGGTTCCAAACCCAGGGAAATCCAACTAAATTGGTTGGTTCACAAATCCTATCTTTATTTTAATATCCCTTTGCTCTAACAACATGCCCCTCCATATACACACACTCACACATACACACGTATAACACCTTATTCTGTGTCTATTTTCCATCCCAAATCTATAAGCCAAAATTCTATTTCTATTTCTTAATTGCTCTGATAGTCTGTTGTTAGTGTACAGAAATGCAACAGATTTATTTTGTACTGATTTTGAATCTTAAAACTTCACTGAACTTGTTTATTAGTTCTACAGTTTTTTTGGGTGGAATTTTTATGACTTTCTATATATAATACCATGTCATCTATAAATAGCGACAGTTTTACTTCTTTCTTTCCAATACAGAAAGACTTGCTTGGGCAAGGACTTTCAACACTCTACTGAGTAAAGTGTCAAGAGTGGGCATCCTTGTCTCGTTCCTGATTTTAGAAGAAAAGCTTTCAGCTTTTCAAGGTTGAGTATGTTACCTGTGTGCTTATCATATATGGCCTTTATTATGTTGAGCACGACCCTCTATACCTGCTTTGTCAAGAGTTTTTATCATACATGGAGGTTGAATTCTGTCAAATGCTTTTTCTCTGTCTATTGAAATGATCATATGGTTTTTATCCTTTATTTTGTTACTGTGGTGTATCACATTAACTGATTTCTGGATGCCACAGCATCCTCACATCCCTGGAATAAATCCACTGGACCATGTATGATGCTTTTAATGTATTATTAAATTTGGTTTGCTAATATTTTGTTGAGAATTGTTGTATCTATATTCACCAGATATATTGGTCTGTTATTTTCTTCTCTTGTGGCATCCTTGTCTGGTTTCCATATCAGCGTAATGCTGGCCTCATAAAACATGTTTGCAAGGGTTCCCTCCTCTTTTTTTTTTTTTCTGGAAGAGTTTCAAAGCACTAGTATTAACTCTTCTTTGAATGTTTGGTAGAATTCACCAGTGAAGCTGTCTGGTCTTGGACTTTGGTTTGTTGAGAAATTTTCGCTTACTGGTTCCATCGTCTTACTAGTAATTGGTCTGTTCAGAATTTCCATTTCATTACTAGTCAATCCTGGTAGGTTGTATGTTTCCAGGAATTCATCTTTTTCTTCTAGGTTGTCCAATCTGTTGTTATAAATATAATTGTTCATGGTAGTCCCTTATGACCCTTTGTATTTATGTGATGTCAGTTGTAACATCCCTTTTTCACTTCTGATTTTATTTGAGTCATCTCTTTTTCTTGGTAAGTCTAACTAAAGGTTTGTCAATTTTATTTATCTTTTAAAAAAAAGCTCTTAGCTTCATTGATCTTTTTTATGTTCCTTTGTCTCTTATTTATTTCTGCTCTAATCTTTGTTATTTCCTTTCTTCCTACTAACAGTAGAAGTTAGGAAAAAGTCTCTTCAATAAGTGGTGTTGAAAAACTGTACAACCACATGTGTAAGAATGAAACTGGACAACTATCTTACACCGTATACAAAAACCAATTCAAAATGCATTAAAGACTTGAATGTAAGACAAACCACAGAATTCCTAGAAGAATACATAGGTGGTAAGCTCTCTGATGCAACATTTTTAAAATCTGACCAAAAGCAAAAGTAAACAACTGGAACTGCATCAAACTAAAAAGTTTCTGTACAGCAACGGAAACCATCAACAAAATGAAAAGGCAACCTACTGAACAGAAAAAAATATCTGCGAATCATGTATCTAATTAGAGACTAATATCCAAAATATATTTTAAAAACTCATTCAGTTCAATAGCAAAACATCCCAAAAGATCCAATTAAAAATGCAGAGAAGATCTGAATAGACATTTCTTTACAGAAGACATACAGATGGCCAACAGGGACATGAAAAAGTGCTCTACACTTCATTAATTATCAGGGATATGCAACAAAACCATACTGAGATATCATCTCACACCTGTTAGAATGGCCATTATCAAAAAGGTGAAAATAACAAGTGTTGCAAAAGATAGGGAGAAAAGAGAACCCTTGTGCACTGATGGTCGGTACATGAATTCGTGGAGCTGCGATGGAAAATAGTATAGAGGCCCCTCAAAAAATTAAAACTACCATGTGGACCAGCAATTCCACTTTGGGATATAAAAAAACAAAAACGCTAACTTGAAAAGATATATCAAACCCCAGGTTCACTGCAGCACTGTTTATAATAGCCTAGGTATAAAAACCACCTAAGTATTCATTGATCACTGAGTAGATAAAGAAACTGGTGTGTGTGTGTGCGCGCATTTATTTATTTATTCAGCTACAAAAAAGAATGAAACCTTTCCATTTGCAACAACATGGATGGGCCTTGAGGACATTATAAGTGAAATAAGTCAGACAAAAAAAGACAAATACCAGAGGAGCTCTCATATGTGAAATCAAAATTAAATGTAAAAATAATAACAAACCAAAACCAGTTACATATAAAAGGAATTACATGCCATCACCAAATGGGTTTTACCTCAGGAATATAAGGCTGGCTTAGCATCCAAAAAGCAATGGATGTAATATCCCGTAATAGAATCAAGGACAAAAACAATAATCATCTCAGTAGATAAAGCATTTGACAAACTCAACATCCATTTATGATTTAAAGTAAAAAACACTAAAAAAGCTAAGAAGAGGAGAGAACCTCATTAATCTGATTACCACAATCTATGCAACGCCCATATCTAACGTCATTCTTCAAGGCAAGACTGGATGGTTTCCTCCTAACATCAGGGGCCTGCTTTTGCCACTTCTATTCAACCGTGTGTTAGAGATTCCAGTCGATGCAATAAGGGAAGCAGGAAAAAGAAAGAAAAAGAAATTAAAGGCCTCTGGATTATGGGAGAAGATATCCTGCATTTATGTGAAAATCACATAATGCTTCATGCAGAAAGTGTCAAAAACATTAGAAATAATAAACTGCTTTAGCAAGGCTGCAGGCTACAAGATCAATTTATAAAAATCAATTGAAATAGATTATATAGAAATATATGTAGAGAAGTACTGTAATTTAAGATTATTGAAATATCATATATTTGTAAATACATATTATAGAAATAGTACTTCTATTTACTAGCAAAGAAAAACCTGGCAATGAAATATAGAAAATTCAATTCACAATAGCATCAAAAAGAATAAAATATAAAGAGTAGATTTAACAAATAATACACAAGACATGTACATCAAAAACCACAAAACACCGCAGAGAAAAATTAAGGGAGATCTAGATAAATGGAGAGAAATTTCATGTTCATGAACTGAAAGGTCCAATATTAACAGGTTAGCACTTTTTAATAATTGATCTTTAAATTGAAATGAATCCTTACCAAAATCCCCACAGGCATTTTTGTAGAAACTGACAAGCAGACTCTAAAATTTATATGAAAAACAAAGGACCTAGAACAGCCAAAACAAATTTGACAAAAAAGAAAAAAGAACAAATCTGAAGACCTCATCATAATAAATTTCAAAACTGACTAAAGCCGCGGGAATGAAGACAATGTGAGACTGGTGCCAAGGTAGGAACATGGAGCGATGGAAGGGACCTGAAAGCGCAGACAGCTGCACCCTACGTCTGGGCACTCAGTGCTCAACGACGAGGACCGGACCCTTCAAAAGAAGGGTGGTCTCTTCCCTAATTGGTGTTGCAGTAGTTGAATATCCTAATACGCAATGATGAACTCGAATCCTCACCTCACATTAAACATAAAAATTACCCCGAAATGGACTATAGACCTAAATCTCAGAGATAAATTATAGCACCTCTGGGAGAAATCATAGGACAAACTCTTCAAAATCTTGGGGTGGGCGAGGAGTTCTTAGGACAACAAAACACAATCCATAAAAGAAAAAAAAACTGATAAATTGGATTTCATCAAAATTAAAAACTTTTGTGCCCTGACAGATAGAAAAGACAAGGTAAGCCACAGATTGGGAGACAATATTTACAAATCATACATTTCCTAAATGATTTCTATTGAGAACATATAAAGAACAGGTCGAGAATTCTATTTTCAGAAACCCTTTCTGGTGCCTTTGGCCCACAGGTCCCCTCTCTATCTGAACACTTCTGGCCGTGACTGTCCCTGCCACTCATTTGATATTCACTGACAAGACACAGTGGTGAAATGATTAAAAAATAAAATAAAGTAAAGCAAACACTGGCTGGCAAATTCTCTGAATCTCAAGTATCTCAGCAGGAGATAACAATACCTGCTCTCCCCACCCCATGGTTTTGCTTTAGGCTCAAATAAGATGACCTGTACAGAACGGCTCGGTCATCTGCCAATAATTTATAAGTACAAGGTTTCCTCTTCTTCACCACCGTCACCGCCGCCACTATCATCACCACCACATTTGCCTCCATAATCATCACCACCACCGCCATCATCACAACCATTGTCACTGCCACCACCACTGTTGTCACCAACATCATTGCAGCAGCAACCACCACCGCCTCCATCACCCTCATCATAACAGAGAGTCTGTGGGACGCGGGCACTCACATGACTCACTGAATTCCCTGGCTCCCTTCTGACTTGCTGTGGAATGGAAATTTATTTGTCAGGCTTTTCTTTGAAGAAAGTGGTTATGTGTGGCTGCTGCCCTGAAACAAGGAGTGATAACCCCTCTGCCCCACATGCCCTTGGCCAGGGCCCTGGGGAAAGGAGAATTCAGAGTTAGCAGCCAAGTTTCCATGCACATCATTGCAAGCCCCAGCAACTTCAATCAGCTGCTGAGCAGCAGACCGAGAATTCATGCCTGCCAACCTTGTCATTTATCAGAGTTTCTGAGTTATTTATACCGCACAGGTCTGTGAGATGCAAGTCCCCAGTTTCCTGGGATGTCAGAGAAACTGGCATGATTTTCTTCTAGAAACTCCCAACGAAAAGTGGGTGGTAATAAGGGTTCTAATCTCCTGCCCAACTGAATTCTCCCAATCTGATTCCACCCACCTAAAGCAGTCTTGATTTGTCACTGAACCCCTCCCTTGGAGCACCCCTGCATCAGGTCCAGGAATGTCAATCCCCGCATTCTGTGTGCTTATGGGAACCCTTGAAATCCTTGTCCCAGTCCCACCTGGTCCTGGGGGTCTGCTGAAGTTTTCCCAGCCCACAATGACTGACAGCAGCTTTCTCTCATCATCACCAATCTTAGCTCTTGAGAACAGTAACCCTCAGCCTAAGTGATCCTTGAGCATCCCTCGAGCTAGCTCCCTGAGCTGACACTCCAGCATTCTCCTGCGGGTTCAAAGCCAAGGTGGATATATCTTAGGTACACAGCAAACACCTACTGATAATAAGTGATAATAAAAATGAACGATGCTTGGAGAGGTCAGGGGAAATGAGTATCAGGACAATTTGCTAGCAGCATATGGGGCCTTTCAGAAAGCAAAGGAGAAAACTTTTGCCCTTTGGTATAAGTCATATGTTTCAAAAATGAGAAACTGGACATCTTAAAAAATAGTCCTCAAGCACTGGTTGCCCGATATGAGGCCCCAGATGTTTCTCTACTTTATAATTTTAGCAAGTTTACCCTTGAGGCAGGGTTGGGTACCTTTAAAACACCCTGCCCACCCGGGCCGGCACCCTCTGCCCTACTCCTCTTCAGTGTTCCTCAGTTTCCCTTCACTGAGTCTACTCGAGAACTCTTGGCTGCTTAGCCCTGGCTGCCATAGGTCCCTCAGGCTGGTGCCTTGTCCTCTGTGCTCAGAACAGCCCACATCCCTGCTGGCTAATGAGCACGGAGGCATCCAGAGCTCTGCTGGTTACTGCACAGCCAGGCCGGGCTCTGGGAACTGGCCCAGGTCCTCCACCGTCTCTGCCCTCAGCCCAAGTTCCCAGTCCTGCGTGCGGCCTGCTTCTCCCCTCACTCGCTGTCTGTGGAACTGTGCTGCCACCAGCACCGGTCACAACACCCGCTCCTCTCAGTGCTGTGTCTGAGGCCAGCAACAGAGCCATAGTGTCTCTAGGTAACTGTTTACTGAGCACATATTATTGCTCGTCCGAACACTTTACATGCATATACCCCGTTAAGCACTGTGACAACCTGAGGAGGCAGGAAGGTAGGTGCTAGTATGTTCCCCAGTAAGTTAAACAACTAACCCGAGGTCCTGCTTCTGGGAAGTGGCAGAGCCCAGATCCAGTCTGGGCGGGGACAGCGTCCCAACTTCCCTGCTATCCGGTCTCCACAGAACACCCACAACAGTGAAGAATGCCCCCTTTCAACCCACCCCAACAACCACTGTTTTCTTAGTATCTCCTCGCCCTCAGCCCTTCATCTTCCCATTACACAAAAATGACTGGCTTGGTAAAGAAAGCCTCAGATTTGGCATCACAATTTTTCTTCTGGCAGTAGATCTATTTGTTTTACCTCTCCTCAAACAAAAGTATATTTGTTTCCCTTTGTTACAATGACCAAGAAACGAATTACTTAGCAACTCAAGGGCCAGGCCAGGGATGAAGAGTCCATGCCACTGCCCATTCCCCACCCACAAGCAGAGGTTCCCATGACATTCGTGACAGACACAAGTCACAGGAGAAGGGAGAATGTGGCCCAGTGGGTTGGGTCCATTTGTTCACTGGGAATCAAGACCTGTGAAGGGAGAGCTCACGCTCTCATTCTCATTCCCATTCTCATTCCCATATTCATTCTCTCTCTCTCTCTCTCTCTCTCTCTCTCTCTCTCTCTCTCTCTCCATATACAGGGTCTGGCAGAAATAATGCCTATGTGAGTGTGGTTGGTAGGGTAATAATATGGGTGTAATAACTTATAGTTTTAATTGAGCATTTCATCTAAAATGTCATATAGTGTGCTTGAGTGTGATATTGTTATGTTACAGAATTACATGCTTGTGATTTTGTAAAAAAAGATTTTTTTAAATTAAAAAGGGGCATTATTTGTACTGAACCCTGTATGCATGTATACATACCCCCCTCCCCAAGAAGCCCAGGACATACAAACTCATGTCTCCATGTTAATTTATTCATGCCACTCTTCTACAAACTTCCAATAAACCCTTCTCCCTGCACTGCCCGCTGCACCAACAACATTGAGCTCTGGTGAGTGTGGTTCCCACACATTCCTGTTACATTCCAAGCTCAGTCCAACCACTTCACCTTTGCTTAACAAGGTTCTTCCTGCCTGGAGTTTTCCCCCCTCTCCTCCACACCCCTGCTCATAGAAATCCATCCTCCAAGGCCAGCTCCAGCCCGACCCCCCATGGAGTCTTCAAACCCCTTGAAGCCTCAGGGAGAGCTCCCTCCCTGCTCTTCGTGCCCACCTCACGAGGCTGTGCTACAGAAGTCAGCGCTTAATTATACCCCAGCACACACTGTTCCCCACGTGGAACGCATCTGGGGGCAGACACCGCGCGTGTGTCTTGTACCTCGCATCTGCCACAGTGTCTGATATGGGGCTGAGAACTCAGTGAAGGTGACAAACACCCTTAGCTGGCTGATGGAAATTGGAGATGTCCCTGGGCTCTGCTCTACCTCAAACGCCGGTGTCAAAACGACAGTTTATAGGTCAGAGTCACAGGAACTACCGACCCCACAGGGCCTGCCTTCCCCGCACTGTGAGCCTCCGGGGGCTGGGCTCACAGCTTATCCACCCGGGCGCTGTTCTGGGCACCCACAGGGTGGCTGGTTAAATCTGCCCAAACTGTCCAGCACCCCTGCCTCCAGATCTGAAAGCTGTCAAAAGCTGAAGAAGAGGTCAACGTGTCCCAGCATCACCGTGGGGGTCCAGAGACCTGTCATTTCTCCATTTCCTAAAATACCTTCAGTGCCATAGTCTCTCCCACAGGAACTTTCTGAAACGCTCTCCACTCAGCAAGGACTAGGACTCTAATTATTTCTCCCCATACAAATAAACACTCTGAGGAAAAGTGAAAAGCACCACTTTCCTCCCCTCCATTATAAGCACAAAGGCTCAATTTCTGTTGCTTTCCTTTATCCTGCTTTACAGAAGGCATGTGGTATTTTCTTCCCTTTGATCCTGAAGAAAGAATTGCCAATCCCTGTAAACCTGGGGATATCGGAACATGATCTTTGGGCACTTATTATTTCCAATAACTAATACATGAAGGATGTATCCTCAAGTTGCAGGGATTTATCACAAAATCAGAGCTGCTAGAGAATGGTCTGGTGATTCTTTAGGCGTTTAAGCACATCCCAGCTCAGGGTGAGATACACAGGTTTTCACTGGTGTGGTCTGCACGCCACGATAATCTCCGGGCAACCGAAAGCCAAGCTGCTTAGCAACACAAGCTGGAGGATCAGCTCGGCTCATGCGTCTCTATTAAAGAGCGGCTCTTACCTGGTGGTAAGCTCAGGTCTGAGCTGGAGGCATTGTGGGCAGCCAGCTGCCAGGCAGAGACCAGCCACACGGGCTTGGGGTGAGGGCAACCCAGGAGGAAGGGTTTAACAGACAGGCAGTGGGAAGGGAGTGGGTGGCGGGTTGTTCAGAAGTAACAGGAGAAATTCAAATAGGCTACAATTCCAGAGAGGACTCCTCCAGGGAGCTTGAAGCACTTCCTTGCACTTAACTTCTAACTCCTCTGTCTCCCTCTCTGGACTCCACACTCCTTGAGGGCACGAGGGGACTTGGCTTTAGAAAGGCCTCATAGTCAGCCAGCAGCTGAGCCAGTACAAAGACTTTTGGGGGCCCTCGTCCCACTCTTTGCTGCTGAATCACACTAACCACAACAGGAAAGAGAACAGGGATTTGTGAAACCATTATCTGACAGATTTTTAAGGAACTCAAGCTTCCCCAGATGCCATGAAGAATAAAACAAAAATACAGGGTCAGAGAGCACGTGGTGATTTTAGACCTAGGGTACCGGGGCTGGAGAGCAGACAACTGCCAACCCACTCTGGGACCACGAAAAAGTGCTTCCCAGGCCTCGTCTCTAAAGAGGGGGGTAGTAGTACTTGCCCTGTTCCCCACTGGGTTCTTGTGAAGAACAAATGAGGAAACAGCTGTCTGGAGAAGTTCTGCCTTTCTGTGGAGCTGTAGCATCAATGCTGTGATACAGCAAGGTATCTGCTCTGGGGCAAAGCTGAACCGGATGTAGAGAGAGACCAATGCGTGGAGCAATGTGAGATCACCAAGGGGTGCATGGCAAGGCTGCAGGAAAAGGGAATCGAGAGACCCGAGTCTGTTCTCCCTGTTGTCTGGTTTACAAGCCTCTTGCCTGAAGGCTGGGCAATGGAAAGTATAGGAAACCCAATTCACATTAATCCAGAGAGGTCCTCGGGGACAGAAGCTACTTTGTCGTAGGTTTAAACTGATCTGTGTCCCGAACCAATTGTATGGATTTTAATTATCCAGGCTACAGCGGTCCCCCAGAGTCAGAGACAACCTCAAATTGATGTCAATAGACACTTTGGCATCTCCACCCCAGATCTTTCAACTTGACCTCCCAAAGGAACATCAGATCATCAGTGAGCAAGAATGTTCCCACATAGGAAAAGTTTGATTTTGAGCCCTCAGAGCACCTGCCCACCTGTAATCTCATCTAAACCTTAGTTCATTATCCTTACGTAAAGATGATATGGATAAATAGTATTTATAATTATAATTCTATGCCCACCAACTATCAAAATACCAAATACCAAAAATTGCCTAGAAATCAGTTTAACTGCCTCCATTTATCACGCATCCGAATCAGTTCAGTCCGAGGCAATAAGTGTGTCCTGAGCCTTTTCTGCGAGCCAGCAGGCCCCGCTCCAGGAGGAGATACCGAACGAAGACGGCTCTGGGGCGGTGGCCCGAGGCATTATACAACTTCAGCTTTGTGTGGAATAGCACGCGTGGTCACGATGACGTTTGACCAGCACGTGGGGTAACTGCATGAAGCTGCTCGCAGCAGAGGCGGCGGGCCCAGGGGCTCTGACCACCGGGGTGTCCCTGTCAGTTGACCCTGGCGCCACTCCTTCCTAGCTGGCTAACCTTGGGCAGCCGACCCAGCTAACTGTGACTGAGTTTCTCAATCTGGAAAAAAGGGACGATAATAGCAAATCACTCGCCGGCCTGTGGTGAGGAAGAAACAAGCTATTACATGCAACACTTATAAAACAGTGCCAGGCACAGAGTAAGCACCCAATTTAGGTCAACTATTGTGTTCCTCCCTTCTTTTCTTTTAACAGCCGTGTTCCCTCTTTTTATGCAATTGTACCTTATTCGTTTTTATTTTCTATAATCCTTGGACGCAATTTCTCTCAGAGGCTGTCGGAATTTCAGCAGCTGCCATTCCACACACATATGCCCTGGTGCGTCTCCTCTTCACAAACACCTCAGGAGTTTCACTGCGGGCTTTGCCCTGGAAAACACCCGCCACCTTCCCCGACATCTTTATGTGGCCCATATTCTTTAACCTCCGTAGGTTCACTGAAGACTGCTGCCCAATTAATTTATTCCTATTTTGTGACAATATTTTCAGGTAAAGTTTTTAGGGCAGGGCCACTTGTGTCTCACGAGCTCACGGCCCTCTCATTCCATCGGCCGACTCACCTCAGCAGCAAGGAGCTGAGGGCCTGGCTGCCTGTTGGAAATGCCTGAACGACAGGCATGTGCCTGGGGGAAGGGGGAGAGGGAGGAGGGAGAGGTGGGAGATGGGAGAGACAATTAATTGGTTGATTTTTAAAAATTCAATTTTATTGAGGCCTAATTCACATACTATAAATTCATTCATTAAAGCACACAGTTCAATGGTTTTTATTATATTCACAGATATGTGCATATCTGTGAATCTGTGAACATCACCACGGTCAATTTTAGAAGATTTTCATCACTGCAGAAAGAAACCTCTTATCCTTTAGCTATCGCCCCCCTAATCCCTCAATTCCCCACCCCCAGCCCTAGGCAACCACTAACCTACCCTCCGTCACTACGAATTTCCCTCTTCTGGACATTTCGTATGAAAGAAAGCATGCAATGCGCGGTCTTCAGTGCCTGGCTTCACTTACTTACACAATACAGTCAAGGTCCATCCCTGCTGTGCACGCCATCAATACTTCATTCCTTTTTATGGCTCACTAATGTTCCCTAACGCAGATATTCCACATTTACTTATTCAACAGCTGGTGGGCTTCTGGGCTGTCTCTGCATTTTGGCTATCACAAAACATGCTTCTATGAACATCCATGTGCAAGTTTCTGTATGGACATATGTTTTCATTTCTCTTGGGAGTAAACCTAGGGATGGAATTGCTGGGTTGTGTGGTAATTCTACACTTAATCCTTGGAGGAACTGCCAGACTGTTTTCCAAACAGCTGTACCATGATACATTCCCATATTTAGTTAATTATTGAATGGGTAAATTAGAAAACGTAAAGCTGAGGCCTTGCTGTGCACTCCTTCGTCTTCTCAAGCCAACGCCACTCTACCTTCCTCCATGCAACCTTGGGAACAGAGTTTTTCTCTTGTCAAAGGGAAGTTTGATTGTAAGGGTGTTCTGACCCTGCCAGAACACTGAAGGCAAAGCTATGTCCTTACCTCTTAGTGGGGGTACGGGGTCTTGCTTTCTGACCCTGGGGCTGCAGAGAATCAAGACGACAGAGGTGTGTTTGCACCAGTTGGGCACAGCACGCACTCACGTGGAAACAAAGCCTGAGGTCGGCTGCCTGGCCCAAGGTCACCAGGCGATCAGCGGGGCCGGGAAGGGGAAAACCAGTGCTTGCGTCCCCAGTGCCCGGTGTCTATGCTTCACCCACCCACCTCCTTCCCACGCCTAATGGACACTGGTGCCAGCGCCTGCCTGAACGGCGAAGATGTCACACACATTTGTTTACCTCTTCAGAGAGGTCCTGACATTTACTTCCTCCTGCTTTCATTTGTCAGAACGAACCCCACGCCTGTGGTGGCCGATGTCCCTAGGTTGTTTGCTGTGCTTTTCTCTAGCCCCCAACCTACAGCCACAAAAGGCCTAGACTTCTAAAAGAAAAGGTGATTCCTAGCAACAACCTGAGTGCTCTTGGGCTGCCTTTCTCAGCTTTTCCAGGGCCTTTGCCTCCTGGCAGCCTTCCCCACCCCAGGTCTCCTCGTTGTTCCCCAAAGCATGAGCCACATGGCACTGAGCGGCCCACAGGGCCGGCTCACCACAGGAAACAGAGGTTCAGGAGGAGAGGCACAGGCTCTCTCCCAAAGCCAGGCCAAAACCAGGCCTAAGCACACACTTCAGTAGAAAGGCAGTAAATCCATGAGACGGGGACAGGGGGCGGGGAGGGGAAGGGCAGAAGACAAACACCTTGAGTGCGCTGGCTTTCCTGTGGTCTCCCTCACCAAGCTATTCGGCGGTCACGTGCTTTGGAAAGGAAGAGGATCTCTGGGGACAAGCCGGTGCTGGAGGAGCCAGCTCAGCCTGCCCGCACCTGGTCTCCTAAACTAAACTGATGCTACACTGGTGCCTGTCTACCTTCAGTCTCCTGACAGGTTGTCTGTGCCACATCGTACAGTACGCCCAAGTCACCGTCTCTTCTCCTTCCACCTCTCCTCATCTTCCCACCCCTGAGGCCCTCTTGTTTTCAAATAAACTGAAGTGAAACCAGCTGTTTCAGTACCACAACCTTGATTTACATAAACCTTCCTACCAAGCCAAGATGGGCTGGCTTCTGACCAAACTTGTTCTGACCACTCTCTGGGTGACACTCTCTGGGTGACACACTCTCGGTCCCAGCTGTGACACCCTGGCCACTGCCATATCCTGCCAGCTCTTCCCAGTGAGCAGCTCTAGGCCCCTGGAGTGGTTATGTTTCCTCTCCCTGCACCATCAGCCTGGCCCACGTTCCTAATCCACAGAAGCCTTCCACGTGACTGCAGCCCACACAACCCCCTCTCACACACTGTCGGTACCCCCCCCCATTTTCATCTGCCTGGGACATCTCTCGGAGAGCTACCGCTTTATATTATTTTCATCATAGACACTATATAAGATTATTAAAGACCACCTGTGAAATTAAACAGGTATGGATGGACGATTATTCAGCATTCCACCATCCAAACACCACGCTTTGTATTTTGAGTCATTTCCTCTCATGTGTGCATGTATATATATGTGTACCTGTGTGAATGTATGTGTGTGTTCCTTTCTGCCACAGATCTTGCCTTGTTTACCTTTTCAGCTCTGCCCCTCCCGTATTTGTGTGTTTACAAAGGAAGCACCCTGAAGACAAGAGATGAACTACACTTGGGCATTAAAAGGAGCCGTGATACATCCAACCTCTAGCAGGAGTGTCAAACTCATTTTCACCGGGGGCGACATCAGCCTTGCAGTTGCCTTCAAAGGGCCAAATGTAATTGTAGGTAGGACTGTATAAATGTAATTGCTCCTTAACAGTTAAGCAAGAGCTCGGTGCTGCCACTGGGTAGAAACAAGGTGCTGGGTCAGATAACACAGGCTGGAGGGCTGGATTGGGCCTGCGGGCCTTGTGTTTGCCACCTGTGCTCCGCAGTATTCCCTATAACAGAACCGTCCTCTGGGCTTCCACCAAGCAAACTCATGGGATGGGCTCTGTCTGAGGATGCGCACTTCTCCCCTCCCCGCCCCACTGCCCCCTTGCCGACCTCCGCCCCCTGACAGGCTCCTGTATGCGTCAGCCATAGTCTTCCCAGGCCCACCGCAGAGGACTCAAGCCGGCAGTAAATCTGGCCCATGAAAAAGATTTCCTATATGTGCCTTTAGTTTCCAGCTGGTGGACAGATTGGTTTACTATACACAACCATGAAAGCTTCAGGGACTTGGACTGAATTGGAATCAGCTGGTTTTAAAGGAACTCTAGAGACCTAAAAATGATTTAAATGGTGATTTTCTCTCTTCCCGTTGCACGGTCTGGACCCCTTTCTGGTCTCTACTGCTCCGTGCTCTTGCATGGTAGTCATCTAAGTGTGTCTGCACACACAGCCCTCGATAAAAACAGCTGCTTTACCTCGACTCCTCAGCCACTTCCCTGCTTCTTGACTCTGGTCCTGTACTCCTCCACTGCCCTTGCAAAATGCTAATTGAATAGTAGAGGCTTAATCTCAAATATGTATTGTTGATAATACTGTTGGGTATAATGATCAAGAGCTAAACTAAAAATAAGTATCTGAGTTACAATTTTGAAAAATGTTAGAGGAAAGTACTTGTAGAGACTAGACGTAAAGAGATAAAGCTAAAGCCCACCTTACAAACTCCCCACTCAGGGTGGGGAAGGAAATGCACCACCTACACCCCTTCCACAGCTGCCACACGAGGTTTCGCCTGCAGGAGCAAGTAAACACCGCGACCGGGCTTTACTGTGGATACACACCCTTTTAAAACTACAGCCTAGGGAGATCGGAGCACCTAAGATTCTATATTTGGCTAAAGATATACTCTATGGGAGAGGATGTGAAAATCCCCAAATAAAACATTACTGTGGAATAACCTCTGTCAAGTAATAAATTTCCCCAGTGTAAACAGAAGAAAACTATGGCTCTCTCCCATCACAGGAGCACTACGTCTAGAAAACCTTAAAGGGAAAAATAAGCAGTGACAGAAAAGACCAGCCCCAAACCCAGCAGGTACCAGGCTGGTCCTCCTCTGGATCTACAGAGTTTCTCCTCAACACGGCCATCTCTCACATGAGCCCCAGAGCCATCCTGAACTCTCAAGTTCTTTTCACAGGTCAGGGGTAAATTAAGACAAGTTCAGAAAATTGACCTAATCTTTCTGTCTGGCCACATTACTGCTCTGAGAGACAGGATATAGGTAGATGCTATGAAGGGACATACCCTTCCAAGTTTCCTTATTCCTCCACATCTCTGGCCATCTCCCGAGACCAAGGGCATGCGTAGTTGAGTCGCACCAAAGCAAGGCCATGACACAGCCCCTCCGGCACCACCTTCTGCTGAGTTAACTGGTAAATGGGAAAAAGATGTGGCTTCGGGAAGGACTTGGGGGGGAACTGAAGATCTACATCCATCTCTAGGAGGCTCCCACAGCCTTCACTTGTCCTTTGTTCACTCTACAGGTAGGAAGTGCTTGCTCCTGGAAGGCCCCCGGGGAGCCTGGCTCTCTAATAATGAAGGGCTGAGTTCTTCAGGGTTCACTGGCGCTTTAGTGAATTCTAAAACACTCATACAAAACAGCCACTTCCCAACTTTATGAATATTTAAAGCCTGTCTGCTTGCAAATTCATGCCATGGATCTCAAAGATGTGCTTGGAGGCTAACAACAGATGTGATGGCTGAACACTTTCAAAAATCTATTCATTCCTAAAAAAAACCCCCCAAATTAAAAGTCTTTGGGCTGAAAGAATAGCACGGGCCCTACTCTATTATTTTGCACAAAACTTCAGGTATAGGGAAAGGACAAAAATCTCTTTAGTCTAAAACACACTATAATAAATCCTTACAAGGGGACCCCCCCCCTCCGCCCACCCCCGCCCAAAGGCTGACAATGAGGGAAAACAGAAATTTGAGGAGGGAAGATCAAGAAAGGGTTCTCTACCGGGTCTGCATGCACAACCCTCAAGCTGGGCGCTCCTGGAAAGCTATGCATGGTATTCACTCCTTGCTGTGTATGCCCAGCCAATGAAAGCAACACTTGATTAATTTGCCATCCATGAAAGACCCTACAGACTCTTAAAAAATTCCTAATGTGATTATGGCTCATTGACTTTAACATGGAAACGGGAATAATATCTGCTTTTCAGAGCCATATACCCTCCTCCTCCCAGTTGCTACTAAAACCAGAACTTCGGAATGTAGGTCGTTCAGCCAAGCAGCCTCACTTTACAAATGAGGAAGCCAAGGTCACAGAGATTAGGTGGCTTACCCAAGGTCACATCACTAGCACTGGCAGAAGCAGAACTCCTTGTTCTCAGTGTTGTTTCCATTGTAGTTAGTGAATTGTGTTCTCTTTTTGACAAGCATCATTCAGAGATGCTGAAGTAGGATGAGGAAGACTGTTCTACTATAACTAATGAAGGATGGTTCAAGACCCTGGGATTGCTTAGCTTAAGGCGAATAAAAAAGCCATAGGAGAAAACAAAGGCTGCTTTTTAGGCTCTGAAGGGCTATCACTGTGGACAATGAGGACATAGGTTTACTCCACAGAGCTCCAGGGAATTGCCCAAAGCCTACAAGAGTGGAAGCTACAAGCAAGCAGGGTTTGGATCAACCCCCAGGAGAAGTTTCTAATAAGAAGATGCATCCCCAAGCCATGGGCTGCATGTTGTTCTGCATGCTGCGGGCTCTTCATGCACATGCCTGGTGGGAACAGGGAGAGAACGCTGGTACCCAGAGGCTTGATTCTCAACTGCATGAAGTAATATACAGGGAATCCTCTTTAGGGTGGGAATTTGAACCAGACCAGCAGATCTGATATATGGTTGATGGCTGGACTCTCTGGGAATGCTTTCATATACAGATGACTGAACCCATAGGTGGAAATTGGCCTCAAAACAGGTGCTTAAAACACACTCACTATGATTTCAATGATTCTACAGGTAGGGAATCAACGAAATGGATTAGTGGTGCTCAGACATTTTGACCACAATCCATAGTACGGAAAACATTTTTGCACAGAAACTCAGGATACACACCTATTTACATAACTGACACATTTCCTGACACAACAGCTGCCCCTACTGCATGATGCACTGTGGTATTTTCTATTTTATCTTGTACATATTTTTTAAAAGTTAGTTGAGACTCACTAAATTCATTTCACAACCAATTAATTGGAGCATTTTGGAAAATACTGAACTACACAACCTTCCAGGACCCAAGAAATGGAAAGTAAAGTTGAGAAAAAGAGAGCATGCCCAGAGGGGAAAATAAAAGGAACCATGGGCTTAGGTTCTACTGGCATTTTGCACGTATGTGGTTTGGTTGTTTAAGGTACAGTTGAGAAGGGACCAAGCAGTCTACGGCCATACCGCCCTGAATGCGCCCGATCTCGTCTGATCTCGGAAGCTAAGCAGGGTCGGGCCCGGTTAGTACTCGGATGGGAGAAGGGACCAAGCAGAACCTCGAAGTGGGTGCTCATGCAAAAAGGTATTCAAAGAGATGCTAGCTGTACTTAAAGACATTGCAGGTAGGCTGGCAGTTACTGAATCCTTTAGAAGCAAAACATCTGAACAAACCTCCAAGCACATGAGTTATCTTCCTTTGGAGAGCTTTGGAGAGGCAGCAAAGATCAAACTAATCTACGCAGTTAATTATGCTAGTGATTGAAAGCCTGTTTTCTTCCTTTGCATCTGCATTATTACTTGAAAATGGCTGTTAATTAAAAATATAGCAAAACTTTGCTCAGAGCCCAATGTGCCCCATCGTCCTATGGTGAAGGTTGCCATTGTGGCCCTGGCATGGTGGAAGGGCTTGGGGGCTGGTGGATGACCCTCCCTGTGAAGGTAAGCTCTTCAAAGTCAGCTGAGGACATGCATGTCTCCAGCCTCTCAGAGAAAGAAGGAAGTGGCATGCCCCTCCCACCCATTTCTGCTTTTTTGTCAACCTGATAATTCAGGTCCTCCTTAGCTGATACCTGGATGATTAAAAGGTAATATAGGGAAAGCCCAGAGCAGTGCTTCTCACATTTTAATGTGCATGTGCATCACCTGGACCTTATTAATATGCAGATTCTGAGTAGGTCTAGGGTCTGAGAACCTGCATTTCCAATGCTGTCCTGGGTGATGCCCATGTTATTAGACTTGGGAGCCGGGTATACTGGGATTTGAATACCTACTCTGCCATTTTCTATTTGCAATACCTTTGGAAAATACTTTTAATAACCTTTATTGGGGTGGGGTAGGCATTTCTATTTATAATGGTAATGTAAAAAGAGGCAAATTATTTCACAGCCCCCACTGTTTGGGGCAATATTGGAAGCTCTCACCTCTCTTCCCCTTACAGTCCTCAAAGTGGGGTCTCCCTGCACTGCCCCACTCCTTCACTGATCCTTCTTTCTAGTCAATTTAGTGCCCTTTGCTCTTACCTTCCCCTCAAGTCTGCTCTGTCCAAGGGCACCAGGAACCAATGGGTGTCACGTGATCACTCTCCAACACCTGACACTGCTAACTACCCCTTTCTTCTGAAAATGCTCTTTGGTTTGAGGACCAGCCCCACCCTGCTCCTTCGGTCAATCCTTCTTCATCTCCTTTGTAGGTTCTTCTTCCTCCGCCTGCCCATGCAACTGGGGCTTCCTTGGGCTCTGCCTTGGCTGGGCTTTCTGTCAGGTTCCTCCTACACACACTTCCTTGACCCCCACAGCATCAGGATTCCCCCAATGCTGACAACCCAAATGTGAATCTGTAGCACAGAACATTCCTCCAAGCTCCAGATCCAGAAAGCCACCAGCCCTCTGGACGCTATGTCCTCAAGACGGACACAACTCCGTATGTCCAAACAGAACTTGTCACTTCCTCCTGTGTTCTGTATTCGGTACTGGGACCTGCCATCAGCCACCTCATTAGATATTTAAGGCATTACATACTTACCTTCAACCTTGCTGGTATCATCATTTTTTGAATTCTCGTATGGATGTATCATTTCCCTAACAATTATGTAGTAAATTCCCTAGTGCCCTCAGCGCACCTAGCATGATGCCTCATTCATAGTTGTCACTGAAGTCACCAATTGTTATTTCAGAAAGCAGAATGTGAATTACACTTTGCTACACATGCAGAGAAAAATGCATGTACTAACAGGTCTTGGTCCTGTGAACGGTTTCTACCCACAAAGGAAAGTACTAGGCTCCCTTAAGTTTGGAGGTCACCAACGAAATCTCAGGACATTCCACACAAAAGAGAGAGAGGGGCAGGGTGGGGGGATCCTGGCTTTTCTAGGACTTGAGGACTAGACGCTCAAGTTACGGCAGGCCAGCGTTATCAGCAAAGCCCCGGAATCACCAAGGATGAGGGGTACACACTGTAATTCACTGTAACTCACCTGTTTACACACCCGGCTCCTCTCCCTGACTACACATGCAACACCTGGGTGGCAGGGACCATGTCTGCAGGTCACACCCCAGCATCCCAGACTGTGCTCAACATGTTAGAGTGTCCAGCAGAGTGGTGGAGAGACGGACGGGGGGCGGAAAACTGGTCTACTGGTGCTGACATAGGTGTTTCAGTCCAATTGCCGGGGCTGGGGGGATGAGGCCAGACCTTACAGACTTCAAGCAGCTCGAAAATGAGAATCACCTAATCCAAGGAGCCCCAGAACCCAGGGCGCCTCTTGGCGTCTGACCCAGCTTCTCCTTATACCAAGTATTCACAAACTGTCTTACTTCTCTCTAATCTGGAGATTGGACAAGACACACGTGATGAGAAAACTTGTCTAGCTCCCTCATTCTGTTAAGTGGCTCCATATAGTTCAACAATGTCACCATATTACTGCTGTGTCCCCAGAGTGGCCTAGTGAGGTGTGGTCTTGAATGTCATCAGGATGCTCATACCAGGTCCTGGTGTGATTGGTTGGTGGCCCCCCACCAGGCTTCCAGACAGAAGACGACAAGTGTGCATGTGGCCCCCTTCCAGAGACCCGAGCTGAGGTAAGTCTATTTGTCATTTCCAAACCCTCCATCTCACAGGCTTTCTTCTCTTTGAAGCTTTTTCTTTGAAATCCAGTCTGTATCAGAAACCTTCAAGTTCCACCCAGCTGAACCAAGAACGGGTCCTGGCTGATTCAGTGCTGATTTCTGGGGAGATATGCTGCCAAGGTACATTCCAGAGGCCACTGCCTGCCACCTGCAAAGCCCTTCGCTCACTGTCCCCAGGGGCGCTCCTGCCAGCCCCCTGAATTATCTACATTGCCGACTGTGGTCAGATGCCTTCCCTTGAAAAAGGCTGGGGCGGTGAGCTCAACCCTCCACAGTCAGAGCCCTGCAGCATGTGGCAGAATCCAGCCCACTTGATAAGTGCCAACAGTCCCAAGGCAAAGGGCCCTCCTCCACCAACTGAAGGCAGAGCAGGCCCAGGGGGATGGGAGGCCATGGCTGTCATTGCCTCCTTCCCTTTCTCCTCTTGCCTTCTGTGTACCTGCAGCACACTCAGTGGCACTGCCCTGCAGCTGGGGAGGCAAGAATTATGGGGCCTCCATCTTCCACTGACTAGCTGGGGGCTTCGGGCAGGCCACTTATCCCTCATCTCGTCTATTACAGCAGATAACACCCTCCCTGCCTACCTTTCAGAGTGGTGGAAAGATCCAGTCAAATTATGAAAGTGCACTGGAAAATGCTGGCTTTTGTTGCTGGTGTTTTTCTGATTGCTCTATGCCCCATGGGTAGGAAGCCACTTTGGGAAGGGAGAAAGCCCTGAAACACGCTCGCTCTCTTAACAACTCAATTGCTTAAAGTTTTGGGCAAGGCTGTCCCAGTCCAAGGCAAACTAAAAATTCTCCACTGTTCTCTAGTTTCTTCGTCAACACCCCTGCCCGTGGCCATGGTGACCACAGTGACCTCACACCACGGCAGTGGCTGCAGTCCTTGAAGCCAGGTAACATTAGCGGATTGGTTATCCTTTGGCCTGGAGGACTCCCAAACTCTCAGAAAATGTGCTGTCAGAGATTAACAATCCATCCTTCTGCCTCCAGGCAGGGTTTACAAAGAATATTCTTTAAAAGCAACTTCTCATCTGGTCTCCAGGGTTTAGGGAAGCATCTGCAGCCCGGGGGCATGGCCTCCCTAGAAATGGAGAGTCGCAGCTGCTTCAAGCCACATTTGGGATTTGTTGACCCATTCTCCCAAGAGACTGCCCTGTTCCGCATGCACAACACAGCACTTCTGAACAAGCAGAATGCGCACTGTGCAGGCGATACCTCCTCCACCACCCGTTTCCTCGGCGATTCGTGTTTTGAGGAATCCTGGGGAGGGCTGTGTAGTGGTGGGGTAGGGAAGGTGTTTATAGGAAAAAGACACAGCTTTCTCTTTTAAATAATTCATATCTGCCTAATGTTGATCGACAGCATTTTCCCTCCATTTCAGTCAGAGGAAGTCTGTAAAGAAAACCCCTTTAGGCTAAAAACACCAGTGGCAGTATTTCTTGGGATACTGAGGCAGGAAACCCGAACCGCAGTTGTGAGCTGCTCAGGGCAATCCGCCCAGATCTCCAACACTGAAAATATTCTGTCTGTGATCGGCATCACTTCTTGCCCTATTTCCTATTCCTGATCTCCCACTCCTCTTCTGCGCATCCATGACCTTCAGCAAACTCCTCTAAGCACACATTCCCCCCCCCCCACAGGCCTTCAGGCCACACGGTTTGCTGCACTGCAGAACCCAGCCCCTGTCCCTTTGCAGCACCTCCAGGACTGCTCCCTGCTCCCTGCTCCCTGCCCAGGCCAGCAGCTCGGACCCCCAAGGCTTGGCTGTGTTCTCCTCCACCCTCAAACCTTCTTTTCTCCAGTTCCACCGCTGTCCCACCCCTCCCCAATAGGTGGGAAAGGGAAGAGGACTGGAAGTAGTGTTCGCTGAGCACCTACTATGTGCAAGACACGTGCTAGGCTCTCCAACAATGCACATCATTTCATTTAATGCTCATAACCACCTTCCTGCAAAGGTATAGAAGTGGAGGCTCTGAGATGTTAAGAAACTTTCCCAAAGATGCTGAGCTAATAAGTGGGAGAGTTAGAATTTGAACCCTGGCCTGCCCCTTCGAAAGTCTCCCAGTTTCCTTTCCATGGAACAGCTTGAAGCCAGTGCAGCATTAGAACAGAGGAAGCACGTCTGAGTATAGGATCCTCTCGCCTCGGATGACAAATGCTTTCGGGGCAGGGTGGCTGCTTTAGCACTCTCCGGGTTCCTCCCTTCCCCTCCTCCCACTCCCTAGTTACTCTGCACACAGCCATTGGGACTCCAGACCAAAGCCGTTTTACAGTCAGGCTCCATGTGCATGGTGACATTTTTTTTTAAACAACAACTTAGCCGTGACATTCCTAGAATCATTAACTACAAATGGAACTTACAAGTGATTATTCTGAGGTGCTTCGTTTTGCTTTTTTTTTTCTTTAAGTACCTTATAGAGTGAGTTTAGGTGACCTGCTCACACATTCCTGGCCACTCACCTGGGTGTGATTTTACTGGAAGGGGCCATGGACAGAAATGCTGCTCTGCCACTTCTCCCTTGCACACGAGCAGAAGTGTGATTCCGGTTCTATTTGAGGGAGAAGGCAGTAGACTGTTACCATGACAACCCTAAGCAGTGTGTGGAATGAGAGCCTAAGAAGGTTTGGGGAAAATTAAGTTGTGGTTGGCCTCCTGTCTGTCCCACATTGTCACGGGCAGTGGCTTGGAATGCCTGCCGGAAGGAAGGAGACATGTGTGGTGACTTGGAGGGGACGTTCCGGAAGTGAGTGCAAGGAGCACTGCCTGGCGGACTCCTGCCCGGACGGCCGTCTGCAGACTTCGCCGTGGAATAGCAGCCTGGCCAGGAAAAGTGGGCACCGTGCGTGTGCGGGCACGCGTGTGTGCGAGAGAGAGACTGAATCGTTTCTAACACGTTTTGTAGATTATTTACCTATGCTTTTCTTCGTGCTGATTTTTTTTTTGCCTTATCTGTTATTTTAACACTTTTTTAAACTTTAGAGAATTCTCAGTTATGCACTTTAGAAACAATACGGTCAGGATCATTTCAGGAACAGCCCTGACACCCAGCTATAGGCTGGCCACACGTGCGGAGTCTTCCTTGGTATGCAGTCACGGAGTTTGGATGGGGTAGATTATGACCTGCAGTATCAGCAAGTTTACTGAACTGTCAATATCCTCTCTAGTAAGAATACAGGTGTACATCCAGTTCTGTTACCGCTGCCCTGTGGATCTGGGCAAGCTCATAAACCCAGCTGAGCCTCAGTTTTCTGGGGACAATCATCTTCTTTCATCTCATAATGGCATCTGAGTATCAGATGAAATAAAGACTGTGAGAGTGCTTTGTAAAACATAATATCATCCACAAATGGTAGGAAGTGGTACTGTTATCATCATAATATTAATAAGTGTAGGATACAATGCAAAGGAGTTGCATTAGTAATGGCAACATTATTTTAGCAAAACAGCTTGCTATTTTTCTTTCCTAACCTTTTCCCAAGTTCAAAGGCACAAGGAAAGACAGAAGCCTGCGTGACTGGCTGGCTTCAAGGTCAAAACTCAGTCATGCATCTTTGCGTCGCACGAAGAGTGGCCAATCGATTAGACACAGAAGTCGGAGTGCTAAGTAGAAAGCTGCTTGAACAGATGACCACAGGGCTCCAGGGAAGGAGGTACAAATTTGCCAGCCGCCCAGCCTGCCTGCCGCCCTCTCTCCAGGGTTTTGCCACCTTGGAGGATAATCCTTCTCTCCCAGGGAAACCGGAGCAATGCTTTCTCAGAGGCCCTCCACGCTGCCCCAGGGGGACCTTATTAGCCTCACTCAGTCGAACTGTTCCCACCTAGCTGGTGTTGAGAAACCAGTGGGCATGAGAAGAGAAGTAAAATCAGTGCACAAGGAGGGAGGGCTCCTGATGGGAAAGACATCCAGGCTGTGCCAGTATATCGTCTAGACCCTCACTCCCCAGGCGGGGCCCGAGAACAGCAGCACCGGCAAGACTGGGGACTGGGGAGAGGCGCAGCCTCTGCAGCCATCCGCTGGCCCGCTGAGTTCGAACTGCATTGTAACACGATGTCCAGGCGACTCCTGTGCAATCGAAGTTTCAGAAGCACTGCTCCGGTACCCAGGAATTAGAAGTTTAGGGAAGTTCTCCTACCTGCCTCGGTCCTGGGGGCAGTGCCTGGCTCCTGCACATTGGGCAAGGAGCAGGACCACCACCCAGGGCACGCCAGCTTTCAGCAAGAAGCCAACAGGTGAGATGGACCCCTTCACATGACAGCTTCCTCCTCCTCTCTACCCAGGACTACTCGGGGCCTTGGCCCCCTTTGGCGCTGTGGGAAACGTGCCTTTCCAGGTCACTAGGCCTTCATCCAAAGAACATGAGAGGCTAGAGTGGTCATTTCCAGTCACATTTCCTTAGCGTCTGGGAGCAGGCTGCGCACAGACCTCAGAGCCCGCACCCTGCGCCCTCACCCATCCCTGCCAGGCTGGGCGGTGCCCGGGCCACAGTGCCCTCCTCCTCCCACGGCCAGGGCCTGGCTGCCCGTCAGCACTCGTTTCTTCCTAGTGCCAAGGAGTTCTTTCTCATCTGTCCAACTGTCTTCATCCTGCGCCTGGGGAGCAGGTCCATATGCCCGATGCCAAGACTGGGAAACTGAGGGAGGCAGAGGGGAAATGGGGAGACAGCAAAGGCCACAGGACTTGATGTGATTCCTTCCTCCTCTGATGTGGGACAGTCACGCTGGCTTGGGGTTCTTGGTTTCTATGTTCCCTCATCACCAGCCAGCCACCACCTGCTCTGGAAAATATCTCCACAGTTTTCCTGTGCTTCCCCTATCTCCATAACAGGGTAATGATGGCCCTCCCTGGTTACCGGTCTGCAGAGGCTGAAATGAAACAGGGTCAGAGGAACTGAAAACTGAGAGGGACATGAGAGACCATTTGGGACAAGTTTTACTTATTTAGATGCCAGGCACTCTCAGCACTTTATAAGCCTTACCATCTAACGGGTACAACGAGGCTATGAAGTGGGTATTACTGGTGTGTAAGGCTGAGGTCCAGAGACCCAGAAGTCCCAGCGTTTGCTCGAAGTCCCCCCACCCCCGGAGGAAAGAGGCAGAGAGAGGCCGTGACAGCAGGCTGCGCCCCCAGACTGTGCCCACCTAGCCTGCTGCTCCTTCCTGGGACAGTGTCCTCCCCAGAACAGTCACGGCCACGGAGACTGGCTCTGGGGGGAGACAACGTGTGTGACAAGGGTAGGTGACACCCTCACCGGCTGCCTCCATGGCGTGGAAAACCTCAGAGGGCGACTGGTGGGGACTTCAGGGAGGTGTGTTCCAGCACGTACCTCCCTGTCGGACAAATCCAGTCTAATCTCATTTTTTCCTAATTCCACAGGAGAGTTCTCCCAGGGGAGGGAAAAAAGACGCTCTTGGCCTCTGAACCCAAACACAATCTGGTACATTCAAACGCTTCCTCAATATCCAATTGCCTGCCGCTAATTCCTGAAAGTCACTCAACAGGGGGCTGATTTATTTCTCCCTTTGCCAAGGGCCAGTCCACTTAAAAGTCTTTTACTCTCAGTCAGAGGCTCTGTGATATTGAAAGCTTCATTTTCTCTCCCAGGCTTCCTCCTCCATTGCTGATCCAATCACTTGGACAATTTTAACCTTTGTTCTTCAATAATGTAACTCATCCCCTGACGTTCTGGCACCTGCACCACACTTACACCTCCCCCTGCCTGCCTGGTTCCGCAGCTGACCGGGGGCACCACCCAGCACAGCACGGTGCCTACAGGGGGCCGTGGGAGGGAGGCGGTCTGTGCCCCCTGCACTCCCCCAGGGCCCCTGCCTGGTTCTCTGGGACTGGGCTGACAAGCAGAAGCCCAGTGCAGCCCTCCCCTCATGAAGGAAGACAGGCAGACATTCTGCAAAACAGTGTCCCAGCCAAGGGCGGGCAGGACCCATTTCCAGAGAGGTTCTGAGAATGGAACAGGCGTTCCAGTCGTGCTGGCCCCAGGCCTCAGCCAAGCTGCACGCTCAGCCAGGCACCCCGGAAGCTGCCGGAACACAGCTGCCACCTGACAGAGGGTGGGACAGCAGCAACAGGTCACGGCTCCTGTTCCTGCTGCCCGGTGATCAGGGGACACGCAGAGGAGCACAGCACCCTGCCCTGGCAGAGGCGGCTGCTCTCAACCCGGCCCGGCAGAGGGTGAGATCGAAGGACGAGCAGAAGAGCACACTGGCCAGGCCTGTGTTCAGAATCTGATGAAAGACACTCAGAGAACAAAGGACGCCCTCTGCCTTTCTCGCCACCCACATTCGACTGCAGTGCTGCACACGGTGCCACAGGTGGAAAGGGCTCACTTTGGTTTAACTGTGGGTGTTCTGGCTTTGTTTTAGTAAATGCACAATTTTTAATCTTCAGAGTGTCTTAGAAAGATTCTGCAGCTGGAGATCTGTAGGGATTTAATTAACCTAATTACTGTCAACTTCCTGCCTCCAGAAACCTGATCTCAGAACCTTGGCAGCGTCCTGGCTCTGCAGCCCTGCGGCCCTGCAGCCCGGGCCCATTAGAGCTGCCTGTGCCCTGTGAGTAGTGCTACACTTGCGGACCCAGCATGCGCATGCCCAGCAGCCCAAGGGTGTCCAGGCGCACGAGACTCCTCCATTCACCCTTTGTGACCTTCCCACTGACCGGCCCAGCTAACCAGCAGGAGAATTCCATGTTAGATTCCTGCGTGCTACCCGATACCACGCCACGCTCCGTACCTGGGACATGGGCAAGGGGGAATCGAGGTGCTTCACAGAAAGCAGCATCCCCCAACCCCACCATTGCATGCAGAGACACGTACACACACATGCACCACACCGTGCACAAATGCAGCCCTCCTTCCGTGGAGCCTTTTGAACTAAAGACCTTAACGGAAACTATTTCCCACTGTGGGAACCACGTCTCACCCAGTTCAAGACTCTGATGGTACGCACAGAGCTAGGAGAGCAGTTCAGGTGATATGTGTGCTCATGGACTACAGGTGGCAAGTGTCGGTCCCCATGGGTCCTTCCACACACAGTTGTGGTTTTACCCCCTTGCCTCCTTCCTCCCTGCCTGTCCCCCTCTGCTCACCCCAGTGACAGCAGAGGCTTCAGCCGGGCCCTGGCCAGCCTGTCTGCTTCGCAGGAAGGGCGCACAGGGCCTCGACACAGGACCTGCTCTGCCCGACTTTTAAGGAAGCACACGGCGCTCTGACATGCTGAAGCTGGGTTTCACTAGACTGCAGGATGTTTTTCACTGATTATTAAAGTCATAGTGTACTATGGCCCATCAACAACCAATCTGGCCCCAGTAAAATGGATTCCAATTCCCTCAGCGCTAGTCTCCTAGCAATTCGCTCATCAATATACATAATGTTTAGAAGCTGGATATTGATTGTGGAATCTAATGGACTCTTATTCAGGGTTCAGCTTCACCTCCAGAATAACATTTTATTGGAGCTTCCCTCTCCTCTCAGTATCAAATTCCAAAACTGGGGGTGGGGTTTGTTGGAGAACAAGCAAAGAGGTTCCCGGACCTTGGCCATAAATCAAGGATGCTCTTGACCCAGGGTTTTCCCCAGCCACTGGGAAGTAGGCTGGACTACTGCATGCCCCCCAGCATCACTGAATTAACAAGGAGCTGCTGTTGCCATAGGATTTAGCAAGCACCAGTGGTGTGATTAACGCTGGTGGCCGCCATGGATCTTGTGTGGCACCATACCCTCGGAGGCGACTTGGAGTCCCGGCCGGTGTCTGCACGATGGTGAGCAGAAGCTCCATGCCCTGCCCTCCAACTTGCCCTCCAGAGCCCAGCTCCCCGGTGTCCCCTGACCCTCCACCCAGGGCCCACCAATACACATTTACAGGACAGGAGCTGTCCCGGCCCCGGGCTCTCAGGAGCCTGTCCCACAAAGGACTGTGGGAAAGGTGGGCTTCTGGGGCAGAAAGGAGAGGGGGCCATGTTATCAAGAAGAGTATAGCTGGGGCGGGTGGTCCAGCCACCCAGCAGGGCGTGGGGAGGAGACCTTTTCCACAAAGAGACTACTTTGATTATCTTTCCTGCTGATGCTATATCTCTGAGCGGAGCCAGCGGGTAAGCCCTGCCTGGCTTTTTTGTAATCATCGCTGGACGTGGAGCGAAGACATTTCTCTCCTTACCCGGGAAAGGAACACCCAGAGCCTCCAGTCTCCTGGCCTCTCAGCTCTCCTCTCATCTGGGGTCAACATGATGATACATTTTGGACCACTGTTTCACTTTTACATGCTAAATAATTTGGTGTCCTCAATTACATTTTCAATTCCAAAAATAGGGGATGGGAGTGTTCAGTAACCTTATCTTCTTACCCTCTCCCCAACTGAGGTTTGCCCTAGACCAGCGCAAGAATTTTTAAAATGTGCAATACCTGACTACCCAGTCAGGGGCACTTTCCTCTTTTCCCTTAAGCTGTCAAATAAAAAAAAATGACAACAGCCAACACAATAGTCGTCCAGTGTGAATGAATCAAAATTATACCTATTTGTCAGACTGGCAAAAAATATAATGCATTTTTGGTGTGCCACAGAATTTCAGGAATTACTCTACGTGTGCCATCAGACAAAATGGTCTGAAAATCACTGCCCTCGGCGACACTGGGCCCGCCCACACTGCGTTCACGGCAGGCTGGGGATTTCTAGTTCTTTTGGTTTCGACACAACTGACTTCTTTCCATGAAACTGTGATGTTTTTACATTTTCAAGAGGAGCTGAAAATCCGTGTGTGCGAGTGTGTATCTGTTTTGAGTAAAGTTTTGGCTCTTACATTTATTTATTTGTAAAAGTGTGTGAGCCAAATAAAATACTCGCAGGCTACAACCTCTGCTACATAAACCCTCCTAAACTGAGGAGAATGGGAGTGGGGAGGGCGCCTGGGGACACGGTGACCCATCTCCCAGGTGGGAGGGCCTGGGCTCTCGAGAAATTAGAACATACCTGTGTTAAGTTTTCCTTGACCTTTTTTAGTCATTTTCTGGTCTTTGGATCTAGGCTGCCCAAACATCCTGAAAGAGGGTACCAGATTCAGGAAATAAAAATACAAGGTGCCAGTTAAATTTCAACTTCAGAGAAACAATGTATTATACGCGTGTGCATGTCTGTCCCAGGAAATATTTGGGACATAGTTACACCGAAAAGTTATGCAGAGTTGATCTGAAATACAAATATAACGGGCACCCTGTATTTTATCTGGCAACCTCAGTCCTGCCAGCTCTTTGAACTTCACCTTCACACACAGCCCCAGTGACAGCGACTGAGTCCTCTATCCCAGCAGTGAGGCCGTGCTGTTGATACAAAACCCTTCCCCACATTTGAAGAGAAGGAAGGGAATGACATTAACAAAACAACTTTGTTTAAAGGCCACGTTATGTGTCTATCATGGAGGGATAACCTCTGAACGAAGATGGCCTTACAGGATTTTACTCCAGGCTGGGTAGCCTTGGAGGACCACTTACTCACTGGTTTCTTTCAATAAAGTCCCTCTCACTCCCTTCCTGTGAATCAATCCCCTTGGGCTTTCAGACCACTGAAAACATGACTCTATTGCTAGTGACTTGCACTAAAAACACGCTGAAATAAAATTATTTAGGCTAGCATTTCCTCAATTCAATTATACTCTTTGGAGCTCTATCCCTGCAGAAGCCTCCTGAAAAAAAAAAATCCTGGGTCTGTGGTTGAGTGAGCAGGAAACTGCACGCTGTACGTGTGTGTCTGGGAAAGTCACCATGAAGCTCAGCACACAAAACCCAACTCACGTGACCACACAGCCCACTGGCCTGCACTCTCCCCACCTAAAACTTATTAACCCTACAGAGAACACTGCAGATGACCGTTTCTCAAACACAACGAACACCGGAGTTAATATTTCCTTCTGCCCCGCAGTTTAGGTCGGGGGCTCTTCTGGGTTCTTCAGTAGTCTTCCCAGCCCTGCTCGCGCCTCGACCTGTTTGGTCATGGTCTTCAAGGTCTTACCCACGCTCCACCTGTTCCATGAGGACTTCCTGGCCTCCTGACCCCTCCAACCCCTAGTGACCACCTCCTTCTTTGTTTCTCTGACCTTTTATTCAGCAACTATTGCCAGTGCGCCATTCCCAGCACACCAGTTCACACATCCTATGGCCTCAGGATTTTAATCCAAATATCCTGATTAGATTCCATCAGGTACCAAGACAGGCTGCCCCCAAATATCCCACAATGGCATACTGATCACTTTGAATTAAAGTTACTTGGCCAGTGGAAGGTGCCAGAAGGACACCTCAATCCCTGCGCCCCTCACAATACCCCCACTCTGCCTCCTTGAATGTAGGAAGTTAATCTACCTTGTGAAAGGTGCCCTCCTCACACCTAGAAAATGCCCCTTTTCACCAGAGTAAACTCAAAACTGGAAAGTCTGTATAAACAAATCTTACTGCCTATTTTCTAACTTAGGACTTTGTTTAGATTCCTTATTAATGAACACTCTCACATTGATTAGATTCCTTTCTAATAAGCATTATTCTTCGTCTTATCAATTTCTCACAACGTTATTGTTTCCTTGTCTAAGGGGTATAAAAATGTACCTGGTTAGTTCATTCCTTTCAGTTTCGTTTTATGATCTGAGCATCATAGTGGGATCCTCCCATGAACAGGTATTAAATTGGTTTTTCTCCTATAAATCAAGTCTTATGTCAATTTTATTATTTTATTATTGGTCCAGCTGTAAGAACTAAAGAAGAGTAGAGAGGAGGAATCCTCCTCCTCCCCAACAATTTTTTGCTATTATTTTCTGATCCTTTCATTTCTATATATTTTGGCTCTTCAACCAGATTTGAAGCTACTTGGAGGCTTAACCATAGCCACGCAGAGCAAGGCGGGCTGCGCACCCAACAGGCCTTTGGTAAATGTCGGTGGCAGGAGTTCGTGTGTTCATGCACCCGTGTTCCACCTGCTGCAGGTTTCAGAAGTGATGGTTTCTCTGAAGGAGCCATGCACTGGCTTCGCTCACACACCACAAAACATGAAAGACCAATCTCTGAGTCACCTTCTTCGCCAGGCACTGGGTACCCTCACATCGGCTACTACTCTGCTGGCAGACACCCCAACTCTGGCCCAGACCAGTGGAGGGGGACAGGACTTGAGAGGGCCAGAGGGTTTCATGAAGCTGAAATAACTTTCCAATTCGTTTATCAGTCAAACTTCCCAGGGATGATGGGATCTACAGCCTAGAAATTCCAATTGACTTTAAGTCTCTGTCCTGGGAAATACCTCATCACTACCCCAAGGCAAAGACGCTGTGTGCTCCTCTCAAAAGGAACAGACTCTCAAACTCTGAAGTCACTGTCCTCTTACTCCAGGCTTCATGTGCCTGGAGGCAGGGCTTTGCAGACAGTTTCCTGTGTGCTCCATGCAAATCAGGGCCTGAGCAAGGCCTTTCCATAGACTTCAGGGAGATGGCATCTTCTACCCCAAGGCACTGACTTAAGAAAAAAATCTGGACAACGACAGGGATGTCTTTAAAATGCGTAATGGGAAATCGAAACACATTGTACAAATCAACTGTGTCCACACTTCATTGTCGCAGAGCACATTTCTTTCCATCTCGAGTCAATTATTTAAAAAAATCTTCAGACTCCACACTCAACATTTTAAATAAATAGCCTCCGTTCCCAAGGTGAAATAGACTGATCTGAACAATAAATAAGTGATAAAAATACCAGTAATACACTGATTTTTTTTAAAATCAATTATTTTCTAAAAGGCATACAAGTCTTTGCATGAAGGCCCAGGGCCAACTTCATTGGATTTGGTTCCTGAAAAAATTAAATGAAAAATATGCGAGCGGGCTAATACCTTTCCTGGGTGAGCACACTGCCGGGTCTGAGAGTGGGTATTCGGTAAGGAAGACTTAACATTCTACGCCACTGATGCCCTGCTTGTCCCCATTTCAATCTCCAGCAATCCATTAGGAATGCTTAACACAGGCACTGTTGGTTTGCAAGCACAATTCGTAAGTCGTTTTGGATTTTGCAGCAATATCTCTATCTCAGAAATCTCAGTGAGATGTCAGGTAAACTGGAATCCAGATATACTCATTGAGGTTTGATGGATCAAATCATTTCTCCTCATTCAAGATTTGCTTCAGAGTCCTTTCAGGCTGTCCCAGCTGAAGCGCCCCACCCACTCACGAGTAGATGTGGGTCTCCATCACATTAATTTCCTGCTGTTACCTTTCCCAAAGTCCTTATAGCCCCTGTACTGCCTTCCCCATTGATTAAATACTTATTGTCCATCCCCCATCAGTAAAGAATAATCTAAAAGTTCTCCTTGCAATCAGGCCCTCTGCCTGGCTCAGGGCTGTATCCCCATGTGTCTGGATTGGGGCCTGGCAGCCTATATTTGTAAAAGAATTACATTAAACATTTTTAAATTTTATTGTGGTAAATACGTATTACAGAAAAGTCACCATTCGAAGTGTATAGTTTGGCGACGTGAAGTGAGGCACACTGTGGTGAAACCGTTACCACCCTGTCCAGAACTTTCTAATCTTCCCAAAATGAAACTCTGAACTCATTGAACACTGACTCCCCTTCCACTCCTCCCCCCGGTCCCTGGCACCCAGCATTCTGCTGTACTTTCTGTCTCCATATGTTCGACCGCTCTGAGAGCTCATGTAAGTGCAATCGTGCAAGATCTGACCCTTTGTGTCGCTTATTTCACTTAGCACAATGTCCTCAAGGTTCACCCGGGCTCTATCAGCTTTGTATTCCTCTGTAAGGCTGCACCCAATTCCACTGTATGCATATACTACACTTCGTTAATTGGTTCATCTATCAGTGCACAGCGGAGTCACCTCCACATTTTGGCTGCCATGAAAAATGCTGCTCTGAACATGGGTGCACAAATATTTGTTCTAGGCCCTGCTTTCAGTTCTTTGGGGTACACACCCAGTAGGTGGACTTCTGAATCTTGTGGTAATTCCATGTTTAATTTTCTGAGGCAATCCCATAGTGGCTGCACCATTTTATCTACCTACCAGCAATGCACAAGGGCTCCGATTTCTCCACATCCTCACCAACACTTGTTCTTTTCTTTTTTGCCAATTCTGTTTCATCTGGAGCAACAGTTCCTGCTCATGCCTGCTGTAGATCCTTTCATGGATCTAATGAGAAGAAACTTTGGCATGACTCAGTTTACCACCTAACGCACAGTCTGAGGTCAAGAACAGCTAACGGAAAACAATTTCAGTTTTACAGCTCAGCCTGGGTTAACAGCACAAGAATATTTCTGAATATTCAGAGTCACCTCACACTAGAAATATCAGTGAAATAAGAGAACCAAGCGCTGGGTAGCATTCTCCCCACACCGGTGGCCATCTTGGCTGCAAAAGAGCCTCCGCCAACAGCAAGCGGGGTCCCTGGCAGGAGCTGCTCGGCAGCACTGACCGCGGGCCCTGCCACTCCTGGAAGAGCATGAAAGGCCTTTGGGAAACTGTGTGGTGTTGGCTATTAAGACTGGGAAGGAAGGAGGAGTGGAAATTACAGCCATCTGAATGCAATTGCCTGGCTTCGTCTTTGCCCAACACTCTAGGAGCCTATAAACATCGGTAGAGGGGAAAAGGTTTAATTTCCAAAGACATAAAATTTTCAGAGCTATGTGACCTCTGAGAGAATAAGGCCATCTGAGAAAACTATTTCCTGAAACTCAAATCCAGGCTTGGGGAACGAGGCCAGTGGCCAAGGCTCAGTCTTCTACTCAGAATGTTTACACATGAGCCTTTCCTGCTGGATTTGGAGGCTGGAGAGAAAACGGTGTGGCCTAGCTAACTCTGTCTCCCCAGCTTGGCACCCAGCTGGGGAAGGATATAGGTTTCCCGAGACAATAAGTGAACGGATGGCCAATCTAAGAAGACCGTGAGCTTTCTGGTTACAGAGATGAGAGAATGTTGCCTCCCTGGCATTTTCCACGCTGGCTGCTGTCTTTTTCGTGCATGGACTAGGCCTTCGTGTTCTCTGAATACCCGAGATGGCAGTCCCTCCCAGAACCCCCCTAACGGGCAAGGCCTCACGTCAGTTCAGGGCTGAGACGGCCTTGGCCTTCGCCAGCCCTGCTGTGCAGCCGTCCCTCGGAGATCCTAACCCAACTAGAACAATTTTCCATTCCCTCTCTCTGCACCCCAACCCATTTCTGTATCGCCCTCCTCCCCGTCTGCTGCACTCGTTCCCCTTCCAACAATAACAGCAGTAGGGGTAACAGTGAAAGCAACAGCCAGCTTCCTTTATTGTTTGACAGTTTACGTAAGGCTCTCAACTGCATTAGTTTATTTGACCCCCAGCGTAACTGATAAGAAAACCAAGGGGAAAGCTGACTTACTGGCAGTGTGTGAGCAATGTGTTGTACAACCAAGTCGCCCGATTCCAAAAACCCAGTCCTCTTTCAGTTAGTGGCTCCCTGGTCCGCAAATATGACCCAAGCATATATGAGTCTCCAAACCCAGACTCTCGTCCTTTAGGACTGTTCCCAATTACCCACTCAGGGGAGAGACGGTGCTCGGTGGGTAGATCCTAATCACACTAATGCTCTAAATGATGGCAAATGAGTTCATGTGTTTGTGGTTGTTTAAAACTATGTCCACAAACACTTTCATACTCTGCTATTCAAGAGATGGAGCTTAATTCTCTCCCCTTCAAGTGTGGGATGGCCGTAGCGACGTGATGCTAATGAATAAATAAGCAGAAGTGACGATATGTGGTTTCAGAAACTGGGTCCTAAGAGTCACTGTGGCTTCACCTCTGCCCGCTCTCTTTGACCGCTGTCTGTGAAGGAAGCCGGCCCCGGGCCGTGCGGCCACTCTAGCGGCAACACGGGCAGACTCGCATGGCGAGGACCTGAGGCCTCCTGCAGGCATCCGTGTGAGAGTGTGATTTTGGGAGGGGATCCTTCAGCCCCATCAAAGCCTTCAGGGGACTGCAGTGCAGGCAGAAGAATGGCTGCAACCTCCTGCGAGTCCCAGAAACAGCAAGGTTACGCTTCTCCTGCATCCGGAGCCACAGAAACACGGAGCTAAATCAATGTTCAGTGTGCAAAACAGCTAAGTTTTGGGGCAAGTTGTTACGCAGCAATAAGTAACTAATACAGTTTTCTATCACTTAGGAAATATTTATACTTTAAGAAAGGTTACCTTTAAAAATCTTTCATTTTTATACCATTAATATATAATTATTTTATTAAAATTTTAAAGAAAAATTTAAAAATTACATTTTCATTCAGCAATAACTAACTTTACTATTTTAATGCATAACTTTTCATGTTTTCTACTTGCATGTGTTTATTTTTCTTACAAAAATGAGCTCACATTACTTGGAATTTGCTTCTTGTCATTCAATAATACTGGATATTATTTCAAGCCTTTAAAGATAATATTACAACAATGTTTAAAATAATCGCATAGAATTTTGTTGCATAAGCATACGGAACTATATTCAACCAATCCTTTTTTAAGAAAGAGGTCTAGGCTATTATGAGTCATCTCTATCATTGATGAGGCCACAGTGGATGACCGTCCGTGTGCCTTTGGGTGTTTGCCCAGCTATGTCTTTAGCACAAATTCGTAGAAGTGGAACTGCTGGGTAGGAATGGTCCATCTTAAGTGACTGTCCTACATATTACCAAATTATATCAAAGATTGGGCACATTTATATCCTCCCAGCAGTTTATCAGGTGCCCTTCTCACCATACCCTGGTCAGCAGTAGTTGGTATTAAAAGCCAATTCTTAACTCAAAGAACTGAATCTCTAGTGAGAGGGATTTCTGAAAGACCAATAAAAAAGATATTTGGGTGGCTCAAGAACTGTTTCTCTTAAATCATACGCTATACTGCAACATTCCCTCCATCTAAGTCTCCGCCAAACTGACCTTGACCCCTCTTACTTCAGCCAAGCAGACCAAGGGAGGAGGCAGCGATCATCCCTGCCAGGCAAGTCACTAAATGCAGCTGTGGGAAATGTGGCACCATCTTCTGGTGCATGTCCAGACATCTGGCAGTTGTCATGGATAAAAGTGCCTTTTTTCCCCTAAAGAACCTCAGTTCACTATGGTCTGTAGCACTAGCTACCTCATTCATCCATCTGACCCACATAAGCTTTTCTCAGATTTTTACAATAGAAACCATCAAATGACTTGTTCCTGTCAGCATGGGCCAAGATGGGCAGCCTGACCAAAAAGAGGGGCTTTGATTCATCACACAGCCCTGAACAGTGGTCTCCAAGCTTTCTCCTGAGGAAAACCAGTATCCTAAAGAAGTCTAAAGTTATCGCCTTCCACGAGATACAGTCTGGAAAATGTTGGCCAAGGTGATATGCACGCATGCATGCATGCATGCATGGATGGATGGATGGATGGATGGACAGACGGATGGATAAATGGATAGACAGATGGATAAAACAGATATTAATGCCTACACTTCTATAAAACTAAAGAGTAGAAAGTGCTCTAAATCATTCTAATGTTTAATATAATTTTAGCTCTTTCAAAGAACATAGTATATTTAAAGATACCCCCAATCCAGTTATTAATGGTCGTTATTGTTTTTCATCTCTCACTAAAGGCTGCACGTGAAGCTCTGGATCACAAGCGGGTCACCTCTGGCTCCTACAGACACGTACATATTTATGTCAGGATTATTGACCAATTCTATGTGTTTTCTCTATAACCCATTAAAATAGAAGTAACTGTATACTTCACTACTTTGATAAGGGTATATTGACCCAAAATTGCCTCCTGTCTTATAAGGAAAATGTGTACATTATGCTGTTTACAAAAAAAGAGCCAATTTCTTGATTGAAATATGTAAATCCAATACATAGAAAGCTGGGGAAGGGGAATACAAAAAAATGCTGACAGGGAAATACAGGCATTTAGGTGGTCATATCATCCCTGTAGGAGGACTGGGAGATGAGATTTCCAGGACAGAGGAAGGAGCAAGGAGGTCCTTGAGCTCCTTCTCAGCCAGGGTCCCTTCAAGCCCATGACTTTCCAATTTCTGCCCTTAGAGCCTGTGCAAACCATCTATAGGCAGGGTTGGGATGACGACACCATTGAACCAACCTATGAAGAGATACATGTGCCTTAAAGAGGTTAAAGGACTTAGAGGAGGTAACAGAGCCAGGTTGAAAATGAGAGAACCAGAACCCAGATCTCCTTATCCCACGTAGGGGCAACTTCAAGGTTATAAACACTGCTCGGTAGATGACCACCCTGGAGTAGGCACGTCCAGGACAACCAGCACAGAGCTCTGGGACTCTTATCAGAAGTGCCTTCCGCACCTGAGCCCTTCCTTGTGGACACATTCACACAGTGCGCCTCAGCTGCAGCCCACACACAGCTCCTCTGGAACCCCCGGCCCGTGCCCCCTGCCCTTCTTCTGTATTAGCGATTCCACCCTCCCCAGTACTCCTCTATCCCTGCCCCTGCACCGACCTCAGCATGCCCAGACGGTTCCTGCTTTCCTAATGCACTGGGTTGGGAACCATGTCCTCTTCCCTGACAGAGCGCAAAGGCTCAGCAAAATTTAACTCAGCTGAGATGGAAAAGCTGATACCATCTACTCTGCGTGCCTTAGGAGTGACTTCTACCAAATGATGAATAAACCATGATCACTTTGCATAAACTCAGAAAAGCATTTTTTTCCCTAGCCAAATTAAAGAAGTAAAGAATGAATCAGGCTTTTCCTGGTGGCCTACGGGTATTCCTTTTAAAAACACCATGTGGCAATCTTGCCTTGGTTGGCTGCATCACATATTCCCACAGTCAGAGTCCAGCCCAGTGGCATCAGGGCACGTAAGGACAGCAGGCCTTCCTTCCCTGGTAAATAGAAGCGTTAGTAGAAAGTCCTTCTTTTCTCACTGAAACTCCCCGAAGTCAGTATGCAGGGCGCAGACTCACTGCGGCTGCAGAGCTGCCGTCACTGCAGCCCTAGAGCAGCTTACCTGCAACTTGCAGTGCTCACGCGTGAAAGAAGGAAAGCAGAACAGATGTCGACTCGTGAAGAGGTGCCCAGCCCACACCACTTACCCTGCGGGAGAACGTGTCTCACTTCTCAGCAGCCATCCTCTCGACATGCGTCCAAACCCTCACAACTGATGCCCTCAGTGGCCCCTCTCTGCCTAAGCTCCTAAGTTTATCCAGCTTGATGACATCGGTGAGATCGATTTTTAGGTGATCATTTTTTTTCTATTTTAGGGGATGTGGAAGGGAACTACCGCAAGCCAGGCAACACAGAGGGTGTTTCTTATACACTGTTCCAATCCCCTCTTCACACCAACTCTGCGAAACAGCCTTATGATCCCCACTCCAGGGTAAAGGGCACTTTGGCTCAGACACCCTGGGTACCTTGCAGACATCTGCCCTCCCAGACCCCTGGAGGCTGCCTCTCATCTTAGGGGATGCTTCAGTGTAAACTCCCACGCATTCGGTCTATTTTCCCTTTAACCTAAACTTACGCTATTAATTTTTATCACTATTAGACACTCAAATTCCTCTCTAGATATCCCTACCTGTCATTAATTCATTGCTCAGCGAAGTATCAGTTCCCTTACTCTTCCTTTATCAAACAACCTATTTCCTTCATCACCCTCAATAAGACAAATTCCAGGTCTCCCCCCAACCCTCGCCCCCCACAGTTCTAGTTCTGAACGCTTGCAGGCTAAACTCAGAGCTCTAAAAGAGATCCACAAAAACTGATATCGCAACAACTCTCATCACCACTTATCAACAGATATGTAGGTATGGAACAGCTATTGCATGTCCCAGTCCTGTGTGACAACGTGTGTGGGCTGCACGGGGTCGGAGGGGTGACCACCCAGCCAGTGCACTCCGAGTGCTCACTATGTCTGGGCACAGTGCACGTGACCCTCTGTGGTCTGACATACACTTGTTTCCATTTTACAAATGAGCAGACATAGCTTGTAAGTCCTTCAGCTGGAAGCAAGAGAGGCAGGATTTGGGCCCTAGAGGCCCAGTCCCTGCAGCGGCCTCTCACCTGCTGCTGGGCGCTGAGCTAAGGGCCCTTGGGTGTATATAGAACAAACTAGCCCTGGGCGTGCAGCTCCGGCCTCATTGGGAAACTTGGCTTTTCCACAGATAAAGAACCTACGACTTAAGTGGGTGCTTGCTGTGAGATCACTGAGTGTCTGAACAAGAGGAACCCCTGAGGTGGGGGGAGCTGGGCACTCGGGAGGCCCTGGGCAGAAGGACGTGAGCCAGGCTGTGGTGAGGGAGAGAGAAGCTGATCTCGATGGACAACCTCTCCCGTGAGCTCCCTGCACACAGACCCTACTGGGCAGTGGCCACTTTCAAGGGTCATTCCCTTCTATAACCAACTTTCCACAAGTTCTCTGAAGAAATGGGCCTTTCTTTTATTTCCACGAAACTGCCCAGCTGAGCACTCTCCAGGTGCCCCAACCCTTCCCTGCTCTCCCTTCTCGCTCTTTCCTACCCGAACTTTGCTGTGTATGTGACCTTGAGGGTTCTGTGAGGGACACAAAGAGTCAGCCCAAATCTGGGGCCCTTTTTAACACTTCTCTAAACAGCTGAAGGAGGCTAATGGGAAAGTGGGCACGTTCATGGCCGCTCCCTAAGCCACCTGAGGATGTTTCCCTTGAGAAGTCATCAGTCAACAGCAACACCAGGGACACAGCACTGACTGTCATGCATTTCTGCAAAGAGCACGAGGATGCACATCAAAGCTATACATCAAAGTGCGAGCTGTGAGAATAATCCACCTGCCACCAGTATGCATAGATAAAGCCTATCAAGCAGCCAGTGTTGCTCAAGTACCTGCCACTCATTTCTATTTACACAGACACATGCTTGAGTCACTGGAAAAACTTGCTGCTTAACGCTGGGCCACCCCTAGAGCATCCTTTCAAACCAGGTGGGCCCTCGAAGTACACCCAGGAGCACACAACTGAAGGGCCTCCATTTGCTTCACACGGCACTGCACCGCCCCATCTTCCCACACTCACCTCCCACGCCAGCTCACCTGACTTCGACTTAGGACAATGCATTTCTGCCTCTGCATTTTACACTGGACCTTCCGTGTTTCTATTTTTTCCCCCATTTGCTCATTGTAAAAAAACAAAAACCAAAAATCAAATGTCCAGGTAGGTCCCATGTGCCAGCACTGTGACAGCACAGAAGAGAGCCTGCAGAGAATGCAAAGCCTGCAGCACACTGCCCGCTGAACACACTGGTCTACGTGAATCGGTGTGAGACATGAAAGGGCCCGGTGAGCAATGCACTCTGTGCCACAGGAGCTGAAAGAAAGTGGACACCTCTCTCTGGGGAGGTCAGCAGAGCCTGAGTGGAACAGCGATTCTGTTAGGCAGAGAGAGCAGAGGGGAAGGCCTTTTGGGCAACAGAGCTATCATTGAGCAAAGCACAGAGCTGGCAAGGTACAGGGCGTGTCTGGGGACATGCTTAGCCAGAGAGGAGGGTTTCCATAATGACAGACATGGCTAAAAATGGAGACCAGATGCCGAATGAGGAAGGCAGGCCCAATGTAAGCAGTTAGCCTTTATTTCCCAGGCAACAGGAGGACATCAAAGATTATTGGAGCCACCATGCTGGTTTGGTGGAGCAGTACCACTGTGTAGGAAGGACTGGAGGTGGGAGCAACTAGAAGCAGGAATGCCGCACAGGAGAAGCGCTGGGGCACCTGGGCTCTTGGTGGTTGCCATGGAAATGGAAAAACAGAAGCCAGCAGATGCAGATAGCTTTTTTAAGGAAAAGGCAGACTAGGTGACTGTGCTGGGAACAACCGAGAGGAAGCAGTCCACGATGATGGCAATGTTCACGGTAGACGCATTATCCTCTTGGGTGCTTAGCACCTACACCCCTTTCTACCTGGGGGAACCCCCACCCCGTGCTTCTGGATGAAAGCAGGGCCCATGCCTTCTAGAGAAGCTGCAGGAGCCAGACCTCCTTTCTGCCTCCCCCTGGCAGCCACTGTTCAGGTGTGTGACCTATCTCCACCAATCAGACACTCCCACCTGGGACTTTGAAACTTGAAGGGTGACAAGGACATATAGAGATAATTTAGGATTCAATCCCAGAGAAGGCACCCAAAGGTGCTGGGCAGCACCAGGGGTGCGATTGAGCCAGTGAGCTTTCATGGTCCGGCTCGGGCTGAGCTTCCCAAGTTCTGGCAGAGCGCGGTGCTCCAGCCACAGTCCAGGCCAGTGAGCCTGTAGGTACCCGACAGGCTTCCAACACATTCCTTTAAGGTAAAAATACCAGACCGATCCATGCTCTGTGCCCCTCCTCAAAGCCTTTGTCCCCAAACAACCAGTCCACACAGCCTCTTGCTCTGCTGAACCACTCTAGCACCTCTGAACACAGGCTCCGTGGGCACCTGACTTAGGCTCACTTCCGTTTGCCGGTGTCCCAAGGACTGCAAGCGCCATTAGGACACAGACTGACATTCCCTACGCCCGCCCACTCCGCCCCTTCCAACAAAACCTGATCCCTCCCCGCGCCCAGCACAGCACCTTGGGCAGGGCAGGCACTCTGTGCGTGCCTGTAGTGTGACCTGGACATGATTTATCATTCTAGGCAAAACTCGGAAAAGCCCTCCACGTGAGTTTAAGTCCTGCTGCTGCAGCGGTTACAAAATTTTGTAAAAGCATTAAGAAATAATGTAGAGAAAGAACAGGAATAGATTAACACTAAAATATATACTTTTATGATAATTTTGTTTCACTGTATCTCCAGGGGAAGGGAAAATGGGTATAAGCAGAGATGGAACAAGACCAGTCAGGCCTGAGTAGATAATTCAAGCTGGCAATAGGCACGGGGGGATTTATTATACTATTCTACTTTTGATATTGAAATGTTCCATAATAAATACTTTAGATGATTAAATAATATCAACATTAAACGACTAAGCACGGATGGAAAGGGGATTGTGGTCTCTGGTAACTGTGTGGTAAAAATTACTCTGGACCTAGTAAGCCCTGAAAAGCTGAGATTTAGTAATGACGCAAAACCTCTAGTTATGAAAGTGCTTGTTACAGGGGGAGAGAGGGCTTCAATCAGGAATCACCACTGAGGGATCTGAGCCTGCGGGGCAGAGAAGGGGGAAGAGGTGGTACTCTCCACTGTGAGCTCACGCCGTTTCCACACCCACGCTGCTTGTGACGGTAACTGGAGAAGCGGCTAGCACCGTGACATACATTTCTATACACGGAAACCGTGTCACCCCACAACTTCAGGGTCAGTAAACCAGAACGTGTAAAAAGTTAAGGGCGTCAGACACATGCTCACAATGGTGCAGAAATTAACTCCCACCTTCCAGCAAACTCCTTTAATCTTATAACTCCCATTCCCCCATGCCTGGGAAGATTGCATCCACATCTACTGAAGAAGGCATGTCTGACAGACTTCCTGTGGGAACCCACCTGTTCCTGTGGGAACGTGTTAGGAAGCGGAGGTGCACACTCAGGTTGAGTGCTTTCTCAAATAGCCCAGGCCCTGTTTCAATGCTTAAACTTCGACTTCCCAAAGGACTTGCTTGAGAATGACACACACATGCCACACACTCTTTGATAGTTAAAGACAGAAAATTCATATCAATGAAAGATGCACTATAAGATATAAGTTCATCTCGGAGGGTGACTTTTTCCACCCTCTCCTGTATCATCTGATTCTTGGAAGGTGCTTACTGATGGACTACATGTACTGATGGCCCAATTCTCATCACTGTTTCCGGGGCTTTGCTGTCCTGGCTGCAAATCCTTATATGCAGGGGCTGCCTTCTCCTGCCTTCACACAGCTCCTGCATGCTCAGCCGCAGGCATCACTTATGGAGGTCTCCTGCCCTCACATCCCCTCCATCCCCGCTCTGTCCAGCACACTCTCACCAGAGACCCTGAGCTCCCTACTCAGCTGCCCTTATTCTGCTTGAACTACATGTAGTCCCTTCTCTGTAATACCATCTGCTTCTGTAACAGGCCAGCGCACAAGAGGCGGGCTCTCCAACTGCTTAATGCTTTATTATTGTTGTAGCTTCTACTAGTGACTATAAGCCTCCCTTTTCAGAGGCCCCTAAAGAAGACTCTCAGGCTGTCTGGATTCCTAAGAGGACCCCCTCTGTCCACACAGGCTCATTTCCCTGGGCCTCCCCTTTGGTCCTCTTTGCAGGGCACAGCACCGCCCTCCCTTGAAGAAATCCTATCATTCTGACGGTGAACGTTCCTGATCAAAGCTACTGAAAAAGTCAATTCCCTGGAAAGAAAACAAATATTTTCTCCAGGGTAATCCTTGCCTTCCTCTTTGAAACAGCATTTCTCAAGAATGTGGGGAAACACTACTTCTGCATCCTTTAAAAGTGGGGCTTTCCTATGGCCAAATAAGTTTGAGGAACCTTTGCATGCTATATCCCTATTGGTGACTCACACACACTTTAGCACAGTAAAGACTGCAATTAGGACTATTTTTTAACATATCATTTCCTCTAATAACATCCAGTGAAAGTAGAGTTCTCTAGAAACCGCCCCCCCACCCCCTTGGGATGTTGTGGCTACAGCTTAACAGCCCCAAAGAAGTGAAGCAGAAGCCAGAGGCAATCCTGTGGCTTTTTTGCCACCCGTTTATCTAGGGGTCATCAATACGCAACCCCTTAGATGCACGACCACTCCAGGCTCTGGCTCTAACCTCAGTTCTGTCCTCTTCAGCTGATTCTGGTTAGCAAGGTTCATTTCTACTCACCCTGAGCACAGAGAATACGAGGGATTGGTTTTCGACATACATTCTACCTTCTTTGCAGTGTGTCCACTTGCCCTGCAGAGGATAGAAAGCTAAACCCACATCTCCCAGATCTCTTCCAGCTAGGGTTCCAGATGTGAGTTAGATTGGGCCAATCAGAGGTCCTTGTGTGAAGTCTGGAAAGCAACAGTGAGGCAGAGACCACACTCCTGCAGGTGCTGCCATTTGCTCCGCAAGCAAAGTCCAGGAAACACCTGGTTTCTCTACGTCAGCTTTAGCCAAGGTGTCGGCATCTAGGTGCCAGCTTCACGGGTGTCAGGAAGCAGGGCCAGCACTCCCATTTGCATGTATGGAACGTAGCAATGTGACGTGATTCTGATCATGGGAGCCTCCCAATCATGACACACCCAGTGTGGCTCCGGGGAGTCACTTCAGACTGTGAAAGAGGCAGCAGCTTCCTTGGTGGCTCTGGATCTTTAGTTTGTCTTTGGGGCACTCATGCCTGAAACCTCTACCTGGAGACCTGTGTCTTCAGAACTCTTCATAATTCTTCAGGCCATTTAAGTCCCTACCACAAATTGCTTCCTCCCTAAGTTTGCGATACTGAATCCTCTGCAACTGAACTGGGGCCAACCCTCCAAGGCAGGCTGTCATTCAGGTGTCAAATCTTTTAGCGTCTCTGGGCCACACTGGAAGAAGAAGGGTTGTCTTGGGGACACACATTAAATACACAAACACTAACAAAAACCGATGAGCAAAATAAAGGTTTTATGTAAATTTAGAATTTTGTATTGGGTCACAGTCATAAGCATCCTGGGCTGCATGCAGCCCACAGGCTGAGGGTTGGACACCCCATAGATTCTAACCTCTCGGTCTCTCCTTGATGGTGGTGGAATTCCACTGTCTATGTTCCATCCATGTAGGAAGCCTCCTGTATGGCTGACTGCAACCAAATGGCTAGAAACCTGCAAAGCTGACCCTCTGCAAGCCAGCATGCATCCCAGGTCAAGTAAACACGGACGCCTGCCTCCCACAAAATAATGATGCAGTAATGCTGCAACTGTGTGGTAGAAAGCACTAGAGGAAGAAACCATGCAAAACCCAGTCATCAGAGTTCACGGGAAGGAGAAGTACACCCGAGTTCTAATTCCAGCCCATATCATTTAAACTCTCTGAGTGGCAGACCCCCGTTCTGCCAGGTGGACACAGTGACATCACCCGCCTCGCTGGAAGACAGGAAGGAAGTCAGTAAGCCTGAAAGGTCTTGGAAGGGAAAAAAGAATATTCTATTAAAGAATGACATTTATACTACTAATTAATATTATTAGCATACAAGAATCATAACCAAGACAGAAAACTTTTTTCTATACTTTTAGAGACACTTGCAAAATCTTTAACACTTATACTTTCCAGCACATTGGCATTTAGAGACAAAGCTTTACAAGTTTCATAAAAAAAATCAGAGCCCTTGGAGTGCAATGTTTCCTTTAGATTATAGCCAAGCACTAGAAAGGCTTTTAAAAAATTATTTCACTTCAACACTCAAGACTCACTGCAAGGTCACTGTTTTTATGTCACCTGCCTCTGTGCTCTGTCCTACAAGATGGCTGGAACGCTTCCTGGACCCACAGTTCTGGGCTTCTGTTGCTGCTGCTGTTTGTTTTTAAGGAAGCATCACTCCCGCTTCTTCGGGTTTTGACACAACAGGAAGTCAGTGTGGCAGGTTTGCTTCACTGCTAGCCTTAAAACGCAGCGTCCCCTTGAAGCTAATCCTCTGGACACGATCTCTAAGTGCTGCTCTCAGATAACAGACAGCCACTGGCAGGGGTTCTCGGGAAGAAAGGGTCTAACAGACAGGAAAGCAGGCAGCAGCCTGACCAAGGGGAAGGAGCTCAGCGCTCCAAGGTCTGTGCAGAGAGGGAGTCAGTTAGAAATTGGGACAAGTGACAGAAGGGGAGTGAGAGTTGCCGGCAGCCAGAGCTCCCGTGGCTGCAGACAATTCTGCACACAAGTCACCATGCATTCCAGGGCCCAGGAGAGAAGTCACCAAGCTTGTGGTGCCCAAAGGCTGGGGCAAGTAGGAGTCACACCTGCCAGGAAGGGCTGGGCTGATAGCAAGAGGCCCAGGCAGCTGCCATGATGAGAAGGAAGAGAGGAGGAGACAGTGGAGGGGGAGAGAGGAAGAGGAAGAGGAGCAGGAATGGGAGGACATGGATCAGGAGTCCAGAGGGAAGATCCAGGCCCTGAGGAGGTGTGGACGCATCCCTTCTACATCTGATGCTTGGATTGACATGGCCAAACAAACACACAAAAAAAGACCTTCATTAAAACAAAACATGTAACTCCACAGGATTCCTTTAAGACTCCCTAGTGCACTTAAGATTTAACTTTTAAATTTTTCTTACACATAAATAACATTCTGAGAAAATATCAACATAAAATCAAAGCAGCAAAACCCCACAAATCTGTGTGTTTTTTAACCATAGGAGAAACCATTTCACACTGCAACATGGAATCACAGGAGTTGGTCTAACCCCAAAATATGTGCTTTAGGATGTTGAAAGTGTTTGCTTTAACTAGAAAACTAAACCTCATTTGTCGTCAAGGACCGGCAAAAAAAAAAAAAAAGTTACGGTATGATTATGCACTGCCCGAACAGCCAGGCGGAGCGCAATCAAAGGGATCCCTGCATTCACAGAGACTAAGTGCTCCTTAAAATGAAGTTGGCCGGGCTCGTTTCGTGGGTAGGAAGACAAATTTAAAAATGCACACAGCCACTCTCTACCACCTGATCACTGGTAACAGCTTCCTTAGAGGAAAAGAGGGCGAGCTGCAAATACAAAAGTCCCAGGCAGAAGGGCTCTGAACACAGGGCCTTCTGAAGAGAGCTTTGCTGTATTCTCTGGGATCTAAAAAAAAAAAAAAGAGAGAGAGAGAGAAGCTTTGTCAGGTCCCTTCCCTCTAGACACACACATCATTTTATTTGGAAGTCACATGGTGTGATTAAATTTAACTGGGTGGAGCAGTGGAAAACCACAGTATTAACAACATAATTCTTTTTGAGGAGAGATTCTGCCAAGTGCAAGGGAGATAATACTGAAAGCTTTGTGCCGCTAGGCACTGCTTTCAACATTTGTTTTCAAGGCAGGGGCTCTGAGATAGGAGTATATCTCTGCTCACCATGGCGCTGCTTCTAAAAATCAAAATGCTGAATACTCCCTGAATCTTCATCATTTGGGCTCTTGGTAAAAAAAATTTATGACCCATATACGAGTGGGTACGTGCAGCTTGTATACTTATGTAAGTATATGTCTGTGTGCATCCATGTGTCCAATTTCTGGAAGGTTACAGAAAAGTAAACAGAAGTCAGCTCTGGGGAGTAGAGTTGATTGGGGGCAGGGATGTCTTTCACGCTTCACTCTGCACCCTTCTGACCTAGTTGAGTTTCTACCACAAGTAAGTGTGACTTCTGTAATTAGAAAAACTAGTCATGAGGCCCTGGCCAGGTAGCTCAGTTGGTTAGAGCATTGACCCTACATGCCAAGGTTGCGGGTTCTATTCCAGGTCAGGGTATATACAAGAACCGATCAATGAATGTATAAATAAGTGCAGCAACAAACTGATGTTTCTTTTTCTTTCTCTCTGTCTCCCCCTTCCTCCTTTCCTCTCTCCCTAAAATCCATAAGCAAAAAAAAATTTAAGAGGAAAAAAAACTAGCCATGAAAACACTTTTAAAAATCACTTCAGGAGCTCAAAGGTCAGGAATTCTAAGGTTTTCAGTGGCCAAGAAGCTGTAAAGGTAGAAATGTTTTGCAGCTATAAAATTCCTTACAGCTTACAAGACATCTACTGCCCCCCTTTATTCCTATAACAGTGTCATAGACATCCAGGAAAGACACTATATGTTCTTGGGGCCACAGGAGCCATACAGAGGTGACCTAGCCTTCAACCCAGACCTCCTTCCTCACTGTCATCTTGTCTTCATACTGTGAACCTTGGGCAGGTCACTTATGGGGCTTGATTTACTCATCAATAAAGTTAAAGGCATCCTTTCAACCAATGAGTAAATAGTATCCTCTCTACCAAAGAGGAAACTGAAGTCAGAAAGGTCAAGACACTTGCCCAAAGACAGAGACAGGACTTGAACCCAGAACCCTCTCCTTCTGCGTCCTGGCTGCTATTCTGGGCCGCCTCCCCAGACTTACCCCTCCACCTACTACAGTGCTGGTGGCAGGCCCCTACATGTTCCCAAGAGTCTTGGTTCCTGACAATTCACAAAAACAGGTATTCTAGAAACTGTGGCAGGCACAAAGGCTGATAAGTAGTCCACCAGCCCACCTCACGGGGAGCTTACCAGAGGAGGAGCCTTCCAGACTCTAGGCCTGGCTCCCCCTGGGCATTAGCCACTGGCCCCAGCTGGTGGTATAATAAGCTCTGACTCCCACACCACGGGGCAGCCAGAAGTCACCCCCACAGGGCCTCGGAGTTCTCTCTAGACTGCTCCACAATTGCGCTGCAGCTGCCAATCAATGCAAACCCAGTGACCAGGTAATTGCTTCAAAGTCAAAATCCATACTTGGCTCTATTCATGAGCAATCTGTTTAAGGCAGCCCCCAAAATGCCAGTTAAAATGCGGTGAACACACACAGTGAACTCGCATGTGGATGGCTGGAGGAAAGAGAGCAAACACTTAAAAACAGTGCTAAAATGTGAAGTTGAGTATGTGAGGACTTTTCCTCCCCCACCAAGATGTAAGACCCAGAGAGTCAAATATTTTAGCAGTGACTGGTCATCACCACACACTGCTGTGGAGTGTGGTTTCAGTCCAGCTTTGCCAGATTAACCAAAGGCAAACCTCGACATTTCCGAGTAGTGGCCAGCTTCATTAAAAACTTCCAAGTCCTGAATGGGGCCTGCTTTCCCCCACACGGGTCGTCCTGCCAGGGGCGATGACAGACGCCAGAGCTGCCCTGGAATGAGCAGACTTAGATGTGCCATGAAGATTTCAGAAGAAAAGCTCAGCACAGGCCCAAAGGGACAGGAGGAATCATCAATCCCAGCTCACAGGGCAGGCTCTTCCCATTCATTTTCCTCTTTATCCTTCTCCATTTGTGGACAGGCCCCTAGGGTCAGGAAGCCATTGAGAATTAGGCCAATTTTTTTTTTAATAATTCAAGAAAGAAAAATGTCCACCCAAAATCAAGGTGAGGAAAAGCACCTGGGGAGAACCAATCAACACCTGCTTATTCTGCAATAACAGTTCCCCAAACATCACTTTTCCCTGGAGTTGGGGAACGCAAGTCCCCAAGACATCTTTGTATCTTCAATCCGAGTGGTTGTAGGGGGTGCAACACCACAGAGTAACTAATCCAATGTAGCAACCCCCAAGGTCACTGCCTCAGATCACTGTGTGATTTGAGACCACGAGGGCAAGGGTGTCGCACTAACCCATCTGTGCCCCGTCACAGCTCCCATGTGGAGGTATTCTGACAGGGCAGCCTTACCCTGAAATGCAGAACCTGCTCTCCAGATAGTACTAATCACATCACTAGAAAAGAGTTAGGAAGTGAGACAAGTCATCAAAGAGGGAAATAGCTAGAACGGAGAGATTTCACCTGTGAACTTTCAAAAAGTATTTACTTATATTTCACAGCAACACCTTTTCCCTTCGCCAGTCAGACCTGACACATCAACTTTTTGGAAACAGCTCATAAACCCAAGGAAGGCAGGGGACTGTCTCTGTTGAGACTGTGCTGCAACGATGCACGGAGCTCCATACGTCCTGAGGTCCTTAGGCTACCACCGAGCTCCTAGTCTCTGGTTAAACCAACAATTGCATGTAGTACTGGGAAGCCTCAGAAAAGCCACTTATCTTTCAATCTCGTTTCTTACAACAGTACAGTGTAAGACTACGAACACAGACACCAGAGTCAGAAGGGCTGTGTTCAAATCTTGGCTCTGCCTCTTACTGTGACACCTGGTTACTCCCTCACACTGGGCCTCAGCTTCTTCATCTGTAAAAATAGGTGTAATAATAGCATCCACAACATGGCACTGTTGAGATAATTAAATGAATTACTATATATTTCATGGTTAAAATAAGTCTTGGGATGCAGTATGCACTACAGGAGAGTTGGCTATTATTAATTATAATTACTTAATACACATTTACTGAGAGCTTACTAAGCCCTGTGAATACAATAATTTTTAAATTTTAGTACAAATAATAACTATAGTCGTAAATCTTTTACTTGGGCACTTAAAGGTCATTGGTGTTACACATTACTGAAGAATAGTAACGAGGCCTGGAATGCCTGTAGATTTCAAATGGGTACACCTGGATTGCAACATTGACTCATCCTTTGTCTTTCAGGATGTACACAATAAAATTAAAACATAGCATGTTCTATATATGGATCATCTTAATTCTGTGGTTCTCCCTCTTCTAACAGATAATGCACAGAGTGGGGAAGGTGGGCACAGTAAGATACCAGCTGAAGTTCCTGAAGATAAATGCACCCTGAAATCTTGAAAGAGCTGTTACAAACCTAAATATCTAGTTCTTCCTTATTAATATGAAAATGTGACCAATAGTGCTTCTTTATAGAACTGAATTCAAACCACCACAGTCCTTTGCATCTACCTGGTACCTACATATCAACAATACTGTGTTCCATCCATTTTTCTAGAGACCAGATATTTACTGTGCACATGCTATAAACTAGCTACAATGTATGTATATCATAGCTTTCTATATATATATCATTTCCTTTTTACATGTATATATAAGTATATATATGTATCTATAAGTATATATGTATCTATAAGTATATATGTATATATGTATTATTTTCTTTCATATATATATACACACACATATCATAGATACTACAATATATATTATAGTGCACATACTATGAGATGCACACACATACATAGATATAGATATAGATATATAGAGATATATCAGTGCCTGCTCTCACATAGCTATCTAGGCAGCAAACAGATTTTTGAATCATTAAAATAAACAAAAATCAATTGAGATAAATGTCATAAAGGAAAAAATAAGAGTTTTGCTAGTATATAACAAGGAGACCTAATTAAGACTGAGCTCAGCCAAGTCTCTGAAGAAGTGACATTCAAAGTGAGACATCCAGTTTCTGGTAATGGTAGACTAGATACTTGAGCCAACTGTATTACTAAAAACAATAACCAAAAAATACTGAATAAAATTGTTAAAATTCTTCTTTAAAGCATCAGACTGTAAGATAATAATAAAGATCTAGGAATCCAAGGAGCCACTTTAACCCTGAAGGTATTTGCCAATCTTGGAAAACTAAAATTTAGTTTTGAAGATTTTTTCAAGATTAAGAGGACAGAAAGAAAAGATCAAAGCCTCCCAAAGCCAACATCACACTCAACAGGGAAAAACTAAAAGCATTTCCCTTAAAACAGGAACAAGACAGGAATGTTCACTTTCAACACTTTTACTCAACATAGTACTAGAAGTCCTAGCCACAGCCATCAGACACGAAGAAGAAATAAAAGGCAAATTGGAAAGGAAGAAGTAAAACTGTCATCATTTGCAGATGATATAATACTGTATAGAGAGAATCCTAAAGATTCCACCAGAAAACTACTAGAGTAGATAAATGAATTAAGTAAAGTAGCAGACACAAAATTAATATTCAGAAATCAATTGCATTTTATACATCAACAAGCTATCAGAAAGGGAAACTAAGAAAACAGTCCTATTTTTTTGGTATTAAGATTTTAAGTTCTTTATAAATTTTGGATATTAACCCCTTATCAAATGTATTGACAAATATGTTCTCCCATTCCGTGGGCTGTCTTTTTATTTTGTTGATGGTCTCCTCTGCCATGCAAAAAATTTTTTTCTTGATGAGTCTGATTAAAGGTTTCTCAATCTTGTTTAGCTTTTCAAAGAATCAGTTCTTGAATTCATTGATCTTTTATATTTTTTTAGACTATTTCATTTATTTCTGCTCTGATCTTTATTATTTCCTTTCTTATACTCACTTTGGACTTTGTTTGCTGTTCTTTTTCAAGTTCCTTTAAGTGTAAAGCTGGATTGTTTATTCAAGCTATAGACAATGTTTGTGTCTTCCCCCCACCACCTACCCTGAGTTCTTGTTAAATCCTAACACCCGATGTGATGGTATTAGGAAATGGGGCCTTTGAAAAGTGATTAGGTCATGAAGGTGGAGCCCCCATGAGTGGGATTAATGTTCTTTATGCCCCAGAGAATTCCCTTAATCATTCCACCGTGTCAGGACACAGTGAGGGCCAGGAAGTGAGCCATTGCCAGACATGGAATCGGCCAGTGCCTCAGTCTTGGGCTTCTAGCCTCCAGAACTGTGAGAGGTAATTTTTTGTTATTTATACATAGATACTCTATCTATGGTATTCTGTTATAGCAGCTCAAACAGCGTAAGACAGAAATAGCAGCCTAAACAGTGTAAGACAGAGACCCAAGCCCTGAACGTGACTTAAGGGGGCCCTGGATGCCAGGCACACAGCAGAAGCAAATACCACAGGAAGCCTCCTTCACAACAGGTCACAAGTAAAAATTTCAGCACAATGAACCAACGATAACTAAGTCTACAAGGAAACAAGGCACCATGAACAAGAACTAGCAGAAAACACATAAGAACAAAGCTACAATAACTTCAAGTACTGGAATTATCACACTATAAGCCATGCTTAAAATGTTAAAAAGACAAGCTTGAAAATCTCTTCTAGGAACAGAAATCCAAGTTACCTAGGAGATTTTTAAAAGAACCAAAGAGAAATTAAAAATACAATAGCAAAATTTAAAAATTCAAGAAGAATTTAATATCAAATTAGATACAGCTGGAGAAAGACCTAAAAGGTTGGAAGACGTTATCCAGTGTGCTCCAGGGAAAGACAAAAAGATGCAAAGTACAGAAGAGAGGATAGAAGATGTGGAAGAAAGAGTAGGAAAGCAGGGTTTGTTTACTCAGGATCCCAGAGACGGGGAAAAAAGGATGGGGCAGAGACAGTATCTGAAGAGACAGAGGCACATCATTTTCCAGAACTTTTGAAAGATAACAGTATGTAAATTTAAAAGCCCGCTGGATTCCAAATTAAACTCAGACACATTAGTATGAAAATGTGCGCCATCAAAGACAAGCAGAAAAATCTTAGAGATCTTGAAAAAACAAAACCAAAATATGTTAACTTCAAAAGAGTGACAGACGGATAATAGGAGGCTTCTCAATGACAACAATGCAAGATAATGGGCTGACACTTTAACACGCTGAATGAAAATAAATCCCTATGCAGAATTCTATGCCGGAAATAAAATCAAGAATAAAAGTTACTGAAGAAAATTTTGAACAAACAAAACCAAAGTTTGCTATGAGCACGCTAAAATGTATTTTAGGCCGAAGAAAATTATCCCAAATGATGAGTCTGAAATATAAGAAAGAATAGGGGGCAAACAAAGTGGTAAATATGTGGATATATCAACATAAATATGGGCTACAGAAAACAATAATTATAATATTTTTAAACTAGAGTTTCCTTTAACATAAAATTTTCATCAATATTTGTATATAAGATGACCCTAGGGAAACTAAATGTAATTAATCATTTTAAGGGCTTGGTAGTACCCAGAAAGAGGGTAAAAATCTGATTAACTTAAAATTTGATAAGTAGACATAAATATATTTAAGTGGTAATTTCCAAGGTAACACTAAAAAGAGGAGGAGGGGGAGAGAGAGAGAGAATGCAATTTTCCAAACCAGTAAATGAGGAAAACAAATGATTTTTAAAAATCAGTCCAAAAGAAGTAAGGAGCAAAAAAGAAAAATAGACCAGGGTTCGTGTAGAAAGAATATCGCAAAATGTTAGGTCTAAGCCCAAATATATCAGCAATTACATTAAATATGAGTAGACCTGATACTCTAGTCAAAAAAGAAAGACTGTAAAACTGAAATGAAAAACTGTCAACTTGGTGGAGAGTAGCTTTCTGGGCCAAAGCAACAGTATCTGCAAAGGACCAGAAGTGGGAAAAGTAGAACTGCAGGTCAGTGTGGTGAAGCACAAAGATCAAGAGCAAATATGGCCTGAATCAGCCCTGGCTGGTGTGGCTCAGTGGATTGAGCACCGGCTTGCGAACCAAAGGGTCACCAGTTTGATTCCCAGTCAGGGCACATGCCTGGGTTCTAGGCCAGGTCCCCAATAGGGGGCATGTAAGAGGCAACCACACATTGATGTTTCTCTCTTTTTCTCCCTGTCTAAAAATAAACAAATAAAATCTTTAAAATAAAATGTGGCCTGAATCAGCCATGGAGGGGTAGGTGTGGCTGGTCCATGAAGGGTGAGCAAAAAAGGAATCACCTAAATTATTCCAAATGGTTGAAAGGTATTGGAAGAGATACAAGGGACACCATCTATGACATCAAGTTGTAATACAATACACTAAGAACAATAATAAAAAGCAACTTGGTCCACTCAGGAAATCATGTGCCTACAGTGTGAATTTTGAGGTGAGGATAAGCTGAGATGACCTGAACCACAGAGGCCAGATGATGGAGGATTTGTATTCTGATAAAGAAGTTTAAGTTTATGTGTTGCAGATAATGGGAAACTGCTTAAGGATATTAAACTAGAGAGTGTTTTGATGAGATGTGAATTTAAAACCACTCAGGCAAGACTGCAGAAGATGAAACAAGAGGAGGGTCGGAAGGAGGGAGACCCGTCAGACCACTGTGTGCGTTTCAGAGCTACTATCGCTTTTTTTTATTACCCCACCTCCTCGGTGATATGCAGAGAAGTGTGGATTCTTATTCCTCACTCCCCAGATAGATCAAAATTTGCAATGCAGAGATGGATTTTCAAGACCTATAGACAATTATTCCCACCACTCTTACCAAAGTCTTCAGGAATCGGCTTAATTTGAAGTTTCAAAATCTGCCCACTGTACTATTAACTAATGAACAGTTACTTACTTAGCATTTCCAGAGGACTGGGTATCTGCCTAGCGCAGTGGTAAATATGAAAGACTCAGCACCTTCAGCTGGAGGAGACATTGTGTCACTGGTTTTCTAAAGCATCTGTGATGAGTCTGCAAACTCACTGAGTCCAACCCCCCAGGCACTGTTGGCACTCCTTTTAGGCAGAGGGTCCGCCAATGTCTTTATGAGCACTTAAAGGGAGGGCAGCTGACCGTCTCCACCCAGCAGCCAGTTTAGCAGTGGGAAATCTTTATCTTGAGCTTACAGTACCTGACTGGTCTTTGTGTTCTCCTGATCAGTGCAGAACAAAATCAATCCCTCATCTACACAAACGCCCTCCCCACAGAGATGACTGCCTGCGGGCTTGTATGTGCCAAGTGTCTCGTCCATCCACTCTCTGCCATCAGAGCCTCGGGGCCCCTCTCCTGATCCCCCTGAACTGGACTCTGGTGTGCCAACATCCTCCTTAGGATGGATCACCAGCACTGGTCCCCAACTTGAAGAGTCTTCAATACCTTTGTGGACACTAAATCAGCAGGCTTTATGTCATAGCAAATTGAGGAAGTAGATGAAAATGCTAACCAAGATGGAAATTAGATAAGCTGTGAGAATTTTACCACAGTACTACCAGTTGAACCTTAGCCCCAAATGTGTAACTTTCTCTATTAACGAACAAGGAAATCTGTATTTGGTTGTTCTTTCCTCCCAGATTCTGCTGCACCATTTCTGCTCTGGGTCTCACCTGAAGGAGCTACCTGAGGGCCTGTACACCTGTCACACATGCCCACACCATCCACTTGCTCAATCCTGAAGCAGCATCTGAGGGACCACGTGGAGACCAGAAGCACCTGTATGAAAATCCCCACACAGGTACACTTGAGTTTCATGGATTCCCTTAAATTAATGATGTATGTATATGTGTGTACACATGTGTATACATAAGTATATACACACAGTATACATATTTTATAATTCATAATTTATACCTGCATGTTTGCTCTTACTGAAATAAGAAAAACAGGCTACCCTTACCTGCTTGAAACATAGGTCAAATAGACATAAGCAATCCCCTCATATTAAAATAGATCAGAACCAGAAAAATAGAATGAGGCACTTAAGCCCCCAGTATCCCCAGGTACCGTCTGTTCAGTGGCGTATCCTGAAATCCCTGAGATCCAGTGCCGGCAAAAAGCAGGAACTGTCTCTGTGAACAGCGGAACAATAAGCCACCAACTGCATATGAATCACAAGGAATTTAGAGCCTGAAGGCAAGGGTTCATTAAATGGTACTTTAATAAAATTAACAAGTGGGACGTGCCAGCTAGATATCTGACACACCCTGTGGCCACTGCCCAACGTGACTCTTCCAGAGACCCAAGTCAAAGAGTTAGAAGGAAGGAAGGAGGCAGGGAGCCTCAAGAGTGGCAGCTGGCAATTAGCTCAGAAGTAAGTGACAAATTGAAAACACAGCTCTGGGAGGCCTTGCCCAACTGTAGGGAGGGCCTACTTGAGGGCTGGCAGCCCACTCTAGGCTGAAGAACCTCCTCCCTTGTTCAGCCTCCCAGACACCAGGGTGGGAGGCGAAATGACAGGCACAAGTTCAGGGCAAGCCAAGGCGATCACAGCAGCCCCCACAGCCTCCTCCTTTTGTCACCAGCAGAAATGAAGAAGCCACTGGAGTTGTCAGTGAATACCCTACCTAGTGACCTTTCCAGTAACTTTCGGTCTAACACAATGACCATAAAACCCTACAGACAAGGAAGGGAGGGATGGGGAGAGAAGGGACAACTCCAAAGATCTCAGATTGAGGAGTCTGAGAGATGGAAACTGAGGCAAGTCTGGATCTGTAGTAGGACGTCACCCACATTGTGTGATTTGATTGAATTCTTGTTGACAATCCCTTTAGTGCCAGTTCCTCTACCAGGTGCCTTACATCACTATTTCATCTCAGCCTCCCAACATTGCTATGAGGTGGAGACTACTGCTCCATTATAGAGAGGGAAGGGTTAAGGCTCAGAAAGGTTTAACAAGGGCATTTGTCCAGGGTCCATCTCCCTCCAAAACTCCTATTCTTTCTATAATAGCTCAGTGCCTCCCTCTAGACTAAAGCCAAGCTAGATCCCCTCTCTGGAAATGTCAAGACGAGACTCAGTTCTTGTGTGTTATGGGCATCCCTCAGCACACACAGCTGGGCTCACACGAAGACATGGGGGAGTTGTCCAGAGAACAGCTCTCAGGGAAGGCCGACACTGAGCTGAGACACACGTGTTGTCTCCAGGGAGATGGGACAGTGGGATCACAGCACCTCCAGGAGGGGGAAGAAGGAAGCTGAGATGCTCCAGGGGGAAATGGAAACTGCTGACTTCATCATTTGGCAAAGGCAGGACCTGAATCTCCCATAACAGGAAAAGGGACAGAAGATTCTGCATTAACATCTAACGTATTTGCATCCTCAGAAGGTATCGTGCTGGGGCTGTGCTTCTCAAACTGTCTGTGGTGAAAGACTTATGCTTTTCATTTATTTATTTTACTTGCAATCTAATACATGGTCCTATTACACATGACTAATATGCTGCTCATACCACAAACGAATCACCACGTGATACTACATCCTCACTTGTCCATACCCTGTCCAACAAGATGAGGTCACTAATGTTGCTCTTAGATGTGTGGCAATGTCAAGCTGTTGTGGAGGTTTCTAAATGCTTCCTGTCAACTTGTGGTCTTCTCTCTTCACCACCAATAGCAGGCAGTTTGTGGACTGCACCATGCTTGAATCGCACTGCAGCCACTAGGCTGGGAGATTGGGGAATGTCCCACATTACGACAGCAGAGAGCACGTGTGTGTGAGCCAACGCCTGTGGTCCAGACAGACTCCCAGCAAATGCTGCCAGCTTCATAGCTCCAGTCAACTGTACTGAGGTGTACCTGGGTAGGCATTAGCAGACCTGGCCTCTAACCCCGATTCTGCACCTGATTCAAGGTATGCCTACGGGTATAACCCTTTATAGTTATATGGGTATAACTTCTATGTGATGGAGAAGATGACGAATTTGAACCATGCAGACGCTAAGGGTATTCAATGACAACTCCCCGGTGCCATGCTCTCCCCGACTCACAGCTCCGCAGACCACCTACATGCTTGCGTCTCCTAAATTTATATCTCCAGCCTGGATGTCTCCCTGAATGCCAGAGCCATACATCCAGCTACCATTTTGACACCTGCCCTCAATATCGCACAGAATTCCAAATTTTATGTGACCAAAAGGTAGATCCACAAGAGCCCATCCACCCCTTGCAGTCTCTGCCATATCGGTTAATGCTACCGATTGCTCAGACAAAAATCTGAGTCATACTTATTCTCTTTACCTCCTAACTCACTTCCAACATGTCAATATAATTCTCAATTCATGGCTCAAAAATATCCAAAACCCAACTTCTTATCTGCCATCACCCCAATCCGGTCTCGTGGCAGTGGCTCCTAACAGACTTTTGATCCTGTCCTTTCCCCTCTGCTGTCCACTCACACACCGTGGCCAGAATGATCCTGCTCAAACCCAGGTCAAGCCCCGCCTCTGCTCAGACCCCTCCACTAGCCCCCACCCTTCCTCCAGAGCAAAACCCTGCATGAGCTGGCTCCCAGCTGCCTCCCCTCAGCCTCTCTGCCCCAGTCACACTGGTGTCCTTGGCTCACCCCTTCATTTCCTTCAGGACTTTACCCAAAGGTCTCCCTGGCCCCTTAACATCTCAGAGTCCCCAACCACTACAATTCATATCCCCCTTTCCTGCTTATTTTTTTCTTCTTAGCAGTTACAATTATGTAACATACTATTACTTACCTTGTCTGTGGGCTGTGTCCCCCACCAGAATATAAATGCCATGAAGGCAGAGAGTTTTTGTGTATTTTGTCCATGTTGTAGCCCCAGTGTCTTATCACAGTGCCTGGCACAAGGTAGGTGCCCCACAGATTTGCAGAATGAAGGGAGGAGTTCTGTGGGTCTCTGGTCTGGCTGGTTCAAGGTCCTCTGGTTCCCCTTTCTGCACTTGGTTGCCAGACCCAGACAGGGACCATCCCAGCATCTAGCGCACAGGTGGCAAACACAAGGTCTGCGGACCCAGTCCGGCTCTCCACCTTGTTTTATCCAGCCCAGCACCTTGTTTCTACCTGGCGGCATCACCAAAGGAGTAGTTACATTCATACAGTCCTAAAATTACATTCGGCCCTTTGAAGGCAACCACGAGGCTGATATGGCCCCCAGTGAAAATGAGTTTGACACCCCTGCTCTATGGGGACAATTCTGGCGTGTGTGAAAGAGGCCTGCCTCCCATTTCTAAGGCACTGTCTCAGGAGGGGACTGTGGAGAAGCCTGATCCTCACCACTGACCCAGCTTCCAAAGCCACCACTTTGCACCCTCAGCTCTGCAAAGGAAAATACCTCCTAGGATGGCTTTTAAAAAACTTAATCCCATGTAAACCCTTCAGCTGTTTACCTGAATTCCATTTAATCTCCTATAGAGAGGCCTCTAAATCATCTGCTCTCAAGGAGCCAGGAAAGAACCAACTCTTCCTCTGAAGATGTTTTTATTGCTCTTGCTGCTGAGAAAACAAGTTTTAATTTCCATGAAAAGAAGAAGCACAGAGCAACAGAGCAATTATTTATAGTTTTTTCCTTAGTGCTGGATTATCTAACCACAGGTCTTGCAGAGTGTTTAATCTCCAGCAGGTGACAGGTTTTATCCATTTAAATGCACCTTCAGACACAGATCCTGGGCCCCAGCTGCAGGTGTGCGTGTGGACCAGCTGGACTTTCCATTTGTCCCCATCAGGGAGGACAGAAAATGCTCCCAAAGCCAGAGCCCTACAAAGTCAGGTTTCCCCCTCCTTGGGGCGGGGGGGGGCAAAAGGCCAGGCCAGCCACTTGGGGAGGAGGGGGAAGAGGGGAGGAGAAGTTCTCTTTCCATTTCTTCGGATAACTGGGGTGCCTGATTTGTATGACAGTCCCTCTGAAAGGAATAAGAAGGCCTAGAATCTTTACAGACAAGAGGCATTTGGAGGCCCTTGGAGCATACCACCCTCCCAGAAGTCCCTTCCACAAGGTCACTGACCACCAGGCACTACTGTTTGCCCTAAGGCTTCTGGAGACAGGGCGTTCCCTCACCATCTGCCGGGAAACTTGTTTCCCCTAAGTGCCATCGGTCCCCCTTGGGTTTACTTTCTTCAAGGATCTCGGGTCTTTGTAATCACAGAATGCTCACTAGGTGCCCAGAACCTCACATGCCTTACCTCATTTAATCTCCATAGCCTGAGGAAAGGGAGAATTATCACCCCCATTTCCAGATGAGAAATTAGGCCTTCCACTTCTTCCCACCCCTTCCTAGCCACTCTCCTGGAGACAGGGATTATAATGTATTTATGAATATGGTAACCATTCTCTGAATTGCTTTCATTCTCATTCTTATAGAGGCTTACATCCCTCCCAGAGGGAGGGGGAAAAACCAGCTTGTTTAGCCTGGCCACCAAGAAACAAATTAGGGACCACCCAGGTTCATCACCAGATCAAATAGTGAGGCAGGTCACTCTCTCAGCTGAGGGAAGACTCAAAATGTGCCAACCAACCCTAGGCATACTCATTTCATTAAGGCCTTTCATCAATTTTTTTATTATAATACAGTTTTTGTAGAGCAGTTACAGGTTTATATAAAAATTGGGAAGTAAAGAGTTCCCAAATACCCGCTGTGCCCTGTGAACACAGGGTTCCCCTATTACCTACATATTATGTTATTAACATGATGCATTTCTTATAATTGATGAACCAATATTGATACTTTCACTGATGTCCACAGTTTACGTTAGGATTCACTCTGTGTTGTACGTTCTATGGGTTTTGACAAGTGTATAATGAAGCGTCCATCCTTACTGTAGCCCGCAGAATAGCTTCCCTGCCCTAAATATCCCCTGCGCTCTGCATGCTCATTCCTCCCTCCCCCTCCCTGGAAACAGCTGGTCCCAGATCACTGACCAAAGGACCCTGGAACCAGTACGAAACTGGAGCAAAGTTGCAGCATACAAAGTTTGTATACAAAAATCAATTGTTTTCCTGTATACCAGCCATGAGGTTTGAAATTTGAAATTAAAAACTTTCATTACCCTCCCCGCTCAAAATACTCAAGGATAAATCTAGTAAAATATGTGTGTTATCTCTAATAAGGAAAACCACCTCTGATGAAATGGAATGCTATGCAGCAGAAAGAAAGAAGGAGCTACTACCCTTCGTGACAGCATGGATGGAAATGGAGAGCATTATCTAAGTGAAATAAGCCAGGAGGTGAAAGACAAATATCATATGATGTCACCTATAATGGAACCTAATCAACAAAACAAGCAAGCAAGTAAATGTAACCAGAGACATGGAAATAAAGAACAAACTGACAGTAACCAGAAGGGAGGAGGGAGGGTGATAACGGGGAAAAAAGGGGAAGGGTCATCAAGAAACATGTACAAAGGACACATGGACAAAGCCAAAGTGGGGAAGGACTGAAGATGGGGCAGGAGAAAGTGGTGGCAGGAAAAGGGAGACAACTATACTTGAACAACAATGAAAAATATGTGCAAAAAAAAAAAGCAAAGAGGATGTAAATAAATGGAGAGGTGGTCCACCATTAAATTTAAAAACCAAATTCTCCAACTTTCTCTCTTGTCCTGGCCTCAAACCAGAGGTTTGGAAATGCCTTCCCTCACAATGACAGTTAACAAAAGAATCCCCTAAACAAAGGTAGCCACGTGGATATGGAACTTCAAATGGAAAGCTCATTTGTAGTCGGCTGCGGTGGGGAAAGGGGTCCGAGATAGGGCTGCCAGAAAAAATGCAGATAAGTGTTTAGTGCATATATCTCCCAAATCGTACATGGAACATACGTATACTAAAACTTCCGTTAAATTTGTAGTTTAGCTAAAATTCAAATTTAACTGGGCCTTCTGTGTTTTCATCTGTAATATCTGGCAACCCTACTCCAAGGCCTTCAACCTGGAAAAGCAACAACCCCTTAGGTGGACTCAGTGCCTGACATTTTTCAAAGACTTTTCAACTGATTTCTCTGTGGATTTTACTACATCTTGAGGGAAAAGCAGGGCAAGTATCTCCCATCCTCATGAACCAGGTGAGAAGAAAAACGCACCAAACATGGCGGGAAGGCCACGCAGGTCAGGGACACGGCTGCCGCGGGTCCTTCTCGAGTCCAGTATTTCAGTTGCCCAGTGGGCTTGGCTCATCTCAGAGTCACCTGGGGAAGCCGCTAAAACCACACCTCTGCCCGATGGAAATGTTCCATGTCTGCGCTGTCCACCGCGGTAGCTGCTAGTGACGAGTGACTAATGAGCACTTGAAACGTGACCGATGTCCTAGAGAAACCACATTTTAGTTTTGTTATTTTAATTACTTTCAAGGTAAATAGCCACAGGTGGCTGGCTGCATATTGGATAGCACAGATCAATACCTCACTCATCTCTCCCCCCACCACGTTATTTTGAGGCAAATCCCAGACCTATTATTTCATCTAGGTATCAATATCTTTTAAAGCTTTGTAGATGATTCAAATATGAAACCACTGCTGGAGACCAATGGTAAGTCAATCAACTATTCAATACTGCAGCACTTCGTCTGCTCAGAGGACAGACTTCCAGCAAGGTCACAACCTTGAGAACAAGGTTCTCAACCTTCGCCTATGCCCAAGCCGCCCGGCACAGAGATTCAGGTTTATCTGTTCGGGGGTTTGAGTCTTTTTCTTTTCCTCCACCTCCGCCATTCTTCTACAAGTTCTTCTTGCGATTCTAACATGTAGTCAGAACTAAGACCCACAGTTTTAAAGCCTGTCAGTATGAAGCATGACCCAAGGACCAGCACTGCCACTGTCACCAGGGAGCCGGTTAGAAAAGCAGAATCTTGGCCCCCGCTCCCCCACCTTCTGAATCAGAATCTGCATTTTAACGAGGTTCCCAAATGACTTACATGCACTTTAAAGTTTGAGAAATACTTAAAAACAGTGGTTCTCAGGGTGGCCCACTGACCAGTGACCTCAGATACTGGAAGTTTGTTAGGAATACAAATTCTTGGGCCACACCCCAGACCTACAGCATCAGAAACTCTGGGGGTGGGACCCAGCAGGCAGTATCTGTATTCTAACCAGCCCTCCTGGTGATGCTGACGCAAGTTCAAGACCCACCTCTCTGGAGTCTGGAACACAGCTTCGCAGTGCCCACGCATCCAGTATGATGATAAAAACAGCTCTTCCCTTCAAAACAGGAGCTGCAGCTACCCTCAGGCTCCCACGCAAAACATTATACATTAAGATGTCTCTTTATGCTCCATGACATAGAAAAGTAACTAGGAGTAGTGAGGAGGAATTAAAAACAGGGAAAGCAACCTGGGGTCCTTAGAAATGTACAGGACAATCAGTGATATTTATAAAAATGCCCAGGACATTAACCCCCATGGTTGTATTCAGTGCATTCTCGTCCAGAAGGCAACGAGTTGACATTTTAGAAATATTTCTATTACAACGTTTTACATTTCTTTCAAGTGAAAAGTAATTGCTTAGAACAGTCTGTTGTGTCAAGTATTTTATTCCTAAAACTGTGCGTGGGGTGGGGCACGGGAACAAGAAGAAAGCTTCCACCAGGGTGGTGTGGTAGGATCCGAGACCATTCTCCAGAGCAGTTTTTGTTAAGCTTTTTAAAGTCTTGAATTCTTCTGAGGACTCGGGTGAAGCTACAGCTCTTCTGCCCTTACTATGTGTGTCCAGAATATACAGGAAATTTGCACTCCATGTCAGAACACTCAAGGCCTCTAGGCCAAGGGATCTGACGCTGAGGGCGTGTATTCAAATGTAGAAAATAGGCAGAGAACAGAATGCAGCTGTTTCAGGGGCAGAACCACTCAGACTTCATGCCAAATTCCAGCTTACTCTCCAACCAGCTAAATGACAGACGCGGATTCCTCTAAAAAAGTAGCTGAAGGGCAGTTTTATTGTTGCCATTCCACAGGTGCGGAAATTGCAATCTGGAAAAGTGAGGGGCTAGTATAGGTGGACCAGAGACAGGGTCAATCTTTAAACCTTAACAGTCTTCCAACTGCTCCCATCTGTTGCCAAACATGATGCCACACACTTGCCACACACCCCCAGGTCAGCCCGGCACACCAGGCCCATCCTTACCGCCCACCCTTTAGAGCCCGTCTCCTAACATCCCAGCGAAGCCTGCATCTATGACCACTTGTCCCCTCCCGATTAGGAGAGACTCATCTTTGCTTCCAAGCCTCTATTCCAGGCCAGGTAGAGTTGGCCAGCCCATCATTTAAGCCTCAATGAATCCTGAACAAACAGAGCTCTTAAATCATCAACACTGTATTACATTAACTCTTTTGCAATGTCTATTCCTGCTAGTAAGTCACTAACTCCCTTAGAGTAGAGCTGTGTGTAATTCATCTTTGCATCTGCAGAGATGACCAGTGAGCATTCAACAGGAGGGAGGCAGGGAGGGAGAGCAGGCACCGCTCCAGCCCTCAGAGGTTCATAATTGAGCAGCCTTTGGGCCTTTGCAAGAGTTAGTTTACCTTGGCATTGTTGTGTTTGCAGGCAAGCCTGGCTCTAGGACTAAACTTTAGGCTCTTTGAGGATGCAATTGAGTTTTCCTATCTTTATGTGGGATCTACCAAGAACCACATTATATAGGAGACACCGTGGGTGGTCCTGAGACCCTGCATTTCCCTAAAGAGTCAAGTTCTTGCAAACCAAATAGCCAGTAGGCTGAATGCTAATAAACTGTCAAGAAATGGGGAGCCTAATTCTACATACCCGCCTTCCAGGAACCACACATCAACAGGACAAGCTGTGTGTCTGGCTGCCCTCTCCCACATCCTCCTAGGCCCTCAAGTCGCACTTGCTGTCCTCCTGGCCCTACTCTGTCTCCTTCAGCAGGGCCCCAGCAAGCTGTGGGACGAGGGCTGCAGAGCCTGCAGGCACCAGGGCGTATGTAGCAGAGAGAACCAGGAGGCTGTGTTTTTCATAACAGTGCTCAGCCAGAATGCTCTGATCTGGGAGAGCGGGGCACCTGAGTTTCCAGCGCCAGGTGGCCCCTGCCAGGGTTGGAGCCCAGAGGCACGCTGCACAAGTGACTGGGAGTGCACGCGAGCATGCCTTTAGCTTTATTGCTACCATTTCTCACAGGTAAAAATTTTTGTGTGCACACAAGTCCAGTGTATGTATGTGGAGGTTCTTTTCTTTCTCTTTTGCATGAATGAGATCGTACCATATATACAAGCACAATTCCATTTTACTTTTCTTATGTAATCACTTATTTTTAACATCTTTCCCCATTAATAAATAAAGATAACTCTAACAAATTGTAATGCTTGCTTATTACTCTGTTTAGGGAGGTAGCGAAGGCCCCTAGGCTACAGGCATTTTGCTTGTTTCCAGCATGTTGCTTTTCCACATCTGTGATTTGTCCTTGCAATGACCTGGGCAGGTCTGTCAGTGGGATAAACCTGCAGCAAAATGTCTGGGTCAAGGGACACGCCAGTCACATTCCCACCAAAGGTCAACTGGCACTTACTGAGTACCTGCCATGTGCAAGAGAGAGGCAAGAAGGAAATAACTTTTATTTTAATGACACCAAAGGTAATGACACTGATCTTGGATGCCTGACCTAAAGTAGAAAAAGGCCATTTATTGACAAGTGGGTTAAGGGAATTTCGACTCTTTCTATATTTTTCCTATTGTATGTACGCATATTTTTATGATAAATATTAAATGTGCCAACCTAACACACGGGTTATAAAACATTACTGCACAGCAGGTCCTTACATGGCATATTTAGCCCAATCTATTTTACATCATAAATTCTTTTCACTGTCTTTGGCACACCCCAGTAGGTGCTAAATTATGTGCACAAAAAAAATCACCTTGCACTTGTTCAAAATGATCTCCCAGGGGTTGCAAGGATTGCCTATGGGGGTCAGAACCAAATTGGTCTCCAGCCTCAAGCCCATCCCTCGTATCAGCCCCAGCATGAAGGAGCATTAACAAGCTCAACTTGCTGTTTCCGCAGCCAGAAAAAGCTGTGAGTGGGGAGCAGGGCTCTCCACTTGGGTTCCGATTTCCTGAAAGGCCGAATTCTCATTGCTCTCCCTACCCAGACTCTTTCTCTGCCCCTACCCTTTTATCAAAAGTGAAAGTCTTACTGCAACAGCCCATGAGCCTTGGCATCAAAGATCTGCGTTCCTCACTGGTTCCCACAAAAACACTTGTCTGGGACACGGGTTAGGGAGCAGCCAAGAAGAGGTCATTGATCTCTGTCTCCAGGGCTCAGAGGTTTTGCCACGAGGAGGGGCCAAGGCTTTCCAGATGTTCCACGGAAGGGCTGGACGGGCGCCAGGGGAGCCCTGCAGATCTACAAAGGGATGCCTGTTCCCAAGTGTGTGCCATGCGCAGTCGAAAGCTCTCTGAAGAGAGTGCCCTCCAGAGTGGGCAGGGCCTTCAGGGAGACTTCTATGGTGACGGTCTTCCTGCTGTCCTCACTCACTCCACAGCCACGGCCACCACCCAGCTCTGGTTGGCCACCGCTTCCACAACATCCCCTCCCCCAGCGCTCACATGCACACAACATTTCCCCCAAACTACTAGCTCTGGCGTCTACAGCAACAAAGCAAAGGCCAACAAAATTTGAAAAAGCAGCAAATTTGACAACAACCATACAGAAGGGCAAAGAAAACAGCCTGGGAAATGTTGGTCTCACCCTAGAGACCGGCCCTCAGAGGAGTGCCAGCCCATCAGGGTTCCCAGCTACAAATCTAAAAACTGAGCTCTGGGCTCCCAAGGGTACAGCTCCCTCCCTCTGGCTCCACCCACTGTTTCTGGAAAGGAAAAGGCCAAAGATGCACTGAACAACATACTACCTGAGTTTAAAAGTTTTCTGAACAGGAAGCAAACCCTAAAAAACGGCATTTGGATGATTACACAGCAATGATATCATGCCTACTACTAACACCAATGGTTCAGTCATTCACTGAACAAATATTTATTGAACATCTGCTATGTACCAGGCTCTATTCCAAGTAGCTAGGAATGCAATGACAAAATGATTTTTCTAAGGCAACGATGCCTGCCCTCTGCAGTTTTCATTCTAGAGGGACAAACAGATAATAAGTGAATAAATAAATAATTTCTAAAGGTACCAAGTACAATAAAAATAGCAGCTCAACAACAATAAATATTCCCACAGAGTATGTTATATTATAGAAATAGAGACATGCCCTGGCCAGTGTGGCTCAGTTGGTTGGAGCATTGTCATTCAACCAAAGGGTTGTGGGTTCGATTCTCAGTCAGAGCACATACCTAGGGTGCAGGTTCAGTCCCTGGTCAAGACACATATAATCCCTGGTCTGGGTGTATATGAGAAGCAACCAATCAATGCTTCTCTCTTACACCGATATTTCTCTCCTTTTCTCTCTCTCTAAAAAGCAATGAAAAAAAGTGTCCTTGGGTAAGGACATACACACACACACACACATGCCTCCATATATATATATAATATACATATACACATAAATATATGGAAGCAGTATGATAATATAGGAAGAAAATTAGACTTTATATATGTGTACAGGGCTTTACTTTTAAAATGTGCCTTTATGCATCTCAACCCACTTTGCCATTGCTCACTGTTGAGTTTGCAGGGTGGGGATATACCAGTATGCTCACTCAATAGAGCAGAAACGGAAGCCCAAATGTGTTAAATGATTTGTTCAAGGTCCACAAGTTTCATTCTTTGAATGTCTATTCATCAGATGACCATAGAGAAAATGAAAATATCAGCCACAAATTCAGGGAAGCTATTTGCAACAAATATAACTGCCTCTGAAGCAATAAGAACTAGACAAAAGCATAGTAGAAAAATACATAAAAGAAATGGACAGATATTTTTCAGGAAAGGTCAAACACCTGTAGATAAACAAAAAGATTCTCAGTATCTTTAATAACCAGAGAAACACAAATTAAAACTATACTGACATATCACCCACACTGGCAGAAATTTAAAAGTCTTACAATACCAAGTATTCACGAACTATAATGCAATCGGAAACTGCAAGTATGTCTGTGGTGGCATCAACTGGTGTAATCACTTTGGGAAGCAACTCATCATCATCACCTAGTGAAGTTGAACATACATGTATGTATTGAACCATCAGTTCCACAGCTAAGTCAATAATCTCAAGAAACTCTAGATGTGCACGTGCCTCAAGGTACCATATTGTCTGTAATAGCAAAAACCTGAAAACGACCCGGATGTCTAGAATAAGAGAACAAATGAATTTTGATATAGTAATGGAATATACATCAAGAAAAATGATAGAACTACATCCACACACATCATGATGGATGAATCTCAAAGGTATAATGTTGCATGAATTGATGATACTATTTAAATAAAGCTAAAAAGTAGGTAATAGCAAAATAATATGCATTTTTAAAAGATACATATAGGTGGTAAAATCATAAAGAAATGCAAGAAAATAACATAAAATTCAGGATAGTACCTTTGGGGAAGACAGTGCTAAGACAAGATCAGCCAAGGGGCCCGGAGGGCTGCAAAGACACCAGAAATGTTGCTTTGTTTTGCTTTGTTCTCCTTAATCTGGATCATAGTTACACAGGACGCATGATAAATAATGATATAATTTCACAGTAAATATAGTGGAAGGGAGGGAGAGTAGGCCCACTTTAAATTAATCCCAAAAGACAGATTGATTCGAGGAAAGCAAATCACAGGGGGTACTTTTTCCAAAGTCAAAGAAATGATCATCTGTTCATTTCTAAGGCAAGGAAACCTAGTGAAGGCCTCATGCCAGATAGGAAGTGAATGTCACCATCAAAAGAACCCTGGTTTGATTTATGTTTTAAAAAATTAAAAATGAAAGCAAAACCGGTCCCTGTCCAGGCTGAGCTAGGTGTCTCTAGCTGGCCTGTCAGCAGAGCGGACACAAGGGCTCTAATTACAGCAAGGGAGAGGTCGAGCGGCTAGTGGCCATCTGTAATTAAGCAGGTGAAGCCTGCCTTCCAGGCTCCAGCTGCTCTGCTGACAGCCCCGGTGACCCCGAAGCCACCTATTACAGGCAGTTCTTGGCTTCCATATGTTTCGCCTTCACACAACACACGTGGACGCTTGGCCGTGAGCTGGCCTTAACATCTCAGGGTGGCACTCTCTCTTCGCCAAGCCACGGAGCCGCCTCCACACCTTCCCCATACTAACCTGGACAGCGGTCACTCATTAATTCATGGAACAGATATTCCCTAATTATTGTTCATCCTGGCACTGTCTTAGATCGTGACGGTGCAGCAGAGAACAAAATAGACACTCCTTGCCTTCACAGAGTTTAGGGTCTCAAGTAAGTGTTCGTGCAAGTATTTGAATACATGTAGTTTATTGTCCTCTTCCCTTTTTTGCTAAATAAAAATCATAGGTAAAGGGAAAAAATGAAAACATTGGCCTTTGTGATAAGGTGCAATTTTTGCTACTTCAGAGAATAGAGGCTAATACAATAAATCAGTGAAGAGTCCTCAGGGGACTGCAAAGCCCCCTGCGTACCCTCAGCTGAACCCTCCCAGCGCTTCAGCAGGTTGACAGGCTGCCCAGATGACAAAGGGTGGGGCGGGGGAGATGCTGGAACTAGCACCGAAGACGGTGTCTAAACAAGGGGACCTAATGCGAGAATTTGATAACGTTTTAGTTCTCTGGGAATCAAATCTCCATTATAGCATTTAACTCAGTTATTCAAATTTCTACGCCTCTGACTTCTGACACCTTTTCAGAAAGCACCCGTGCAAAATTAAGGAACTGTCTACAAACCTAGCTGTTGGTCTTTTATGCATGAGAAGATTCAAGAAAGCTTAGGTTCTCATCTTTCTAAAAGGGTTGGTCCTGTTTTGTTTTTGTTTTTGAGGGAAGGAAGAGTTAGCTATTCAATAAGCATTAAAAGCTTATATGACCATCAATGTGAAAACTCTGAAGATAAAATTTCAAGCATCAGACCAAAGCTGGGTCAAGGTAAGGGGGAGGAGATAACCACCTTGCTGGTGCCCAGCTGCACACTGGAACATCAATTACTTCCTACTTCTGCAGCTCCTGTGCAATACCTTCTTAAGTGTGAGGAGGAAAGCCTTACCACAAAGCAGGTGTGAACAGCATGACAAAATGGTGTTTCCCCTAAAATCGGGAGGCTTTGTTGCCACTCTTCTTCCCCTAGATGGACCTCTTCACAGCCACACACCGATGGACTACTCTTGAATGAGTAAACGCGAAATGCACATCCATGAGAGAGAGAATTAAGGGTCAACTACTGATATTACAAGCGATATTTCTACTGACACTCTGCAAGAGTAGTTCACATTTAGGGTCCATTCAAATAAAGACCTTCCCTACTTTTTTGGAAATAAGATGCAATTTTTTAACTTTTCCATTTTTGCCTAAATTTCAATAAATATAACTATTCCATAAGTAGATGCTAAGATCCAACTTATTACTTTTTCCCTTGTTCCATACATTCTTTTTCTGCCCTTTTACAATGTGGGCCTTGGATTTTTTTTTAAATAAAATAAACATTTGCCTTATTATCCTCCATTTGTACGTACTTATGGAAGTTATCTGTTACAAATATTTAGATCTTACAAAAGACCATTAGAAGAATCTTTCCTACAATGTCTTAAAATACTCGGTCTCTGTTTGAATACCTCCAGAGATGGAGCTCTCCTTACTCTACTCACTGTTCAAATGCATTAAACTGCTGATGAGCTCTGTCTATTAGAGGCTTTTCCCATGTATTAAACTAAGCTTAAAGCTGCCTCCCTATAACTTCTACTCTTAATGGTCCTAGAACTGCCTCAAGAAGCCCCAGGGTAACTCCTCTCCCTCTTCTACTTGCTCACAAGGACCCTGTGCTGTGGCCAGCAATGAGTCTGGCTGCCTGGTGGTAAGTGTCAAGACTAGGGAAACTTCTAACTGACTCACACTTGTATTCAGACAGTCTTCAGTCTGAGAATCTGAAATCCCTGACATTCACCGAATCAAAGCATCTTAATATGCTGTAAATACAATTCATTTGAGGGCTGGAAGCACCCAATGATTGGTTCACCTTTGACTGGCTGGGTAGTAACAGAGTCAGGAACAGAATCCAAGCTTCTGATTTAAAAAAAAAATAAAAAGCGTTACTTATTCTCATTATACCTCACCATTAAGCTGTTTAATGCTGAAGTCAGTGTAACTGGGGCCTTGTACCCAGCACTAGTGAGGTTCCCATGGGCTTTGTCCAAGTTCAGAGATGGCCCTTGTTCCCAGTCTGGCTTTGTTTAATTTGAATGTAAGACAGTGCTCCAGGGTCAGCACTGCCCTGTGGCGAGGCCGGTCGGCAGCCTCATGTGTGCTGGGCCAGCTCTCAGCTCTGGGCCCATTTCACAGACACCTCTGCCCTTGAATGGCGTGTGGCTTACTGTGATGGGCAGGGCCCAACCAGGACTCCAGTTATAGGTACAATATCAATATATGAGTAGGTGATTACATAAAGAAGAGTGTGGGAGCAAACCCAGTGTCGTGGCCCAGCAGGCAGGGGCACGTGGGCCAACATGGAAAGGCCCCAGGAGGAGACAAACTTGAAATCAAATTTTGAAAGAGTAGAGAAGCAGTTGAATAAATAGGGAGGAGTCAGGGTATTATAACTGGGGACTTGGTGTGTGTGCCTTAAACACCAAGCACAGAAAGCATAAACGTGCAAGCCCACGCACACCCATGAAACTGATTGTACACTGGAACATGAAACAACTGATTACCCAAAGCCAAGTCAGGCCAAATGCCTTGTTTTTCTCAATAGTTTCCCTTCAAAGTGACACTTTTTCCTGTTATTTCATTTAGCCATGCAGTCATTTATCCCATGAGTAAAAATAATGCCCCTCCTATGTACCCAGCACCTAATCTTGAATACCCTCTGCATTACCCACCCATTAAAGGCAGGTGCAACTTGCCTACTCAGAGGAGGATCACATAAAGGAGAGTTCTAGCAAGGTCCCTGGGTGAGTTATTTTAATTAAAGCCCTAGGAACCAGGAGAAAATTAGCACAGTGGGATCAAATTCAAGCACCACTCAATACTTGAGGGTATTTATAGAAAAATAAACACGAGAAACAAAAAATCCAATATCCTGACTGGTTGCTTTTTTTTTTTTTTTGTCCTGCTGGTATAAATTGGTTCTTGGTCTCCTAGCTGAATAACACTAATGCTGTCCACTTTGACCTTCTGAATATGATTAAAATCAGGACTCGAAATATAAGGCCTGGGCGTTACCCACCCTCCCTAAGAATACCAAGTACCTTCTCGACCCCTTTCCCAGAAGAAGGGAGAATGGGGAAGGAAAAGACACTGAACAGAAAAGATTCAAAGACATTGACTTTGAGATGGACTACATGGTTGGTATTTGGAAAAGGGGGGAATCATTAGATTTCCCTCTTAATTTTCAACCAAGCACAACAGAAACTGGTGCCTGCTCAGTATGGCTCAGGGGAAGTCACGGGTCTTACATTGTCTTCCTACTCCAAGTGGTGGCCAGCCACCAGCAGCCTGGGCATCTCCTGGGAGCTGGTGAGAAATGCGGCATCCCAGCCCCACTCCAGGCCCAACGAGTCAGAATCTGCATTTTCACAGGATCCCAGGGTCTTCACAGTCTTAAATTCTTTAAGCATCATTTTCCCATATATGAAAACAGGAATGGCAAAACTTAGCTGGCAGATTCATTCACGCTTAAACAAAATAATCTCTGTAGAGAGATTTTGCTTTAAAAACTTTGCTCTCCCACTTCCCCCTTCCAGGTGCCTGTTTGTGTGCAAACTCCTCTTGCTTGTGACGCAGAACTACAGTGCAAGAAGGGGCACGCACTTTCACATCCTCCTCATGTACAGAGGAAGCCACCGAGGCCACGTGGAGTAGATGGCTTGGGGAGGCCATGTCCTAGTTGGGAGCTCCTGGAGTGCAGGGCCTGGCTCTTTGTCATCTTTGTTCCTCTGGCTCCTAGCATAGTGCCTGGCACACGACAGATTCTCAGGATACGTTTGCTCAATTAATCAGTAAATCGAGCAATTAGCTAATTGTGGAGAAGGAACTACAATGGAGGTGTCTAGGAAATCCTAGTTCCAACACCTGAAAGTGAGCTCAAAGTCCCCCGAGTTCACTCTTCCTATCCATTCCAAATGAACTCACACCTGGCTAATAGTGGAGGCCCCTGAACCACACATCACAATGATTTTCAATGCCAGAAAACATGTTTTGAGTACTTGGAGAGCAGAAATAACCCACGGGCAGCTGGTCTGCCGTCCTCAGCTGGGCAGAAGGTACCCCAGCTGGTGAAGCCACTCGGTCTGTGGAGATGACCAAGGCTGGTTCAAGTAGCAGCTGACTCTACGTGCTGGAGAGCACTGTCTGGGGCCAGAAGAGGACGCCACGGTGGGGCTGTCCGCCCGGGAGACGTGAGGCTCTCAGCAGCGGCTCTCAGAGGCAAGCGGCTCCCTGGAGTAAACGCTGTTCCTGCATCAGTCACTCCCCACCCACTCCGTGGGCCAGCTACCCGGCCCCCCTGCCTCTCCATACGGGGGCACTCAGTCCTCAGGGACAGGCACAATCTGAGGGAACCCTGAATTTCCGCATACCCCACACAAAGCAGAGGTGTCTGTGGAGCAATGCAGAGCATCATTCTTCGAGCTCCCTGCCCTTCGTTTTGTTGTTCTGTGGGTTTGATGGATTGTCCCTCTCTGACAGCTCTTCTGGAGCCTGTCATAGCCTCTAGCTATGGGCAAGTCACTGTCACTGTGTGTATGGGAATTGTCACATTCCCACCTAATTAATTTTTTTCAAAATTTCCAAGTAATTGTTTTAATAGCTCATACACATACATGGGAAAGAAAAACAAGATTACAGTCGTTGACAAGGAAGGTTGCCTGCTTTCTAAATCTACCCCTTCTCTTCCCCAGAGACAACGCCTATCCCCAGTGTGGTACATATGCTTGCTGAGAAACCTCCCTGCACGCACACACATGGCACATCCACTAGAAAGGATGGCCCCCAAGGGCCAAGATTTCTGTTTATATCATTTGCTTCTGTGTCCTTAGCACTGACGAGAGTAACTGGCATAGGTGCCCAATAGCTATATATTGAATAAATGACTATACAAATCAGGGATATTTCTGAAAAGTTCAAATGTTGGTCAATTAAGTTCTAATCCACTTTATTTAATTTTTTGATTACATGTCTCTTCAGTGGACAGTGGCTCTGTTTCCTTGCCCAAGGAAAGGGGAAAACTGTTATTACCTGCCTTTCAGGGTTGGCGAGGGGGGCTGACGAGGACATGTGGAAGTGTTGGTGGATGTCACTTACGGACTGCCTCCTCCCCGAGTGGAAGGGAGACTCCTTGGTGGTCCCACTGCACCCTGTTCGACCAACAGCTAAAACACATCGCTGCGTTGTGTTTATTGGCCACCGCTCACCTCCTTCTGTAAGAGTATATACTGCAGGGACCATGCTATAAGCCCTGTACTTCCAGGGCCTAGTAGATTTTAGATAAGCAACTAAGTGATGTTTCCAATGAAGGACACTGAGGCCGGAGGAGAGAGGACAGGTGTATCAGAGACATTTGTTCTCATCTGTGTGTACATAGGCAAATGCTCCCACCGCCACAGGCCCCCACAAGCTCACACCCAGGGTTTACAGTAACGGAGGAAGATAAAAGCCCCAGTGGTGGCAGCCCAAGTAAGATGGTGAATGCACTTGGTTGTGAAAATTGAATGTATCAACAAAGCTAGGTAATAAGGAAAATCAATAAGACTGTCAACACTCGCCAATTTCAACTGGATAAAAGGATAAAGTAATTGGTCCTAAAGGACAACTCTAAATTAGGTTAGATGAATGGAAATACACTTTTGTTTTAAGCCAAATCACGAGGATATCAATGAGAATAAATGATTAAATTACAGGCCACTTTGACCCAGGATGATCTGAGCTACAAACATGAATGTCCGAAAACAGTCCTCTTGATAAGACACAGGAATGATTTACACCAAGACAACAGAGATGGAACGGGGGCCAGGAGACACAGGGCTCACTCCTTGACTACGGATCTGTTTAAACCCACCCTTTCTGTAAGTTCATTTCTTCAATATGACTATTCCTTATTCAATTACTTTATTAGGAAAATAGGCACACCAGACAACAGACAATGCGGATTTATGCCTCCATAACGGCAGAGGGGGAGGAGGCTTTAGGAGTGATCCTAAAGAGCTCTGTTCTGCAAACACTCAGGACTCGATTGTTTTTCATCTGCTAATGGTTGCCATTTGGTGTTGTTATCCATGGGTAATTCATTTCAGAGGAACTGCTGTGCCTCTAGAGCCTATTTGGAAGGAAATGAGGGTTTCTTGGCTTATTTCTCAAGTATTTTAGCATTGTCTCTTTGTGACATTATAAATCCCTTGATGGAGGTTTAGTGCTCGCTGCTTTCAAGCTGACTCCCCTGGTTACATCTGGTGCACAGGGTCACTTCTAGGAACAAGCATTGATTTCATTGGGACAAAAGATAGAGCCAAAAACCTGGAGACTAAGGGGCCAGCTCCCTCCGTCTGAGTATCAGTAGCAGCTATGCTGAGGGGAATGTGGGGTACACTTTGCAAGATCAATGCTTTTGAACATCTGGATTTTATTATTTTCACTCTTATCAAGCACTGAGGCTGCGTCTCCCCATGTGCTCCTAGAGAGTCCCACAGGTCCATTCCCGTCTGGGGAGCCTGTGGGGTGGGCCAGACCAGCATCTCATTGCCCAAGGCACCCCACAGGAGGGAGACCTATCAGCATCTTGGAGCTGGTGTCTGACTTTGAAGTCTGCTGTTTGGGAAGGTGGAGGAGTCTCTTTAACCTCTCAAGCAATGTTTCTCATTAGAGACTGAACAGAACTTGAAAAGAGAGAAAGAGTGGGAGTATCGGGGCTTGGTGCCAGGACACTAGCTCAACAGGCTGGAGAGGAGGAGAATGCTGAGGGTGGTAGAGTGCTTACCACGGGATTCCGCAAGGTTGCTGAGGGAGGAAAGAGAGAGTGGGGAAAAGACTGCACAGGGATGTCTGTGCCGGGGCTTGACCTTCTAATCACCTACGTCCCGTGCTTATAAAATGTGCTCTACTCAATGTCCCAGACTTGACCAGACTTGACCTAAAACATTCCCCCTTCTTTGTGGCCAAGGTGGGTGAGAGGCCTTGACCATGAAAACACGTCCAGGAAGAACTGCTTCCCCTTCAAACATAGCTTAATCATTGAAGACATTTCATTTTCTTGTTGGCATAGCATGAAAATTTCTGTCTGCAACACTGATGACTGTCTTTGTTTGAAAGCTCCCAGAGAACACAAATTGCAGCTCTTTAATTTATCGTGTCTATCCAGCCCTCTCTAGAAATGAGAGCGTCAAAGCTGTCTTTGACAGGGATGACACGATCCCTCTGCTCAGGATGGCCTCCCCACGTCTTCCCTGTCAATCCAGGCTACCTACCTTTCCCTTTTCAGCCCAAGCCCTGCTTCTCCCCCGAAGTTTTCCTGAGTTATTCCAGCCCTGATTTATTCCCGTTTAAAGAGCTCCTGGTAACAGCCCCTTGAGCACTCCGTGTGATGCCACCTGGCATCGTTCTCTAGTGCTTTTCTCCTGCAAGTTCTGGATTGCTAATTCAGCTGCAAGCTTCCTGAAGGCGAGACCATGTGTTCCTGCCAATGCCATCTCTCATTCTCTACCTCCCTCCCCACGTCCCACTCCCCAAACCCAGGACCGGCACCAAGCTGGGCACATGTGTTGAAGTGCATGGGTGACTACTTCATTTCAACAAATGGTTCTTTCTGTCTGATAACCAGAAGGCATTGGATTAAATAATGTAGAATTTTGAAGGAAAAAGGTAATATTATCAACTGAAGCTTCAGTGGGCCTCTGGGATCTAAGGGATGTTTTCTAGCTAGATATTGGGGAGCTGGTTGAGGCCGAGATTCAAGAAGTCCCCTTCCCCTCTATTTTAGCCCTGCGGGCAGTGCTCTGATGCTTGCAATGGACACAAGAAAGATGACTGACCTGCAGGGAGGAGAGGCGGGTCTGGGTGAGGACCGATACCTAGGGACTGATCTACCTTTCAGGGAGCCCTAGAAGCAGCTGACCACTCCTGACCTAGGACCAACAGCATTTCCGCTTTTAAGAGAGTGGAAAAAGATCTGCTTTTTTTTTTTTAAATGAATGAGACTCTCTGTGTCATCTTTGGGTTCAAAGCTAATAACTTTAGCTTTATAGTTCTGTAAAAAGCTTGCTGGAGAAAAGAACTAAAATAAAAAGAACAGCAGGGAAGTCTTTGCCCTGGGAGCAAACTCATTATCGGCTGTGAGTTAGCACAGGGCACGGAACCGCAGCCTGCGGTCCGGCCCAGCAGGGCCAAGTCGTCAACCCTCTGGCCTCGGGCACGTCACCTGACCTCTCAATGTCACCACCTCCTGCATGGAAGTCATACTGTCGGGCACTTGATCTGCACACATCATTTCAGAATGGAGCGAAGCTGGTTTGATGGTGTCTGTCTGTCTGTGCAACTTGAAAAAAGTTCAAAAGAGCCGCAAAGATGAGTTAAGATTTCTAAACTAGGCCGTCAGAAAGGTTGGATGGATTCGGCCTGAAGAGGAGAGATTTAATAACAGCCTTCAACTAGAAGAAGGGTTTTTACCCAGGGCCTGTGAGGGTGTGGGGACCACATGTTCTCAGTCTGTGCTGAGAAAGGGAAGCCATGGCCCAGGCTCTGACCAGGAGATGTTTCTGACATCAAGGGCCACAGGACACAAACAAGCTAGAGAATATATTTCTGGGAAATCCTTCCTTGGGGGAAGGATAGGGGAGAGAGGGAGGGAGGGGAGGAGGGAGGGAGAGAGAGAATGGGGCAATACAATACTATGGCAAGGTGTGAACGCTGCAGAAAGCAATCCCATAGCCCCTGTCAGATGTGTTAGTCTGCAAATGACCTCTTTGTCACCTTCCTCTGTTCTTGGACCTTTTGAACATACATGCCCCAGGACCAGAAACCTGCCCTCAAACTATTTCTCTGAACTGTTCTTCTGTTTCTCTGAACCTGCCTGCTGTGCCTTCAGGACCACTGCATCAGAGCTATCCCCACCTCCCTGCCCACAGGTCTGCAGGGCCTTCGGGCATTTATTGAGCATCTCCTACAGGAGAGGGCACTGTACTGAGGCACTTTCTTGTATCAATCCTATCACACACAGTACCTATCCTGGGTATGACCATCCCCATATACGGGTGAGAGATCTGAAGCTCTAAACTGGTAAGCACTAGAGCCAGGATTTAAATTCAGGATGGGAGGACTCCTATGCTTTTTCTGCTCTATCCGCTCAATTCCAGAGGGGAGACTAAGTGCTTTCTGTGGCACGTGGCTGCAGAAAAAAAGGGGAGGAAGTGGTGGATCCCGCTCCCTGCTCCATCCACAATATGTAATCACTCCAGAACCTGACTTCACAGCGTTATTTCTGATGTACGTGTTGCAAAAAAGCACTCAAATGATTTTATATCTTCTTCATTTTATTGGAGAAACGGTTTGGTGATCCAAACATACCAGTAAGGCCTACTTCTTGTTCTTTCCATTGTTGGTTTACACTCTGAAGAACTCCCCCAGGTGAGCACTACCCCTGGACGGAAGGCAGGGAAAGAAGAGTCTAGAAAGTCCCAGGTCAGACTGATTGCCCCTCCTCTGGGAGCCTGCACATCAGGGTGCAGTGTCCTATTATTATCAAGAATGGAAAACAGACAAATTACATCACAACAAAGGAAGAAATACTAACTATAGTGCACAGCAGGGAACAACAGTTGGCTCGTTTGAGAATTACATTGCTGTTTACGCTTCTGTTACCTGGGCTAATTATGCTCTGATTTAAGTCTCTGGTGAACCTGCAGTGCCTTGTTTACCAGGAAGCCACGTGGTCATTACTGATGATAAAAGCAAAACACTCAGAGGCACCTGAGGCTGAAGGATCACACACAAGCCTTCCAAAAAGGTTTTCCGCTTGGGATAATGTAGAGAAAGTGCCTCACACAGGACCTACCTTTCTTTCAGCCCCTTCCACCTGCTACAGATATTAGCCAGCCCTCAGCCTTAAGCTCTGATAGGTGTCTATTCAAATTACACCAAAGGACAAAATCACGTGACCGGAGATGACCTTAGCCATCATCCAACCTGACCCCTAACATCTGGGGTTAGGTTGCCTGGTTTAGACAAAGCACACACTGATCAAATCCCATTATGCTGAACTGCACAGGACATGCAAGCAGTGCAATTTTATTAGACAGTTAGAAATCATATTAGCTCCAACTCAAGCAGACGTCAACATCCAGGCTTTCTGCAGTGTGTTAGCAAGAGAAAGACTCCTCTGTTGCATCCTAAAAGAAGGAGGTAGACTCACACCATCTCAGCCCCACAATGTTGTAAAGTTTATTGCAAATTTGATAAGTGTATTTTTTCCATTGATGGGACCGGAGCATTGGAAGGGATGCTTGATGGAAGAATAATAGAGTGGTGAGAACATCAGCTATTCCTCATTTCAACTCTTTTCTTCCTTTTCAGGACAGGAAGTTAAGTATTTTCAGTAAAGAAGGGAACTTAGATAAGAGTCTGCGGATGTCCATGAACTAGCTATGATGCCATTTTCACACTGGACCATTCTCATGCAGCACAGGGAACAAAAAACAGGTTGGCTACACATCCTCCACTCCTCCCCCCACCCTCCCAACCCTTCCAAAAACAAAACTACATCTGGACCAGGAGCCCTCAAAGTCCCAGCAGCAGGACCAGGGGAACAGACACGTAGAACACAAACAGAGCACCACTACATCAGCTTTTAGGAAGAGATCATTGGAAGTCTTCCCACCATCCAGAGAAAGAATCCCAAATCCACCAAGAGCAAGAAAACAAGAGAGAAAATGTCTCCTTGTCTTCAGAGCAGCACATGCTAGCACTTTACAGAATCTGGCGTGTGTCAGCATTTCTGAAGTAAACTCCATTTTTTTAGATGAAAGAGATTTTTTTAAAAAGAATTCAGCCCAATGAAAATTGCTCTGGCCATTCACGTACTATAAGCGATAGAATCAAGAAGAAAAAAAATCAATTGCTTTTAATTTATTTATTCATTCATTTGTCCTTATTCTTTCCTTCTAATGTAAAAAAAGGATGTCTTCTATAATTTTGCATCATTAATCTTTTAAAAAATCCAAGCCTCCCATTGGTTGCCCAGCATGTTGGCACAGAAAATATACATTTAATTAATTATCTCATTGCATATATATTATGTAAGGAAAAAAGGGGGCTGAGTTTGCTTATCAAATGTTTCACCGGCATCTACAATTAGGACACCACTGCATACAGACATATACCAATATCATGGGTTCGGTTCCAGACCACCGCAATAAAGTGAGCTGTGATCTTTTTGCTGGTGGAAAGTCTTTCTTTCAATTTGTTTTTTTCTTTAAAAATCAACCTCTGTGAAGCACAATAAAGCAAAGTGTGATAAAACGAGATATAGCTGTACAGTTGACCCATGAACAAAAGGGGGTGGGGGTGCCAACCACTTGCGTAGTACTCAGCACATCCAGATTCCCAACCACAGATCAAAAGTATGTGCTATACAGTCTGGTGGATTTGAGATCACATGTTTTGTTAAAAGCAATGCAAGGTTTCAACTTACTGGGTGCTTTATTTCTTAACCTGGGTGGTGGGTACACTGGTGTTCATTTTATCATTCTTTAGGCCCCTTTGTACATTTTAAATGGTTCACACTAAATGCTGCTGGATCCCCAAAACTTCTACAACAGATACTATTCTGGGCTTTTCTGAGCTGAGAGTAGAGAAGTAAAGTTGGAAACACCAAACTGTAATTGCAACAAAGAGCAGAAAATCGAAGAGACCAACTTTAGCAGATGTCTAAAGTTTTAAACCCATGCCAAATAATTGTGATTAAAAGATAGCCAAACTCTATTATAAGCCCCATGTACACACAATTGAATTACTGAATTATTCTGAATACGTGTTGAAACTGGTGATGAATCAGCCAGATGAAAATCATCAGGCACCATCGTCAAGGGCACCATCTGACCACCTCCTTTGAATTTGCTCACAGCTGCTCTCCTCCCATTACTGAACCTTTGACTACAGCTTCCTCCCTAAAGTCGGGGAGACCATCTGGGGTTGTGACTTGCAATCCCCAGTATCCAGGGAAGATGCTGTAAATAGCCCAAATCTACCAGCCAGGGCCTAAGTGAGCTGTTTCCTTCCCTTTGGGCCACAGTCCCTAAAGCCCCATTTGTTCTCATTGCCAAGAAGAACCAGCCGTGGTCCTCCAATCTTTCTGCCGTGACCTGAAACCCAGCTGTTCCATCCCCTGCCCACAGACAGGAGGAGAAGAAAAACAGTCCCAATAACTAAATTTCAGTCCTAATTCCCAACCTGCCACCACATCCCCATTCCCATGTGGTCAGGGTTTTATTGTCTCTCCTTCCCTTAACCGTGGCTGCTCAGTCCTCACCACCCCGCAAGCTCTTAAAACCAGTAAGAGGGCAAAGACAGGATCAATGGCGGAGGGTGCGAGAAGAAGAAGGAAGAGAAATCCAACTATCCGAGAACATCTACGCCCCGTGTGATCAGCCAGTGGGCTCAGACAGTCCCTCACCTCAGTATTTCTAAGAGTAGTACTTTCACTTCCAGAACTGGAAAAAAAAAAAGTAACACTTCTACAAAAGCTCTACAGAAATAAGATTCTGAAATTTGACACCTTATTTGTTTTATTTCTGAATACCGTTAGACCAACTGGTTTTACTTCCCCCACCACCACCCCCCACACACACAAACCCCACGGGAGCCTCGGGGAGAGGCTGCCGCTCCCCGAAGCCTGCCTGGCGCACCAGGCTGCGGGAACGCCTGCTTTATTGGCCTCACTTGGTAAGTCGCAAATACTCCCTCTGCTCCACGGAAGTTAACAGATGGCTAGTCCCTTTTGGTACACAGGCATAAGCATCTTCAAAATAACCTTTTGCTTTAAAGGGTGCCAGTTAATTAAATGTCACTGTAAAATACCCCAGCCAAGGAGGGGAGGGAGAGCCCAGAAGACAAAGCGTCAGTGGAGGCAAACAAGGCTGAGGTCACTCTCTCCTACCTTCACCCGACGACCCCGAAAGATCGATGATCACATACACTCTGCCTTCTGGCTCCAGATCAATCTGCAATTAAGAAAATGACAGTGACTCTGTTAGTGTGTTGTGGGGCCAACCCAAGAGATCCATGACATTTCCACCCCAAGCTGCGGCGAAAACCTAGAGTCACAGCTGCATGCAACTCATCAACCTGCGGAGTGTCAAGCGGCAGGAACAAGGGGAGCAAAGGAGAATCCACGTTTACAGACTATCCGTGAGGATCTGGATGCCGTCCTGGGAGGTCTGATGCATCCCCAGCAGGGGGTCGCCCCAGGGGTTCTGCACCGGAAGCAATTTCGTTACACCAGGGAAACCTGGTCCAGGGGACACTTGCCGCAGGGGGCATTTGGGGAACATAAAAATGTCAAGGGACATGACTGTCATGGCTGGAGAGGCAGTGCTGCTACTGGCATCTACTGGGTGGAGGCCAAGGACGCTACCAAATGTCCTACAGCACACAGGACAGTCCCCGCCACAAAGAATGACCCAGCCCAAATGCCAACAGTGTTGCGCTGAGAAACTCTGCGTCACCCCATTTCACAGTTAAGGAAGCTGTGTTCCAGGTTCCAAAGGAAGTGGCAATGCTGAGGTTCTACCCAAACTGTGTAAAGTAACCTAGTTTTTTAATACTAAACAACACTGCTCCTGCTCTCAAAGTGTTTGCAGGCTCATGGGGGAGTTCAAAAACAGAGAACAGTGCTGAACCCAGCTTCATGATGAGGAACAGAATAACTGAGTCTGGTGAGCCTGAAGTCCATGTAGAAGAGCAGTCTGGGAAGACTTCGTGCAGGAAGGAAGGATTGCATTTGCAGTGGAAGTAACAGCATAAGCAAAGGCTGAGAACACACATGGTGCTTGAGGGAGAGCGAAGGAACCCCAGGCTCAGGCTGTGTGTTGGCATATGCATTTTTGCAAAGTCCAGATTCTGTCAGGGTTGTGGAGAGAGACAATATCGCTAAAGTCTTACCCTGACCTCCTGTGCTCACCCTCACTCCCACCTCCAACCTCCAAATCCAGCTAAGCACTCCAATACACGACCAGGCTGATGCAACCCTCTGATGGAAGAAAAGTCGGAGGGGCTGGGCCTCTTTGTAGTTGTGCTATCTTTGCAAGGTCTGAACTGTGCTAACAGAAACTGTCCTCGTGAGAGCAGTAACTCTGGAAACCCCGGGTCACCGAAAGCCTGCAGTTGCCTACCCCCACCCCCACAATCCCATCTGCCCATGCAGGGCTTCAATCGGCTTATATGTGCCATGCTTGTCTCCCCAACGAGCTGCAAATTTCCAGCAAATTTCTTGTTGGAACTACTACCCCTCCTTTTCTCTTTCACTGTCTCCTACAAAGAGCGGGCACACTGTTAGCAAGTGGGACTTAGGAAGGGTCATTCTGGTGAATACATCCTCCTCCTTCGAGGTCCAGGTCGATTACGGTCTCCTTTCTGAAGCCTTCCCAGATATTCCCAGTAAGACTCAACTACCCTCACGTGTGTTCCCACAGTACACATACATATCTTAACCACGGCTCCTATTCAACCGTGCTCCACGGTCCACATGCCCATCTCCTCTGCTAGACAGAGAGCACGAGAACCCCATCTGCATCCTTAGTGCTTAGCTCACTGCCTGTTGGTCGGAGACATCCAATAAACATTTGAGGAAGGGAGAAAAAGACTCCGGGTTCAGAACTCCCAGAGCCCATTCTGGGATTGTTCGCCCTTCCAAGGCCCCATCCCTGGTAGGAAGGAAGGCAGGTGACCTGCACCCAAGTGACATTCACATGAGGTGAGAGGAAAAGAGAGGCAGCTGTGCCACGAGCACTACATGCTCCCTGGGAAGGAAAAAGCGCAGCCTGAGCTGACACTCCCCAGAACCCCACCCCACCGCCACTCTCACTCCACTCACAGCCCAGTTCCCCGAGCCGTTCTCCAGCTCCGCTTTATTCCAGACTCAGCCTCGTGTGGTTGAGAGTGCTTACGGTTTCCCTCAAAAATTCCCTTTCATCAACAGGGGTCTTCAAGGCCTGCTGGGTGAGGCCCCCAGTGACACTTCAGGTGCTCTGTTAGGGCAGGGAGTGGGGAGGGGCAGGGGCTCCCAGGTGGCCCACAGCGGCCCTGCACCTGGGATCTCCAGCTTGATATGCAGATGGGAACCGCCTAACAAACTGGCGACAGCCCTAAGATGACTCTCCCCATCCCCAGAGTCTGTGAGTTTAGATCTCTTAGTAAAGAAAATGTTCTCCAGCACCCTCACCGCTACTACTGCACCCTCACCCCTGGCCACAAGCATCAGCCGGCCCTGCACTGAACTGCAAACAGGAAAGCCAACAACAGCCAGCTCTGCTGATCAGAGCCGAACCAGAATCCTGTCCCTGCCACATTTCAAAATTATCAGGGGCCCCCTTGTCCAAAAGCATGGAATTTAAATAATGTATGCCTTGTAGAGATTAGATCATCCCTATTAAACCCTGCCGGCAAAATGAAACGCTTTCTCATACCCTCTAAGTCAGAGATTTCCCACGACTGTGGACTTCCTTGGCGAAGTACAATACTATCTGCAAAGGCGGGGAGGAGGCAGCAGAGGAATGAGATGGGCTGCGAGGCAGATCCAAGGCAGGCTGCATGCCTATCTTTGCAAAAGGGGAGTGAGAGCTGGTGGCCAGGGGGGACGGGTCATTGACGATAAAATGTATTAGGATATTAACATTCAAGATAGCAATCAGAAACCATTTTAGCACCCACTGCTGCTTCAATGCTGTGTTTCCAAGCAGAGAAATAGAAATTAAGCTATTAAACATGCCAAAAGCAACAGAGAGCTTTGCAGCCTGGGCAGATGGCTGTAGAGAGCCAGCTGAGCCACAGCCAGCAGACTGAGGAGGCTCTGAGAACCGATCTAGGGTGGTGCACCTTCAGTGCAGATGAATGCAGGGGTCATCAGGCACAAAAGGTGGTGGAAGCATGGTGCAACCTCATGACCAACTTAGCTTCATCACAGAATCTGCTCACAATTTTGAGGCCTGGACAATGCAGTAATGTAGGTGCCCAGCCCTGAGCAGCCCCCGCAGGCTGTCAGTGGGCATCGCCACCAGGCAGCTGGCACTACACAAAAGCAGGCCTCCTCCTGCCTCCCAGTCAGTCCTGGGGTTACTTCTAAGCTCCTTCTGCCCTCCAGGTCCCTCCCAATTCTCCCTGATACCACCCTCTTTATCAAATCTCCCTGAACCTCATACTTGATGAGTCTTCGCAGCTACTCTCTCCTTTCCTTTGACTGATTCCCTTCTAAACCTCAGTGCCCTGGGCTACCCCTTCAGCTGGGGCCAGAGTAAGGCAATAGCACAATGGGGGAGACACAGTCGCTGGAGTCAGACCAGAGCTTGATCCCAGTTCTGTCACTTCCCAGCCCAGACAACTATTTACTTTCCCTGAGCCTAGGCCTCAGTCGCTTCGTCTGTGAAATGGGTGGTTGTGAAAACTCCATGAGATATGCATGCAAAGCATTTGGCCCTAGGAGATACTCAGCTCATGGTGGTGAAGAGTGAACTTCCTGGCTTTGTAGCCTAAAGCATGATACTAACTTCTCTCTGCTTCAAGTCTTGTGTCCATGAAATGGAGTTAATAATAGATTGTGTCATTTGGCTTGTGTCATTTGGCTGTCATGATGCCAAATGAAATAATCAAGGTAAAGTGCTTAGCGTGATGTCTGGCATGAGATACTCAGTACTTGCTGGTGCAGTTATTATAAAAAAAGCCAGTCTTCAAACCTGCCTTTTAGGGCAATGTTCTTTTCGCTATATCAAAAATTTTCCCCCAACCAAAAAAAAATTTCTTGTCCAACCAAAGTTAATATTATTACACATTATTCCAGGATACCTAATGACTGTGCAGAAGCTTGGTGTGCAGCCCAGAGGAAACCCAGGGCAGGAAAGGCTCTAGCCCGGTCATCAGAGGGCCATGCACCACTCCTGAGAAAAGGAGAAGGGGAGGGTGGCCACGTATAGGCTGAGCACCTGCTGGGCCTCAGACACTGTGTTCACAGAATCTCCCGTGAGGCCAGCAATAGCCCCTACTTTTCGGATGGAAAAACTGGGCCTCGGAGAGCTTTAAGCTGGACTCCTCACCCAGGGCCACCTGGAGCATGCAGGAGAGATGACTGTGACAGAGCTCCCGACTCGAGCCCTGCCTGGCCCTCTGGCCTTCTCCGACAGCCCAGTGCCAGGGTTCTCCTTCCCCTAAGCCTCTGTGGGTTCATCTCCTTCTCAGGCATAAGCAACTGGCTTCCCAGCCAGATCAGTTTAAAGCAGAGCATTGCCTCCCAGACTTCACCCCCCTGCCCTTGGGAAAGGTCTGGTCTGAGAGCTCCACTCGTTTGAGTTAAGAACAAGGCCCGAACAGTCCATGGACCCATGACAAAGAACTCCCTGGAAAGCAACAACACTCACAGGCACTTTTCTGGGGGGTGGAGTGGTATCTGACCATTCACAAAGCCCTCCACACACTTTATGTCTTCCTCATAATTAATCTGTAAGATAGCAAGTATTATTAATACCATTGTATGTATGAGAACGCTGAAATTCAGGAAGAGAACTAGCCAATATGGGGATAACACACCACTGCCCAACTCCAGGGGGCACCATTCAGCTGAATGAGTCCCCTGCAGCTCGGAAGCCTGAAGGTGAGTGGCACCCCCGGCTCCTGACCCTCTCAGCCCAGTATTTCTGTCACCACACCACACCTGCCCAGCGAGAACCCTGACCACTGAGCTAGCACCCCACCAAGTTTGCAACTTAAGTGCTGCTGCTGCGTGTCGCTGTGAGCCACAGATGTGCCTGCCTTTTGGGGCTGACCCAGTTCAAGGCAAAGGAGGTCAGAAATTCAGAGCCAAGCTTCCTCTTAACCATAGGCTCAGCTTTCACTGGAGACCTCTAGGCAACACAACAGCCCACAGAGGTCATACACATGCCCGACTGGAGTTTCACTTTCTCTTCCCTCTGTTGGCAGATACTGGGCCTAGAAGGAAGCGAAAAGCAGGGAGTGGGTCAGAAAAAGATGGATCCAGAAAGGATGAGAAGGGTGAAGAGAGGCTTGCACTGCCCAAGTTCCACCATCTAAATCTTAAATAATAGACTGTTTCTTTTTTACTTGGAGAAGGGTGAGGAGTAAGGAAGGAGGAGGTATACAGGAGAAGGAGAGAGAAGACTCAGGAGTTCTTTTCCAAAGTAGAGGACCCGCTGCTGAACTTCTACATCCCTCTTATCACTGGCCATTCCCCACTGGAGACACCTCGGGCACACTGCTGTCCCCAGAGGCACCTGGCATGGAGGAGGCAAGCCAGACAGAGCAGGAGAACTTCCTGCAGCGGGCATCCTTCTGGCTCCTGCTTTGGAAAGCATGGAATGTTAAAGCGCTACATAGGCAACTCTTGAGCAGCTGCTGGGAGCAGGTTTTGAAGTTAACAGTTCAGACTCTTCATTTGAGGAGGAGTTTGCTACCAGCCCTACTGGTAGAGTACATTAACTGCTTGGAAAGCAGAGGGCGCACAATATGAAATAGTTTAAGGTTCTGCTCTGATAACAGGCTTCCAATAGCACTGACTTTCGTAAAATAGCACTTTCTTTATAAAGAAAGGCTGTTTCTTTTTCAAACACCTTCCACGGAAGTACAAATATACTATTCAGGCTTTAGTGTCCACCCCCGCAGAGCAGAATCTTTTCTGTCCAGCACCCAGGAGGGATTCGGTACATATTCATATGTGTTGGCTCAATGGATGGGTGGCCTGATTTTAAACTGGATCTTCACAACTGAACTTTGGAGACGATTTACTTGGAAAGCCATCCGCCCGTACACAAATGTTCTTCGCAGCTTCATTCCTAACAGCCAAATACTGGAGACGATCCAAATGTCCAACCACAGGTAAACGAATATGCACATCGAGCTGGGTCCATATGATGGCATTTTACTCAGCAATAAAGAGCGAACTGCTGGGACATGGAACAAAAATGGATACCCCTTACACGACGTTCTAGAACAGGCAAAATGAACCTCCAGTGACAAAAAGCCTATCAGTGACCTCTTGGAGGCGGAGGTGGGCACTGAGTGCGAAGCGGCACAGAGGATCATCAGAAGATTGTGTCAGTATCGTAGTTTACAATACCAAAGGATATATTCAGTGAAAAAAATAAGAAAGAAAACCAAAAAATAAAGGCACAGAGACACTTTTGAGGGAGATGAAAATTTTCTATGTTGACTGGGTGGTGGCTACATGAATGTATACCTTTGTCAAACTGCATGAAGCCGTACTCTGAAAATAGATGCACTTTTTGCATGTAAATTATACCTCAATGAAGTCGTTTTTTTTAAAGGTAAAAATAGCCATCATCGTACATAAGGACTGCCCCACAATTTTCCTTTAAATAACAAATCATCTTCCCACCCTCAGGGCATTTCAATTTTCATATTCCATTTTTAAAAATAAAAGGATTCATTCAGAGTTTTTCAAGAGTACATCTTCGCACGACAGAATGTACACCTACCTGTGTAGGCACACATTCACACACCTACCCACCCACACGCGCAAAACACACTCACAGGCACAGCCACCTTCTTCTGTCTTCTGTGATCAAAATACGATCACCGCAAGAAAAGCACATCCAACATGTAGGTTTGAGAGACTGCTGACTTTTTAAAATCTGTCTTTGTGTGTGTGGATCTCAATTTCCTCATAAGCAAAACAAGGCGATTAGACCAAATGCTCCAGAATGGCTTTTAATGACCTTAAGGACCTACATGCCCATGCATAGGGCACTGCTTAAATAAATTATGGTGTATTTGGGAGATCACAATGCAAGCCCTAAAAAAGAGAATAAAAAGATCTAAGTGTACTGACTGGTATGGAACTATCTCCGGGATATATTAAATGAGAAAAAAGGCTAGGTGTTATGTGTGTATTACTCAGGGCTACAGTGTGAATAAAATGGGAGTGTGCACGGGGTACACACACACACATTCTTCCACACACTTGTTCCACCAAGATGATCTCTGGGGGCTGCCTCAGGACTGGGTGACCAGGAATCAGGGAAGGGGCCTTATTCTTCACTCTATACTCTTTCAGAACATTTGCATTTGAAATTGTGCTCTTTAGTTACCTTGTCACAAAATTTCAGTCAATGCCATTTATTTTTGCTAGCTATTTCTAACTTCCAATCTCCGAGAGAACAGCTTGCTTCAGTTACCAGACACGTCCTAAGAATGTCCCTCAAAAGAGGTGGACACGGTGCTCTCCCATCCCCCGAAGCCAGGGCACAGGAACCGAGGGCAGCAGCAGCCATCATCCCCGTGCAAAGGTCCAGGTGGCTGGGCAGGAGGCCTACGGCGCAGACCCTGGCTCTCCACAGGTCACAAACGGAGCAAACACAAGTTAGCACCTGCTTCCTCTTCTCCGCAAGCTCAGAAATAGACCCAGAGAGCCAGCTCCCTCTGATGACAGAGGTGGCTAAAAACAAATAGCTTTGTGTGTACGCAAATGCTTTCCTGCACCGAGAAAACAGGCAGCGGTGCCAAACCTAATACTGAGAGTGTGTAATGGTTTGCAAAGCATCCCCCGGTCACAGTACAGTTTTTCTATCGCCTTGCAGGGAAATGAGAGTGCATGACTGTGTATCCTACCTAAGAGAGATGATGAGTGCAAATAGCAGGAAATGCAGTCACTTATCACCAGCGTTTTGAAGTGAAAAACACCCACTACCAATCTGCACTTTGCATTTTGCATTTTACTTCGCAATGGTCTCTCACACTGGGTGTATTTGTGTGTATGTATGTGTTTTATTCCATGTTTCCTATTTTTTTAAGCCAATACATTGCAGTGATTAAGAGGGAAGGCTCTGAAGCTAGCCTACTTGGGTTCAAGTCCCAACTTTGCTGTTACAAGCTGCATGGCCCTTGCTTTGATTTCTTCATCCACAAATGGAGGATGTCAGTGGCGCCGGCCTCATAGTGTTGGGAGGATTAAATGAGACAGTTTAATCTAAGCACGCGGAGGTGTGCCTGGCACACAGCTAGCTAGTGTCACACAACTGTAAGTTGTCTGGTCATTATCATCACTTCCCGTCCAGACTGAGCACCTCTAGGACAGAGTCCTGTGCTCCTTTGAGGGGGTCTGCAGTTTGTGGTTGGTGGCTGGGCACAAGGCAGGTAATCACTAGAGTTTCCAAGTGGAACTTCATGGGTCCACATGGAGCAGAGGAGCTCAGGACTGTGCAACCAGAAATCTCATCTTCAGGTCAAAAACTCTCCTGTCTCTATAATAGTCCAACCCAGCAGAACCTCCCATTAATGAGTGCTCACAAAGACATCCGGTTCCTGACTCCCTTCAAAATCTAGACATTAGAAGTGTTACGAAGTCACTTTTCAAGAAGAGAGACTATTTTATTCTTAATAATAAACACAGCTCTAATGAACAGCCTTTGTTGGGCGCCTTACATGTCTTCTCTGAGTGAGGGAGGCAACATCCTTATTCTTAACCATTTCAGGGGTGAGAAAACTGAGGCTTGGGGATTTAAGTACCTTGCCCACCTTGGCACAGCTTGAAGAAGAGGAGCCTGGATCAAACGAGGGCTCTCCAACTCTGAGCCCAATGTCCTGTTACTTTGGGGCCTGGCACTCTGCCCAGCAAGTGTCACAGGCTCAAGGACGTTGTGTGGAAAGAACACACTGTGAGCTGTTCAAGGAGCTCACACTGTGTGCACGATGACAGAGCTGCTTCTTGGGCACAGAACAATGACAGTAAAGCTCCTTCAGGTTGATAATATTGTAATAATAATTGTGCCAGGTAGGCACCGGAAATATCGGGGAGAACACTTTGTACAGTATATGGTTGTCTAACTACTATGCCGTATACATCTGAACTAATGCAAAATAATATCGAATGTGGACCGTAATTGAAAAAAAAAATTTTAAAAACCCCTGTTATTCTCAGGAGCATTGGAGACCTTGCTCCCCAACATGTGTCATCAATTTGGCTCAAATAAACTCTTACAAGAAAAAAAGAAGAGAGTGAAGTTCCTTCATTGCCCTCCTGGAGCTCGTAGTTGAAAGTCCACCAAACCCACAGCAAAACGGTTGGGAGCTCAGACAACGACACACAAATACACTGCAGGCTCCGACTTAGAATAACGTCCTGCTGAAGATACTGCTGTAACCTGATTTTTATGGATATCAAGTCCTATTTGCCATTACTTTTCATCATTTATTTGAAACTCTGTCTTATGAGAAAAAGAACACTTATAAAAATCATAAAAGCCTAAAATTTCTTTGTAACCCATACCTGTGGATATGTTTTTATTGATTTTAGAGAGGAAGGAAGGAAGGAAGAGAGAGGAAGAGAGAGAAAAGAGAGGGAGAGGGAGAGAGAGAGAGACATCAGTGTGAGAAAGAAGCACGGCCTGGTTGCCTCCCATACAAGCTCCAAACAGGGACAGGACCCACAGCCTAGGTATGAGCTCTGACTGGGATCGAACCTGCAACCTTTTTGGTGTACGGGACGATGCTCCAAACAACTGAGCCAGACAGCCAGGGCATGACATTTAAGAGTCATAATCAACTTTAAAATCACTTAGTTCAAGTAAGCAGAGAAATAAAATTAAGGGCTATTTTTTTCTCTTATTTTGCCTATCATAATTAGCCAAAGTTGCTTTTAGGGTATGTATTTCTGTGCTATTTGTTCATTAAAATACAGGCAACACTAAGGACCATAATGTATTCAGTTTAAAAAAAAAGACCACATGTGAACTTACAATAAGAAGCAACAATCCCCTGACCCATTATTCCCCAGAGGGAGCCAATTCTATTTAGGTGTTCCTGGTGGCCACTGCCATGGCCCTGAATAAAAAGTTTATACCTCAATTTCCTGATGTCTTATGTTAGACATTCTCTCTTGTTTTGCTAGTATGAGAGATGATGATTTATTTAGATTTAGTTTTCTCACTATCTCCCTCCACTTTCCCCCTCCATAATTCTCATCACAATTCTCAGTTGCTTCTCTGTTCTTTTCTACAACTGCAGAAGAGCAATTCAAAATGTCAGTCTCTTCTTCCACATTCTAGAGATGCTATCCCTTGATCTCTACATTCTGACTGCAGGACATTAGAGCTTCCAGCACTGCCATTCTCTGCCTGCCTCTCCCCCGGTCTCCGCTGTTTTTACTGTTAGTCCCTCAACACCACAACACATCAGTGTTGTTGTCTAACTGTAGTTGAGTTCGACACTTTGTGTACACATTGGCTATAAAATCTGAAAACTAATTAATTATTACTTTGTAAATGGTTTTACATGCACTTTGTTTTCCAACGGACTAATGTGACAACCCAAGTGCCAGTCAATGGAGAAAATAGCTAGTATCAAATTCAAATGATTCTTTTCCTTTCCACTCTACCAATTGCCTTTCTCAGATCTTCAGGTTTTCCCAGGATCCTTTTCTGTCAGGGTTAGCCCTTCTGGAGACTTCCACTGTCCTCCTCTCCCTATACTGACTGCCTGCTCTCTGGGCTGCTGCACAGCTATAGAATCATCGCTGCTTCTCATGGCTCTGCTGATGCTGGAATCCATCATCTTCCTCAGTCTGGGATATTCCCTTGTTTTTGCCTGTAAAGTCCATTCTGATAGAAATATCAATTGAGAGCATGTAGAAAGCCAGCATTTCTAAGACCTTGCATGACTGTCCTCTCACACATGATAGTTCAGCTGGATATAGAAATCTAGGTTTTAAAAAATCATTACCAGAACTTTTTCTTAACATAAATATTGCCAATGGACTCTGATGTCAGTCTGTTTTCTGTTGCTTAGTAGTTGACTTTATTTTGTTTTGACTCTAGAAGTTTTAGGATTTTTTTTTATCCTCAGTGTTCTGACAGTTCACAATGATATGTCTCTGGCTGCGTTCTTTGGTTCATTGTACCACATGAAACTGAACTGGTGGGAAGTACAATTCTATTTGTTCTTTGCTATTGGCCTCTTTTCCATTTTCTCTGTGAAACTTGTATTATTCAGATGTTGGACCAATAGGATTGATCCCTATGTCTCGTACTATTTGTTATATATGCTTCCATTTCTTTTACTTTTTAATCCATATTCTAGAAGATCTCCTTTACAGCCCTTTCACTGAACTTTTGTTTCTGACAATATGTTAAGTTTCCAGAAATGCCTTCCTATTTTCTATGCATCCTTTCTCATAGCACCTGTTTTCTCTCGTTTTGGTTTATGGGTGCAACACATTTCTGCAGAGACCAGCCCATCTGTCTTAGGGCTAGAGAGTGGGAGCCGGCATTACAGCAGGGGACCCCCACACCAGCCCTGCCAGTCCTCCCCAAACTATCAGACCATTTCTTGTTAAAAGAACCTTCCAATTTTTTTACACTGGGAGTCTGGGTCTGGCTCCAGGTCCTTCGGCAGCGAAGGGAATCTACAGTTCCACACACAGATATTCAGAGTCGCATGTTTTCAGCTGCACATCTCACACCTGATCCTTGAGGTTAGTAACTACAGCCTCCAAACCTGGAGCCCCTTCCGGGTTCTGTGGAGCAGCTGGCTCTCGGCCGGGCTCCAGCCCCTCTGCACGTGTTGTGGGCTCTGCTCTCTCGGACCTGTACTCTGTTTCGCCAGTTGCCACTCTGTCCTCTACTTTCACCCGCAGAAATTCACTGAAATAACTGAATAATGGCTTCTTTCTGTTTACTTGGTGGTTATGGAATTTTACCCCCCGCCCCCACCCACTTTTCCTTTTCTGTTACTTAGATTGGGTCTTGAGTAGGCAAAGAAGCAAACAGATCACCTTGAATGGGAAATCCAAAAACATGTCTTAAATGATGTCACCCGGTGCTGTGAGAGTGAAGAGAGACAGGCGCTCTTACACACTGCTCATGAAGTGTAAGCTGGCACAACATTTGTACAGAGTGATTTAGCACTAAATAACAAAATCCTTTGACCTAGCAATTCTACTACTTCTGGGAACTCATCCCAAATCACACATGTGCAAAAACAATTTAAATACAAGAATGATCATTACAGCATTTTTAAAGAGTGTAAACTTAGAAACTAATTGTCCAATAATAGCAAACTATTTAAATAAGTTGTGGCATACTCAAATCATTAGCTACCATGTCACAGTGAAAAAAATCTTGTAAAATTATACTTACTGACATGGAAAGACATTCAAAACATGGCATTAAGTGGAAGAAAAGTGAGATAAATACACAGTTTAGAATCCAATTCTGTAATAATACAACGTGTATGGGTAGGTACAGAACAAAGGGAAGAAGGTTCTGTGTGGGGGAGTGGAATAATGTGTGTGTGTGTTTCCCTTGTGCATATCCACAGTTTTCCAAACTCTGTACTTCTATTTTCTACTATAATGTCTTATTTTTTTAAATCAAATAGTAAACTTCTTGTTGCCTGAAGAACCTTCCATAGCTCAATCCTCTCATTCACAGGTGAGGAAACCGAGGCACAATAAACAGTGAGATTAAGCAATCTATTCAGGCATCTGAATAACTGACCACAGCCCAAGTCCCAGGCCTTACAAAGTGAGCAGGCTAATGCAACGGGACACACAAACTGGGCACACATGGGCTGAAACCCACACCGACATCTGAACTAGGAGGGGAGATCCTCTCCGAAGGGCATAGCAAAGGGGATCTGAAAATCCTGTTCAAGCTCTGAGTGTCCGAATAGAACCTTAATCCATGCTGAGCATCGTGGATATGAGATTTGCATGTGATATTCTGGACAAACACAGAAAAGAGCTATATCACAGGTGTGATGTGTTATAAGCCATATAAAAGGGCGTCTATGGATTCACATCTACTTTGGGAGGACAATTTAGGGCCACCTGCAATCGCTACTTAATTAAGGGAAGCAGGGCTTGAAATAAACAGAAGAAATAAACCCAAGCACAAAGAAAGCCCTCACCCTTTCAAAGACATCGGAGGACAATAAAGTTTAAAACTTTCACATCCATCCTTGTAAGAGTCCATGCCTTGTTCACTGCCCAGAGTAGATGGGACTAGAAGCTAGTTTCAGTTAACAGATCTTTCCTAATATGTTGAACCTTTTGCTGGTTTTCACGCAGGGGTGTCCAACCTTTTGGTGTCTCTGCGCCACACTTAAAGAAGAAGAGTTGTCTTGAGCCACATATTAAATGCATTGTGACACACAATCACACAAAAAAATCTCATCATGTTTTCTACGATTCGTGTTGGGCCACACTCACAGCCATCCTGAGCTGCATGCAGCGCGCGGGCTGCAGTTTGGACGCCACCCTAGAGTATTTCATGTCTTAATTTCAAAAAGACAGGATTCAAACTTTGGGTTTAGTGACTGTGTGTTAATTTATCTGTTAATGTATCAAGGAAGGTCTTTCTGATACTCAAAGGAGCCAGCCCTGCGGATTTCTGGAAGGGCAGCAGGAGCATTAACAGACAGAAGGAAGAGCAAGGACAGGGGCTCAGAAGTGGAGAGGACTTGGCCTTGGCCAGGAGCAGAGGGAGACGGGTGTGACTGGAGCAGTGAGGGGAGGAGCAGCAGGAGAAGAGGTCAGAGAGGCAGACTTTGGTGGGGTCAGTACTTGGGCTCTGGCTCTGACTGCAATGAGGAGCCAGAGGAGAGTGTGAGTAGAGTGGGTACACGCTGTGCCTTACACGTGGAAAGGCTCACTCTGGCCACTATGCAGAGAATAAGCCTCAGGTACACCTGAGGAAGCAGGAAGGCCACTCCACTAAGGAGGCTATTGCAGTAATCCAGGTGAAAGTGAGAGGCTATCATAGTAACCCAGGTGAGAGATGATGGCGGCTAGAAAGAGTTGGGAGTAACAGAGGTGATGTGAAGTGGTCAGGTTCTGAAGATAGTTTGAAGGTACAGCCGAAAGGATAGCCGATGGATTAGATGCAGTGTGTGAGGTAAAGCGAGGGTGGCACGGACACTGCCGGCCTGAGCAAAACACAGAGCTGCCCCCTTGGCTGGGCAGGAGACCGCGTGGAGCAGGGGGCACTGGGCACTAGGAGCAGGGTTCAGGTGGGCTCGGCTGGAGGCAGCTCCGAGACACCACGGACAACCAGATACACGAACCTGAAATTCAGGGGAGAGGTCGGAGTTTAAGATCTGATTTTGGTATTCACTAGCACATAGATGGTACACATCCAAAATCCCTGACCCACAATCCTGACATCCAAAAAAAACAACTCTAAAAACTGAACTTTGTTTGAAGTTTGGGTCAAAATCATTTGGCAACAAACCCTGACCCAATCTGACACAAGGCTATTTATTGTCTATATATGTTCCACTTAGTGTGAATATTTATACAATTGTGTTACAGAAATATTAATTTGTTTCCTCATGAAAGGTTGTCCCAGAATGTGCTGGCATGTTATATAATGTATAGAATATATACTATATTTAATTTCTATACTCAAAAAGCCTGAATTGCTAATATCTGGCCCGAAAGGGTTTGGATAAGGGTTATGGAGCTGTAGTTTGAGCCACGAGACTGGAGGGCTGAGAACCGATCCCAGGGGCCTTCCAACACACAGAGATTGGGAAGATGAGGAGAGATCTGCCCAGTATCTAAACAGACCTTGACACAAAGGCCTGACCTCTACCCCTGGGCGGGTTCCACTTTGACTGGTCTCCTTGCTCCCTCCAAACTGCCACCACCAAATACACACTCAGTACAAACATGCGGCTTTTAAAAACCTTACAATTTTTTTTAGCTTTCTATGTGTCTTCAAAAGAGATGACAGAAACATCTCTCTCTCTCCCACATACACACACACACATAGTTTTTATTAAGACTGTTATAACACTGACTTCATGCATCACTGAACTAACTCACTGCACTTGTTATGAGGTGGGGTTCGTGTGACAAAGGGAAAAATGTAGAAAAACTGAAATAATGCTTGAAGTTGGCATAAAGGCATTTCTTGTCTCTGGGAAGCCTGTTTGCCTGCTGTTGTTGCTCTGCTAGATTGAGTGCCCCTCCCCTGACCATTAAACACCTCACCTCCAAAAACTGTCAGGAGTCAGGGCCAGGGGGCTGCAGTAGGGCACCCCCAAGTCCAGGCCTGTTGCAGGAAGCACTGGAGAGAGAGGCTGGTGACTGATCCCCCTACCCAAGGTGTCCTGTTAGGCTGCAGAGCCACAGGGTCCCCAGGCAGGCAACCTCACGGGTTCTGAGACAAGACACAGGAAAGGGACGAGAGGATTTGGAATGGAGGCCAAGTGAAAGAGAGCCGATGCTAACGCTGCTGCTGTTACGGAAATTATTATTCCCTGCGTTCATCCCTGTGGATGAACGTGCTCCAGAGCAGGCAGGCCTGCCGAAGACAAGTAGCCTTGTACAGAGTTAAAAATAAAAATGAAAAGGGAATCCTGCTCACAGATCCACCCAGCCCACCCCATGCACCCAGGTCTTGCTGCCTTCCCAGGCCTCCACTGCCCAGCCTCCCCATCTGCTTCTCCCACCCTGGATGCAGCTTCCCAGGCTCTGAAAACCTCCATATCGGCCTAAATTGTTGGCCCATCAGAAGAGAAAGAAGAAACAAGAACTCTCTATCAGAAATTCTGGGAGCTCCCTCATTAACAGACAGATGAGCCGCACACAACAAATAAGAACGCCCTCCGAGAGGCGGGGTGGCGATCGTTACGTACCAACTGGGGCATCGGCCACTGGTCGTCTTAACCATCGGAAGTGTGGATCTTCCGTGGGGTGGAAGATCCATGGGGGCCATTCTTGGACTCTGTCTACTTCTGCATATGTTTGAAGTTTCCCATAATAAGATAAAGAAGAGGAGAAGGAGAGGGGAAGGAAGTAGAAAAGGAACGGGAGAGGAAGTGGACAGCTTCGATATCCCAACTGGACTGATGTCCTGTGGCTAATCCTAGGTTTTGTTACAGACCTCACCTGGAGAGCAGGGTGCCTCATTGAACACCAACCCTTCCCACCTCCTGCCCCAACCAATCTAATGAATACCCTGCTGGGAACAAAGAGATGACTAAACGCAGGTCACGGCTGTCCATTCTAGCCCTCTTCAGAGTGACCTCTCTAAAGAGGCTCCCCCAGCCTGTCCCCAATCCTCTCCTGCACATACAGTAGGTGGTGACTGCTTTTAATGTTCTGCTCAAGACTCATAATAATAAGTGCTATGGAGTGAAAAAAAGGAGAGGATCACTTCATCCTTTCCTTTCTTCATAAAGATGTCTTCCCTGCTTTCAAAGGCTGTTTACCTTAGCTGATTAGAGAGGATTAATGGAACTAATTGTGTTAACAATATGACTGTCCTGCTGAAGCCGGCAAATTATCCCTGATTCCCTTTGATTGCCTCCAGATTACCTCACTGCCACCAAGCCCAGTAAACTTCCATGACCGTGCCCAGCTGTGCCCCTGCACAAAGCCAGATGTGCGGAATCAGCACTCTGTGGGGACAGAGGCCACGGCAGCTCCGGAGTGTGAAATAAGCCCGTCACCCTCCCAGGGGTGCAGAGGAGAAGCCAGCGATCCAGTGAGCACACCCTGTGAGTGGAAGCTCGGGCCACGTCAGCTGAGCCTGACACCCTGGCCTCACACATCCTGGGAGCTGTGACCCTCAAGCTGGCATCTGCTGTGCCAGGAAGAGAACCAGCTGCCCAGAGCACACACATCTCAGCTGCCTCGGTGCCTGCCAGCAGCAGAGTTGGACGTGCCCCCAGAGGTGGAACTGGGCCCAGGCAACAACCTGTGAGACAAACAAAATGCAGCCAGAGTAAAGCAGGAACAACCTGAAGCTCCTTCACAGGCAGATGAAAGATGCCTTCCCGGGAAATCTGCAGGTGGCATTCCAACCAAGCAGCTGTGGGGGACCGCTCATGGCTTCCTCCCTGCTCCTCCCTCTGACTTTACCGCTGTGGGTGATTCTCCCTGGGGTGTAACACATACCCTGGGACCCAATTAGTCAAATGTGGGAAAATCCACCACTTGCTTCTCACAAGTTAACTCTCTGATCCTTTAAATCATTAACCATTCGGTGAATCACAGGTCTCCCAATTTAATGGGATCCAAAATTTGCAACAGCTTGTCTGAGAAAGTGAATTCAACAGCTCAGCCACTTGGTGTGAAATATTTTCCAACAAATTCCTATTTCTTTTTGTCCAGGAAGAACAGAGATCAAATTACTGCTGATAAACCCAGTAGCCCCGGGTGTGCTATTTGTCGCAGTGGGCGGGATGTGGCGTCTATGCCAACTTCTCAGGACTTAAGAACCACAGCCCTGGCAGTTCTCTCCAAAGCTAGGAGGCCCAGCTGAGCCTGCCTCCTCCATCGTCTGGGGCACAGGGACTTGACAAGAAAGAGGAACAGCCTTAAGGAAACCCTGGGCTCCTCCAGGACAGGTTCCCATGCATCTCTGTCTCCCCAGACCTAGCATGGCTCCTGGGCAGTTGGAGTGGGGTGAGGGTTACAGGTGATAGTTACACAGAAGTGACTATCCCAATCGGAAAAGGAAAGAGAGACTTCACTTATCCAGTACAGTCACACCTCAGTACTCGTCAGCTTCAGAACTCGTCAAACCCTGCACTCATTGCATTTTGATGAGAAAAAATGTTTCAGCACCCAGTGCTTGCTCGGGACTCCGCACTCTCTAGAACTTGTACGAGTCATGACGCTGCCCCACAAGGGAAAAGCTTCATCGTTTGGTACTCATTGGTTCCAGCTCCTGTCACAAGTTCTGACAAGTACCAAGGTACCACTGTATTATGTTTTGTTTGGGCCATTATATAGGGGTCACAGGACTTATTGCAGGGGAGTGATTATTGTGAGTTTATGCTCTGCATAAGGGAATCACTGCCAAAAAAGTTAGGAAGCAACTCTTACAGAGAAGATTAAAAAGCAAACACTCCCAATTAGGAGAGAAAAGAGAAGTCAGTCTTGTGAGAAATATTTACCATATTTTTCGGACTATAAGACACAGCCTCTGCCGCCCCCCGCAATTTGGGAGGAACAATGGCTGTTAATGCTGCTGTTGAGTCCTGTTTACATTTACATTGGTGAAATATTATGTTATTTATGTTATTAAATATTTTACCACATTTTTTGCTTCAAAATTTTTTTTCCTATTTTCCTCCTCTAAATCCTAGGTGTGTTGTATGGTCTGAAAAATACGGTAACCCTTGACCATGCAACTCATTCAGTGAGTGACACAGGTTCGCACCTCTTGCCCCACAGCATCCCAAATGCACCCTTGCCTCCTTCCATTGTCAAGCCATCTGAGTTAACCGGGTTGAAAGTGCAAAGCCCAGGGCACAGAGCTCTCTATAGCCCAGAGTCCTCACAGAGATTCCAAAGTGGAACAAAAGGAAGAAAGTACCCAGGTAGAGATGGGGTCACTGGCAATCCCCCTTCACTTCCATTCCCAACAACACAGTCATCTACAACCTGCAGGCAGGACGTGGGAGCTCCAGAGGGCTTGCTCCCCTGCCCCGGGCCCCCCACCTCATCTACTGGGGCTGCTAGCGGGTACACAATTTCGGCTGCTTTCTAAGTATTCCCAAGAGCTTCGGCATTTCTCTCTGGGGTTGGCTCAAGTTTCATTCTCTGGGAACCAACTGCCCTTGAAATGCCATGGGCCTTGCCCTGACCGGGTGGCTCAGCTGGTTGGAGCATTGTCCCACACACCAAAAGGTTGTGGGTTTGATTGCTGGTCAGGGTATATATATACCTAGGCTGCGGATTCGATCCCTGGTCAGGGTGCATACAATCAATATTTCTCTCTCTCTTCCCCTTCCTCTCTTTCTAAGATCAATAAACATATCCTCACGTAGGGATTTCAAAAAAATGCCATGGGCCTTCCCCAAACTACAAAATCACTTTTCTCCCCTCTGGAGAGAACAAGAACATTAATTAGCTTTCCTATCTCTGTGGCTTTGTACACACACACACATTTGATATATACAATAAATGATGTATGTTGACTTTACACTATAATTTCTGAAAAGACATATACAAAGAACTTGGAAAGAGAGTGCTGGACAAGCGCCAAGCCCTTTGCAGCCTGGCCTCCCAGACCCTTCACGTGGAGCCACCGCTGGGTCGTCCCACACTCTACCCCTCGTGTCTAGTCCCTGACCCCTTCAAGTCCTCCTTCACAAACTGTTGTGCCTACCCCTCGGTTCCCTTCCCACCCCAGATGCCAGCCCTCAGAGAATCCAGCCTCACAGCTCCTTTGTCTCCCCTTATTCTTACTGTCCTCAGCACTAATCCGCCCTACACAGAGAAACCCAGCCGACAGAGGTACAACACAAGCATCATCACCTTGGTGCCTCTTGCCTCCAAACTTCCCTCTGTCCTTAGGATGGCATTCAGTTCTTCTTCATGCCACCACTTCCTCTACACTGTCCTCCTGGTCCCTCCCAGACCTTATTTGACACTGCAAATGCCCAGTGCTCCAGCTAGGCTCACCCAGCCATCATCCTGCCCAAGGACTCCCACAGGGGCCACTCTCCAAATTGGACTGTCGCTGGACTCCAAGGGCATTCCTTCCCGGGCCCAGCCTGACTCCGGGTGCCCCTGCTGGCGTTCTCCATCTGAGCCGCTTCTTCGGCATTGAGCATCATTTAGGCTGACAGGAACATGCTTCTCACCTGTATGACTGGTCCCTAGGTAGCTCTTCAGGGGCATTACCTCCCTTATATTCCCCCTTCTCTCCTGACCCCTAGTTCCCAGAACTTAGCAAAAGGTCCTGCACATCGGAGCTGTCCAATGAGCATTTGTCGCTTGCCCCTACTCTAGGCAGTGAGGTTCTATCTCTTCCTTCGGTATCTATAACTTAAGGGTAATAATCACTTCACCTTCTAGGTGTCCAATGTCAAGGAAAGTGACTCTGGACATGAACAATATATGTTAAATGCTGTACTTCCTTTCCATCAACCAACCAGTTTCTAAGTATTATGAACAGGTAGTGCGCCCACAGCCTGCAAGAGTAGTGCGCCCACAGCCTGTGAGAGTACCGCAGGGCACAGGAGGCCTGGGAGGAGTGGATTATCCCAAACTGATCTTGGAAGGTTTAAACACAGAGCACAGCCCTCCACCTTCCTAGCCAGAGCTTGGCCCCCCAGGGCCTCGAGGCTCAGAGACGCTGGCTCCTTGCAGTCTTGCATTAGACGATCTGTCACCAAACCTAAACAAGTGCCCTGGAGGCGAGGGTACTAGGGCTAGGACCTCCCAGGACTCCAGCTTGTTGTCATGGGGGCGAGGAGCGCGAAGGCCAAGTTTCTTGCCTCGCCTCTGCCCGGATGACCCAGGCTGAATTTCTCAGTGCCTCAACTGCAAACTCCCACAGGGGCAATAATTGCACATAAAACAGAGCACTTGGGATAGTCAAGAACTCAACAAAGGAAGAGACAGCAGTGTTCAGTTGGCATTTGGGTCCTGATTCCAGACTTAAGGACAAAAAGGCCCCTTAGGCATCTCACTTCTAAATACCAAAGCTAAAATCTTCAGTTTCATAAGTCCCACTGCCACAAGTCACAACTTCTCTTGCTGGCATTGAACATTCTTTCAAACTTGGCCCGACTGGAATTTCCAACTTTTGCTCCCACCCCCTTATGCTTCGGCCATATTGCCCTCCTACTGCACCAGGTCTGTTTCCGCCCTCCCTTCTTCAGCACAGCATGTTCCTTCCAACGTCCTGCCCCCAAAGTCCAAATCACATGTACATAAACTGTCCTGACGAGTGTGGCTCAGTGGGTTGGGTGTTATCCCGTGAACCAAAAGGTCACCAGTTCGATTCTCGGTGAGGGCACATGCCTGGCTCGTGGGCCAGGCCTCCAGGGTTGGGAGCGTGCAAGAGGCAACTGATCTATGTTTCTCCCATACATTGATGTTTCTCTCCCCTGCTTCCTCTCTCTCTAAAAATAAATAAATAAATAAATAAATAGAATCTTTTAAAAATATATACATAAACTTTCAGGCCTCCCTCAACCTGGAATCTGCTCTCCCTCTCGATACTGGGGCCCCTCAAAGGCAGGTTCACATCTCTGCTCTTGTTGCTCACCCCTGGAGAGTCCCCATCCCGCCGGCGGAAGCACATGGAACAATGCTGGGCACGTGGAAAGTGCGCGATGACTTCTCTGTTAAATGATATAATACCAAGACACACTGAAGCTCCATGAGGTTTCCATTACATTCAGCTGGAAAATCCCACGGAAGAGTCACTCCTTCAGTCCAGCCCCCTTAAAACAGCCTCCTTTATTTTGCTGCTGAGCTCATTTCAGTCCTGTGAAAGGACTGCACCCAAATTCCGTCTGAACTCCCCAGACCAGTGATCGCTTCCAACCCCTGTTCAACTCCCTATCACTTTCCAAAGAAACAGCCACCTCAGACCCATGCATGATGAAGACTGTCAGCCCAAACCCATCTTGATGCAATTATCTCCTTGGGCTGCTGCTTCCATCTCATGATGCTGCTGATGCCATCTCATCATTGTTCTTCATCCACCCAGCGAGCTGTGTCTGAGACTTCACAGGAAAAATGAATTATGACTCAAGTTGCATTCCGCACCTCCCTGAGCCCCACCATGAGTTTCAAAGCTGTTGTCGGTGCCTCTCAAGGCTCTGAGGTGAACAGTCTCACGAAGTAGCTTGCCATACTGTTGTCACCCAGGTCTGTTCTGGCCTCTGGCCTCCAACCTCCTACATCCCATCTGTACTACATGTGTGCGGCCTTTCCATCACCTGGACTCTCATCCCTGGTCCAAGCACATGAAAAAACACATGCTAACTACCAGCCAGCCTGGCAGAGAGTGAGCTGGAGGAAGAGAATGAGCTCTGAAACCACAGGCTTGGAAGAACAGGACGGCCACTCAGCTCCACAGCTATAACAATCAAGGACAACGTGTCCTCTCGGATCCACACTATACACCTTGACTCACAAGAGTGGTATTCTCTCTGGATGCCCTAGAGGAAAGGCAGCGTTCTGAACCAGGTGAGTTCTTAACATGAGGAAAAGCCACACCAAACTGTGCAGGAAGTAGACTTGGGAGCCAGACTTCCTGGGCTCCAGCTGCACTTAATAGCGGTGTGGCCTCGGGCAAGTCGATTACTCCCTTCATGCCTCATTCTCAATCTGCAAACTGGGAGTTAACGACATAGAGTTAATTTATACAAAATGCCTAGAAACTATGCCTGACATCATCGTCACTGTGGTCATTATTATTACCTCCTTGGCTTTGTTTAGGGAGGAGAGCATAGGTCTCACCCTCAACACAGATCTTCCTGTTTCAGGACACTACACTCCACATCCTTTTTCCTTCCTACCTCCTTTTTCTCTTCCAACATTTCAAACATGAAATACCCACTGAAGCACCCAAGCCATCACTCCGACCTGTTCTCACTTACTTTCTCTCCTTAGCAAACACCCCAGATTCTTGCAAGCTACTGGATACACTTGGTGGCAAATTCAACAGTGTTTACACAGCTTTTTATCATTATACATGTTTTGGAAACATGCGTGGTGTGCGGTGAAGCAGGGCACAGGAGAAAGCAGGGCATTACAACGATCAAAAACAGGTCTCCACCTCCTAGTATTAAAATGCAGTGGTAACCCTCCGCCAAAGCCAGAGGCTCTTTTGAGGTTTCAGTTCTTCTGAATTCAAACCATCAGCTCAAAGAGCTGGCAGGAAAAATGATAAGGCAGATGGGAAAAAAAATGAGGATAAAAGGTTGAATCTGAAAATGTCAGATGAACCCTTTAGATGTTCTCGTTTAATAACATAGTTTCTGAGGCCTGCCCACCAGAGTCCTGTCCTTCCTAAGCAAACATCTGTTACGATGACTGAGGCCCAGGCTAGTTTATTCTTTCTTTGCTAAAACTTCCTGTGGGGTATTGATCTCATAAATGTTATCCTTATGGCTCAGATGAAAGTCAACTCTCAAATCTAAGACTGAAAGTCACAGGATTGATTATTGTTTATGCCTTCGATCCCAAATATTTGGAATGAACAGTTTGATGGAACAAAAACATGTCCCATGAATGCCAAAAAACAAAAACAGAACTTAAATTTCTGTGCAACAGATAATTAATTTTACCCTCATGGGCTGATTGGTAATGAAAAATGATTCTGAAATTCCTACTGCACCGAAAGGGAGAAAGCCACCAAATTCTAAATGTGTCACTTTCTTTTCTCATATCAGACTCTAAAGATTGATTTAAACCTTGCAGGACTGCAGGGTTGAAAAAGGAGACACTCCAGGGAGACTGAGCCTCGCCTGATCCCCACCACAACTAAACGAACCCCTGCCTCTTCGCGCCCAGAACCCTGAGAGCAGGCGGTGAGACGCCCCCCCACCTCCAGGCTCTGTGCAGGCCGGTAGAGAGAGCACCATCCTGGCCTTGAAACACAGGACTCCACTCCCAGCTTCTCCTCTGTTGACAGGGTGGCGTCACACAGGCCACTTAACCCAGGGGAGCCTCAATGTCGACACAGTTTGAGGGTTGTTTGAGGGTTGTTTAAAAGAGAAGATATTTGAAAGTTGGTACTAGGCAAACTGCAAAGCCCTGTTACATGTAGAGTGTAACACAAAATAAGAATTTAGCTAGTGTTTTTATTTAAAAGGAAAAGGTTGCAGCTTGTGGTGTAGAGGGGTGCCCGACCCAAACCAAACACACACACTCTCCCCACCCCAGACTTTGTCATTTGAGTCATTTCCTTACAGAACAATCTTTTATCTTTTCCCCTCACTTTCTATTCCCCTATAGATTTTTAGTAATACTGTTATTACAAAAGTTCACAGTAGTAATCATAGAAAAGAAAAACATAGAAAAAAATCATCATAATATCACTACCTTAGAATGATTTGCAATACATTCCTTCCAGCCTTACCTGTTTGTGTATGTATGCGTATGAATAATTTTTAACAATAAGAGTAGCTAGCATGTATTAAATAGTTATTATGGGCCAGGTACTAGCCGCAGCACCTAACATGCTTTTAATTATGTAATCCTCTCAACACCTGAGGAGGTATCGTTCATCCTTCATTTTGCAGATGAGGAAACTGACACTCAGACAACTTAAGACACGTATCCAAGGTCACGCAGCTTATAAATGGCGGAGCCTGGGTTCAGACCCAAGCAGAGTCCACTCAACTGTTACAATATTGATCCAAACATAATAATATGACCTGCAAATTTTGTCACTTAATACATTTGAAAAATCTTGGCATTTTACTATGTTTTTCTAGTATCATGATTGCATAGTCATCCATAGCAGCAACGAGGCAAATTTTAATCAATTGTTTTGACTATTTTTGAGTACCTACAATATACCCGTATTTGGGATTAAACAACACTAAAAAGAACACCTCCCATACACATCTCCTGTCATTCTCACCTGAAGTGGAATTGCTGGGTTAAGAGGAAAGTATACTTTTAGAGTTCTTGATATTTTTTTTGTCTTAGTGTCCTCCAGAAAGATTTCATCCATGACATCCTCCCTCGTAGCATATGAAGACATTCTTGCATCTCCACCAACACTAGGCAGTATTACTATTCAATTCCTAAACACATTCTCTTTCAAAGCACAACACCTCTGAAAGGAAGTAACCCTACGGCTCATTCACGCCTTGGGGTAGTTCACCCTCTAACACTTAGGGAAAGGGAGACGCGGGGTTGACAGGGAGCAACCGGAAGGCAGGGAAGGTGCGGTCTGAGGTACAGGGTTCAGGTGGGGCGCGGTGTGGGGAGGGGAGGGGCCAGGGCGGGAGCAGGGTGGTGGAAGACAGGGAAGAAGGAAAAGCAAGCGTGTTCCAAAACCAAAATCTTGAAGAAAAAAATAATAAAACGTCAGGAACCTAAGAGCAAGCAAAGTTTAATTGAAAATAAAAAACGAGGAATTTCACAATAAGTTTAGAGTTTGGCCAGCACTGGATCGCTTCCCTCGAGGTGACACAGGTGGGCAAGAGCACCTGCAGGCCTTAAGGGCAGTGAGAGGCCTGGTCTCATCCCCAAGGAAAACTCACTAACTGATTTTCTACTTCCAGAGGGCCAGGACACCCCAGAACTTTAAATCTCAGTACAGTCCAGGGATGGTGGACAAATACCACTCGGCCTCCTCATAGAATAAACTATCCTGCCACACTGACAGTGGTCTGGACGCAGGGAGGACAATGGGGCCGTTAAAGCACATCCTGAGGTCAGACATTCACAGGGGAAGCCGCGCGTCAAGCCTCCATATCCACAGTGCCAGGCAACGACGGGAGTAGGAATTTTTGTGGTTGTGCAAGTGGACAGGTGAATAAATGCCATACACATATATGTGTATGTGTGTGTATACACACACACACACACACACACACTGTCATGTCCTTCCATTACTCCCCCCAGACCAAGAGAAGTGGTTAAATGAGAGCCCCATCTACACCTGGGATGTGTCTCGCTTTAACTGCCAGACCCATAAATACAGCATTAACACTCCTATCTCACCTGTGCTTCTGGCACTCGGCAGCATCATCCCAGGGCTGGCACTGCATCGCAGGGGCGGACACTATCGCTCCCATGTTTCAGATGAGGAAACTGCGACTGCAGGGTGACTGACCCGACATCATCTCACTGGAAAGTGGCAGGGGCAGAGCCGGGCCCCCAGTTCTAATGGCAGTACCTGCGGCAGTGGTGGCTGTTGACTCTAGCTGTCACTCCCCAACAGTATCCCCTCGTCCTTTCTTATAAATAAAGTAGTACACCGGCTAGAGCAGTCCATAAAATACTCTCCCTGCACAGGGGGTGGAGACGCCGGCTGGAAACATCTGGTTCTTTCCGGCTGCCTGGGGGAAGCTCACTTAGGCTGCCTGCCCCTTTGGTGACCCCCCAGGAAGTGCTTCCAGGCACTGACCTTTCTGAGGTCTAAGGGAGGGAACCTAGGGAGAAAAGGCCAGGTTCCCGGGGTGGGAGAGCTGGAAGAAGACAATGAAATGCAAAGTCAGAACTGGAGCCTGTACGTAAGACCAGGTCCAGGGGGAGAAGGGACCTGCTGGGGCAGGCTCGGAAGGCACCGCCCGAGCTTTGGAGAGCAGAGGCGCAGCCGGCATGCTATGGCCACAGCTCAAAGAACACGCTGCTCTCTTTTGCCTCCAGAACCAACACTTTACCAAACGTGTTTCTTGCCTAACATTACAAAAAAAAAATTAATCATATTCTTGATCCTGAACCACCAAAGAGCAAAGAAAGAGGGGAGAAACTGCCATATCAAATTTCCTGTATAATCCTCTTATGAGATTAGTACCTTCTTAAATGGTAATGAGGTTCTGGCTTGGAAACTAAATTATGCCACAGGGTAATTCTCCTAGGGGGGACACGAGTATATGACACAGGGTGGGAAGAGGGAACTCTGCTCCCCTGCTGTAAACAAGTGCAGCTGGAACCATTTCTAACCAGGAGCTAGGAGCATGGGGCGTTAGAGCCAAAGGGAACTTAACACCCAACCCATTGCCTTTGTTGGTTCATCTGGGGGGAAGTCATGTTGCCAAGGCCTCCAAGCCGGGGACTTGGGATGGCAGCCCCACACACCTCCTTGGCTCTCTTCTGCCCCTAAGGGCCCATGTGGACAAGTGCAGCCTGTGGCCAAGGTGCTACGAAGCACTCCTCCCCCACCTCTCCCTCCAGAGAGTATAAAGCGCCTGCAAGACGTTGTCCAAGGCTGGGACTTTCAGCAACTCTGTTGCAACGAATATTCTTGGCGCCTAAGCCACCTCCTGAATGTGCCTGAGGCCTTGAAAGAATCAAGATGCTTGGCTCGCACCTCAGAGCATGGATCCCAGGAGTATCCATGGGGCTGTTCATTTCCTTTCAAACTGGCCGTGATGTCGGGTTATCCATCCCGCCTCGTCCACATGCATATTTGGTCCATGAGTCTTATTTGCCTTCCTGGTTTTCAGCATGAAAGATTCCTCAAATCCCAGTGGAGGATGAAATGAGCCCGGACCCCAGCAGTGGTGCCAGGACTGAAACCAGAGATCTGGACAGAGGCAGCGCTCTGACCTCCAGCTGCAGCCTGGACACGGCCACCTCCCATAGTTAGCACTTCTGTGGAGTCACCTGGCAGCCTCCGCAGCAGGGCAAGGGGACAGGGGCCACCAGGTAACTCAGGGTGCCAGTCCTGTGGGACAACGGCTCTACATCATTCCTGGCCAGCTGAACTTGATCAAACCCCTCAAGTTTGACATTTCCAGTCTTCAGCTCTGGCTTCATGATTCTTCTCAACCTAGTATCAAAGGCACACTTGGGTCCCCTGCCACCGCAAGCCTCACCCCCGCAGCTGGGAGGTGGCTACCTTCTTCACCACTCCACCTGCAATCCAGCCACCCAAATCTTGTTGTTCTCTCAAATCAGTTCCTGGGGAGGTAACTGGGAGGAGCCTTTCCCGATTGTCCTGCCGACTCTGGGGGCTCTGCTCCCCACTAAGGGTCAATGTGCATAACGCATGTTGGACGCACAAAAACTAGACTCAGTGTTTAGTTGACTGTGCCCTTGGAGGGTTAGGGTTCACAAATATTCGGCTAACTTCAGCTGCGCTGGTGCCCAACAGGAGAGAACCGGTGCAGATGTTGTGGGACACACGTTCCGTGTGCCTTCCACTCTCACAGTAATTTCTGACGGACGCCCTATAGGGTCATTTCCATTTTACAGTGGAAAAGTCTTGACAGGCCACAGTCTGAACCCAGCTCTGCCTGCTTTCCCCCTCCCTGTCCTGTGTGACCTCCCAGACAGGACTCCGATGACTCTGGGTCTGGCAGGGCTTGCCTGTCTCCATGCGACCTCCTTGCACCTCCCTGGGTCTGTGAAAAGGACGAGTGGCTCCTGAGGCCCCTTCATGCCCTACATGGTGTTAAGCCAGGGGCCTGGGCACACGTCTGTAAGGAAATGGGATGACAAAGCTGCCCCTCCTCCTCTGCTTAGGGTTAGCCCTGTCATTAGCTCCTGCCCCACACCAAAGACTCACCAGGGAGCCATTGGCACCCCGCCATTAACCCCCAAGTCCTTTCCTGCTAATGCAACCAGCAGGCCACTTTAAGGCCTTTTTAAAAAATGATCCATGGCTGGCAGGCAAGGCCTGGCCAAGAGAAGCCTGCCAGCCCAACCAGGGCCCACAGAGGCAGCTGGGCTGCTGAATCACCTTACAGAAGTGCCTCAGGAAGGTGTAATGGCTTCCTGGCTGGTGACTAGCCCACGGGAGGAGATAACGCCAAATTCCCTGAAGTTCTGCAGCCTGGAACTAGATGCCAAACGCTTATTAACTCCATCCCAAACAAGGCTCATGCCTGGGCTGCTAGGGGGGCCAGGAAACCCCAGAAATGGAATTTTCTAAGCCATTTTCTTCTAATTGCCTTTCTGGTTTCTCAAAACCACGCTAAAAACTCTCCTTAAGGTACTTGTTAACCTGCCAAGGCCTACTAACTCTAACATTTGGACTCGATATTAAAATATTCACCCCGTAGCCCATGATTTTGTTGGTGTTGGGTCGTTTCACATGAGCCTTGCCACCACTACATTGTAAGCTACACAAGAGCAGAGAACAATGCTGCTCACAGGTGTGCTTCCATTCAAACTGCCTCTCCTGCTGGGAGGCCAGCTCCCTGGGCTCCTGGCCCTGTGCGGCATGCTTTACAATCAATAGTACACGTGATTATCGTCACCTACTGTGGTAGGTACTATTATTATCATTTCACAGTATTTGTATGCACCAGGCATTGTGGTTATAAGTGTTTTGCATCTATTAACTCGTTCATCCTCATTAGTACAAGCCTATGAGCTGGGTACTAATATTACCTGCATTGTATAGAAGAGGACACTAAGGAACAGAGAGGCCAAGTCACCAGCCCTAGGTCACCCAGCAGGTGGGA
>CM052543.1:121635608-121791874 GCA_028533065.1 Trachops cirrhosus
GCCGTGAGCTTGACATGCACCATGCTCCATAAACACTGGTTTTACTGGCTGCCACTCCACAGTTCACTCTTTAGGCTTCATATTTCACACGGCCTTTCTGCTGTCTAAGATAGAATTTCCTGTACAAGATCTGAGCTCTGCGGCTTCCTCTCTCTCGGTGGGTAATAATAATCCTCTGCATTTGAATTACACTTTACATTTTTCACGAGGGCTGACAGGTCACCTCCCGCCAAACACAAGTCCTGGGAATGTTCCTGCAGGGTGAATGTAACACATGTATGGAAGCCTGTCTTACTGAGGTGTGATCTCTCCAGAGAGGTGAAATGACTCACCCAAAGTCACACAGCTCATCAAGGTTTGAGGCTGAGGCTAAAACCCAGGCTTCTTATATCTTGGTTCTCTCTTCTTCCCACATGAAACAGGATGACTACAAATAGTCATCATTCCCTAAAGTGGAATCCCCTAGACAAAATTATGTAGAAATATAGGTACAGTTATAGGGGGAGAGAGAGAGAGATGATAGAGAAGAGATGTGTGCAGAGGCATGAACATCTGTGATGGCTACCATAATTTTAAAATTCCATTTAATATTTTTAAATGGTATTAAGATTTTAAATTAATATTAAATCCAAGTGGCTCAAACTTCAAGAATCTGGAAAACGTGCAGTACGAATATTCCCTATCACGTATTTTATTCTGGGATTGCATCTTCTTCTCCAAGCCCCCACTTCCGATACTTGGGCAACCTATTCTAACAGCGGAGAAACCTTGCCCCCTCCCCTACCTCAGATCAACTCCAATTTCCTTTAGAGCCATACATAATGATGCCTTTTATTTTATTAGCAATAGATTATACATGACCATGGTATAGATTCAGAAAGTACCAAAACCTTTATAATGGCAAGTCAGTCTCCTTTTTCTCTCTGGTTCTGAGTCACTAGAAACCATTACTCCTTTCTTGTGCTCCTTTCAGAGAGAATCTATGTATTCGCAAGCATACTCATATTTTTTCAACTCAAATAGTAATTTGTCACACACAGTCTTCTGCATGTATTTTTTCACTGAACAATGTGTCTTGGAGATTTTTACATCAGTACATGTACAAGCTGCCTTCTTCTTTTGATGACTATGTACTAGTCTATTGCATGTATGTGCCATAGTTTTCTGCTGAACCTTTGGTTGCCTCTGACTTTTTTGCCCCCCAAAACAAGGCTGCAATAACCACAGATGATGGCTAAGGTTCTCCCACTATGTGTGTGCCCCTTCTGCAGTACAAGAGAATTTTATGAAGACCACATTCCCAACCCCCCTTGCAACTACGTGCGGCCAGTGACTCAACTCTGGCCATAGGATATAAGCCAATGCATACGCGGCAAGTTTTGGGAACTTTCCTGAAGAGAAGCAGATGGACTCCCTTGCCTTGCATCTTCTTTATCTTGTCGGAAAACATTGTGAAATGGGCAAAAAGATCATGGGCATCCTGTCTAGAGCACATTTCTGTGTTATATCAGACTGCAGTCGTTGAGCTATCTACAAACGACTCTGGGAATGGTAAAGTGCTGCTAATAATGCCAATGAGCCCCACCTTGAAAAGATGCAAATGATGTCCAGTGGAGGCGAAGTCGAGAGTGCAGCGAATACTGATCAGTTTTGCATGTAATTATAGGTTTGCTTCCGCATTCCTGGTGGCCTATCAGCGTGTGTGTGCTTTCAGCTCTCCTCTGAACCAACGAACATCTCACTGGTTCCCTCATTCATTGAGGCAAATAACATCATTACATTTCTAGGACAGTCATGGTTTTACCTTTTCAAAAAATTATCCCTATTGTAATCCTTTTCACTATCCCGCTGCCCAGAACACAGATGGTGTCATCTTAGACAATAAGAATGAGACCACCCTACATAGAAAGAGCTCGGGTCCCTGAGACTTTTGAGCACCATGCCCGCCTTGGACTTCACCCAGACTTTTCTGTGCAAGAAAAACACGTCTGTCTCCAATAAGTCCCATGTTGTTCAGGTTTTGTTACAGTTAAACCTAATGATGAAACAACTCCCAAGAGAAATTTTTACTAATAGAATATGCAGTGATTTCATCTTTGCGCAGCTGCAGTCTCCTTTAGACTGTTCTTGGCAGAAATTATTAATCAGTCACGGTGCTTCCACCTCCGCCCCAGGGCCCTTACTCATAATGCTTCTCAAGGTCACACTCTAAGTGGTCATCAGGATCAGAAAGAGTTATGGGCAACATTTAACTACCATTCCAGTTCTAGGAGGACAAATCAGCACAGGGTTCTCAACTGCCCAGGTTCTAACACAAACTTGTTGCCTTAAACCCATCTCATTCCCCAGAAAATTTAGAGCAGCAAACTACAGGGACCGATGTGAAGGCCTGTGGAGCTTCAGGATGAGGAGGGGTCCCAGCCTTGCCCATCAGGCCAGCATGCACCCAGCCCAGGTTCCTTCTCTTCAAGGAGCTCCCTTACAGTCTCCTAGCCACTCGAATCACAGAGGGGAGCAGTCTCTGGATAGATGAGCACTATACCATCAGGTGCCAGATTCTGGGCAGCCTAGGACTGGGTATAGCAGTGATTTAGAAAGACTGGCTTGGCAGTGGGGAGGGGACAAACTATAGGTCTATGCATGCCAGTCCCAGGAACAGTTGGAGAATGGCCACTAAACTACAAATCAGGGAAGCCAGTGTCCCCTTCAGCTCTGCTCCTACCTCCTCATTAGCCATGTGACTGAGCCAAACACCTTCCCTCACTGGATCTCAGGGTCCCTATCTGAGACTGGACTAGATGATTCCCAGCCCTACAATGATATACTTCTTTCTTCCTAGAACAACACAGTCTCTGCAGCCTGGAGAGCATCTTCAGTTTAGCAGGGCCAGGTGCAGAGATACCTCTCCCCGCCACCCCAACCCCGCCACTTGGCAGTGGGGGGCTCCAATCCTGGCAGCTAACTCCGTGGCAGAGGGAAGGGCCGGCAGAACTGGTGACTTTGGTGTTCTCCAGCCTGCACACAAACAGGAAGCCAGGCAGGGGTGATAATTGTTTAATCAGCACTCCAGCAACACCTGTTGATTTTCCCCTAATGATGTGAACAGGCGGCACGCAGGCAGTAACAGTTTCTCATGGAGATTAGCGTTGATCGTGATGTGCCATCAAAGATGACAGGAACAGTATTCCTTTGACAATTTGCTGCAGTTCGTTTTCTCTACCTTCCAAGCCTACAAATGCCAATTGACCAGGCAGGTATATTTTGAGTGTCTACAACTGGTATCCACAATGGTAAAAAACACACTGAATGTGGGAGGGGAAAGAAAGAACTGGAAGGCACATTTCATGCCAGCCAGGAATCTACATCTTGAACTTGGGGGATAAGGCCAAGCTCCAGAGAAGTTAACTGGCAATAAAATGAGCAAAGAGAGGGTCAGATATAAGGGTCACATATGATCAGAGAGAGAGTGACCTCCACGGGCTGGCTGGCATGTCCAGGAGCAGTCCAGGTAAGCTGAGTTCGGCGGGCTGGTCTGGAGGATGGGTAAGATCTCAGTGAGCTGAGGGATAGAACATTCCAAGTGCAGAACAGGGGGCAGCGGTGGGAGTCACACTGGAGCAGTAACTCTTCAACTTGAGTATGCATCCGAGGCTTGCTAGGCTCCACTCCTGGGGTTTCTGATTCAGTGGGTATGGAGTAGGGGTCTCAGAATTTGCATTTCTAACAACTTCCCAGGTGATGCTGATGCTGCTGGTCCAGGGAACTCACTTTGAGAACCACTGGGCTAGACTGTAGAGGGCCGTGAATGCTGTGCAGCTGGGAGCTCCAGAGGTCCTGCCCCAAGGGAGAAGTAGAATGGGAGGGGTGCTGTTGAACTTGCACCCTGCTCTTTTCCGTGCCTACAAATGGCTTTCCTGTCCCCTTTGCTGTTTTCTGTTTTTGCATAGACAGGATTACTAAACATCGATTCCGACCTACCGCCGTTATTCATATTCCTGTTCTAATTTCTGTGTGAAACACCGTACTTTTAAGAGAAATAGGCAGCTATGGCTCTGGGCCTTCATCAGCAGAGACAAGAAAACACTGCGTGGAGATTTCATCTTTCAAAACACTGAGCGTGAACACCCATCTTCGCTCTTGTCACCATATGTGAGTGCCTACTTTGTGCGAGCCACAGGGCCTAACACTATATGTATATTACACTTTTGGAATGATATTGCAAGGAAGGGATGGTCATCCCCATTTTACAGACAAAGAAGCAGAGATGGGTTGTGTAGCTTGCTCAAGATCACATCTAGTAAAAGCCAGAGCCAGCACTGAAAACCCAGGTCTACCTGCTCCCCAGCCCGTGCCAGGCCTGCACCCTGCAGCCTGTCCTCTATCTCCCCAGGCTGGCAGACAGTTTAGATACTACTCAGCCCTGTCTTGGCAGTCTCAGTGAGGACTGTCTGCAGTGACCCTCTAGACAAAACGTCCTGAAGGACCCAACCTCTGAACAAGCCTCACAGAAGTTGGGTGACAAGCCCCACCCTCCTTCACAGGCCCCTGGGTGGCAGAGCTTTCCTAGCCCTCCTCTCCTTAAGCCCTGACACGTACACACTGTCCCCCCCCCACCCCCACCCCCGGCACAGGCACTTCCTCACCCAGCCCCAGGTCCTCTCTCATCTGTCGGCAAGCTGGAAACTATTGAGGGGAAAGAATCAAGTGATGCAAGTAGAATAAGCCAGTCAAAATGGACAAATACCGCCCTGCTCGGGTGGCTTAGTCAGCTGGAGCATCGTCACATACACCAAAAGGTTGCAGGTTCAATTCCCAGTGAAGGCACGTACAAGAGGCAACTGTTCTCTCTCTCTCTCTCTCCCCGCCCTCTCCAAAATCAATAAGCATAATCTCAGGTGAAGGTTTAAAAAAAAAGGACAAATACTGCATGATTCCACTTACAGAAGGTACCTAAAGCAGTCAAATTCATAAAGAAAAAAACAGAATGGTAGTTGCCGGGGACAAGGGGGAGTGCGGAGGGAGAGTTGCTTAATGGGCACCAGGATGATGGAAAGGGTTCTGGAGACGGACAGGGATGATGCTTGCACAACAGGGTAAACACACTTAACGCCCCTGAACTGCACACTTCAGATGTTAAGATGGCAAATTTTATGTTATATGTAGCTTGCCATAATTTAATCAGCGAATAAATAAACAGATTGAGTGAAAGGTCAGAACTGGGTTTCTTGGGTCCTGCTCTAGCAGCCTGTGTCTCCCGCCCCCACCGCTCAGGGAGGAGCAGGAAGTGAAAGTGACTGTGAGATGAGGGAGAGTGGAAACGGTCAAGCAGGGGAAGGGCAGCGCTGCAGACACGCACACTACGGAATGATAACACTACACACTTGAATGGTGCTCTTCGGTTCACAAGTTTTCTCACACACTCGGGCTCACTTGGTTGATACGGTTGATAAGGTTTCACTCTGAGGATCCGGACAAGATCCTAAGAGAAGAACCCTTCTGGAATTTACCTTCTGAATGACGTACATGTGGGTTAAGAACTTTGCCCTTGAAGTCTGGGATGAGGACCCCAGTCTCATCTCTTCCCATCTCCTGGCTGCTAAAAGCCTGTATCGCAACCCCTAGCCCTTGAGCTCAACTAGGCCAACATTTACTGAGTTGGACATGGGAGTTCAAGGGCATGGACACAGACATGCTAGACAGCTGTGTGACCTTGGGCAAGTTTCTTGGCCTCTCTCAAGGTCATTTCTTTCTGCATAAGACTGGAGATCTGTGATAGGATAAATGAGATAATGCATGCAAGTACTTAGCATAGCCTCTCAATAAGTGAAAGATCGTTTGAGGATCTTTCATTGCTGGATCTGTGCTGAAGACCCACTCCTGTTCTCCAGAAGTCATGGCCCAAGGAGGCAGACAAGGAAAGAGCAGATGCAAGCAAACAACACCACGATGTGCTGTTTGAGTGGGCATGAGCGCAGGGACAGTGCACCAAACCCAGCCAAAAAGAGGATTCACCTCTAATTGTGTAACTGTCCCTCACCAGGCTGGGAACTCCTCACTTAAGAGGCTCCATGGGCAATGGTTAAGAGCACAGGACCATGTAGCTAGACTGGGACTGAACCTAGCTGTATGATTTTAGGCAAGTTACAATCTCTGTGCCTCTGTTTCCTCATCTCTTAAACAGGGATTGTAAAAATAGTGCCTAGGCATTAGGTTCCTATAGAGATTGGATAAACTAATGCACAGAGCATGTCTGAAAAGGGGAAAGGTATTTATGATGTAACTATTCTAATTATTGGGTCTTTGACTCACCTTTCGCATTTTCTTCTTTTTTGTATCCACATCTCTAACCAAATTTTACACAGGATTTAAGCAGCAGAGCTGTGAACATGCAGTAAGTGCCCAGAAAAGTCTGGTTTTCTGCCATTACCATATATGTGACCCCCATTACCCAATTCTCCTCCCCTTCTCCCCTCTGGTGTCCATCGTTTTACTGTATCTGTGTTTGTTTTTATTAGTTCATTTGCAACATGACTAGTTATTAGAGAAAGAGAAATCAAAACCACAATGACATCACCTCTCACTTGTTAAAACGGCTATCGTCAAAAAGAGAAAGGGCATGTTTGTGAGGATGTGGAGAAAAGGGAACCTCCGTGCATGGTGGGGATGTAAGTTGATGCAGTCACTATGGAGAACAGTATGGAGGTTCCTTTCAAAATTAAGACCAGAACTACCATATAATCAAGCAATTCTTCTTCTGGGTATGTCCCCCGAAAAATATGAAAACACTAATCTATAAACATACATGCACCCTTATGTTCATTGCAGAATTACTTATAATAGCCAAGATATAGAAGCAACGTAAGTATTCATTGACAAACAGATTAAAAAATGTGGTGTCTATATAAACACCCATGGTGGAATACTACTCATCCATAAAAAGGTGAAATCTTGTCATTCGCAACAACATAGATAGATTTTGAGAGTATCACGCTAAGTGAAGTAAGTCAGACATAAAAGGGCAAAAACTGTATGATTCCACTCATCTGTGGAATCTAAAACAGAAAGTACAAAACAGGCATCTGTATTCTTTCAAGCTACTCTGGATAATGCCAATGCTTAGTCGGGGATGAGACCCACTGCATGATTTCCCTAACAGCTCTCAGCTTTGGCTACCCTGCATTAAATGTGCTTCTACAGCCGGAACATCTTCATAAAGCTCTCACTCGTGCACGCACTGAGCACTCACGGCAGGCAAGACATTGACCTTAATGCTGCAGGATGGTGACAAAGTTAAATTAGTTGCAGACAGCCTAGGAGCCCCCCGTCCAGTAAAGGAACTGTGTTCTGCAAAAGGTTTCTCTGCTGGAGGGGCAAGAAAGAGCACCCAGGAGCCCTCACTGCCAGCTTGGCCCCTTTAAAGAACATTCTGTCTGCAGAATCTGCAAGTTTAGACACACTACTTTATGGAACTACCCCTCAGCAAAAAAGCTTAATACATTGTTTAAAATGAACTAAACTCACAGTGTATACAATATTTTGGGGGGAAGCGCTCTGTTTCTAAAACATTTCAGAAACAATTTACTAAACATTTATTCCTTTGGCCTAAATAGAGCAGAGCCCACAGCGGCTGAGCCAGCATTCATTACCAGCGAGGACGGTAACAAACCCAGGACCATCCAAAGCCAAGCCACTGATAAATACTGGGTTGGCCGAAAAGTCTGTTCAGTTTTTTTCTGTAAAATAAGACACGTTTTTCATTTTCACCAATAACTTTATTGATTTGGATATTTTGAGTATGTCAGCCATCTCCTGCTATTGACTTCTAGTGGGTAGAGAGCAGGGGTGCTGCTAAACATCTTCCATGCATAAGACAGCCCCACAGCAAAGAATTATTTGGCCAAAATGTCCATAGTACCAAGAAACTTCACAAACCACTTTTGACATGTTCCATCAGTCACAGCACCTTCTCCCTACACTGCAGAAATCTTCTTTGCATTTCAGTTGCATTTTACCTTTTTTGAAATAATAAAGCATAATATGCCAAAATTGTTGCGTATTTTTTCCATATTCAATATCAAAATGACTGCACAAAAATTCACCAATTTCTATAAGATTTTTTTAATGTAGGATGATATGACAGCTGTCACAATACAATCTAACAAAATTGTTTCAAATGAAGTTAAAGACAACTAAGCACTACTAGAGCCACTGTACAGAAAAAACCAAATGAACCTTTTGGCCCACCCAATATTAAAAGCCAGCTTCCTTACAGCTGGGAGCAGAGAGGTGGGATTCAGGGTGAAAGCCTCCCCTGACCATTCTCTGAAGTCAAACGTGACAAGCAGGGACAAAGGGGTTCAGGCAAACCTGCCCCTCATCTCTGACAGTGCCAGAGGGAAGAGCAGAGTCACATCCCACCTTGGATGGCAACCCATGCTCAAGGCAGCTAAAACTGTCCCTGTGGCAGCATGCCCAGGGGACTGGACTATTGACACTTGAAGTCTGACTATTCAGGGTTGGTACCAGCTCATCTAAGCCCATCCAGACCCCAAAGCATTGTCCAACCTTCCTGTCCTGGGATTTAATTCCAAATGTCTCATCTTGTGGTGCAAAACAGTCCCAGCTAAATGACCACATCCATCACCTAGCACAATTCAAACCCCTCAGCACAGGCCAGATCTCATTATCTTGCATTCAAACATCCTCATTCTCCCTTTTCTCCGGGCTGTGTGGTGATGAAATGATTCCCCTAAAATACACCATTTTCTGAGATGTTTTAAAATTTGAATCTCTTTAAAATTGCCTTGGCATACTGTTTAGAAATCAAGCTCCACCTTCCAAGCCATATTTTACTTTTACTTCAAAATTACGCACCTACGTCCACATACAGAGTCCAGCAGAAGTATCACCATTGAGTGTGGTTGGGAGGGCATGTGAATGTCTCACATGAGATGAACAGTAATTTGAACTTTTCACCTAAAATGCCATATGGTGTGCTTGAGTGTGATATTGTTACATTACAGAATTACATCCTTATGATTTTGTAATAAAAGATTTGGTATAGATTACCAGCCCATAAAAGAGGGCCGTTATTTGTGCCGGACCCTGCAGCCACGTTTGGCGATCCCTCTCACCCAATGAGCCAACTGGTTCCACTCTGGTCTGGTCAGAGTTCACAGAACACTTGTCCTCAGTAACAGGTGAGATCAATGATTCTGCATCGCATACAGATGCTGGTTGTGTTCTCAAGTCAGGGACTAAAAAATTAAAATGGTCAAAACTAACCTAGGGAACCTTATCAGCCACACCATATACAGACAGAGTGTATGTTATGCACGTTTATGCTTCTATGTCCAATGATACTAATTCACACTGAAGTCTGAGAATCACTGAACTGAATCCCTGTGGAAGGAACAAAAGGAAAGCCCACGTGCATGCAAACCTTTTGGCCTTTAGAGACCTGTTGAAGTCTGCGGCGTGACTAGGGGCTGAGTGGGGCATTCAGAAGTATTTCAGTTTCCCTGGAGGGTTTATGCCATTTGTTTAGAATTGGGCCTTAATACATTTTAATGTGTTTGTTGTTGTGGAGATTAAGCCAGAAGACAGCCTCATCTTCAGGGAGAGGTAGGCTGTCAAAGACCCTCTAATTGTCTTACTCTATTAAGATTTTCAAAACACACATTAATTATAGCATTTCATCTAATCTAAGATGCTATCAGTTAAGATGGACCATTTTATCTATCATTAAGAAAAAATGCTTCCAATTAAAGTATAATAGGCTACTTTTGTAAGATGTATCTGGAATTCATAGGTATTAACAGGTAAAAGACTCAATGAAATAGAGTATTAAAAATAAATAAATCCACACATACAAAAAAGAAATACAGTGCTGCTTTAAACCTCAACCTAGATAGATAGTAAGCATTATTTTCCACATTTCACAAGAAAGGAAAAGAGGAGGGGTAGAAGACTGGCCCCAGTCACAGGACTAGCACGAGCAGCCAAGCTGTAACTCTGACTCAGTTTCCCACCAGTTCTGGTCATCACCCACAGACACACAGCGACTGCCAGGAGACACCAGGGAAGGACATCCTTTCCAGGACCACCCCTCGTTTCCCACAGAACCTACACTCTCACTGCGCCCCCACAGGCCCTCCACAGAGCCCTCTCCACCAGCTCCCAAACTGCACCCCACATGTTCGCTCCCAGCACCTCATCCAAATCCCCACTACCTTGTATTGTACCAGAGCCGGAACCGGGGAAGCATCCTCAGCTCCTCTTTCTCTCACCGTCAACACTCATCAATCACTAGTTCCTGGGGATTCTTCCTCCTAAGTACTTCTCGTCCTCCTCCTCCATTCCAATTAACACAGCCCCAGTTTCCATTCTCACCACCTTTTTCCTGGATTTGAGAACAGCCAGTGAACTAACTGGTTTCCCTCCTCCAGTTTTCTGTTCTCCAAATGCATCCCCACAAAATTCCTTTTAAGAGCTGTTCTCTACCCAGGCACTAAAAATGGCCACTCTTTAGCTACCATCACGGTCTGTGAGATCAAAGGGGGAACACCTGAGCTCAGCAAACCACGCCCCCAGGTGTGGCTTACCCTTCTCCAGCCTCACTTCTCAAAGCCCTCCACCAAACCTTGTATATTCTACTGCCCAGAGACCTCAGAACACTCCAATGCTCTCACTCGCATCTCTGCTTTGGCTTGCACCATTCCCCCCGCCCAGATGCCCTTTATCAGCTAATTCTTACCCATCTTCTGACACTTGCTAAGGAATCTCTCCTGAAACTGGTTAGCAATGCACTTCTTTATGCCTGCACTAGTCTCCGTGTATTGCAATGATCTCTTCTGGGTCCCTGATGTGGTAGATTTTAATCACCTGGTAAGAGTGGGTCTGGGACCATGTCTCATTCATACTTATGAGTGCCTAGCTAGTATGCAGTACATAGGAGACAATTCATGAATATTTGTAGAAGGAAAAAGGAAAGAAGGAAGGAAGCCAGCTTTACTGCTAGTTTTGCTCCAACTTCCCCAATTTTAATGATGGGAGTTTTATTTTGTTCTTCTACTTCCAACTCCATAGGTTGAAACTCCCCAATTAAGGTTCAATGCCAGACTTGATCCCTTGTCTAGCAGCCCAGTTCTGCCAAAACTCTGGCACTCCTTTCTCCCTCTCTCCGGTCCTTAGTCCTTCTGTGGAATGGAGGCTGCCCTTGAACTCAAGTCCAAAACTGAGTTCTCACTGCCTACTGCCACAGCCAGTAGCCAACTGCTTGTTGAAACTTTCCTTGGCACCTGCCAGGCGCTGCAGTCCGCCGGGGCTCTGGGCACTCCAGGCCTGGCCTCAGACCATGGCCGATGACACAGGTGATGTCACTGCTCCCTGGAGTGGCCAGGCTAGGTGGGGCTTTAGGGAAGTGTTCCAGCCTGGGCAAAGTGAATCAGGCTGGGGAATCTCCATGTTGTCAAAGTTTATATCCCAAATTGCTCATCCTTGCCTGTTCTGTTCTGTTCCTTCCTATGTCTTGAAAACGCCAATCCTATGTAGCAGCCCTGGGGCAAGACTATAGCATACCATCCAGCCTTGGGCAACTTGGCTCTCCTGCACCACCCCTCCCCACACCACCCCTGTAAGTGTTATTTCCATCCACTCAGTGTTATACAACCCGAGAACTAGGGGGCAAATCGCTCACCACTTGGCCAGCCCAGAGGAGACTACCTGCACCTCTGTCCTTCCCCTCCTCGGGACATACCATGGGAACGGCACCCAGTGAGACCCCCTGGCCTTGTGAATGAGAAGTCCAGACACCCAGCTGCCAAGGGCTTCCCTCACCAAGCCCCAGCCTGATGACACCACTCTAACAGCTGACCCTGCCTACGCTGGAGGGCCTGGCCCTGCTTGGGCCCAGATTAGGATAAATACCCCCTCTGCCACCTCAGCAAGGAGAAATCGCATTTGTCCTCTGGACAAACCAAATTCCGAGTGGTACCATCTGTAGATCTGAGCATGAGGGTCCCTGCCCTGGACCCAATACTTTGCAGGGGTGTCCAAACAACCTTTTGGTGTCTCTGGGCCACACTGCAAGAAGAGTTGTCTTGGGCCACACATTAAATATGTTGCAACATGTAATCACAAAAAAATCTCATAATGTTTTAAGGAGATTTACGATTTTGTGTTGCACCGCATTCATAGCCATCCTGGGCCACATGCGGCCCACAGGCCACAGGTTGGACACTCCTGCGAGCCCTGCACATCACAACACAAACATACACACGTTTTATTTATTTAAAAAACTGCTGTGGCTGGTATGGCTCAATGGATTGAGTGCAGGTCCGCGCATCACCAGTTTGATTCCCAGTCAGGGCACATGCCTGGGTTGCCAGCCACGTCCCCAGTAGGGGGTGCACAAGAGGCAACCACACATTGATGTTTCTCCCCCTGCCTTTCTCCCACCCTTCCCCTCTCTCTAATACATAAACAAATAAACAAACATAAATAAATAAATCTTTTAAAAAACTGATGGTATTTCTGCTGCTAAGAGCTGGTACACAGTACAGACCTAGCATGACCCATTACCCTAAACATCCACTCCCCTTACAAACATAGTTCAGGCCCCTCACCTCTTGTTCTAGGTGCTCAAACCCAAAGCCGGCTGCATCCAAGTGCCCGGAAGGTGCGTGGGTGTGCCGATTCCAGCAGGGGAGACAAACCCAGCTTTGAAGTGCGGGGAGATTTGAGTGATATCAGTGCTTAGGTAAGAGAAGAAGTAAATTAATTAACTCGAACAATTCTTTCTTTAACGATCTCATGAATAAATGCAACTGAGTTTTGAATAACCAACAACCTTGTGTACTACTTCTCAGTGAGCCAAGCGATCACTTTCTTGCTTCTCTTTTCACTCTGATTCGTGGACCAGAGATGCTCAGGTTTGTGTGGCATTAGTAGTTGCCCATGGCAGCTGAGGACATGCAGCAATATCAACTCACATTACTCTTAAATGTGTATCGACTCAAGGCTAGACATAGCAAAAGAAAGGTGATACCTATTCTGTATATTGCCAAGTAGACTGATTAGAATCCTAAAATTGTAGATAGTTTTCTTTAAAGAATAAAAATAAAATATAAAAAACTTTAATAAGATTTCATTTTTCAAAAGTTAAAATTTTAGCTTCAGTTACATAATTTTTATTTAAAAATTTAATATTCAGTAATTATATTGACATTTTGTCTCTTAGTTTCACAGGATTATTTTGAATGCTTTCAAAGAAAAACAAATATTTTGAAAACATCAATTTAATTTTTCCATTTTGAGATTTAATTGCAATTTACATATTTGATTAAATATATCAATTTTTGTGCTTTCAATAATTATATTTTATTGTATTATTCTTAGATCACCGAAAATCAGTATAAGTTACTATCACCATAGAAACAGAAAAGAAAGTGGAGCTCAGAAAAGAAAGAATTGAAAAGAAAAAGGAAATGGAAAATCAGTGAAGGAAAATGCTTACATTTTTAAAAACTGAAAACAATGAAGAAAAGATTTCTGTTGAACATGACCTACATACAATGTGAAACAGAATATTACAAATTCTTGATTTATAAAGATTCAAGATTTAATTACTGATCAAAACAATGACATTTAGAAAGAAAAATATTCCCATGAAATGTGTAACCTGAACTCCATATTTTGCTGACTTTCAATCATGAAACTCTAGCTTTGCATTTTTTAATTTTGCCATTCTGGAGGTATACCTGTCAAACTAGGAGGCTCGAACTTATTTTATTTAATGGCTTGTTTGACTTATAACGTTGCAATATTCAGACACATGGTATGCAGATCTCCGTCAGCCCCTATGTCAGGTCCCACAAATGTTGAGGGGCATGTGTATGTGCTTACGAGGAAGCAGTGTGGTCAGCGGTCAGAGCTTAGGCTTTCAAATTCAACTCAGAGCTGTGCTCCTTACTAGCTGGATAACTCTACTTTGGGGAGCCTCAGTTCCCCCACCTGTAAAATGGACATAGTAAAACCTAGCTCATATTATACTCATATGCTCCAGAATGTAAATTCCTCTTTATTTTTCATCTGCCGTTTATAATCTCATTTACCCTAATCCAAGGGAACAGTGGTTTCAGCTGTGCACTTCAACTGCACAATGACTCTGCTGTGCTCCTTCAGATCTACCTGGGAGAAGGTACAGGCATGCCTCGTTTTACTGCAGTTTGCTTTATTGCGCTTCACAGGTGTTGCATATTTTTTACAGGTTGAAGGCAAAACCTTCCGCTAGCAAAAAGATTACAACTCGCTCTATTGCAAGACTCCCTTGATAGCGGTGGTCTGGAGCTGAGCCCACAATATTTCCAAGGTATGCCTCCTGGAAACCTTACACGCCGAAGAGCCAGCCCCTGGATTTATCGCAGTGTGCATTCCTGAGAACTCTTCACAGGAATATAAAATGAGGAAGTAGAAACAAACCTACATTCCAGGTTTTTGGCAAATCAAGGGGCTCAGTAAGCCCAGCACATGGTTTTGCTGTATTGGCAATTTGCATTCTCCTTCCAGCTAAATCCAGCCGAATGCCAGAGCCCCACAAGGAGACCTGGACCCCCTCAACCTCCACTGAGGGAGAGCGGAGCAGCATTTGTGCTAAAAATGTAACACCACAGATGCCAAGGTGGTCTCAATTCAGAAAGACGGGGCTTGGAACAGAGCAAAACCCTGAAGCGCAATGCCATCCTTCCCGAGTGGAGTTCCAGCCATCCACTGCAAAACACCACTGCCCCAGCACGTGAGACCCTCTGAGGAGAGCAGGTGCAGGGCCTGGGTAAACACTGGCTGTCTTTCTGAGGTGCTCCGCCACCTCCCACGGCCACAGGGGCCCCACCGGTTTGCATGGGGATTAACTGAGGTGAGCAATGACCTCAGCTCTGTGCCCAGCAGACGCCTGCTGGAAGGTTACAAACTCAGTCATACGGTGTGGCCCCCAACTCCGGGAAGGGCACTGTGAGAGTGAACAGGTGTGCTGTGGGCCCACAGGTGTTAACCAGGACCATCCTGGCCAAGCCAGGATGTGCGGTCACGTTAGTCATGGAGAGAGCTGAGTAACTCTAGCAAGACTTGGAGTTCTGTGGCTCCCTCTCCTCCCCCACCCCAAAGCTGTCTGTGGCTCATTGAAAACAGTAATGTGGCAGACGGAGTAAGGTGACGTGGACCCCGAACTCCACGAGGGACAGCTGTATGAGTTCAGATAAAACAGGTTTGGGCACAGTTTCTCGACATGGACCATAAGGATAATGATGCCCGCCAGTCCAGTACACAGAGGTCTCTGACAACAGCCCAAACTCACAGAAAGCATCACTCCCTACCTCCTCTCAAGTCTGTGTTGTCCGAAATATGTTGGACCCTACTGGGCACATACTCCATTGTGTTGTTATAACTCAAAGAAATCACAAAGGGAGCTGTGTGACCTTGAATGATTTTCAAACTTTTTCGCTATCTTTACCTGTCAAGTTAAAAAGCCTTGTGACCTCTGAAGCTCTTTTGAGCTCTACAGTTCTTGACCTGAGCCCCAAGAGAAATGCCTAATAGCGAGTAAAGACAGAGCGAGTGATGACGGCTCACCTTACGGACCAGGATACGCCAGTCACTGTTCTCAGCACTTTTCCTCCGTTGACTCATTTCATCTCCCCAGCTGCCCAGTGAAGTAGACATTATAGGAACCCCATTTAGCAGATGGAGAAGCTGAGGCCAGAAAGGTTAAGTTGACTTGCCTGGACTTAGACTGCCCAAGTCAAGCTAAGACTGTGCCTCTTCTCCAGAAGTTCAAGTTTAGTGACATTTTCAGTTTGGTAAATATTAAATGCTACCAGAAGAGATCAATAATAGCCAACCTTTACATATGTGGCACTTATATGTATTAGGTATTGTTCTCAGTGCATAACATATATTCATTCATTTAATACTCATTACATCCCTGAGAAGTAGAAATTACTGTTATCGCCTGTTTACACATAAGGAAATCAAGAGAGAGTTAGTTAAGTAATTGCCCCACATCTCAGCTAGGATTTGAATCTAGCCTCAGGGTTGTGGTGTCCGTTACCACATGACACTAACCACACCGGGGCACTTTAGGAACATCGAAGGGGGACAACTAACCTAGGCCAGGCATTGGTGTGGGGATCCTGGAGATGTCACATAATTCACTGGAGTTAGGCAAGTAGCGTAACTACTACAGGGGAGGGCACTGAAGGAACAGTATAGACAAAGGCACAGAGATGAGAAGAATAAGTATTGGAAGAGATGCAAGTAAGACTACAGCGAAGGGAGACAGAGACAGGCTGGGAGAATTATTCAGAGAAAAGTAAGCTGCGTTCACTTTTCTCTCCTTTTCAACTTTTCTGAACGCTGGGAATTTTTCATAATGAGCACACTTTAAAGGCACTGTCACGTCTCAGTGGGGGTCATGCCAAAAAAGCCGTGGAAATCTGCAGCGCACAAGCACATGGAGACGAGCGAAGGCCACGTCCCGCTTTGCTCCGCTCCCGGCCACCTGGGGTGGGGACGCCGGCAGACACTGAAGTGAGGCGGGCAAGGACCAGAGTGGCTGATCCCCAGGCGGCCCCTGACGAGGGAATCAGAGCTGAGGGAGCCAGTGCGTGTGGTTTTGAAGCAGCTGACTATGATCTTCGGGCCGAGCAGGGAATCCAGCGTGGCCAGCAGCAGACAACAGGCTGAGCAAATTGAAAGCGTTCAGTGTTAAGGTTTGAGGGAGAACAGAGCACGGACGTGGAGGAGGGGGAGAGGTCGAAGGCAGGAGGGAAGAAGCCTGAACTCAGAAGGGCCTGTGCTAAGAAGTCACAAACTCCGGGTGCAAGCTACGGGCTCTGCAACAGATGCATCCACACCAAGGAGTGACAGGAACTGTGAGGCCAGGGGGCCAGGCTGGCTCATCAGCATGGGTGCTGCAGTCTCTGGAACCCCGGGAGGGGACACCTGGAGCAGAGGAAGAAGTGCTAGCCTCACCTCTTCAGGACAGTGGAAATGGGCCCCTGGACCTGGCAGTAGTTATCTCCAGACAGGGAAGGGCGGAGGGCATAGAGAGTAAAGAAAAGAGTTTGAGAAACAATGACAACAAACCAACAATGAAAACTGTGTCTGGCCCTGGCCAGGTAGCAGTTGGTTGGAGCGTTGTCCCATGCACCAAGGGGTTGCGAGTTCGATACCCAGTTGGGGTACATACCTGGGTTGCTGGTTCAATCCCTGGTCAGGGCATGTTTGGGAAGCAGCCAGTTGATGTTTGTTTTTCTCTCTCTCTCTCTCCTGTCCCCCCTTTCCCTCTCTCTCTAAAATCAATGAATGTATCCTTGATTTAAAAACAGAAACAAAAACTGTGTCTGCGTCTGAATCATTCTATGCTCTGTGATCTATTTCTTTGAGGTTTAGTTTCTTCCCCTGTTAAAAGAGAAATGGGGACAGTCACAGCCCCTCCCCCACAGGGTACCATGAGAATTGAGTGAGACACTATACTATCGAGCAGTGACCAAGCACAGAGCAGGTAAACAATACATGATGGCTACAGGTACTATTTCAAATAATTAAAAATGAAGAAGGACAGTGCTTCAGATATCCAAAATTGGCACTGCCTGGGGAACACGGGAAGTCAGAGACCCTCAGAAGGAAAAGGATGGAAACCAGTCACACATCCCCCTCTAGGGATGGCTTTGTGGGGCCATTTCATGCTCTGAGATTTCTAGCAACAGCGATGCCTGGTTTCTTCCCCTGGCACTTGAACCACAGAAAATGTTTGCTTCCAGACCTGTGCTAGATAGAATAAGGCATGAGTGAGGAAGCAAAAGCTTCTTGCTTCATTCAGGATGGTTAACCCCTCCCTGAAAGATAAGAAACCCAACCCGCAGTGTAATTCCTTCCTGTCTATCTTGCCAATGCATTTGCCATTTTCAAAAACAAAAACCTCTCCCTGAATAATTCATTATTCAAAGGCAGCCGCAGCCCAGAGTGCACCACTCCATTTATTCTGGCATAAGAGCCAATCTCGGGCGGTGTGCATGTGTTTCTGAAAAGGATCCACATGAGAAATCGCTTTTTAAAACGTCGATATCCGAGGAGGCAAGCGGAGGGTTTAAAAGGGCCATAATTCGTAAATCAATGATGCCGCACTCCTGGGGAAGCAGTCTGCCTTGACTGCTCAACAATTCCAGCTGGACCATCTGCGTCTCCCTGGGTCGCCAGCCGGGTCCCTGGGCTGTGGCCCATGATAATGAGGCAATGTTTCAGGGACGCTCAGAATCTTATGTTCTCTGGGACCTGGGCACGGGGGTGTGGGATTGCTGTGGATTTTATCTACATCTATTAGTTTCTGTTAACACACCCATAACCAGAACCAATCAGAGGGAAGCAAAGACCCAACCACCTGCACAGCCATGACTCAGTGCAAGACGGCTCACGAGTAGGAGGGGGACCCTGTCCTCTCCTTCACAAGCCACTGCACAGGTTTCAGCTGAGCCTGGATCCTGGCTCCACACATATCTGTAGTGCAAGTTAAACAATCGTTGCCGTTGAGGGCTCCTAATGGCCTTGATCAACTCACAGTGGTTAGTGCAGAACAGGGCTGCGGAAACGGAACCCCACACGTGGAATTGGCTAACTGCCCACATAACTTAGGCAGGAGTAAAAGCAAGAGCATGAGAGAGAAAATCAGTAAGCTGAGGCTGCCCTTTGCAGTTGCTTTTTGACAGAAACCTCACTGCTACCAGAGGAAAACAACCCGGATTGATCAGGCATTCTCAATGCAGAGAAACAAGAGACAGAACCCTGGGTAGCTCTCTGGGTTTGCAAAGAGCAGGGACCTGGGGAAGTCCAGGTATGCATTCTTCTTTTTTCCTTTCTCAGCTTGCCTCCCTCCCGCTGAACCATCAAACCGACAGAAGAGAACAAGTGGGAGAGAAGAGAAGCCAGGACAGACGGAGAACAAGTGGCATTCAGAGCTGTAGGTCTTCACCATTCGCCCAGATTCGACAAATAGGAAGGATCCTTCACTGCTTTCTCTAGGTCATCAAAGAGCTTTCCGACCCATGTTGTGAATACTTACCTGCATTCAATCCTAGAAACAATTCTTGGAGGAAAAACTATTTTTTTTAATTTTATTTTAATTGTTGTTGAAGTACAATTTTCTATCTTTTACTCCCATCCCAGCCCACCCACCCAATGGAAAAAAATATTCTTAATCCCCTTTTACAAGTGAGGAAACCTAGGGAACCAGAGGTTACGGATTAGTGCATGGTGGATATGGGACATGATCCTGGACAATCTGGAGCCAGAAGCCACACTCAGCCACCATTTTCTTGATGTGTCAAAGCTGGCAGAACAAGCTAAAGAGAAGTGAAGGGGCAGCGGGAGGGGTGGTTTTTCTATCTATGTTTTTAGTGAGAGGAAGTGGCTAATGGCAATAACAGAACATTTACTGAGTGCTTAATAGGTTAGCACCTACAGTCCTGTCATTATTCACAACACCCTATGGCACAGGCCCCATTGTCCTCATTTCACAGAGGAGAAAGCCGAGACCCAGAAAGGTCCTCTCGTGTGTCCGGAATAGGGCAGGATTCCAATCCAGGCGGCCAGGGTCGCAGTCTGTACTCTACCATAACGCTCTACCGCCAGCCGTGAGCTTCTGAGCATCAGTACTGCTTACATATGAGCAGGAGCAGGCACGAGCCCATAACCCACACCAAGAAAAAGCTATCTTTAGGAAAGTGCAACTGCTTTGCATCGCTGCCTGTAAAGATTCTGAGGTCGAATAAGCTATCAGAATCTAACCCTGGCAGAGTGACTAAGTTAGTTGGAACGTCGTCCTGCATGCCAAAATGTTGCCGGTTTGATTCCCAGTCCGGACACATCCCTGGTTACAGGTTTGATCCCCGGTCAAGGAGTATACTGGAGGCAGCCAAGAGATGTTTCTCTCTCACATTGATGTTTCTCTCTCTCTCTCTCTCTCTCTCTCTCTCTCAGATCAATAAACACATCCTTGGGTGAGGATTTAAAAATTTTTTAAGTAAGAAAATTTAATTCAGCAGGTATTAGTTGGGCTTCTGTTTGGTTACTCAGGATCAATTAGTCAACTACATTCTTCAAGAAAGAAATACAAGAAAGTAAGGATATGGATTAAAAATAGGGATTTGTAAAAATACAGTGTGGTGTGAATCCTATTGGCCCGAAGCTGTGCCTGAAAGAAGGAAGCGAGATCTCCCCAGCGCAGGGCCAGGCTGGGGGACTGCGAATGCGCTGCCTGGTGCAGGGGGTGGGGGGCTCTGGACTGGGACTTCCGCCTGCTCGGCTGTGGCCTTTGCTCTTCCAAAGCCAGTGCTGGACCTACAAGTCCTGGGATCTTCTCCATATCTAGTACGCTATTATTCTAAGCAGTGGATTTCAGCCTTTTAGTATTAGGATCCTCTTTCTCAGAAAGCTCAATACCTAAAATGGACAAAGGAAACTGATCCGGTGGGAATTAGGGGAGGGTCACAGAGTGCAGGCCCCCATGACCTACCCCACCCCCAACCTCCTGACAAGTCAGAGGTGTCTCTACCAGCCAATTTAGAAGCCTCTCCTTGGTCATCTAAGGGTGAGCCGTAGACTACAAAAGGCGGGGCCTGGGGGTGCACACATAAGAGGAGGAGGAGATGCCTTCTAAGAGGTCTTCATTCGAGTACAGGCCTGGGTCTCCCAGAGAGTCATCTCCCACCTGCTCTCCACCACCGCCTCCAATGAGGCCACAAAATGATACTGTCAGCTGCTTAGCTAGAGAATCAACAACCTTGGAAACTTCCAAGGAAGGCACAAAAAGAGATATAAAATATGTTCACAGATCAATTTGCACAATGCCCAGAGCTCAGTACATCCCTCCTCAAGAGTGATAACCTTCCAAGTCTGCAGAAGATTGAAAAGGAGCAGAAAAAAGCAGAGGGTTACCCAAGGTTGCAAGCACAATGGCCAGAATGTGTGTAAATACTGGAGCGGCCCTGTGCTGCTTTGGATCCCCTGATATAATGGCCACTTCCTGGAGTCCCATTTCCTCTCATTGTATTGCAGTGGAAAAAAAATGTTATAGTGAGCTGCGACTCAAGTCACATAGGTTATTTTAATAGATACATCCTACGAGCCTTGAAAACCTGCTCTAAGCACTGATAACAGGGCTAAATATATCACAGGCCCTCACAGTGAATTCGAGAATCTAAAACAGTGAGATTGCACGTGTGTGTTTTTCTGGGCGAATCCTGCACGCTTTCTCACACTCTGACCCCCTGGACACATATCCTCGTGATCCCTGTCCCCGAATCTCAGTCCAAAGCACTGCTTTCACGCAAGCCTAGAGAATTTTGTTGCATTGATTTAGCTCCAGCGTCCCTCACTCAGCTGTGCATTTAATCTGAAGGCTGAAGGATGATGCTCTTGCTTATGTCTCTGTGCATTTTTGCAAGCACAAACGTGAACAATGGAGGCGGCTCCGCAAGCACGCTCTGCCCGGACAGCCATCACAAACGCTGGTCCTTCCGCACACCACTGGGGAGTCCCCGCGACACGCACCCGCTCCCCGGGCTTCCACCCTCAGGATCAGAGACAGAGCTGTGGAGTCCCAGGGGTTTGATCACAGCTCCCCTTCCCTTCGTGTTGCACCGACATGGGCAAGTGCCACCATTTGTGTGTAGACTTGTAAAGCTAGTCTAAAGACAAAGAGTGTCATCATCTCCAAGAAAAATACTGCTACATGAAAAGATTTCCGAGCCTCTCAGAGAAGACAGATTAATAAATAGTGATATTGCAGGCCAAAAAAAAAATCTTAAAGCAGTGGTTTTCAACCCTCACTGCTCATTAGAAAGTGCTGGCAGGGAGGTTTTCAAGCCCTTCCTGGCTCCTCCAGGTGGTTCTCCTGGGGATCCAGGACTGCAAACACAGGCCTTCGGCGTGGTGGCTTTGCCAGGGCCTGGAGCAGTTGTCCTCAGCCTTGTTGCATGTTAGAATCTCAAGGAGACTTGTAGAAATATCAATGCCTGGGACTCACCCCCAAAGATTCTGACTTCTTTGGCTTCAGGTGGGGCTGATCCTGGTATTCGAATAGTATTTCAAAATACAGCCAGGGTTGATGACCACTAATCTAAGTCAATGCACTTCTCTGATCAACTTATCCTCAACCTATGAAGATGAAGAACTCTGAAAATTTATCTTCATCTATTTCTTTAGATCTAGAAACCCAAATGACAGCACTACTTTGTCTACCTTAAATAGGAAGTAAGTAATAAAGGCATCTGGATGAACAATTAAGTTCGATGTTATGATGTCCGCGAACATCCCTTCAGGGTGAACATCCCTCGGGTCCTTATGGGGAGCTCGTTTCATTGCATTTTATACACTGTTCAAACAAAGATCATTTATCTGGCTCCTAAACCGACAGGAGATCTGAATCAAGCAAATTAGAAGTGATAGAGGGGGCAGGTAGAAAAGAGGAGAGAAACTATTAGAAGCGGGTCCCCTGACTGCAGTGACAAGTGACTGCTAATAGGGAAGAGACAGAAAAGCTGAAGTAAGTGCAGACTGCACAAGGAAGCATTCGTCGGGGTTCTTTAATAAAGGTACTGTGTGCAGATCAAGGTGCCACATCACTGATAATCCTAGGAACAGCCCAGAGTTCATGATGTTACCTATGGAAGCTGAAATATATGTGATGACTTCTTCCATCAAAAATAGTAATAATAAAAAGCAAGTGCAATTAAGGGGATGGATCTTTAGCTATTTGGCAATTGCAGCCGCCCAGAATGCCTCATTTCCTGGCAGCCACAGGCATCTGCAGGAGGCCTTTTAGCAGGAAAAACCTCAGCTTGACCAGGAAGAAATCACTGTCAGAGTCAGAATGTAGCGAGGCCCGAGAAACGCAGTGGATGATCCTGAGCCCAGGGTTTCTTGGGACCAGGGCACCAGGGCACCTCTGAAAACCTAAGAGCAGGCACAGCTAAGTCCCAGGGGAGTCCCACTCGGCTGGTAGGATCCAATGCTCTGGGAGGCCTCCCATTAATTACATCTCCACTGCTCAGGGTCTTCCAGCCTGTAATTCCTTGTGCAGAGCATCATCTCCCCCAGGCCACACATCCCACCATCCAGATATTTCTTTTAAATGCAAAACTCATGGATAATAACCTGAATCCCGAGTACTTAAGCAGTTTGTTAAGTTTACTTTGTTTATACAATAAGGCCATTGTTTTTCATGTGTTTCCCTATCCAAATGAAATCTTATATGGAACCCAAATATATTACAAAGATAATATGAGACACCCCTGGCTGAAGAGCTCTTGGCATCGACAGTCTTGCTGCCCCTCCCCTCCCATCAAAGCCCCATGAGACACCTGGTTAGGAAATCATTTGGAAACCTACTTGGTCCTGCAAGTGAACTTACCCCCTCCCCTGAACCACTTGCAGGCTCTGTAGCCCACGTCACCCAGTGTTGAGGACTAGCGTGGAGCCCCTAGCTGCTCTTCTGGTATAGGTGAACCCCTCCCCATCTCCATTATGTTTTATTCTCATAGGATGTCTGTTTGTTCCCCAAATCCCTCCCCAAAACCATATAGGCCTGCTAACTGGCCTCTTGGATCTGGAGCCATACTTTGACCCAGCTCCTAGGACTAGGCTCTGTTACAGCTAACACACACTGAAGTCAGGAAGCCACTGCCAGCGTGTTCCCAGCAAAGCCTGCACCCACAGCCCAGGCTCCACCCAGCAGAGGGATAGCACTTCACTTGCAAATGGCCTGGTGCAGAACTTCCTAAACACAACAGCAGGTAGAATTCACACAGGGTCTCTGTTTGATGTGCAGATTCCCAAACCCATGGGATCCTAGTTCCTGGTGTGACCACCTGGGAAATCTGGATGCATTTGAGACACTGGCTTCATGGCCCGCTGTGAGGCTCTGGAAGCAGACTGCCTGGGTTTGACTCCCAGCTCTACTATCTCCTTGCAGTTTTGTGCAAGTAACGTAAGCTGTCTGAGCCCTCAGTTTCCACTTGCGTAGAGCAGGGGTAATAAGAGTCGCTGCCTCTGGAGGTTGTTGGAGGATTAGTACAAACCAAGTGCTTAGAACCCATGCAACACATGGACAATTCCTAGAAAAGTTTACTCTTACTTGATAATGAACTTGGACACTTGCCATTTGCCCCCACCTCTGACTTCTCACACAAAATACTCTGCCTCCTCCCTTGAATCTCCAGTGCTTGAGAGAAACCTAATTGTGCCCCAAAGGCCTGTTCTGTCCCTAGGAGAGGGGCCGGACCCCTTTGCATCTACCTTGCTTATTGCAGCAAATTGGGGTCACATGCAGATGAAACTTAAAGATACAATGCATGGCTGAAAGGAGGTATGAGGGGAAGCCAGAAAGAGATGAAGTGGGCATGATAATGGCATACAGAAATGGCAGGTGGGGTAAGGGATCCAACTTTGCTGATGTCACAGTTTTCTAGGAACTCCGTGGTTGAGGTGGTTAAACAGCAACTGGCACCTGAACTCCTCCCGGAGACTTGGGCTGAATTCTAAGGTTTGACCAGACAAAGGGATACACAAAGACGCCGGACAGCTGACCTGAATAGCACAGGCTCCCTGACACCAGAGGGCAAGCAGCCGAACGGGACATAAATAAGTCACGGGAAGACTGCAGTTGATGTTCCCTGTACATTATTCATTTCGATTACAGATCTCCATCATGTGTCTACGGAAGGCCACGAGTCCCTGGAGAGATGACCCAGTAGGGCAGTGAGACTCGGCCCCAGCAGCACCTGGGCAGCTCGGCTGTAACCTGTCCCTGCAGCAGAGCCCGAGGAGGTGCAGTAACAGGTCAGTAAGGAAGAGCGTTCAAGGCCTCTTCATGACCCTGTGTTTACTCTACTCTGACAGCATGGCCAGGCCTCCCAGTCACCCAGGGCTACATGTGAGGTGAATGAAGGTCAGAGTTTTGCTTCTGGTTGAACTCCTCCCCTCAACTCTGTTTCCTGGGCCTTCCTTATTTCCCTCAGTCCACCTCAGCTGCGCTAATCCCAACAGCTGGCTCTCCCTGCTGCTGGCGCTGAGGGAAACGACTACCATGGGTTCAGAAAACAAAACTGAACTCGACGAGTAACATCTGAGAGACTCCGAATAAGAACAAACCTTTCTCCTCTGTCCCATGGGGCACCCTAAAGTAGTACCTCCCAGTTCTACTAGTGTTTCTCAAATGCCCACCACTCACATACCACCTGGCAGTTTCCACTCGATCTGCTTACCACTTATATCTCTTCTTCTTAAAAAATATAATGCTATTCAGGCAAGCTAGTATCACTGGTCAAATAATTATTTTTATGCAATACAAAACAAAATAATATTCTTCTGAAACCTTCTGCCTTTGTTTAAAAAGGGAGATAAGTATTAGAGAGATGTTTGCCCCAACTTGAGAATTTCTCCTTGATATAATCAGAGAACTGGAAGAAAACTAGGGGAAAAGGAAGAACACTTTTGAGGCAGAATTATATACAGTGCAATGCCCAGATCTTAAGAACACAGTTTGCTAAGTTTGACAAATGTATACACCTGGGCCACGAAAGCCCAATAAAGACAAAGAACCTTATCCTTATTCCCCAAAACTTCTCTCCTCCCCCTTCCCAGCCAACCTCTCCCCCGACCAGAAGCAACCCCCATTTTTATTTCTATCTCTATAGATTAGTTTTCTGTTCTTGAACTACACAATATTGCCTCTGGGGATAGCTTTTCCATTGTTAAATAACAGTTATGATAATGTTTGTATGTGTTTAAAATTTTTCATATTAAAAGTCTTATTTTTTTAAGTTATGGAATGTCCTGTCTACACTTTACCTCCAGTCCTCTTCAGACCCTCCAAATGGAATGAGCACTGTAGAACTGGAGGGCACCCTGAACTAAAGAAAGGGAAAGAATGGGCCAAATTAGGAAATTGTATTTTGACTGCAAATCCCAACATGATCCTGATTATAGCAATAGTTAGCCAAATTTTTGCCCCTAAATGCCAACTAATCTGATTATCTTTTAAGCTCTCCAAAAGGAAGCCTTCTCCAAGACTCACATTCCTCCACAGCCAGCCCGCTTCCGCCTGTTCCACTGGTGGGCTAGGAGCCCCTCCTCACCCGCAATGGGCCGCGGTACACGTTCTCCCTCTGAGGACCTTTCCTGCCTCCCTCCCACCCTACGCCATCTTCCTCAGGACCTCCCACAAGGCCGGCACCTCTCCCTTCCTTTCAAATTCAGTTTATGCTGCACATTTGCACTGAGCCTTCTTTGCCTTCAATTGTCTTTTAATCTGAGCACACCTTACCTTTTCAACTAGATACCAAGCTCCCTGAAGACAAGCACAGAATTATCCTGGCACCAATGAAAAGACACTGGGAATAGAGAGGGACATGTGGATGAACATGTGAGTGACTGAAATGAAACAAAAACTGCCTGCAGGTTGGACCCCGACAAGGTGCAAGGTCACAGCCTCAAAGGGAAAGGAAGAAATGAACAGAGGCAGCGGCATTATCTTCTGTGATGGCATTTAACCCACAGACCAACACTGTTTCTGGGACTTTCCTATCACAGACTCCTGGGCCCCACCGCTCGAGATTCAGACTTTAGTCTGGAGTAGAGCTCAAGCATTTGCACACTCCCCAGCTCCTGGAAGATTCCAACACTGGAGGTTTAGGGTCCACACCAAGAGAAACACCACCTGCGAGCAGACGACAGGGCGGGATACTGAACACCCCCACATCTGGAAGACTAAGGAAGACTGTGTTCCTGGCTGGCATGTGGAGCCTAACTAGTGTTCTAGTGAATTCTATCTCTGTCACTGGAGGTGGGGTTGAACAGTAAGAAAACCCTTTGATACAACCAAAGGTAAATGTGAAGTGAAAAAACAAAATGCAGGTAGAATTCCCAGGGAGAGAAAAGCTGAACCCCACACACAGTTAAGGAAACCACACACAGCTCCTGACCTGGGGCCTTGTCCTATTTTCCTTATAACTTTACCCAGTGGGGTTTTTCTGTCCCTGGAACACCAACAATGAGATAAACTTCAGGGTGCAGCCTGGGTGTGCGGATGTGGTGTGTGCGCAAATGCACGTAGAGATTTAAAAAACTTTTTCAATAAAAAGGCTAACTACAGGACAGCAGAACCAGCAGGGTGATGCCAAGAGAACTGGCATTCTTACCACGACTAATGAAAACCCCGAGTCTCCGTCCTCCGCAACCCGGGGACAAAGGGGGCTTTGAGATGGTTGTGTGGAAGGAGGTGGGACTCATTCCAGCCCTTAGAGCTTCAGTTGAAGATAACAAACAGCCCAAGCCTGCCCAAGGACCCAGGCCGCCAAGCACCAGCCTGGGAACGCACGCTGGCCACCCGGGCCAGCCTACAGCTGTTTGTACATGTGATCCAATTTGGATTGGGAAGGCGAGTGCAAATAAATGGATTATCTTGAAGTTGTAAGAGCAAAACTCGCCGGGACAAAAAGTCACAAGAATAATAAAGTGGAAGGCCCTGAGCAGGGTCAACGGAGGCATGTTTCTCATGAACCGGTTCTGACCCAGTCTGCTCTGTGGACTCAAACATGACAAAACCGTGACTGACCACTTGACGGAAAGCACAGGCTCACCTGTGGGCAGAGGTTTGCTGAGTTCATCCCTGGCCGTGTGTGTGCACACGTGCATATCCATGTATATACAATCAACCAACCAAAAAATCACTCCGGAGATTATATGACAAAGAGCTGATTATCTCAACTTGGTTTAGAGCCTGTGAGGAAGAAAAGTGAGTAGTTCATAAAAAACAACCATCTTTCCCAAATCTAAGGTCAAACAAAAGCATACATTATCTAGAAAACACTGGTCTTCTATCTTAGGTCTCTCTCATCCCCCCTTCCCTAGAGACTGGATCCAACTCTGCCTCTTCACAATGACAATGACCGCCATTTAGTAAGCATATGGCATATGCTAAGGGCTGGAGATGCACAGTCTGGAATGGCCACCCCAGTCCTGGGGCAGGGACTGTCAGCCCATTTTAAAGATAGAGAAACTGAGGATTATACTCTAAGTGACTCAAAGACCACATCGCTACCAAGGAGGGACTCGGGATTTGAACCGAAGTCTGTCTGGGGTTGGTTACATTATATTGCACTGCCTCCACAAAGGAACATAAATACAGTCTCCAAAATCAACGTAGGTTCCCAGGAAGTGGGCAGCTGAGCCTGTGAGCACTTGTCGGGCCAGAGACAGAAGAACAACAGAAAGAAGAGGCCTGGTGGAACATTGGTAGCTTAGTCAAGAAAGTATTCCTCCTTTTACTCAGCTCAAAAGAGTTTATATGGCAGGTTAAGGAGGAATAATCCCCAATTCACAGGCTGCATATATGAAGGATGCCCCATATTACAGACAATGTCTGTGCATAAATCATAAGAAATAACAAAAATTTTGATAAAGATCAAACAGACATAACCAAAGACTAGGCTCAAACTTCACCTCCATTTATTACTTACTGATTCTGAGAAATGACGTGACTCATCTAGGATTCAGAGAATAACTTTGTTTTTTAAGTGAAGGGACTGAGGAGGGAATGGGTCAGGCAGAACCCCGGGCTAGGTTATCTCCTGTGGTTCCCTCCAGCAAGGAGGTTGATGAATGTAGTAACGAAGAAAAGGAACCCCACCCTCTGGCACCCCAGATTCCTAGGAACTCAGAAAAGTGATGAAAAACTAATTTTAATATTTCAGATGGCCTATAGAAAAGCATACATTTCACTGAGATAAGACTACACAGCAAATTAAATGATCAAGTTCAGTTGCTTTAATGTCTGCGTGGAAACCCTGTATCAGCAGCTCTGTTCCCAGGTCTTTGATTCACAGAAAATAACAACCAAATTGTCTTTAAGAAATGTGATTTATTCCCATGGTTGGGGAGGGGGTGCTAAATCAAAGGTATTGAGAAACTGGGAATGACCATTTATGAAAAATGTGGCTGAAGATGGGCTCTGGGGATGGGGTGGGAAGTGGGATTCGGAGCCCATCATTTAATCTCTAAATTAAAGTGATTCTCCTGCAGGAGCTTGTGATAGGATGTGTGAAGTATTTCAATAGCACCGGCAATTTCTGCAAACACTGTCCTGCTTTTCCCAGCTCTGAGCTGAGACAGGTAAGCTGTTCTCAGTGGCTTGGCAGTGTCGAATGTATAAACTGGCTGGGAAGAGGAAAGAAAAGCATTTTTATGTTGTTTATATGAAGATATATGACTTCTGGGAGGAAGGGAAGACAGTCAGTACAAAACCACAAGAGGAGAAAGCTAGAGACTTCCACTTGTTGCCAGAGCCATTCTCTGGTCAGCTCCGGATGACCTGATGGTGGGATCAGATAGTCCCAGAGGCCCCCCACAGAAGGTGAGATAAGATGAGACCTCCCAGCAGCTAAGCATCCTGGAAGTCAACCTCATGGAGGTTTGGGGTGCACCCTCTTTGTCTCCCACCTGCAAATCCAAGGGACTGCTTGGGGAGGCCAGGGAAGTGTCTTCCTTCCTAAAGCCACCACTCGTGCTCTTGGTCACTTCATTCCTCTGCCTAAAAAGCTCCATCCTTTTTGCTAATAAATGAAATCTGATTCTGCCCAAGACTCTGGAACTAACCACCTGTTTATAAGAAATACAGGGACAGAGGAACATGTGCAAAGACACCGCAGGGATCCAATCAACAGAACCATGAATGTGGACAGGTAACTACTTTCTTCAACAAATGAATGGCAAAAACAGAAAAAGGAGAAGGAAAGAGTAGAAGTCTAAGAATAAAAAGAGACTTAAAAAGCATCAACCAAATGCAATAGTATGGACCTTATTGGAATCATGACTCAAACATGTTAGCTGCTTTAAAGAAACTTATAAGACAACTGGAAAAATGTGACTAGTGACCAGATATTTGATTTATACAACCGAATTCATGCTTTTGTCTGTGGTAATGATATTGTGGTTATATATTTTTTAAAGTGTTCTCATCTTTGGAGATACATACAAACATATGTGCAGATCAGTTCTATGATGTCGGGAACTTTCTTTAAAATAATCCAATGGGGGAAACTTACAGAGAGGGTAGTGGGGAAACAAGATTAGCCAGGTATCGGCAAATGTCGAAGCTGGGGGAGAGCAGATTTATGTTCACATATGTTCAAAATTTTCAACAGCAGAAGATTTTAAAGCTAAAAGATGACTTCAATACATTTTTAAGTTTTTTATGACAAGAAAATTACAAAATTGTATCTTAAAAATAATCCTATTTAAAGTAACTCATTATATCTGTGTATATATTGACTTATGTATATATGGACAGATTTATCTATTTAATTTTATAGGCATAGGAAATCTTCTAGAAACATATATACCAAACTTTTAATTATTAATCCTGTTTTCTGGGGGAGGATGGGACTGAAGGGAGATTCTTTTTTTTTTTTTTGCATTATGTACTCCTGCATTGTTTTAATTTCTTCCATTAAGCATGTGTTACTTCTCAATTTATAAATGTCACATGGGAGTGGATACGGTGACTCCCTGGAGCCCCAAACTAGCTCTTGAGGCTCTGTATCCTGGGCCTTCATCCATAACACCAGGCTCAGCTCTGGACCGGCAGCCTGTCCTTGCCCTCAGACACTCCATTCCTGGGCCACCTCTGAGCCTTCTTCTACCAAATGCTCTCCTCCCATGCAACCTACCATCCAGACAGTCCTGCTGGATTACTTCAGGGTGCAAAGGTCTCCCCCTTCTGCAAGATGGCCAGGGCCTGACAACTCTGTGTCTCTGTGTCTGGATAGCACACTTTTAGAGCAAAACAGGCTAGAATCCATGTACTACTTGGGAGAGCTACTACATGGTTCGGGTAAGTGTGGGGTGCTCAACAAGGTGCCACGTTAGACTTCCTCACCTGTAAATGGACATACGGGTACTAACATCATTAGACTGCTGTAAGAAGTAGGGAAAGCAGAGCTCCCTGCACCTTTCTAATGCTCCTGTCTGGTCCCCCAAACAGCCCCACTGAGACTTGCAACTGCAAGCTTTAAGAGCATGGAAAAGGGACCTGAAAATCCAGTTGGAGCCATAAACTGGGAAGAACACTGCACTCAGGACTGCTCATTAGTTTAACTATTAGTCACAGAAATAAGGTGGTGGGGTCAGGAGGAGGAGCTCTGAAGGTCACACTCTGGACTCCCACTAGGTGGCAGTATTGTTTGCTCACCGTTATGCAAATTGAGGGGAGGGCCATGAGAAGGAGAAAACAAACATTTTTTTGAGACTGATACAAAGAACATTTGTATAGGAATTTCCTCATAATGCTGAGATAAAGATTAACTTAATATAATGCACCAACTTAGAAGAACATCCAGTAATACCAATTATGAAATCCCATCCAGGATCCCTTGGTCTCTCAGTAGGAGATGGGTAGAAATATTGGGAATAAATGGGGAAGGGTGAGAGTGGGTAGAGAGGACACTGAGTGGAAGTGGAGGTAACATCTCAAAGAGGGGACTCCAGTCAGGAGCGAGAACTTGCTATAAGTCCAAACTATGACTCAACCTTCCTCATCTGAAGAGAGACATGAATGTAACCAATGACAATGAGTCCTCCTGTCAAGCACTCCTAGAGAGCAGGTTCCATGGACTTAAGCGGCCAGGCATGTCCTCCTGGGAGGTCCAGAAAAACGTAATTGGAAGGTAAATGCCTCTCGGGATCCACCTTCCTAAAGCCATACTTTCTTCTTCATGTCCCGGTGTGCAAAACCTCACGCTGCTCCCTCACTGCCTCAGGACACAGTCTGAACTCCTCTGCCCGCTGGTGACAGAGTCATCGGCAACTGGTGTGAGCAACACCTACCAAGGTCCTCGGTGGACTTCCGAGAACACTGTATGACCCACCCTCACCCTTCTGCAATGTGGCCAGGGAAGGAAATGAAGCCCAAGAGATGAACTGACTGACTCCCCAAGCTGACCCTTCTCTCCAAAAAGACCATAGCTCCATGAGGACAGGGAAAATGTCACAGTTCAGCAGAAACACTGCAAGCCGAGGCTCTGGCAGGAGGAAATGCAAGGTAGTAATTAGGAATGTGGTCAGACTGGGTTTAAATCCCGATTCTACCCTGAGCTGTAGGACCTTGAGGGGATTACTTATCCACTCGGCACAAAAGTTCCTTCATCCATAAACAAGGAATAGTAACAGTACTTAAGGCATAGAGTTGTTAGTGAAGACTGAATATGGAGCATGTACAGTTCTGGAAGGGTGTTATGGTGATAGGGGCGCTAAGTTTTCTAGTCCTCGCTGAGGAGCCTGAGCGAGTCACGTTATCTCTTGGGCTTCATTTCTTTCAGAAGACTGAGAGTAGAAGATGGTGGGTTGTATAATGTGCCCTGAAGTCCTCCATGGCTCTGAAATTCCATGCCTCTCTGCAATGCTGCTGTCACATTCCCCACAAGATCTAGTATAAGGGGATGTGAATCCAGGGGCTGACTCCGCATACTAAAAACTAGCCTTCTATCAACACGCAGCTCAAACACTGCCATCTCAAGGTTTCCCCTGACCACCCCACTCCCACCCCATTCCTCTTCAACTAGGCTTGGTCCCACCTCCTTATGCTCTCATAACACACTATACTTTGCTTTTAATACATACCCCAAATGTCAACTGAATTATTAATTATGGATCGCAACCCCCACTTTGCAGATGAGCAAATGTAGGGTTTGGGAGCTTATATTATCCATCCGAGACCCACACCGCCAGTCAGTGGCAGACAAGATTCAAACCCTGGTCTATTTGAGCACAGAATCTGTAGGATCTCTTTTCTATACCCTCATATAGCTTATTATTGAATATATATAAAAGGACATTTATAACATGTTATATGAGTTATGAAGCATAACAGGAGGAATTCTAATGAACCTAACATCTGACCTAAAAAGTGGAAAGGAGCCTTGAAGCTGCCAGAGTGTGTCTCTCCGATGCCACCCTTCTGCCCTCCTCTGCCCCTCACGAGCCCCTGAATCTACATAGATTGTCTCTTGCTTATTGTCTCTTCTGCTTCACTCTGGATGGAAGTGAGATGTATTTACAGAAAAGGGCACGCAGTGATGGTGCCTGTGTGGCCAGGCCCAGATGAAGTACACGCAGCACCCAGAGGCCCCAGTGCCCCTTCCAGTCATGAGACCCTGCATTCTTCTCAGGGTCCATGCTGCTCCTGAGGACTCCGGGTTCTAACAAAGTGAAAATGTTCATCTTAAGGCTGGGATCTTTCACATACACAAGATCCTCAATCAGAAGAAAGGGTTGGCTTTCTGGGCTCTTGGAAAGAATTTGCTTGGAGAGTTCTGGTCCAGAAAAAACCTGATGTCACCTATGAAAGAAGGCCAGTGGGGACATACAGCCGTGGCAGGAGGCTGGTCTCCTCCTCCAGCAGCTTTTTCCAAGTTCCTGGAAAAATAGCTGGGCTTCTTTAAACAGAATCAGGGTGCAGTGGAGGAGAGCAGCGGGCAGAGTAGCGTCATTAAAGCCTCCTGTGTGGTTTTGATTAGATCATCTGAATTAATAGTTCTCACAGGCAGGCCTTGAGTATAAGCAAATAAGTCTGCAAACAGACCACCTACTGGAAAATACCGAGCTTGGTGTGGAGTCAAGAGTCAAGTCTCTTGAGGAAAAGCCAGCAAGATTATGTGGATGAGATCCTAGGCTTGGCCAGTATATTAGGAGGCCCCTAGAAAAGTCACCCTCAGTCCTTCACTTTGCAAGTTCCTGGTTATTGATTCTCTTCACAGAAGCAGTTTTGGGTCCTCTCACACCAGCTGGCTTATTGAGCAGGTGTGAGAACAAGTGCCAATGCTTGTAGGGGGTTCAAATGATGACATCTGACCCCTGACCTCAAGGAAAATGCCAAAGGAATGAATCAGAAAAAAGAGTACAGTGGGCCTGGCGGTCAAGAAAGAACGTCTTCCAGGAGAAGGAGTTGGGTGGGGAGGTTGGAACTAGGCCTTAAGAAGGGGCGGGGTCTCCATCAGACTGTCTCCTCTCTGAAGCTTCTCTATTCCGTCCCGTATCAGGTGCTGAATTCATTGTCTAATTAATATCTTGGAAGGCAGAATTATAACTCTGTAATACTCCATTGCCACATGAAATCCAAGAGCTGTAAGAGGAACTAGTTCGGTCCCACTGGGCTCTGTTACAATCCTGCCAATTTCTCCATAGCCCATGAGGACCCGAGGCTGAGGGAAGCGAAGCAGCGTGGGTCCCTTGGTACCGAGAGCCAGCAGGGATGACAGATGCCCTTAAATCACCATACAAAGCCTAAGTGAAGCCTTCCTGTCTCCATGGAAACTTCCCAAGCCTTGGTGAAAGGTGTACTCAATGTTCCTAATTATTCCCCTCCTAGTAGCCAGTGGCAGGGTTTTCCTGGCCAACATGGGCAAAAGGTATATCTACCATCAATGCTGTGAGCCAGCATCACCCAGGGCCTAGCTTGCTGTGTCCTACTCCTTCACAGTCAACGATGATGCTACTCCTGTCACAAAACCTAGTCATCTGGTGCCCCTCACACTACATGAACCATCAGTGGGCCACAGTGTCCACACTTCTTTCTCTGAATTTCAAAGGACACCTCATTAACATGTATATAGTCTTTTCCAAAATACCGACTGAGGAAACATCATAGCACATAGCTCATGGATTAAATTTATGTTCCTGTTTTGTGGCTGTATAATATTAGTAATTCTGTACAGTATACCTAATCTCCATAAGTAGAACAGAAACTCCTCGAGTGAAAACACAAATCCACCTTTCACTGAACCCTCATTGGCCCCCAACATGATCTGGACAGTGAGTCCTTCTAAAAGGTATGGGTGTACGCTCAGTCAGGGAGGCTTTCAAACCAGTTTCTCACTGGCACTCAGCAGCTGGAAGGATGTATTGGGGAGGAGCTTTTAGGAGGATGAAAACAGTAAGTTGGTCTCGATCCTGCCCCCTGCAGGTCCCTTCAGGGAAGCAACAGCTAAGCTTGACTGCAGAAGGGAGGGCCACAGTGGTGCCCTTCAGTAAGCAGCTGAAGCCTGCAGCTGCTTTTTTGTAACCTCCTGGCTTACGTTGGCTGGAACGTGGGAAGTACCAGAACCTGACTAATGAGCGCCGCCCAAGGCCTCACACAGGAAAGGAGGAAGGGCCAACCCACGTGATGCTGGGGGAGGGGAACAGAACCCAGAGGAGGTGAGCTCAGCATCAAGTCTGGTTCTCCACCCAGCTGGCAGGAACATCAGGGGCAAACAGCTAGGTTATCAGTGTTGTTTCCTCCAAGGACGTATTGGAAAGAGGCTTTGAGGCCACACGGACCTGAAGTGAAACCCAACTCAGTCTGAGTCGTTAGGGCCGTGGGCACGTCCATTTCTCTACTTTGAGTCTCACTCTTCTCCTGGGAAAGATGCAGACAGCATGAGATAATCCATGCACAATACAGCGTATGTTTCATGCACAGTACATGTGGAGTTATCTTCTGCTTTCTATGCTCATGTTAAGTTTTGATTAATCTCTAAAAAAATTGTTTTCTTCTAACATAAAACACTTGGACAGATCTTTATCTTGGCAGTAAAACACCAGGTTCTAGTCATGAGTCCCTCACTGACCTGATAATGTGATTTCATTCATTCATCAAATATTTATTGAAATGCCTACTATGTGCCAGGCACTGTTCTAGGTACTTGAGATGTACAGTGAACAGAAGAGGACTTGTAAAGCCTACGTGCTAGCTGCAAATAAAGTAAATTACATGATATTTTAGAACATGATAAGTAGTCTGGACAAAAGAATAGATGGTGGGGTAAGGAGGGTCAGGGTGGGGGAATGGTGACATTCAAGGCATGACTCCTTAGTGGGGCCACTGGAGCAAAGACTTAAAGGGAGACATTCAGATACCAGAAGTCATCCGGGCATAGAGAACAGCCAGAGCAAAGCCAAGAAAGCGCCGGCCTTTTCCAGGAGCAGCAAGGAGACCAGCAGAAGGAATCGGGAGGGAAATATGCAAAACGAAATCAGAGAGGTGGGGACTGGGTGCAGGGCTGCATAGGCTGCTATAAGGGTTTTGGTTTTCACCCAGGATGAGGACCCATCGTGGGGTTCCAAGCATAGGAATAACATCATCTAAGATCACGCTGGCAGGGACAGTGGGGAGACAGCAAGGATGGGAGCAGAGAGACCAAGCAGGAGGCCTCGACGTCACCCTGGCAGCAGACGGGGCTGCAGAGGTTCAGACGGCATGATGCAAGTGCAGAGAAGGGGTCCACTCCTGGATTTATGTCCTCCTTTGACCCTCAACTTTCCCAACCGGTAACAGTTACAGCATCCCCTTTCCACAGTCCGGGCAGGTATGAGAGTAAGTGGAGAACAACAACTACATGGAAATCTTTGAGACCACTTTGATTTAAAATGCCCCCGAAACTCACAGCAGTATGAAGAAACTTGCCAGCAGGGGAACCTCAGGAGCCTCAGATCCCACGTGCACTGCATGAAGGAGGGGGTGGACAACCCGCAAGGGGGCCCTCTTCCCACGGGTCTGCTCGCACGTGGGAGCTCACACTCACTCACACACACACAGAGTAGGAAGATGGCGATGTCTGGAGGGACACAGACCCGTCAGGAGCTTGGCTAGGACACTGTTTAACCATGTGACTAAGTGCAACTTATTTAAAGTTCATGAGACTCAGTTCCTCAAGAGCAAACAGGATAAAACATGGGCAGATGAGGTTTGGGGGACAATGACATGAATGGATGTGGGTAAAGTACCTGTCATAACACTTGGTACATAGCACAGTCTCAGTAAATCCTAGTTCCTTTCTTACTGCTAACTCCCCTTGGTAACCGAGCCCACCTTGAGAGGAGAAAGCTGTGGATTTTTCGGAATGCAGATGAATCCACTTGTGAATAACTGAGAAGCGTCTGCACTGTTGTTGTCCGACTATCCTGTTTCCCATGAATAAAAACAACTTCCTGCACCACACCCTGCTGGGCCAGCGTCGCTGTGCCTGTGTCAGCGTGATACCCTGGGCCTGGAGACGGCCTCAGGACTGGGAGGAGCAGGGCCAGGGGTCCAGGCCCAGGGAAAGGGTGTATCGGCTCTGGGGGCACGCAGCCTGGGCAGGCCCATCCGGAAGGGAATCAGAGTAAGAAAGACTGGACATCTTGGCTCGATTCATCTGTCAGGAGGCAGGAATGGAGGGCGGATGGTTGCCATGGGCCTGTGGCTTCAGAACACCTCCTTGGTGGAGGCCGCTCCTCGTCTTGCCCTGCTCTGTAGGATCTCACAAAATCCACACCTCACTCCTAACATTCAGCTCTTCCTAAGGCGGATAACCGTGAGTGGGCAGAAGGAGTACGGAGTACTTCGGGGCAACAGAAAGAGGACAGAAGAGATTGAGGGGGCGGGAGGACTCAGCGAGGAGAGAGAAAAGTGCACTCAGCCCCCGAAGTTGCACCAAGGTCCCGACCTACGTTCACAACTCAGCTCAACTCGCATTTAGGGAGCCCCTCCACGGGGGAGGCTGGAATCTGCAGGTGGCCTGGTGAGCCACCCTGCCAGGCCAGTGTCCCATCACCTCCCCATCTTCCCACGGCTCGTGAAGCAGCTGCTGAGAGACAGGATGCCTTGAAGCTGTGAGCCAGACGCAGGCCCTGACCACAAGGGTGGTCACCCCAAGGCACCCCCGCCAGGGCCAGCCCTGGAACTCCCAGGCAGACTGGCTTCCTGCAGCCCTCTGCCCCTCCCAAGAGGCCCCAGCAACTAGGGCAGCACAGGCGGGCCCCCCCAGATGAGTGGCAGTGGAGCAGAGGGAAGGACTCTGGGGCCCAACAGGCAGTTTCTATTTCTAACCTGACATGGAAGCCAGCAGCTGCTGGGGGATGACAGCAGCACACAGCTCTGCTGAGAGCCTCGCTCAGCGGGGAGGATGCTAAGGACCAGCCGGCCTGGCCTGCAAGCGGGGAGCCTCAGGCTTTCCACCCCCAAGGTACCTTCTCCTTCTCTGGGGCCTGGTGGCTCTGGGTGCAACAGGCCGGGCTCACTCAGGGCGCTCCCCACGGGGCCGGCATGCTCCAGCTGACTCCGGGAGAAAGAAACTGAGAAACTGGCCCTAGACTCCTGCAGGAAAAGCAGGGGCTCAGCATCTCAGGTCTCCTCCTCCCTGCCGTTTCTGAAGCACCATCATTCCCAAAAGCTTCTGCCCACTTGGGCACACTCCTCTGTAAAATTCAAGAACGATGGTGCCAACAGGGGCTGGAGCAGTCAGTTCATTCAAGCCCTAATCTTACAGGGGAGAAAAACAAGCCCTGGGGGGATAACTGGAGGCGGTGGGCCCAGTCATTAGCTTAGGAGTCAGGAAGCCTTGGATTCCAACTCTGCCCCTCCCCCACCCAGTGCCTACGAGTTCTATGAGCTTCTGTTTCCTCCTCTTCACGAGGACACTAACGTTGCACCTCCGCCAGACAGCTGCTGACCAGAGGCGTTGGCGTCTGTGACCTGCTCAACACAAGGCCAGGCACAGAGTGGTGACGGCCACTACCTTCATCATCATCTTCACGTAAGTCACACAGCTGGCCAGGAACAAGCCCGAATCCAGGTGTCTTTTGCCTGCCACTCCCTTGTTACCCACCCTCCTGCTGGTGGCAGTGACACAGCCCCTCTGGCTGGTCCCTCCGTGAGAGGAGGGCCGGGATTGGAGGGCAGCAGATCGTAGGAGCCAAGGCAGATCTTCTTGGATCCTGGTCACAAAAGACCCATTCAGAGGGGCTCCTGCTCAGAAAACCCCTCACAGGGTCTGTGCGACCAGTACCAAGGAAGCCCAAAGGGAAAGGGACAGAGTAGCCTGCGGGAGACTATTGGGCAGGGCTCTTTCCTTCTCAGGAGCAACAATGCTCCCCTCCTTCAGAAAGCCTTCCTAGGTTACACCACACCAGATACCTTCCCCAGCCACCAGCCCGCAGCATTCCATTCAAGTGAGCTTGACTCCAAACACCGTGCAGACAGGGCACTCCACAGGGCGTCACAGGGGCAGAACAGAGTCGGAGGTGCGGAACTGAGCCTCAGGCCGTGGCAGCCGCCCAGCTCACTTTACTTCTCGGCTCCTTTCCACACCAAGCGCGGAGGGACCACCTTCTTCTGGAGGGACCACCTTCTTCGGCTCACTCGCCCCTTCCCTGAACCGCCCTCCCTGATCGCCTTCCCCTCACAGAGTCTGTTCCTCGGAATCCACGGCTTGACTCTAAATGGTGCTGGGCACTAGGCAGATGCTCCACTCACGTTTCTTCATTCAACAACCTTTTGCTATGTACTTAACTCTGCCAAGCACGTGGGTCGGACATAGGAGGCAAGCTTCCTGAGGGAAGAGCCTGTTCTTCTCAGTCTCAAGTGTCCCCAACGAGCCTAGGACAATGCAGAGTGCCCAGAAGGTGATCAACAAGCTTTTTTTTTTAAGTGTCTAGTGAAAGTGATTGAGAAATAACAGAGCAAATTAACAAAATACACATTTTTTTGGTAGATATATCTACTGAATTTCCTTCTCACTGGGATCCTTGGAGGCAGATAGGAGAATCTCTCTCACCAGTTCCTCAAACTCTCTAGGCCCCACTACTTCCCTTTTCTCTTTCCCATAACTTTCTGTTTCCCTTTCTCCTTCAGTTACTCTGACTCGCCTTGCTTTTCCTTTGTTCTACAGCCTAATGAGGAAGCACTAAATTTGGCATCAGCACGTGTGTGTGCTAATTCTGACTCTACTACCCAAACTACCTGCCTAACCAGGGCTGAGCAAGCCACTCTCTGTAGGCATCAGTTTCTCCTTCTGTCAAATGGGGCTAATCATGTTTCCTAGAGCCACTGGGAGAATGAACAGTGTGAGAGGCTGCCCTTCCCGTCCAGTCCCTCCACCCATCTACAGCATGCTTTTGGAGGGTAGAGGGCCATGGCTTGATCCTCATGGCAACAACTGAAATGCTGTCCAGGAAGCTGATGTTACATACAAGATTCTAGCTCCTCCTCTCTGCTGCCAGCAACCTGTGCAAGACTTGGGATCCTAGGGAAAGGTTTCGGGGCAGGTGGGGGAGGGCGGAAGTGGACTGGTGACGTCTGGAGAGGAAGGGGATCGGCCTGCCTATCACTGGTCCTGGGCAGCTCCCCACAACACACACTTACAGAATCACCTCAATAAAGCCGCTCAGCTTCCCTTGTGTCTTAGGCAAGAGTGAAACCGGAACAAAAGTTCTGAGAGAAGACAAAGGAGGAGGAAGGGGAAGATAGCCAGGATTTAGTGCATGTCACAAAGGGCAGCTCTCAGCAAGAGGAAAAACCCGGGCCACAGAGCACAGGCTGCCCTGTGCCTGCAGGGAGAGGTCAACCTGGGGCCACCAGGTTCCCCATCTCTCTGGGGAGGGAGGTGGCAGCACCAGGGAGAAGGAACCTCTCATTAGCTGTCTGAGAAGCTCTTCCCCAGCCCACTGCTCGCAGCATCTGCCAGGAAAAAAAAAAAAAGATCTGCTTCATGCAAGCCCTCTATGAATAGATTCCACTTGTTCCTTTCCACTTTGCCGTCTTCCTGAGTCCTTCCCTGTGTTTTCCCTTCAGCTTCCAAATCCTCTAGGTCACCTCTACCTTTGCCAACACAGGGCAGGAAAGAACATCAGCCTGGGGAAGTCTGCAATGACCCACCTCTCCCACACCCTGCTCCTTATTCGCCAACAGGCTGCCCAAACACCGCTGCCACCGCTGCCCCCCTCCTCACTGAATTTGCGGGTCAGCTGATCCAGGCCTGGGGCACTCCAGCGCTAAGAGGACACTTGGGAAGAACAGCACAGAGCTTTCCAAGAGTCAGTCCCTAACGCACTCAAACTGGCCAGCCTAAACAATGGCCAAACTTAAATATTTTCCACCCACATTAAACGGCGCTATAATTCCTTAATGACTTCCTAAGAAAAGTGTAAAAAAAAAACCCCAAAACATTGTTTGTTTTGATTTGGTTGGACTTTTTCATTCTTGGTAAAGGATTTCATTGTCTCTGCATAGCAAGAAGCAGCCTGGATTTTTAGGAAGGAAGAAATAATTTTCTGTGGATGTGGCCAGTACTGCTGCCCTACACAGGTCGAGAGAGGGTGCAGTTGGAGAGCTGGCACGTCGGCCCCTGAGCTGCGCACTGTCCCAATTTCATCATCCACCTATGCAGCAAAGATAACCATAACTACAGGCTGCCTAAATCACAGGGTGTTTTTGAGGGTTTGGGCGCGGGACCAAGGCTGTGCCTGGTCCTCCTGTGTAGGTACGAAGCTAAAGCAGTCGTCCGAGGGCCAGGAAAGCAGGAACTCACGCTTCAGCCGGTCCCGGTGGCGCTGCAGAAGGGAGGGCATACAACTGGCGCCTCGGAATCTGTCCCAAATGCCGCAGTCTACGTGAGTGTGAATGTAACTCACACACACTACAGTCACTGTGAACGTGAAAACACTTAGGTAATACTCAGCCTCTGGAAACAAAAGAGCGACATCATGTCCCTAAAATAAAAAAGCCACAGGCAGTGTGTGTTTTCCAGACAGAGGAAGCAGGATTTCCACCTTGCCGATGCATCTGGATGGTCACTCCAGCCCGTGCCTGACAGCACAGTGCTTGGCCCCAGGGAGGAGAAGCAAGTCCTCGGCGGCAGTGGGGGCGGGGGTAGGGTAGCAGAACATTGCCCAGCACCGGGACAGCAGTCCCTGGGAGCGGGGTGGAGCCCACCCCAGGCCAATGCCTGGTATCCCCCCTACAAGAACCATCTAGGAAAGAGGCTATGGACACAGGGAAGCCGAGCATTTCAGAACCCTGACTTTTGCGGAATTGGAAATCCTTTGAGGTGGCTGTGCATGAACATCCACGTGGGCATCCGGGAGTGTGGATATGCGTGACTGAGTGACCGAGCCTGCGGTATGCATGTGTCTGTGGCAGCCGGACAAGAGCAAGGAACCGGAAGACTGGGACTACACATGCTCCCCCACCCCCCTACTTACTGCTTTACCCAGGGTGCTGGTGCCTGAGGATCTGGAGACAAGTACACATTTGGCCAAGGCTAAACATCCACAGGCTACTCTACAGTGGACTGATCCCGGATCCTCGGGATGACCCTACGTAGCAAAGCACACAGAAGTACTCACGTACTCACGCATGGAGTGAGAAGTACGTTCCATGCTAAAAGCAGACTGGTGCAAACCCGTAACAGAGAAAACAACTTACAAACTCGTGAAATAGAATCCCACATTCTGTATCACAGGCTAAACAAACTTAATGTCAGTGAGAAAGACACTAGTCTCCGGATGAAAAAAAAAGTTCTATTTCTGTTGCGGCCCAAGCTCCTACTCAGATGCCACGTCACTCACTCCAGTTCTACTCACCAGCAATTGTGCATGACTGTGTGTGCACGTACAACACTCAGATACACACACAGGTGCGTTCTAGGTACATATACATGTATACAGGTGCATGGGCACACACCCAAACATACACACAAATGCAGACATGCACAAACAGGTGCACACTCCTCCCGCTCCTGCCAAAGGGGAGGCAGCTATAAAACCTCACAAAGGAGTGGAAGAGCAAATGGCAACTGAAAAGTACCCATGAGGAGGAAGGAGGAAAAAGGCCCTTGAAACACAGCTTGACTCACAGACTTTGAGGCGCGAGGTGGGCGAGGATGAAAAGACCTTCATCGAGAGTGTACAAAGGAAGTCGGGGCAACAGCCGGGCCTCGCTGGCTCCCACACAGAACCACCCCAGCCAGACTCCAGATGATTAAAAATGAGCTGATCTGATTAGAGATTTTAAAATTTGGATTGATTGCGCAGTTCACCGACAAACAGGAACAAATCACTTAAATCTTGCCCCCAAGCTCTGCTGCCAGAAGAGCCCCGGATCTGCCGAACACGGAAACCAGGGTGGGAGGAGATGAATGTGTCAGCTGCAGAACAACCAGATGATCAATACACGTCTGTGGGTGAGTCCTGCCCTGGCCAAGTGGCCACAGAAAGATGTCCAGTCAGCTCCAGGCCCCCAGGAACCTACTGCCAAGTGACCATACAACGTTTGATGTAAGGAACAGCAGTCAATAAAAAGCAGTAAAATCTAGGTTACACTGCATGGTAAAGACCAGGATCGCCGCGGATATTCCGAGAAGAGGCAGATTACTAGAGGTCTGTGAAGGACCCAGAGGATCAGGATAAACGTCCATTCTCTTGTCCATCTCTCTGGCCCACTGTTCCAGTGGGGACCCCGGTAAGAAAGAAAACGGTCTAGTATTATCTCCCAGCCTTGACTGTACCCTTGTAACTCTCCCCCGTCCACCTATCCCTCTCGCCAGCTGTTACTTAAGTTTTGATGGAAGGAAACAACAAAATGTCTTTCATCTCTCAATCCAATTAGAACCTAATTAGTGCCATGAAAGGCGCCCAAGGAATGAGATGCGGTACGATTCCAAACCGTTCTTTCCAAAACCCTCCACGTGGGACAAACACCTAGACCGTGTCACTTGGAGACAATCAGATGCCCCGTCCCTGCAGATAATGAGAGCCAAGCCAGGACAGAACCAAGGTGAAAAGCACTCCCAGCATGCACCCTCAGCAATGGAACTGCTTTTTGAGGTTCTTTATTATTTTGACTTTTTCCCCATTAATGAAATTGTCAAATTCTTCAGAGGTTGTGTCTATTAACCAGAAAACATCTGGGTGAAAAAGGCATAAAAACCGTGGCCATTGCAGAAGTGCCGCCCATAGTCTCAGACATCTGGGCCCAAGGAGCCATCTCCAAGACTGGCCAGTGTTTTTGCCTCTCCCCAGGGCTCCGGGACCACTGCCAAGGAGCAGCTCCTCTCCAGGAAGCTGCTGGAGACTCAGCTCTCAGGGTTTCATCTCCTCTGCTTGTACTAGGCTAAATTTTGCCCTCTGGGGCATTTTCAGACGAATGCCCTATTCCCACAAATGTTTTCTATCCCTTGGTGTTTCTAGTTCACAAGCAAACACCTGTGACACCTTCCAGGGAGGGACAAGAGATGTCCTCAACTCCTAAAATACAGCCCTAAGTTTGCGTCCAGTAAGGAATGTAACTCACGGATCCTTCCCAGTGCACACCCACAGCAGACTGACAGCAAGTCCATGGAAGGTGTGCTGAGGGTGCAGGCACCTTCTTTGTAAAGCTATTCCTTTGATCCTTAATAGAACCCTCGGGCAATGATTAGAGAAAAGGTGTGGCTCAGTAGTTTGAGTGTGCAGGATTATAAAATTCTTCTGTACATAAAACCTTCAGTATTACAAAGCCTCTACCAGAGTCTCCCTGTATAAACTCTCTCTGCAATAGGAACCTGGTTGATTATATACTCACTTTCTACTTAAACGCCCTCAGAATGAGAAGAGGCAGGAAGATCAAGACTCAGATAAGCAGAACAAGGTTGCTGAGACTATACGTATTTCTGACATCAACACTCCCACATTCTGACAGTGCTCAGAAATGCCCGTTAAGAGGTTGATTAAAAGTGATATTGTTGTGCAAACTTTTTCCTCTCTTGTTCCTTTAAAGAAAAATTCACAAAGAGCATCAATGTATTGAGTTAGGAAGTTGGGCTGATTTCTCCCTACCCTCCTTCCAGGAGAATGTTTGAGAAAACTGTTGCCTCCATATTATTTTTGCAGAGCCCTTCAAAGTAAAAAGTGCGTCTACCTCCACAGGAGGCAAACGTGAAGTCCGAAACGTGTCAGGGCCATGCCATTGTCCCAAGTTTCCTCACAGGAAGTCAGACTCTTCTTTTGTCCCATCATTAGCAACGTGAATGACAGTGGAACAGGCACCTAGTGGTGCCCTAGCCCTACACACATGTAAGTGGAATGCTCCTAGCCCTAACCGAAAAAACACCCCCACCCATTAGCTCACCTGAGGGTCCAAAGTGCCCGCTGTTCAGGTTTATTATTGAGGGTTCAGCAGTTATACCTCAGGCTCATTTTATTAATCTGATTTGTTATCAAACTTTTTTTTATAACCCCTCCTCTGCCTTTCTCTGTATCTCCATTAATTCACTAGAAATGTCTCTGATCTTAATCAAGGAGAAGAGCTGCAGGCTGCAGGAAAAGAAGAGAACAGAACCAAACTGCCAATGGCCACAGGTCTTTCCACTTAACTGAGAAAGCGCTAGATTGGCCTGGTACGTGATTCTTCCTTCAGAACTGACAGAGATCTACACGGCACCATGAACTAAAAAGTTAATCAAACATCGTGTGTGAGTCCTTCACATTAATAACCAACTTCCTCTTTTCTTTACCCAGCTGACTGTCTGGGCCTGCAGTTGTGAGGTGAACAGGAAACTTCATTGACCAAGAAGCCCACAGACCTACACATTTCCATTCACTGCAGCTCAACACTGCAAATCCCCATTAACACAGACAACCTTGAGTACCTGCTGGCAACATGAGGGGACCGCTCTGCGTGCCTGAGTCCTGGAAGAATCTCTCCCTTTGCCAGTTCCTATCTAAGTTTCCCAATTGCCACCTGAAGGTAGGGGTGAGGGCAAGGAGGGCAGGTTGGAAACAACTTCTGGACTTGCAAGTTCATTACAATAATGTCCTTAGTTCTTTCAGCTACTCACATTTACCCAATGTCATTCCCTTTTCCTAAACCTGGTCAAGACTAGCTCTCCTGGCTGGAAGTGGTAGAAGGGTGGGGGGACAGGAAAAAGGGGGATTTGAAATCCCCTTCTGTGCAGCAATGCTTGATGCTCTAAAAGGCAAAATCTGCCAAGAGCCCAGTTCTAGGAAGCAGCTCTGGGGACAGCCAGGATCCTGATGGGTGGTCTCATCTTTGGGCCTGGGGTGTGGAGGTCAACAGTCCAGAGTTCTATTTCCAGCACCATCAAAACTTCAGCCAAGATACTTGACCTCATTTCATAAGACACGGCCCCCAAATGAAAGGGAGAAGGGGAGGGTGAAGAGCAATGCAGAAGGGATGACTGCAGCGGGCAGAGAGACGCTTGGTACCGAACGAAGACCCCGGGAAGCAAACCACAAAAGGCGCTGTCACACAGCACGGGGGCCCTGTAGGGACGAGGAGAGTTTGAAAATGAGGCCACTTTGGAACTGGTTACCCTGTGGCTTTGATGCACCGGTAGTTCAAATGAAGGATCTCCTCAGAATTCTATCCACAAGGCACACCTGAGAACCCAACCCAGATATTCAATAGGCCTTGGCCATCATTGCAGGTTTCGATAAACACTGTTTTTGTTGTCAATAAAACTTCCTCAGAAAGCTTAATTTCCAGGCTTACTCATCATGTGAGTTCTTTTTAAAAAATGAAGAAAAAGAACTGAAGAATTAAGTAAAAATTAATGAGAAGCACATGGCTAAATTTCTCTTAAAGTTATACATGGCTCAAGAACATATTAAGGGCAAAGCCTTGCCTTCATCCAGGCCTGAGGATTTGCAGAGAACAAGGTCTGTGTCAGTAGGTGGGTTTTGAGGGTCTGGCTTCTAGAACTGCCCTATGCCAAGGCCACAGAGAGGAAGGCTCATAGCTCAGTGGGGTCTAGGTGCCTAGGGACCTTTGCTCCAGATGGCAAAGACAGACCCAAGGTCGCTTTGTCTCTCAGGCCTTCAAGTCAAAGCGTTTTGCAAGATATAAGAGCAAGAGCACAAAGAATAAAGGGAGGAATTATAAATATTTCCAATCTATCATTTTAATGTTTGTTTTTTGAACATAATCTAATTCATCTCTAACAGAATAGATGGCAATGTCTCCCCACTGCAAAGATAACAGTAGCCCCCTACCTTTAGCCCCAGGCATGGAAGTAATAACTTAAATTTATTTCTAGGTGGATTTACTAAATGAATGGCTGAACTTTCTCAGCTTTTACAGTAACCAGGAAACAGATAAAGAGAAATTTGGAACATTGAGACCTGCTGTCATCTCCCTCTTTCGCTCAACCTCACGTCACAATTTCCCTGGCCGTGACCGTCACACTACACACGCGTGAGCTGCAAGCACTAACTGTCATGCACACGTCATACAATCACGCCTGAAGACCGAATCTTCATTGCGACCAAAGCCAGTCAGCAGATAAATTAGTTCATTATTTAATTATTCCTTAAATAGGTCCCTTTTTGGCTTTTATTGTCAACCATAATCATGGTTTTCTTTCTTTGAAATAAAATCTTCTGCCTTCATTTACAAGCTCTTAGTAGAACATGTGCTTGAATTTCCTCAAGAGGATTAGAATTTCACCCATCTTGTATTACGCGGTTGCAACAGATGTGGGCCAATAGTTTCCCCTATCGACATTCACACGAGTGGGCTTTGCCTTAAGAAATTCAAAATAAGAAAAGCGGTACTTAAAAAGTGGATAAATTAAAGATGACTACTGTTGGCATGGAGGGACCCCGGGTTCCTCCAGAGACTCACCAATAACAAGAACTCCCGGGGAGAGCACTACCTTCAGCCCGATGGTGGGCGCCCACAGCATTTCTGGAGCATGATTTCAACAATAGTCTAAAGCATCTGCACTGAAGGAATCACACTTCACAACCACAAAGTCTCCTTCTAGTTATGAAACGCTATGATTTGATATTAAACATCAGAACCACCCTAAAACATAAGCAAGATGGGAGTATAATGGGAGTGTAGGGGGAGAACGGAGTTAATTAAGAGGAGTTCAGATATAAGTGGAGAAATCCCAAGCGTGCGGCCAAGCACCCACCAAAACCAGCAATACACACTTCCAATCTGTTCACCGTAGTCTGGGGTTCTTTCAAAAAGGTTGTATAACTTTTCCTTCCACTGTGATAGAGACCCTATTGCTGGCCTTTCTCCTCGCCGATAAAAGCAGCAGATCAAACTGTGTACACGATCTCTTAGGTCTTTCCTGACTGTAGGGCTCACCTGGTCTGGGCAGGAGGGTGGGTGACAAGAGACCAGGGACCCCTGACACCCGAAGCGGCGTGAGGGGGTGCTACCAGGGGAGGCTGGAGAGTCACCCCTAGACTGGATATGACAGATCCAAATGCTGAAACTTTCAAAGAAAAGGAAAATCCGTGAGGGCTGAGGTTGTTTTGAGAGGACTTCAGGAGAGAGAGATGGGACACAGCCGAAACCTGGACACTTCCTGCACTTGGCCCTGTAGTGCCAGGTCTGGGTTCAAATGATGGGGATGAGGAAGGTTATGAAAACATTTCAGCCCCTGCCCTTTGGCATAAGCTTGGGCACAATCTTCCACCAGACAGTTGTCTACCATTTCGTGCCACAAGGGTTCCTTTCTATCTGAGGAGGGAACACCTCTCCCGTGCACAGCCCCAAGACAAAGCACATTGAGACGGCCAGGGCCCAAAGAAGGACCACCTCGAGGAGGCAGGGCTTTCTCCCAGGATAACTTTGGCCACTCTGGGCCTTAGAGCCTGGGGGCCTCCCACAGCACAGGGACTTCCTCTCCTGGTCCTGCCGCTCCCCCATCTGTAACATGGGCTAATGGGTGTCTGGTAGATTGTTGTGTAGATAATAGGGCATCCACTTACAGCACTCAGTGAGCACGCATAAGTGGTAGCTACTGTACTGATGGGAGAAATTGAAGGCATCGGCACGATCTCAGGTATGCGGGCCCAGGGGAGACCCCACAAGGTATCTCTCAGACATCTACCTTCTTTGCCTTCGCAGGCCAGTGCTTCTAAAGAGAACCAAACGTAAGAGGCCGAGTTGATCCCACTGACAATACTGTCCTTAAAAGCTCCTGAGAATACAGGAGAGCCCTGGCGTTCTGCAAGGAGCCTCCTTTTGGAGCCTCTGAAAGCCCCCAGCTCATCTCATCCCACCCCACTGACAAAGGTCAGATGGGAGCGAGAGAGAGACTGAGCAGGGGCAAAGGCAGGAATTCAGCATAAGCCGAAGTTATTCAGCAGGTCACCAGCTTTCCCAGCACAGTGGGTCCCACTGGCATCTGGCAGTGTCCCCAGATGCACAATCTCTTCCCACAGGAATAAATGCACCCTCAGTCCAAAGGCAGCCGACATCCCCAATCCGTCAGAAGGTGCTTGACAAAATGCTTTCTTCTTTCTCCACTGATGAGAGTGAAAATCTTAATGTGCTTGTAAAATATTTCTGATATGATACAGTGACAGTGGCCCATGACAGCCATTCCCCTGGAGAGTGGCTGGAGAGGGTGGAGTGCCGACCAGGGCCCCAGGTGAGTGAGTGGAATGGAAACGTGAACCGGGACTGACCGTCCATCATCAACCCTGACTGCAGTATCCCCTGATGGTTAGCAGGAGCTTGCTGGGTGGTCCTGAAGGAAAAGTGGACTTGAAAAACAAAGAGACCTGGACTCTGCTTTTATGACTCTTAGAAGGGACTGATGGGATGCAGATAATGCTGGCTGAACCAGAAAGGGTGAGACGGGATGGGACTCTGGGGATAGAATATGGCAGCGTGAGGCCCAGAAGAAGAGCCTCTGAGATCAGATAGGGAAGTGATCTCATATACAGTGAAAGGCCAAGGACTTGCAGGAGGGCCCAGGACAAGCTTGGAACAGAAGACCCTGGCCAGAGAGAAGGGGCAGGGGAAGCGGGAGGGGAGAGGGAAAGACCCATGGCCAGGGATTTGATGGGGAGCCAAGACTCGGTCCACCAGACTCAAAGTGAGGCCAGCTGGAACCTTCCCCCGACTGGAGGCTTCAGAGTGATTCTAAATCTACACAAGCCTCAGGCTCCCCAGCAAAATGGAGATAATAATAGCACAGACTTCCAGAAGTTGTGAGGATGACGTAAATATAATGTAGGTAAAGTGCTTGGGACAAGAATACTCAACAAATGGCAGCTATTGATAGTATTAAGAGTTGCAAAGCCACCTATGATCAGAATCTTTTCTGATGTTGGATTTTGTTATTGTTTTTAAGGAAGACTACCCTTTCTAGACTTCAAACTGCTTGAGAACTTGTCAGGGACAAGAGCAGGTATTTAAAGTCTCAATTAACATAGACCATGGAAGAGGGTCCTAAGGGGTGCTGGTGATAGAGGCAAGACCAGCCCTGGACTCTGGAACCAGACGTGTGTTTCCTTTTATGCCCTTGGCCGCCAGAACCCTCAGCACCCAGTCTGATACCCAGACAGGGTAATTACAGGTTGGAGAGTGGGAACCCAGAGCGGGAACACGTACATCCCTCTCCCGAGTATAATCTCATCAGGGTCAAGAAGGCTTGCCGTCTGGATTTCCACCAGAAGGGCTGCATGGGGTTCCTCCTCCACGTACTCTTCTAGTGAGTGATTCTAAGTTCATTTTGCTTCAAGTCAGAGTCCCCAAAAGCCACATAACTGGATCTTGCCAGTTTAGCCACTGGCCCAATTATCTTCATCATGTCACACCGCAGTGTTCAATCCTCCACATTTATCAAGGCTTTTGTTGCCGATGAATTGATGTCCATTACGCCCCTGTGTCCTCTGTGTAAACTCCCACATGAGAAAATGATTTTAGAAAAATGTGGCAAGAAGAAATCTGCCTCCCCTGAAGAGCTGGTAGATTTTTCCCTTTCTGATCAAGAGAGCTGTGTAATTAACCTGGTTTTCATCTCCTGGATGCCAAGAAGTTCAAAACCAGCGCCGTGCTCAATCAGAGGCAATAGATTAGCCAATTTCTTTCCATTTGTGGCCTCAACTTCCTATTTATGTTTGTTAACCTTCTTGTATAAGGTGCTTCCATCCTTTGAAGACAAAGGCAGGTTGAGAATCAAGGAAAAGCAAAACATTCTATCCCTGATATCTTCACAGTTTCTCACACGGCCTTCTCCAGGAACCCTTCCTGACCAGCCCCCGTCCCCGGTGACCTCTGCCTCCCACAACTGTTACGCTGTTACGGCGGCCGCCCCTTCAGTGCTGCTCTTCCAAATGCATCCTCTTACGTGTGCATAGGTTGCTCTCCCTAACTAGCTCCTCAGCTAGGACTCAAGGGCTGTGTCCTATGCTTTTCAGTACGTACCTCCCGTAGAATCTAACCACAGCCACACATTCGGGACTAAAAGAATATCAGGTGCTGTGCAGATCACCCAGCACAGAAACTGTGAGCAACCTAACCCAGGATCTCCCCCAGACCGTCCTCCACCTGCCCCGCCCCCACCTCCACACGCCGGACTCCAGCATCCACTCAAACAGCACATCACGCCACGCAAGGATGATCCCTGAGAGTGCTTTTAGAAGATTACTCACCCACACTGACTAGCTATTTCTGTCTTACTCCTGAGAGCATAAGCAAAACGCTTCTATACTTAAACGAGTGTAATAACTGACATTTCAGATTAGAGCTAAGAGGAGGTCTGCCCTTAAAGAGATGGCGTTAATTGCTGAACTTGAGGAACAACAGGCGTCTCCCAGCCGCTGCCGCCCCTGCTTCCCCAAGGAGCCCAGGTGTGAGGGCAGAGGCCCAGCCTCCCAGGGGCTGAGCAGCATGGAAGCCTCGTGGCAGCTCCTGGCTGACCCGGGCTCCTTCCCGGCCCTGCGCAGACACAGATAAATCAGTGCCATCTGCCTGGCTCCTCTTCTGACACGTGTCAGCTCCTCTCCCAGCCTCCACGCCCCCTCAGCCTAATGTGCTCCGTATGCACAGAACCTGGAGTCAGCTCCCTTTCAAAATGGAACGACTCATGACATATTAAAATGATGACCCCACACACCACTCATTTGGCATTTACCAGCACTGCTTTGTTCCGGCACATTCGTTCCCTGCGTGTGTCTAGAGCAGGGGTTCTCAAATGCAGGGCCTGGGCAGGAGAGAGTTTGGAACGTCATATTCAAAGTCACCTTTAAATAACCGAATTCACTTTGTCATTTCAAAGAGCATGTGGGGGCAGGACATGCCTAAGACTCAAAAAGCAGGAGCTTTAATAAAAGGAGGGGAACAAAAACTTGTATGTAAATGCTCACAGCACCATTATTCATAGTAGCCCAAAGGTGGAAACAATTCAAATATCCAACTGGCGAACCGATAAACAGAATGTGTTATATATATCCAAACAATGGAAGATTATTTAACCGTACATGTTACCGCATGGATGAACTTCAAAACTAATATACCAAATGAAAGAAACCAGATGCAAAAGGCCACCTATTGTATGATTCCATTTATATGAAATGTCCAGATTAGGCCAATCCAAAGAAATGCAAAGCAGATCGGTGGTTGCCAGGGGATGGAAGACAGGGCAATGGGGCATGATCGCTAATGGGGATGAGCGTTCTTTTTGGGGTGATAAAGTGTCCTAGAAATTGATTGAGGTGTTGGCTGTACAATTCTGTACAGCCAACTAAGAACCAATGAACTGCACACTTTAAATTAATGCATTGTACGGTGGATGAATTATATCTCAAAAAAGCTGTTATAAAAAAGGTCAAGAGGGGGTTCAGCAACACTGCCCTAGAGCTGAAGGGTGGGAAGGAGAGTCTCCTCTTAGAATTCATAACAGTGAGCACAGGCCCCAGTACAAGTAGGTGTTCGAATCCCTGCCCACCAGGGCACTAACTCACAAACAGAAAGGGGTGATTTGCATTTCTACACGTCAGTGCGGCCCTGTTGCCCAAGGCCGCTGTCCCCCCTCTTTCCTCTGGAGGCTTTGCACCCTTCCCCTCCTTACCTTACAGCTCTGACATGCTCCCCACAGTCCCTTCACCACATCACTCCCTTGATCAGGACACCACACGGGACTCCCCACGGAGCCATGTCACTTTCAGGCAGATGGACTTCTGAGGCGCACAAACCCCACAACTTACAGGTGAGGAGACCGAGGCCTGAAGACACTAAGTGATGCATCCCAGGACACAGACTGGTAAGTCTTCCGGTCAACAAACATTTATTGAGCCTCTACTACATTCCAGGACGTGCTCAGGCGCAGAGGATACAGTGGTAGACAAAACGTGGTCTCTGTGGAGTTTACATTCTAGTGGGGGGAAGGAAATTAAGCAAATAAATAGATACATATCTCTGCTATTTTCAGCATGGTGCGGTGAGCAAAGGCCTCTCCAACGGGGTGATATCTGAGCAGAGACCTGACGTCTGGGGGGATGTGAGGGACAACAGGCGCTACCAAGCGCCTGATATTCTTTTAGTCCTAACATGTGACTGTGGTTAGATTTCATGGGAGGTACTAAAAAGTACCAGAGGACATCTCCAGGAAGAGTTTTCCAGGCAGCGCTGTCCCGACAAGTGCAAAGGCCCTCAGCAGGAAGGGTGCGGAGCAGGTCTTGCTGATGGACTCCCCCTGCTGTACCCACGGCTTGTACCCCGGTGACCCTGGCACTCTGAGGCCTGCCCGATAGTACATAAATAATAATGATAATAATGGCATCGGCAATAACATCTATTGAATACTTAGTTTATGCCAGGCATTGTTCTAAATACATTTCCTATTCAGTGTGGGGCAAAAGTGGGTTTACAGTTGTTCATATGGGAAATAATAAATAATAATACAAGAATAAACTCTGTGTTTTGCATATTCACAATTGTAAGAAGTCTACCTTCGCCCCATTCTATATTAACTCACTTAATGTTTACTATAAGCCTGTGAGATATGGACTATTCCTATTCCCATTTTTCAGATGATAAAAGTGAGGCACAGAGAAATGAGGTAATTGATCCAAAGATTGCCCATTTTCTAAGTGGTGTAGCCAGGACACACAGCCAGGCAGTTTGGACCCATCCCCCAGGCCCTGACCACCAGCCCATCCAGCCTTGGTTCTGGATAGTAGCCCTTTTCATATGGCACCCTCAGCCTTCCCTGCGCCTGCCTCCCCCTTTGTCTTCCAACACACAGCTTGTTGATTTCTCTTTTAGGCCTTGCTCATCTGGCACCTCCCTGCACCTAATGTTCTCTCCACCCAGCGAACTCGCCTCTGACCCTACAACCACCTAGAGCTTTAACGTGACTAGTACTCAAAGGCAGTTCCTTTCACCCAGGTGCACCTCGTGTTCAGTTTTAACAGAGGCTCTTCCTTGCCATCCTAAGCTCCTCGAGGTTGTCCACTTTGTCTTCTCTCGTTTCCCTTGAAATGTATTAACTCTCATTCAGGGATGGGAATGTAGGAAGTTTGCAGTAATGGTGCGTTTAATTGAACTGCATGAAATCACTCAATCACCACTTTTATTTGTTTTAACAGCTTTATTAAAGTATAATTAACAGACAACAAACTGAACACGTTTCAGTGGTAAACTGATAAGTTTTGACATACATAGACACCTGTAAAATCATTACTATAATCAAAATAATGAACACATTCTTCAGCCCCTGAAGTCTCCTCCAACGTCTCTGTACCCTCCTCCTTCCTGCCCTCCCCACAGCCTCCTTCCCAGGGCAGCCACTGCTCGCCCTCGCTCCCTCCAGATCAGTTCGAGTTTTCAAGAATTTTATAAGAGTGGGATCATATAGCATGTTTATTTTTTAATCTAGCTTTTTTCACTTTAAATAATTATTTTGAGACTCATCTACTCATTCTTCTTTATTGCTAAATAGTGCTCCATTGTATGGATATACCGCCATGTGTTTATCCATTCATCTCTTGATGGACATTTGAGTTCCTCCCAGTTTTTGGCTACCACAAATAAAGCTGATAAGAACATATCTGTATAAGACTTTGTATGGACACATGCTTTTCTTTATCTTGGGTAAACACCTAGAAGTGGAATGCCTGGGTCACATGGTAAGTTTATGTTTAATTTTTTTAAGGAACTGCCAAACTATTTTCCAAAGTAATTGTATAATTACCATTTTTCTAACCCTGAAACTTTGCACTTTTCTATCTTCTCCAGCCCATCCCAGTATTTCTTTTCCAGCTAAACCACCAGAGCCTGCAGGCAGGAGCCCCTTAATCCTGTTCTTCCTCTCTTCTCCATTATCTGGTTGGTATTTGGGGACATGGCCTTTTGAAGTCCAAGGACGTAGAAAATAGGGTGGATTTCCATCTGTTAAGCAAATGTTTATCTCTGTCTTAACCAGATTCATCCCCATAAGCCTCAGCCGGAACTGGAGTGAGCATCATGTTTTAAGAATTTGTAGCCACCCCTCCCTATGGTCAGTCTATACAGTTCTTGGCAGTTCACTGTGTGTCTAGTCAACGCCCAGAAGCCAGTGGTTGCAAACTCATTAGCCACACCCACACCTTTTTATTATACCCAGCAGTGGAGGTTCAAAATCTCCTGTGATCTTCCCAACACCAAAACTCCTCCCCCTTCTCTTCCCCTCCCCCCTTCTCCTTCTCTCCACCTTCCTCATTTCTCCCCATGCCAGTCAGCTCCAACCTCCTTCAGGACGGTTCTCCTGATGACTGTTTGAGCCATTTCTTTATATGCAACAGAGAAGGCTTGCATTTCATGGGGCAACTAGATTTGAGTCCCTGCTAATATGTGTAGAACACAGTGCCAGGGGCTAAAGGGGATGGAAAAAAAGGTAAATGCCGTACTCATATACCATGAAGTCCAGAGCAAGGGTGAGATATGGTTAAAATGAAAATACTTCTAAATGGCCTGGTAATTGCCATTAGAAATTTGAGCTAAATATAGTGGGGTTGGCCAGGCAGGAAAAGGAGAGGAGCAGAAGAGTTTCTCAGCAAAACAGCCACCATGAGCAGTCACTTTAGAATGAAGCCCCTTATCTTGAGAAGGTTAGGGGGCTCAAGACATTCAAGAGCAACTCAGATTTGGTTTTGCACTCTCTGCTTAAAACCTACCTCACCACAAAGACACCTCCCTTCCCTCCATTTCCTGGGCTGCGGTCGTGCACCGCTGTCCATATGGAAAATAATACAATACTTAATAAATAATAATATAAGAGTAAACTGTGTTTCGAATACTTACAACTGGAAAGCTACATTTGCCCCACCCTATATTTGCTGCACATTTATTAAGTGCCGTTGTGTACCAAAGAACATGATGGTCACCACCCCTGAGGATCTTCCAGTCCAGAGAAAGACAGGACAAGGTGCCCTGATGGAGCATGCCGGGGAGCACAGCAGATGCGCACAGAGGGCTGTCAGGGGGCCAGGGAGGCAACCCCGGGGACTATGCTGGGCTGAAACCAGGCAATCAACCAAGCATTCTGCCCTCTCTTCCAGACGCTCCTTGCTGGGTCACTCAGGGCATCTCCATACATAGTGTTGCTGCTCCCCTGCCTTGAACTAGTGGTGGAAATATCCCGGAAGCCCCTGACAATCAGGTCCCTGTCCAGGAAAGTCCTCCCCTCCTGGCAGCCCTGTGATCCCATCCTCAGCCCAGCTTGAAGTTGGCAGCCCCTCTTAGCACCGCATTGAGGGCCATATGGCAGTACAGCTGATGCTGCATGACGCAGGACAGCTTTGCTTTCCAATCCACGTCAGCCCCAGCCACGGGTACACTGTGGCATTTAAATGGCAGCAAGGGACCTCCGATTAGGATAGGGAAGCTAAATTAGAAGCCTGTAACATGTTTGAAACAGCTACGTGAAGGATGAGCATGGAGGCAGGGCTGTGAGGGGGCCGGGGACAGCACACTGATATTTATTTATCATACTGCAGGCAGGAAACCAGGCCACCCAAGGGGACTAGGTGTGTGTGTGTGAGTTCTCAGAGACGGGAGCTTGAAGGAATATTTTCCTTCTGCACAGCCTGGATGGAGGCCGATTACTAACAGAGGGAGACAGGAAAGCCCATGGAGAATAAAACACATATCCCAGACACTCTAGAACACTCACAGCCAAAAGTTCTCAAGGCCAGGAACTCCTTTTCCAACCCCGGGCAACTCAGCTGCTTTATAAACATATTCTAGCAGATAACACACTCCCACACGAAGCAACGCACTGATCTAGAAGTCACACACCTGGTCTTCTTGCCTCTGCAGATCGAAGAGAAGAGAAGAAAAGAAAGTAAAAGCATCTGCGCAGACGGCAGAAATATCTCTGAGCCCTTGCCTTGCACCAGAATTCACACTCTTCTCACAGGCCCTCACTCAAAGCCCACCTTCCACTATTACAGATGCATTTATTTCATCGGCTTGGCGGAACTCACTGCAGATCTCCCAGCCCCTAAAAGAGAAAATTCAAAGGGAAAGGCGCCTCACAGTCAAAGGTCGGGCAGGGGTAGAACTTTTTTTCATCCCAATTCAACTGGAAAGATGTTTTGAACAACTGGGGGAATGTAAGTATGGTTTGAGTCTCACGATACCGAGGAATTACTGTTGATTTGTTAGTTGTGATAATGGCCTGGTGGTTATGCAAGAAATGTCTTTATTTTTTTAGAGATGCAGTCGGAAATATTTGGGAGAAGAATGTTATGATGTCTGGAATTGGCTTTAGAATACTTCTGCAAAATGAAGAAAAATGTTAAAAATCTGGATGTTGGGTATATGAGAGTTCATTGTTCTGCTTGTTCTACTTTTATATGTATGAACATTTTAATACGAAAAAATTTGTAAAAACTCCAGGCAGGGACAGCAGGCCACATGAGGCTGACCTTCTGACCTGCGGGCAAGAGTCAGAAAATGTAAAACGCAAACCAACATCTCAAACAGCCTGGGCCAAACCTCAAGGTGATCTTGAAGATCATGAATTACAGCCAACTACAATTAATCAATAGTCACAATTATGGCTATTGGTACCAAGAAGATATTAAATTATTTTTTCAGTAGACTGGAGTACAAGGGAATCATTTCTACCTAAAAACATGGCCAGAAATGTTTTAGTTTCATTTTAGTTTAGTACTTAATGGAATACAAAGTTTCAGCTCTTTGGTGCAATTGGTTCTCAGAGTGTGATCCCTGAACCAGTGGTTTCAGCATCACCTGGGGACTTGTTAGAAATGCAAAATATCCAATTCCACTCCGGAGCTACTCCAGTCAGAAACTGTAGCCCCCTGTGCTTTAACAAGCCTTCAGGTCTCTCTGATGCTTACGAACCCGAGGTGCCAGATGAACCAGACATCACCCTGAGCCTGTTATACACACAGCGGGGGTATAAACACACACACACACACTCTTCTCGGACACACTCTGTCCTACATTCACAGCCCTGGCCAGAAAGCTGGTGGGGGGACAGACAAAATGACATAGCCCCACTAAATGCATGGGCCCTCAGAAGCCTCATAAACCCTGGGCCCCCCCGCCCTGTCCAAGCTCCAAAAAGCCCATGAACAGCAGGCGCCCCATCTGTAGTTCAAAGGATGCACACTCCATTAAAACGGATCGTAAATGGATTACATAACCCTCCAAATCCCAACCACCCGGCAAACCCTACTGACAGCATCGGGCTGGCAGCTGGCGGCTCCTCCAGGCACACCGAGCAGGGGGAGGTACCTGGGTCAGAGTGACCTAGTCAGGTCTGTCTTCGTGGACAGAAGATATCAGGCCTGCAGGTGCAGGGATGAGGTGGGGCGGGGGGAAGTGGCGGGGGACGCAGCAGGAAAACAAGTCCCTGCTTCAGTGTTTAATTCATAAAATCACAGTCTGTTCTAGCTGAATAACAGAGATCCCTGAGATCAGTTTCCAGATTTACAGGTGAGAAAACTTAGCTTCAGAGGTGATGGGATTGTCCCAACGTCTCACAACCAGTGAGTGCAAAAAGGAAAGAAAAGTCCGGCTTCCCTGAGTCTTGGTGCTGATTTGTTCCATTAAACATGGGGGAGGGGAGGTGGAGGGCCATCTCGGTGGGTGTGGGAATGAGGGAGGGCAGCTGAGCAGGAGTTAAGCACAGACAGGGGTGCAGGGAGGGTAGAGGAGACAGCCAGGAGGCCCAGGAAGGGGCAGGCAGTCTCCGGGAACAGCATCTGAAAGCAGTTTGGGGTGAGAATGACGAAGGAATTTGCTAAGGGTCACAGGATTAGTTTGCAGCACGGTTAGCCCCTCTGCAGCCAGTGGCATCCATCAGTGTCAGACTAATGAGCCATTCACCTACCACAAACCTGGACAGATGATGGGACACAGAATGGGTAAGTTCTGAAGCGTGGGAGGAAGAACAGAAACACCTAACGCACACGTGGGGGCCTGGCTAGGGCAGCCCTGTGAGAGGGTCACTGGGAGATGGGTTGGCAACATGGGGACACTGGGCTCCAAGACGGGGGCTTGGGACCCCGGAAAGTCAAGGCAAAAAAACTGGGCCCATTTCACCAACTGGCTCAGATTTCATCAACAACTGACTTCTCCCCCTAATGCAAAGTGGGGATAGAAATAATTTGAATCTCATTTGAATCAATTTAATAATTCATTATGGAAACTCCATCTAGGCACAAGTGGGGACATAGACATTGCAAGATATGGCCCTATTTTCAAGAAATTTGCAGTGTAGTTGGGAAAGCAGGTGTGTACAAACAGTCTTAATAGAATGATATAATGATATGATAGGAAGATAACTAACACACCCTGAACAATTACCAGATGTCTCCCACACAGGTGTGCTTTCATCTCAATTAATATTATTATGTACTATGCATCATCTCAGTCATGCACTGTGTCAGATGATCCTCAGAACAACCCGTGCTGTATATGCCATTATGATGGATGAAAAACCTGAGGAAAGACATGAGCACAGCTTCATCAGAGGATGATGAGTGGGAGGCCATCCCAACACAGGGAAGAGCAGGAGCACAGGCGTGGAGGCTGGCGAGCCCAGGGGGCCTTTGCACGGAGGGTGGTCCACAGTGGTGGCTGGGATGGGTTCATGGGCAACAGGATGGGAAAAGAAACCAAAAAGGAAAAAAAGCAAGATGCAGGGGACATTCAATGCAAAGTTAAGGAATTTGAATTATCTGTCTAGGTAGCAGAGAGTCAGAGAAGTTTCCAGAGATAAAGAGTGAGTGATCAGCGCTGCTCTGCTGACACCACTGAGGCTGGCTCTGAGGGCAGAGGGGCCACCAAGGGGCAGCCTCCATTATTACTCCAGTGAATGATGTAGGACCTGGTCTAACTTTTGCCACCAAACTCTGTGCCACTAATACTGAGAAATTCCACATGCAAGCACTGTTCTACATACTTCCATGTATGACCTCACTGAATCCTCATAGCAGCCCCATGATGTAGGGAAAGAAAACTAAAGCAAAGAAGTGTTAAATAACTTGCCCAAGGTCAAGTACAAGAAGCTTTATATCATTTCACTTAATCATCCAGCAACCTTGACTGGCTCAGGGAAGTCACCTAACTTACCCAGCTTGGTCTCTCTAATCCCAAAGCCATACCTACCTTGGGACACAGCACCCTCCCCAGCACAGTGGGGCTACAAATGTTGGTATGGAAAGGAGGAACCATGCATGGTAAAATTAACAGGACACACACACACAGGGCCACATATTCTATGTTTTCACTTACATGAAATATCCAGAGTAGGCCAATCTATAGAATCAGAAAGCAGATGGATGTTTGCCAGGAGCTGGGGGAGTGAGGGATAGGGGCTGACTGCTTTTCGTGGTAATGAAAATGTTCTAGACCTAGGCAGTCTAGGTAGTGGTGATAGTCACACAAAACTGTGACTGCCCTAAAAGTTACTAGTGGTATATTTTATGCTCTGTGTATTTTATCTCAATTAAAGTACCCTAACAAGAAAGAACCCTTTGGGTGTGGGGACAAGGGAATTGTTAAAGTTGGTACATTATTCACTACCTGGACTTGAAAGGCTAGAAAAATCAGCCATACTCAGGCCTCAGGCAAGTAAGGTCTCCTTTATTACAGGATAGATGTTCTCCTCGAAAAGTCCTCACCCTTTTACATAGTCCTTGTCCCCTACGAATATCTCTGAAAGAACGCTAAGTGTGGTCAAAGGTACAAGGCATTTATATTAACTTCCTTTTTCCAATCGATGTCCTAGCTTCCGGGAGCATGTATGATCAAGAGGTGGTTTAGTGCAGCGTTTGAAAGCAAACACTCTAGAAACAAAGCAGAGTCGTGTCCAAGCCTGGGTTCCATCATCTGCCACTTGTGAGGCTACGGAAAATTCAGTTAGCCTTACTAATGATAGTAGTTACACTTCATAGGATTTTTACAAAAAGGAAATGAAATCGTGTTCATAAAATACCTGTGTGTTACGTGCTCATTACGTGGGTTATGACTGTACAATATAAGTGCTGGGATATGCAATGCTCATTGCACGAATGCCATTCCATACCTAGCAGCAGGTGGAGTCCCTCCTCGAGGCTGGCAAGGCCCTCTCATCATGGCTTCCCTTAGTTTATGCTGGATGAGCTTCCGAGCGGTGGGCACGTGTCCTTTAGCAGAGCTGCAACCCATGTGTTAACAACACTCAGTGACAGACATTTGGTCCCAACTAAACCAAGGCCTAGCGAGAAAACAATGCATATTCCAAAGATGGCCTCTCTCAGCTTTGGACCACACTGTACAATTTGTTTGTGGCATATTTCCTTCCCAAGTATGTTTTGCTCAGCCTGACAACAAACAGGTTGGCTTTTCTGAGCAACGCCCACAGTGGGTCAAGAACACATTCAAATCCTGTCTCCCCCTGTTTCAGAGCCCAGTCTGCACCGCGCTGCTTACTCGCCTTCGAAGGCATGGCATCTCCAGTGACTCTCCAGTTGTGTGTGCCTTGGGGCGTCTACTCCTTCAGGGCATGCCTGTCCTCCCTTCCCCCATCCCAGCACAAAGCCTGGCCTGCCAGGCTGAACTTCCTGTCGAATCAAATTGATTAATGCCTTCGAAGAGCTCTGAGAAGCCCTAAGCTAAGAGCAGGACAATGGAGATGACAGATCTGAAAAGCCAGAGTGTGTGCCCTCCCTAAGGAAGCTGGGTAAAGCAACACCAGGTGTTTGAGTCACGCTGGGGAGATGCAATCGTGGAGAGGGATCGCATTTTGCAGAGTCAGGGGTGCTGGCAGCAGCCTGCTTGCCAGGCACAGGGGTTTCTTTAATGAAATCCAGAGAACGAGAGTGATGAGCAACACATGTGCGAGGCTTGCTCGCGCTCTCACACGCAGCTGAAGGCGTAGGAGGCAAGGGGACTCGAGGGGTTGGCACCACACCCTAGTTCTGCCACTTCCAAGGCTGGACGACTTTGGATAAATGATCTGACCTCTCTGAGCCTCAGTTTCTTCATCTGTAAAAAGGAAGTGATACCGAATAACTTACAGGATTGTTGTGAGTGTTACATGAGCTCAAGTAGGGGCAAGCCTGGCATACAGTCACAGATCAAATGAATTCTTTCAAATTACCTGCCAGCTGGCCTTTCAGGACCTTTAAGTGCAGACTCCTATAGCACTCAGTAGTTAGCAATGGATAACCTACAAAAAGTATCCAATTCTTGTATCTCAGCTATCTGATAAGGGGTTAATATTCAGAATATATAAAGAACTCTAACAGCTCAATAACAATAAAAACACCTGATTAAAAAATGGGCCAAGGACTTGAATAGACATTTCTCCAAAGAAGACATATAAAGGGCTGATAAGGACACGGAAAGCTGCTCAATATCTCTAACAATCATTAGGGAAATATAAGCGGTGGCTGTCATCAAAGTAAATAAACACACAAGACAAATAGCAGCAAAGATGGGGCAGAACTGGAACACCTGCACTGCTGGCAGGACAATGGTGCAGCCGCTATGGAAAACAGTTTGGTGGCTCCTCAAAAAGTTAAAAACAAAATTACCATATATTCCAGCAACTCTGCTTCTCAGTTTACATAAGAATTGAAAGCAGCCCTGGCTGGTGTGGCTCAGTGAACTGAGTGCTGGCCTGAGAACCAAAGGGTCACAGGTTCAATTCCCACTCATGGCACATGCCTGGGTTGCAGGCCAGGTCCCCAGGAGGGGTCACGTGAGAGGCAACCACACACTGACATTTCTTTTCCTCTCTTCCTTCCTCCCCTTCTCTCTAAAAATAAATAAATAAAACCTTTAAAAAAAGAACTGAAAGCAGGGCCTCTAGGAGACATTCAAAGACCCGTGTTCATACCAGTGTTATTTGCAACAGCCAAAAGGTAGAAGCATTCCAAGTGTCCTTTGATGAATGAATGAATAAGTAAACTCATATACATACAATGGACTATGATTCAGTCTTAAAAAGGAAAGAAATTCTGACACATGGTACAACATGGTTGAACCTTAAGGACATCATGCTAAGTGAAATAAGCCAGGCACATACAGACAAACACTGTGTGATTCCATTTATATGAGGTCCTTAGGTAGTCAAAATCACAGAGAGAAAGTAGAAGGTGGTTGCCAGGGGTGGGGTGTAGGGGTAGTGGAGAGTTAGTGTTTAATGGTCACACAGTTTCCGGTCTAGAGGATGAAAAGTTATGGAAGTGGAGGGTGGTGATGCTTCCACAACAGTGTGAATGTACTTAACACTACTGAACTGTGCCCTTAAAAATGGTGAAGATGAAAAGGTGAAAGGATTGAAGAGCATCCGTTGGTGGTTACAAAACAGTCATGGGGATGTGAAATGCAGCATAGGAAACATAGCCAGTAATATTGTAACGTCTCTGTAGGGTGCCAGGTGGTTACTGGAATATCAGAGAGAATACTTTGTAAGTATACAATTGTCTAACCAAAGAACGAGAAACAAATGCCCTGGCCTCAAGAGGTTACAGTCTCTGAGGAAATGAGATGAGCGCATGCGCAGCGAGGCCGGGTACAGCCCAAGGTGGGTCAGTACTGGAGAAGTCAGAGAAGCGAGTAATCAGTGCAGTGGCAAAGTCAGGGGGACAGTGGGGGGGCCATGGGAACTGAGGCCTTGAAAGGTAGGAAGTGTCTGGAGGCGCCGGGGAGATAGAGGAGGGCATTCCAGGCCTGGGACTGGGAGAGGGGACGTAAGGGCAGGAATGTGATGTGTTCCTGAGACAATGGGAAAGTCTGTCTCCTTAGAGAGAAGGAGCACGTAGAGAAGTCGTTTTGTAGACAGGATAGAGATGTGTAACGCAGTCTTGAGAAAGCTGGGTAAAATGTACATGTGATGCTGCGGGACGAGGGGGACCCTGAGTGCTCTGGAGAGGTGCATGGCATAGTGTGTTCATACCGCACAGTTCTTTCACTGTGTCCTGGCACCTCCATGACAGATGAAGTCACCTCATCACATTTTAGTGGGGTGGAAACCAAGGCAGGGGGTTGACCCACTCAGCTGGTGACACACATCTCATGAGCCGCAGAGCTGGGAACTGCTCCACTCCTGGCTCCGTGCATACAAGTATGAACTCTTCATTTTCTTACCCTTTGTTCCATAAATATTTATTGACACTATATGCGAGGCACTCACTCCTCTTGACACTGGGGTTGGGAAAGACTGCAGAAGGAGCAGAGCTGGGGAGGAAAACCAGGAGCTCAGTTTGCTCACAAGAAGTGTGAAAAGCCTATTAGAGCAGGCAGATATACAAGTCTTAAAGGGGAGGTTTGGACAGAAGTAAAAATTTAGGTATTTGAAGCCATGAAACTGCATATTGCTGGTAGTTTTCTCTACAAATACAAATAAAAGCTCAAAGAGAGAAAGGGCGGAAGGGAGGGAAAGAGAACCCCTCAGAAAGGAGAGACCGGCAATCCTGGGACGGCTGCCTTGTTTCCTGCCGTCCCGTCCCACTACCTGATTGCTTTTAACCATCACTCGCGGACACGTGATGACTGACGTGTTCGTATGATAAAAGCCGCAGCCTGTGACTTTTCTATAATGACCTCTCAGGTCATCCATTTAAATTGGCGCAGTGATACAGGGCTAGAGGGAATTGAGACAAAGTGAGAAATATATAAGATGCTGAACAAACGGAAATACAGACACTGGAACTCTGATTCTCAGAAAGAACCCTAATGTTCTGGTCTCCACATCTCACTGCCGTTCTGATATCAGGGACACCCTAAGGGGCGGGTCTACCTCATCGTCTCCCTAAGAGACAAACTGACAAGTTCTCCATCCCCAGGCCTCCCATTAACCACCAGAAATAAAAACTGACTGGGATTATAAGTGAGATTAAAAGAATTGTAATGTCCCATCCACTTCCATTGGGCGGTAGATATCTGTATAGACCACAAACACAGAAAAGCAAAACCTCCACGTGTTTCAGTTTAAATTAGAAAGCTTCCTTGAATTACAGCAAGGTCGGGAGGTCAGATGCCCACAGGGCAGAGTGAGTGATGTGGACAGGGCAGAAGGGAAGAAAAGTGGTTTAGTGCAGGGAAGAGAATGCTAAACACACCAGAGCAGATGGGGGGAGGAAGCCTCAGAGGCTGCGATTCCAGGCACAAGGTCTGAGGCCACTGCAGGGAGAGGTGCAGCGGGCTGCTCAGAGCTCAGTGAGACATGGGGCATCTGTGTCCCAGGGCTGCTGGCCCAGCCCCACCGCTCCCCACTACCATCCACCTCCATTGCTGCAGGAAGGGGGCAAATGTGCAGGCTGAAGTGGACCCCCAGGACCCCCAGTAATAGACAGGGACAATTACAAGATGTGACTGATCTCAGAATTCCCAGAAAGTGACTCTCCTTAACCTGCAAACCTCCCCTCTACACCCTTCCCCACATCACACCCCACAGCGTGTCTAAAATTCTACTCAGGGGGACCCATTCTTTGGGTTCAATCAGGGGCCCATTGGGATCACCTGGAGAACTTTGAAAACTACAGCCTCTGGGGAGTCCCATCAGACTCCCAAATCAGAATCACCAGAATTGAAATCAAGCAAATGCACTTTTAAAAACCACTTCATATGATTCTAATGTGTGGACAGAATTGAGAGAAAAACACTGCCTACTCTTGGAAGTTTTTTTGGAAAGCAAAATTGCAGACGCCCTACCTGACGGTACTAATAACAGTCACTACCCTTGGCTGAGTGAGAGCCTCGTGTTCCTGACCCTGAGCTGTGTACTTGTGCATATTGTCTCTATTATTTCTCAAACCAAACAACCCAGTTGGTATTATTATTCCCATCTTACAGATGAGGAAACTAAGCTCAGAAACATTAAGCAAGTTACCCAAGGTTAGCAAGCTTGTGATGGGGCAGCATTTGAACGAAGGACTATCTGCCTCTTTCCTATACGTCATCCATTAGATGCACTATCTAAAAAAACTACAGCCAAGTCCACAATCAACTTAGCTCCCAAGAGGCAGGCTCCTTCCTGTACATTCAGGTCTCCGCACCCTTCACCAGGGCCCCACAATGAGGTCATTCTGGCACTCTGGCCGCCTCTGGCCAAGCCAGCTTCCTATTTTGATGGCTCAGAAGCTGACAGAACATCTGTAGGGACCAGGGCCGGAATCAAGCTCTCTGTAGAGTCAGCTAATGTGGGTGTGTTGGCTCACACTATTTGGACTAAACAGAATCGAAGAAACATCGTGCTTGGGGCAGGGTTTGGAAAAGCAGCAGTGCCAGGAGGGGGCAGACCCACTCCCACAACACGGATGTGAGGAGTAAGTAAACGTACACAGATGTAGCCCGGCAGGGTGGGATCTGAAAGATAAACCAGAGCTGGCTCAGTGGGAAGGGATGAGCTAACTTCCGACCTCAGCTTCTCCTGGTTCCTTTCTCCAGGGCAACTTCAAAGGCAGAAAAGCCTCAGCCTAGCCCGGAAGGCTCCTGGACCTTCTGTCTGTGAGGGGTGCGAAAAAGCAGGAAAGGAGGAAGACTTCCGTGAAGTTGTCCTTGGCTGACTGTTTATTCTGACTCCTGGAGGTTTAACCTGGCCAGTGTGGATAAGGAAAGCAAAGAGTATGTGCAGACTGCTGCTCTCTGCTCCATCATGGATCATTCTAAGGCTGCCTTTTTGAGACCAGGAAAGCCTTGGCTGTGTCCCCAAATGCCAGCTGGCAGTGTCCTCCCTGTCTCAGACCCCCTGCAGCACCCGAGTCTATGCCTCTTTTAAGGAGGCAGGTCCAGGAGGCTAGCCCACATCTCCCATGGCCTTAGGGCATACCTAGCAAGGATAAGGACGGTTTCCATCCCTAGGAAGAGGTAGAGAGCACCTGGAAGCAGGAACACACAAGTCCTCCAGCCTGACCACAGCCTCTTTCCACCGTCACTCCACCACAGCACACAGGCGGTGCCAGTAGAGGCTGAGCAGGCAACAAGCACTACAGGGGATTCACCGGGAGACCCCTGCATCCCACAGCCTCTGCCCGGAGCCCACTGAGAGGACAGTGCAGGAGCAGAGCCCCGTTGTACTTCTCTGGCAGCAGTGGCTGTCGCACTGGCAGCCTTCCCAGGGTAATCCAGCACAGGCTGTCTTAGCACTGAGCTCCCTCCTGAACCTGCCCTTTGAGACCACAGCCCGCAGCCTGTCAGCAATGCCATCCAGTCCGGGCACAGGCCCAAAACGTGCACATGCCCATCTGCTGGGCCTGGCTGGGCTGGCAAGATCTGTGACCTGATTGGTGGAAGCTGGCTGGGGACCAGGTCAGAGCAAGAGAACAGGCCTCCTTCAATCAGGGCAGTGCTGGCTTCCCCCAGAGGAGCTGGGTCTTGCTGTCCCTCTGCCAAAGCCAGGCCCTAGTCTTCTGGCACTACCTGCCCCAGCCAGACCCTGATACTCACACCCAGGGTCTCAAGACCCTCTCTCACTCTTCACAACCAACTGGGTGGTTTTGTGCAACTTAAAGCCAGAAAGTGTTGGACCTGTGCAGGCTAAAAGCAAACTACCGCCAGGAAATGTTTCCCGGAAGCTTTATTACAAGTAGGGTGTGTTGTTCCATCTAATTTCCAACTCACTGAAAATATCCTCTAAGTGCTGAACACACAGTCTACCTGAGCCCGGGTCTTACCTGCAACTTGGCATGAGCCTGCTTCTGTAATCAATGGCTCCTCTACAGGCGCAGAAGGAAGCAGTACCATGTGAGATTGCGGAAACCAGCCTTCTAATGCCTCCATTCTGCCTCCACGGCTTTCCCTACTTTAGTTTTAGTAATTGGGGGCCCTGGCTGGGTAGCTCAGTTGGTTAGAGTAATATCTTGATACACCAAGGTTGCAGGTTCCATGTCCAGCCAGGGCACATACAAGAATCAACCAATGAATCCACAAATAAGTGGAACAAGTTGATCTTTCTTTCTTTCCTTTCCTCTCTCTCTAAAAATCAATAAATTAAAAAAATGTTTTTTAAAGAATAGTACTTTTAGGAATTGGTGAGCAACATTTTTTTCAAGAGAATTACTTCAGAAAATAAGAAATGTTTGCAGCTCATATATAATTTTATCAGGTGTTTTAAATTTGCAAATGTGACATATGCCTACAACTGAAAGTATTTATTATTTCCCTGTCAGCAGAGGATTTCACTGAGCAGAAGGCTACACAAACCTCAGAAACCACTGTGTAATGTGGACAGCATATAATATCTCCTTATCACGCTGCGCCTTTGAACAACTGTGGTCCGAGATGAGACCGGGTAGAATTGGGACGGGCATGGAGAAATAAAAACATTTAGGGGTGCAGAAATGAAAAATCAGACTGGAGTGAAGAAGCAAAAATGCCCAGACTGTAATGAGATGAGTGAGAAGGGTTTGGGGAGGGGAGGCGTTTGAGGGAATAGGGTGTATGGAAACTGCAGGAAAAAGACGGTCTCTTGGGCAGAATCCTGGAGCCAAGAACAGAAAAGGTGCAATGGGAGGGAGGTTGGGGGTGAGGACCCCCTGGGTCCTAAACAATGCATTGGGTGATGGTGAAAGAGGTGGGATCGGGGTGGGGATTAAGCAGGTGGATGCTAATACTGTGATTGGTCATACTTTCTCATTCCCTTCCCAACCTATCAGCCTGTCACCTGAGGCTGTACTCTAAGCCCACTGCACCAACCCCAGCCCCCCATTCCCTAGGAAGCCCGTGCCCCCGGCTCAGCCCAGGGGAAGGGAGTGGGCACAGCTTCCCTGCTCCAGGTCAGATGGCAGCAGAAGACGCACTGAGCTCAGGGAGAGCTTGTTCACTTCCCCGGCAATGAAGAGTACGTCATTTTTTCTGAATGATTATAATGCTTTGTGGTTTCTCATTCTTGATATTAGATGATGGTGGTATCCCAAAGCCACTTAGCTCATCACAACCTAAAGTTCTGATGCTCATTAAGATGCAAACCCCACCGTCACTCAGGCCTGAACAGGATCTGAGAGATAAGGGTTTTGTTTTTGTTTTTATTAAGCATAATTTACATGCCGAAAAATTCACCCTTTTTAGTGTAGGGTTCTGTGAATTTGACAAATATATGCTGTTGTATAAACACCACCACGATCAAGTTATAAAACAATCTATTACCTCAAAAAATTCCCCCATGGCCCTTCACAGTCAGTCCCCTAGCCCTCCCCTAGCCCTCCCCCACCCCGGCACATTCTCCAAGCCTATAGTTGGCCCTCCCCAGAATGCCGCATACGTGGATCGTGCAGCACGGAGGTTCCTGGTATGGTTTCGTTCACTTGGCATAACACTCTGACCTCAATTATCAGATTCTTAAAGAGGATGGGAAGAAAAAGAATTAGAAGGCATGGGAATTAGCTGAGTTCTCAGATAGGCTCAAAAGGTCCAGAAAAGGGAAAACAGGAGCCGAAAGATCCAATCTGCCTCCTTTGCAACTGGCCCAGGGCCATCCCTAAACAAGAAATGTGGACACACAGACATAAAAAGGCATTGGTTGTCCAGAAACAACTTAGGATAATTAAAAGAACATGAACTTTGGTGAGAAGACACATACTTCAGTCTGTTATGTGATCTTGAGTAAGTCACCTTAGCCTTTCTGATGCTCATAATTTCCTTCTCTGTCCAATGAGACCTCGAGCCAGCCAATCAGAGCACCATGTCTCTTTGTCCACAAAGATGAACTCAAAGACAGACCCTTGCAGTGACTCCTGCTGAAACTATTAGGAAAGATACTTTTTCTTGTCATTCTGTGGGTTCCTAAAATATCAATAGGTGAATTTAAGCCTGGAGCTGTTAGCGGCCATTTCTACCACCACGTGGGAAGAACTGGCCTGTGCCTACACCCAGTCAGCAGGCAGCAGCCGGGAGGGAGGAAGACAGCAATGTGACGGCACCCTACAAGCACCCTGACCCAACTTTGTTCCCTTCTGTTCCTGGACGGGTACACGAACTAGTGTAGTCAGTCCCTTTATTTGCTTCACAAAAACAATACACAGGGAACCTCACTGCTCAGAGGTGTTGGAAGGCTCATCCAATAGCGCCTATGGATAGGACCATGTAAATTACACGGGCATATGACATTAACATTCATCTATTTCAGACTCCCAACCCAGCACCTTTAAGGACAACCACATCTTAATTTCCAATAACTGCAAGGCCAGATGCAAAGCATCTGTTATGCCACATACAACAACCAACATCTAAGACTTCTCAGCATCGGTTAGGCCTTCATAGAGCCTCTCAGGCGGGCTTTTTCCCGGATGCTCAAATCCAGTTCGATTCAGCGAATGCTTACTGTGTACAAGGCTAGGATCTGCGGTTATTAAGGGTTGATAAGATACAGTCGCTATCATAAAGGCAATTCAAAGGAAAGAGAAAACACATCTGGTTGGGAAAATCAGAAATCCTTGAGACACATTATTTGAGCATAGATGGGATTTCCACCAGTGGAGAAGGAAGGCGTTTAGGGGAAGGCGAGGCAAAGCAAAGGAAGGCACAGAGGAAGGAAGTACTCAGCTTATTCAGAAAACAGCAAATAAGCCCCTTGGCTGACGTGCTGTTTATCTACAGGTGTGAAGGAATTAATTCTGAAAAGACTGAGTAAATATGATAGAGGATTCTAGTCGCTAGGCAAGAAGTCATTATTTAATTCCAAAGCAAAGAGAAAACCCTCAAAGATTTGAGCAGGAAAATAGCATAATTAAATCTGTGTTCATTAATGATCTTAATGAACATAATTAAGACTATAAATCCGGTAATGGTGTGTAGGCCGAACCTGAAGGTGAGCGAGGCTGGTAGCAGGGAGGGCAGGTAGGAGGGAACCACAGGAGCCCAGGCAAAAAGGTACAGGCACCTGCCCCGGGAGGAAGGAAGGGAGGACTCTGGGATGAGAGGCCATCAGGAAACAACAGAGAGGACTTGCAAGGAGTCATCGAGCACAACGGGGAAAGGAATGATACCAAGGGCACCAGCAGTGGGGACAGAAAGAACGGAGGCGCTGTTATTGCCAGGAAGGGAAGCCAAGTAGGGGAGGGAGAGTAAGTTCATTCTGCATTTGTTGAATTGAGATGCTGGGATAATGTCCAGATTGAGATGGCGAAGAAGCATTTGGAAAGGCAAACGATTTAGCATTCAGGGTAAGCTGTGGGACCCAGAGCGACGAGAGGAGGGATGTGGAGCAGAGCATGGAGAACCTCCCAGAGAGAGGATGGTGGGAAAATCAGCAAAGGGCGCCTGGTTGGACTTGACTCCTCCAACCCTGACTTTCTATGTGTCTTATGGCTCTGCAGGAGAGGGGGACCCAGTAATGGCAGATGCCGGGGAACTCCTATGTGTCAGGGAAGAAGAGATGAAGAGATGATCATAAAAGAGGCAGAAAAGAAGCAAGAGATCAGGGAGAACCAGGAAGACTCTGCCAGGCAGCTGAGAAGAGGAGCCGTGGGCCTTGTGCAAATCAGCCCCCACTTTGGGGCTCAGTGTCCAGCCCATGGTTGGACACACGGCTTCCTGCCCTTTCTCCTGGCCCACAGGTGCGGAGGTTGGACAGGTCATATATGTATGCGTGTTCCAAGGAAAGGCATTAAGTGTTCCAAAAGAGGCTTTGATTCTGCCAGGCTGAGGGCAGGGCGGGAGGGGGAACAATTCCATGAGGAATGTTTGGGAGTTCTTGATTTATCTCAAAGATGAGAGAAAGCTCAAGCAAGCAGGCAGCCTGTAAGCGAGCCAAGCCGTGGGCCAGGGGTAATTCATGCTCGCTTCTCACCCGCCTCCCACCAGGACTTCATTTTGAAGATAGCTGCGTAGGAGGAGCATTTGGTTTCTCGTTGGCAAGGCTGGCACATCCACAGTCCCCGAGGAACCATCCAGCCCCCTGTGCTGCAGGAGAGACACGGTCCCCAGGTTTGGCCCTCACAGCACACAAGAGAGATACACATGACTGACAGCTGTTCATACCCCTGAGAAAGGCAGCTCTCCTTCAGAATGCCCACGCTCCTCTTCCCTCTGCCCTACCTGACCCCCAGTTGTTCCCATTCTCCAAGGTCTGGGTTTGGGCCTCACCTCCTCAGTGAAGTCTCCCCTGACCACCCTTCCCCAAAATGACTGTCATCTCCATCCTATTTCCAAAGCACCTGTGGCTGCAGGACCACGTTGCTTATCACCACAGTCTCGTGTTCCCACTCATTCATGCTTCCCATGAAACTCCCTGCACACCTGCCGGAGGATACCTGGGGAAAGGCAACATGTGAAGCAGTGGAAGGAAAAAGGCTCAGCCTTTTCTGTTTTCTAGAAACTTGACTGTGGCCCTGGTTAAATAGCTCAGTTGGTTGGAGTGTCATCCGGATACGCCAAAGTTGCAGGTTCTATTCCCAGTCAGGGCACATACAACAACCAACCAATGGATGCATAAATGAGCAGGGCAACGAATCGATGTCTGTCTGTCTGTCTGTCTCCCTCCTTCCCTCTCTCTCTCTCAACTCAATAAATTTAAAAAAATAAAATAAAACTGACTGTGTAAGGGAAATAAGCATGGCCCCACAGGTAACCATGCACCTGTCAGAAATGAGAGGAGCCTTAGAGCCGATGGAGATACAGACAGTGTCAGAGAAGTCAGAGCAAGGGGCAGACCCCAGGGCAGGGGGACTCATGGAGGGCTTCCTGGAAGAGGTAGCTTCTCTGTCTTACTTGCCTAACACATTGATTTATCTATAAGAAACCAATTTCTTCCCATGCCCCTCTGGCCCTGGCACATGGCAGTACTAAAGCACAATGCTTTATGTAGTGTAATCTAGTCACAGGCATGTGGGTCATGCTGTCACAGAGACCTGGGTTCCAGCTCTGCCTGTCACATAATAGCTCTCTGACCTTGGGAAAGCAACTTAATCTCTCACCTCAGTGTCCTACCTATGAAACAGGAATAAAAGTGCCTATATATAAGATGGCTATGGTAAGGTATAAATGGGACAATATGTGAAAGGACTTAGCACAGCATCTAGCACCCAGTCGGTAATTAGTGTGAGTTCCCTTCTCCACCGCCCCCCACCCCAACTCCAGAATCCAAGCCTGGGCCTTTGTGAGTAGCATCTCTTGTCCTTGCCTCCCAGGATAGGGTCTGGGCTGCCTGCCTCATTCATTCCCCTATGCATCTTTGGACAAAACACACACAATGTTGAAGTTTTAAGAGTTATTATCTCTTCGGTGCCTCCAACCCTTTACTTTTCTGCCACTTCCCATCTCCTCTGAGCTCCTGATCCTTCCTATTAATCTGCTAAGAGCCAATGCTTACACAAGTATGTGCCAGGAACCCAGTAATTGCTTTAGAGTTACTACTTCACTCAGCCTGCCAGACAGCGCTATGAAGTGGACACCATTATTAACCCTGTCTCACTGATGATAAAGCTGGGGTACAGAGAGGTTAAATGACTTGCCCATGGTCACCAAAGCTAATATGGGGGAGGGGTGGAGCTGATTGCAAATCCATGCAAAGTCCAATCCAAATTCTGTGCCTTTAGCCCCAAACGGTATTGCCTCATATGTCTTACAGATGACCTTCTCAGAGGCTGAGTGGTTCTGAGACCATTGTTCACACTGAGGTGACAGTCTCTGAACAATGCCCAGAGCCAAAGGAGAGGCTACAGGAAGGAGGACTCAAAGATATAAACCTCTAGTGGTGAGAGAGATGGTGGGTAGATTGGGCATTGACCCCAAACCATGTCACAGGGTGACAGACCATAAACAGTGTTGCAATCATATCTGTCTCTATGGCTCCAAGGGATCTGCCTACATCACAGGCTGCTGTTTCCACCAGAGGCTGGCCTGGCCTCGTGTCCCAGGTCAGGCTCCTGGAAAGCACCTCTGAGACAGAGATGTGTGCAGGAGTTGACTGGGTTCTGCTCTCAGCCCCAGGCACTGCGGAAGTAGTGATGGTGGCAGGATGAGGCAGAGGGAGAGGCTGGGCTATGGTGTAGCTACAAAGGTCTCAGCCAGTCCTAGGGCAGCTCTGCAGCGAGGATGGCCTTACAGAGTTGACCCAAGTTGGGGTAAAGGAGTGGGGCTTTTTTTTCTCCCCATAAGTTAGTCATTCCATGCAGGCTAGTCCCAGGGAGGGGCAGGACCTTGGGCAATAGCCCCGGGCAGAGAGGACTGCTGTGACTGTGAGCAGTCAGCCGTCTCCACTCCCAGCGGGTGGGGGAATAGATGCTTCAGGCTTGTAGGGTGTCCATGCGCCACACCGTCCACCACAACACTGCGGGTCAGGGAACATCTTGACATGCACTAGAGACCCAGGCCAAAAGGCCTGCTGCTCCCAGGAAGGTGGGGTGCACAGGCCGGGGCACTCATCTCCCCTCTGGCTTGCCTGACCCCGCAGCTGTTCCATAAAACCAGCTCTTCTACAGATATCAGCTCACTTCCAACACTCACCATTTCCAGGCAACAACACCTTGTATTTGGTTGAATCACAGCTACTCTGAAGCATAAAGTTGTCTTCTGAGTTGATACCAGCAGACAAATACTCTTGAAACACCCAAAGATTTTAACACATGAGTCTGAGTGAAAAGTACGTATAATGGCATTCAGGGCTCAGCCATGGGAAAACCTTGATTCCTGAGACACATCTGTTTTTCACCCTCCCCACGTGGGGCCCTTTGTCTACCCTGGGTGGGCCAGGGCCCCTATATTCTCTCCCTCCTTCCGATGATGGTCTGTTGCAGTTACAGCTTTTATAAATTTCATTTACAAGGATGTTCAAATGACTTGTAAGATGCTGTGGTCCTTCTCCAGAAACATCTGTTTTAGCCTAGTCATAAAAATGTTTAAGGTACGAGAAAGACTTCCTAAAGGTGAAATTTCAAGGGCTGTGGTGGCAGGCAGGGCAGGCCTGCTGTGGAGGAAAGATCATCTCTAACGTTGCATTTGCCTCACGGATGACACCAGCTGCAGTGGAAAATCCAGGCAATCAGAAGGCCTCTGATTTTTAGGCTTAGGGACCTCACTCACTCACCCCACAATCATGGCCAAGGCACGTAATGTCTCTGAGTCTACTTTCATCCATGAAATGAATGCACGAAGTAAGGAAGGAAATTATCATTGTTTCCAACATCTAAGCTATGGGAGCAACCTAAATGTCCGTCAACAGATGAATAGATGAAGAACATGTGGTTCACACATACAATGGGACGGTGTTTGACCTTAAAAAGGAATCAGTGTCTGCTATGTGTGACACTGACATACCAGGAAGACATCATGCTAAGTGAAATAAGCCAGCCACAGAACAACACATTCTGCATGGTGTCACTTACATGAGGTCTCTAAGGCAGTCAAAGTTGTAGAAACAGAAAGTGGGATGGTGGCTGCCAGGGGCTGGGGGAAGTCGCTGTTCAATGGGCACAGAGTTTCGATTACAAAAGTTGAGTAAGTTCTAGGGATCTGCTATGCAGTATGTTGTGTCTGTAGTTAGCAATGCTGTATTGTATGCTTACAAACTGGTTAAGAGTGTAGATCTCATGTTAAGCATTCCTACCAAAATTTTTAAAAAACAACTCTCCAGGAAAGGGACTCAGTAAATGAAACATCTCCAGATAGGTGTTTATTACTCTAATAATACTCCACCTCCCCACCGCTTTGAGCATCTCTCCCAGGCCACACATTGACATAGCAGCCTCACATAAGCCTCAGGACTGATGGTCCTAACATACTGACCAGAAACCACAGGGAAGGGGACGGCCGTAAGTGAACCCTCTGGGCCCAAGAGGCTGAACTGTGAAAGGAAGGCAACCTCTTCAGCAAGTCTCACCCAAGGGCATTTTTTCATTGCTTTTAGAGAGAGAGGAAGGGAGAAAGAGAAACATCGATGCGCGGGAGAAACATTGATGGTTGACTCCCATGCATGCCCGGACTAGGGACTGAATCCGCAAGCTAGATTTGCACCTTTACCAGGAATCGAAACAGCAACCTTTCAGTTATGGGACGATGCTTCAAACAACTGAGCCACACTGGCCAGGTATTATCTCCATCCTTAAACCACAGGAAAACAACATCACTTGCTCACCTGAAGGTAGCTGGAACAACCATCCCCCTCTCTAAAAGCAAAGGCGAATGCTAACTAATCACAGTCATCAACGGGCAATAAAGCCCACCTTCTTGGCAGTCCCCGGGCTGCCCCCAGCAGCTGCCTTCTGCCTGAGAACTCTCCCCATTGTGAAAGCACCCAACCTTCCACCATTTCCCACAGTCCTACTTCCTTCACCTCAACGTTTTCATTAACAGCCTCCGTGTGTTGTTTCAGACCAGTGGGACCTGGTTCTCTTATAGGTAAATCTGGGGAATATCATTTTCGTGCTCCATGAATGTAAGAACTTATTTTTAAAACGTTTTACAAATAATAGCTCTCTCTCTGCCATGATCTATTGGGCAGACACACAAAGCTAATCTCTGTTTTCTAATGGAAACTGTTCCTTGAGAGAAATATCTCTTAAGAGACAGAAAACAAACTGGCAGTGATGAAAGTCTTGACAGTTACAAATGCTGTGCTCGGCTAAGTCCCCAACGGCTCTTCAGTCCTTCGTGTCCTCGGCAACAGCACTGTAACCCCGGTGCTGTTCTTCTGACGTGCGGTTTTCACTTTTCTTCCCGTTTTCTAACCCAGTGTTAATGAAGGCACTCAAATGGAGCATCCATACTTGTCAGTGCTACTGAATTATAAAATTCTAACCCTATATCCTTTTAAAGAATGCGAAATGTGCCCATGACCCTGAGCTCTGCTCCACAGCCATCTGTTTCTCTCATATGACCTCAAATGGGTCTAAAACCCTGCCTCCAGTTTGGCGGGTTCTTAAGCCATTGCCAAGTCTGCTCCCCTTGGGGCGAGATGAAGGTACTAGCCTTTCCTCTATGAAAGGTGACCAGAGCACCCCCATAGCCCCCGCTCTGGCCAACATCAGAGTCAGCATGCATGCTTATCGCTGCGACCACCAGCGTCCCTCGAAATAGTTTCTGCTCAAATTTGGAAAATGAGCCTCCACGGAGGCCAAAGCCTCTGGCTCAGAATCTCTACTACAGATTCAAAAACAGCTGATTTCTGAGCATGCAGATCTGTTCAGTGCTGTGTAAGACTTCACATGAGCCAAGGGTCAGCGATCACAGCCTCACAGGGTCTGAGTAATATCCTTCAGGCCACTGTTCCAGGAAGGGAAGAAGGAATAGAGCGACGAGAATGCAAGGAAGAGATGCAGAGGCTATTGGTGGAAGCTGCGAACAGGTGCCCTCAGCTACCTTGCTACCACAACCGAGGTGGGGACACACTGTTTGACAACAAAGATAATGCAACTGACCCCTCCTAACAGCACATGTGCTTGAGTTGGGGATTGGTTTCATGGAATCTTCCATCTACTTTTTCTCTATCCTCTTTTTTTCGGTCTTCCATAAGCCAATGTAAGAAGGAACTCCATTATGCTCTCCATTGCCCTAACTGCCTGAATTAACTAGCCAAGGATTCCTGATCTCGGTGATGAGGTACCGCCCCTTTTTCACCCCCAGGATAAGAATTCTGAACCACTGAAAAGTCTCCAAGGGAAGGAGCCCAGGCTTCTGAGTCATCATGGTGGCCTTGGTCAGAATCCTGCCTTTGTACCACAGTAGAAGAGTGAGGTCCCTAGTGGGAGAGGGGAAAGGAGAAAAGGGTGAAATTGTGGGAAGAAATGAGAGCAGAGAAGAAGCCAGCTCAGGAAATAGTGTGGCACAGCCTAACAATCAAGAACAGGCGCTGTGCACTCACTGCCTTCTGAGCTCCAATCCCTGTGCCTTACCTGTTCACATCTGACCCTGACCACATTACTCAGCCTCCCTAACCTGAGAGGGGAGACAATAGTAATACCTCCCTCACACAGTTGTTACAAGAAATAAATGACATCATGCATGAAAAGCACTTAGTTTGGGGCCTCTGTAAGTGATAATTGTTGTTATTATTTTTTCAGATACTGAAAAAAAGCCGTGAACTGGTGAAGAGAGACTTGGACTTGAGTCAGACAACCTGGGTTTTCAGTTCCTCATTCATAAAACAAAGGGCTTCAAATTAAGATTCCTTCCAGCTCAGATGTTCTAGAAGCCAGTGACTAAGAGGCTAAGACTAAAATGCCATGGAGGCATTACAACTGTAATATAAAAGGACACCCGGCAGCGCATCCGCCACCGTCAAAGGAGGCTACGTGCACAACGGGATCTTGTGAAGAGTGTGTTGGGCGTGGGAGTGTGGGGGGAGGGGCGCTGCTGGGGAAAGGGGTGGTGAACCACAACTCGCACTGCTCTTGTTGCTATGTTACTCTTTGCTAGACCAGACCCCAGCAAGGTTTCCAGATGTCTAGGTACCAGGCAGGCAATGAGGGTCTTATCTTTGAACATTTCCCCTAAAAGCATTAGGGAGAGATTTCTCCTTGACCTAACCATGATTCTTTACCCTTTGAGGTCAAAACCAATGGTTCCTTTAATTTATATAAAATAAGTTTCTCACCTGTTATCTTACTCCCTTGATAGGCTACAAAAGGCTTCCAGAAAGAACTGAAGTCCCACTTTAAAACATGCAGTTAAACCCAGAGTGAGGCATAGTTCACACAAGACCACCGCCCACAGCCCAGCTGAAACCAGGTGAGGGCTTCGGCCTGGGTGGTGTCCTTCTTGGCTCCCCAGAGTCCTGGCACAGTGTGAAAATACGTGCCCCAAATGTGGAGCCAAGAGGCAAAGACGACTGCAATGGTGAGAAACCAGTGTCATCAGGGCTCAAATGACTGCCAGCACATCCAAGCAGAGCGACAGATACTACACAAAAGCTCGATCAGTCCTCTAAGCTACTGCGAATGCCCTCCCTGCCCGAATCCCCTTATCCTCTAAGGCAGACATCAAGCCCCCCTTCTCCTGGGCAACCACAGCACTGCACCCCGCCGATCTCTCACATTAGGGAGACACATTCACAGGCACTATTCTGCAGACACAGAGCACATTCTGCCATTGCTGGTCTTCTGTCCTCAACACACATTTCATTCTCATGAAAGGATTTTCAAAGGGTTTTGTTGTGTCCCCCTTATCACCTTGCACTTGGCTCACACTGAACAAATAACTGTGGCCTAAACAGGTAAGTACACCATTCTTAGTATTCACATAACTTTCTTCTCAGGAGACAACTACACCACTGGTCTCATAAAGATTAACTGCGCCAGTCATACACAATGAATTTCCTCTCGGGCAGACGAGGGACAGCACTACAACACACACATCCAGGTGTACATCTTCACCTAGGAAATTTGCCCAGTGAGTGGCAAGTCTATTAATGAGGATACTCAGGCCAAAATCTTTTTCTTTTCAAAAACATTTTATTTTTATTTATTTATTTAATAAATAAAAGAGAGTGGGGAAGGGAAGGAGGAAGAGAAACATCGATGCAAGATAGAAACATTGATGGGTTGCCTCTTGTAGGCACCCCGACTAGGGACCGAACCTGCAACCTAGGCAATGTACCCTCACCGGGAATCAAACCAGCGGCCTTTCACTTTGTGGGATGATGCCCAACCAATAGAGCCACACCGGTCAGAGCCTAAGGCTAGATCTTAAACTGAACAGAGCTCGACAGTGCTAAGCCTTCACATACATACTTATTCTTGTTTCCAGTGAGGAAAGTGAGGCTCCAAAAGGTACGTGGCATGGCCAAGGCCGCCCAGCTAACAAAGAGCAAAGTCAGCACTGGAATCCAGTTCCAATCCCCTGTCACTAGCTATAGCCCCACTACAAGGCTATATGTCTTGTCACCTGGGTAAGCAGGAGGGCTGGAAGCACAAGGCAATAGTGTCAGAAGCAAAAGTTTCCAGGATACATCTGATTCCTGAAACAAAGAGTATTTTGTATAAGAAAAACATATCTTCAGAATCAAAACTGCAGTGAAGACCCCAGCACCCTGTCCAGAATCTGAAGCCAGGCAGTGCTCATCGGAAATTCTAAACTGTTTAAGCTGCTTGAAAACAAGACTAAAACCAGGATCTCCTGCTAAGAACAGGCCATGTCATCAGAGTGTGAAGAAATTAAAAGAACATATGTGGGAATGTTAAATTCAAAACCAGTGAGCTGCCCGAGTAGCAGAACTCCAGAGTGGGCAGAGTGAATGGTGCATCGTGACCATCAACAGGGCAAACCAGTTAGGGAAAAGGACAGCACCTCCCCCAACAAACAGCAACAAGCAGCACACACTTAACCTGGAGGCCAGAAGCCCAGAAGCACATCTGTGTTGAAAATTAACACTTAAAAACCTCAGGCCCTGGAAGATTCCTGGGGCCTACGGGCACCCTCTAATTACCACCTTGGAAACACATGTGAGCTGGATTCTGGGCTCACAGGGGCCTCTCTTCCCTCACTGCATATTTTAACAAGGAGGATTCACAGCGTGTCCTCCAAGAATCTCCAGGGTTGGAGAACCACACGTGTAAACCACGTGGACTGAAGGCTCCGAGAGAGCAGAAGTAGCCTCTCCTACTCGTTTCCCACCCGCAGGAAACAGGGAATAAATGCTGGCAACTTATTTTCTAACCGACAACAATGCATTCCTGGGTCCTGAAGACAGTCACGAGGTGCCTTGGTTACACACACAAGGGGAGATTAGAGCTCAATATGGAAACAGGCCAACTCTGTCACCACCACTGAATCACACCTGGTTTTAAGTCTAGTTGGACTCTGGGATCACTCCAGGAAGTGAAAGGATGGTGTCTTACCTGCTTTCTTTCTTCTCCCATTTCCCAAGGGAGACCCACCAAGGCCACCATCCCAAGTTCAGCACCCTCCCCTGCCTACGTTTAAGTTTTCTTGGGTCACAGCAGTGGTTCCCAAAGTGTGGTCTAGGGACCCCAGGGGGGCCCTGAGACATTTCAAGTTGGTCAGCAAGATCAAAGTTAGTTCCATAATAACACAAACACATTTTTTTGGTCTCTTTCATTCTCATACTCTCAGGAGTGTCCCGTGAAGTTTCCAAAGGCTACATGACGTGTGATAGGGCAACAGATTGGATGCAGAAGCAGATAGAAGAATCCAGCTGACTTCTATTAAAGCAGACATTAAAGAGATTTGCAACACTATAAAACAATGCCACGCTTCTAAGATCCTTGTTTTGGAAAATGTAATCAAATACCACAAAAATATGCCCTTATATTAATGTGTAATCGGTTTAGTTTTTGTAAATTGATTTTAAAATGTACCGGATTTCACTTTAATATGGTAAATATTAATAGATATGGCCCACAGAAAGACTTTCTGAAGTCTTCAATGATTTTTAAATATTTATATTTAAATAAATTAAATTTGGGTCTTGAGACCCAAAAGTTTGAGAATTACTAGTTCATATAAAAACAAAAGATGCTCACATCCCTTCTGTGTTTCTTAAACTAAATCTGAGCAACCCTGCTGCTTCCTGCCCACCACCCCCTCCCTCCACCAAATCTTCCTGATGACCCAGCCCCCTGAGAACTGGATCCTCCTATCGCCCACGACAACTAGTTTTCCTGTGCCACCGAGCAATGCATTATGCACTGCCCTGTGACATCCACTGCATTATTGTCCTGGGTTATGTAACTTCTGTTGCTATTTAACTTTCCTTGTAGCTGTGTCTCGCTTCCCCCCAGCCAACGTGGAACTGTAAAAATGGGCCTGAATCCTGTTCTACCTCTTAACTAGCCAGCTAATCTTGGGTAAGTTACAGGCTCTCAGCTTCCTCATTTCTAAAATGCAGAGCAGGCAGAAATCTGCTCTTCCAACACCACCTAGTTAAGGATTTTTCTGAGAACAAACTGCTATAATAATGTCGAGCACAAAGCATGGTGCTGGCTTGCAGGAGACAGACAAAAATGCCCTGAACTATCACCTGCACTTATTAGATGAATGAATGAATGAATGAATGAATGAGGCATGAATCAATACACAAAGTTTGGGCCTCACCAAACTTTATGCTCTCTTAGGGGGACATTCGGAAATGAGTGTGGGTAAAGAGGACACTGGCTTTTGTTGAGCAGGAATCATTGGCATTTAGTGGGCAGGGATATACCTAAGAATCCATTCACCCAAAGGTCACAAGTTTCTCTCTCAGACATGAATTTTATCATCTCAGTATCTTGTACCTCATATTGTACCTCTCAGGGTCATAAGCTCTCATTCATTCATATAAGAGGGTCCCCGGTATTTCTCTGTACCAGTGTTTCAGAGAGCTCCTGGTGGGTGTTCAGGATCTCCTGAGATCCCTAGGAGGAATGCCAGCTCCTCTGGCCTCCAGGTAGTTAGTTATCTTACTAACCAATAGGTTGGAGTGATAGTGCGTCCACTTCACTTTATCTCAACTCCAGAGGGGTGGGAAAGTGGCTGCTCCCAGCTCTGGGGCTGTGTCTCCTTCACCCAGAGCTCCTTCCTACACTTTTCCTATCCCTCCAGCCCCTCTCTCTCACTTGCTCTCTCTGGCAGGCAGCCCAAAGCTCCATCAGAGAGAGATGGGAGGCAGCCAAGGAATGCTGTTTCTGGGAGTTTGGATTCTGCTGCCTTGGATGGTGATCTCTGGGAAGGGACTCCAGCAAGCAAGCCCTGTGTGAACTCAGGACAGGCAATCTGAGTGTCTTCATTGTTTTCTAGGGAGTCAGGGTTTTGTTGGATCTAGACTGCAAAGGAGGAAGAAAAAATTTCTTCCAAGCCATATCCACATGTATGTGTGTTTAACAGCTACATACTATGTATCATGCACATGTGTTTCAGGTGTACCACACCCTGAAATATTTGTTAAAATCCTGATCCTGTCTTTTAAATGCAACGCAACATCAGTTCATCCATCCATCCACTCAGTACACATTTCCATGTACCTACTGCCCACCACTGCTTTCCCAAGAATGGGAACAAGGGATGAAACGAAGACAAGCTGATGCCCAAACAGTCCATTCTATGGTCCTTGGGTCAGTGTGGAGAAATCACCTAAAGGGATGTCAGCACTCGGGTCTTCACTGATATCCTCCTTTCAAATCACACATATAGTTTGCCCTCTGTCAATAAAACTTTCAGATCAACACAATAATGAATCAGTGCAAATTTAAGTAAAGCCAATCACTTAGACAGCCTCTCAATCAAATTAAACAATTTAATATAATCTCAAAAAAACCAGAGGCTGAGATGGAACTGCAGGAGGTTAGGGGGAGAGAAGAACCAGCAAAGAGACCCAAGGAGGAGGGAAGTCCCAACACACAATGACAGTGCCCAGCCCAGCCCTGACCACGGTGAGAGTATCCCGTGGTGAAGATGGATGCCGCAGGCCTTCTCCGCTTGCTGCTCATAACCATTTTCCCAAACTTTAGTGCAGTATAGACTCAGAGATGCTCCACCAGTTTAATACATTTGGGCAACACTAGGAGAGTTATAACCCACATCAGCACATTAAAGGCTCTGATAAGCTCTGAAATAAAGAAACCTGTATGACTTTTAACTCACTAGTTTCCAAACTCATTTAACCATAGAACCATTTCTTAATGGACCAATGATTAACAGTCCTGAGAACTACTGTTCCCCAGAACCCCAGATTAAACCACGGAACCACTGAACTCATCTTCCTGCCTCTGGTTCCAGCACTAGAGATGGGCTTCCTGCAGAGCCTGCCTCCAGACCTAGAACAGGATGGCGAACTGACCCTGGAATCCCAGCCCACATAGCACCCAATCTCCTCGCAGCTTGATACCTGGCACCCTGACTTTATAAATTAATTGCAAGCACTTGGGTACTGTTCACTCCACCCAAAAGGCTGGAGCCTCTCTCAGGTTTTAACCTAGTGGTTCTCAACTTGGGGCATTTGGTAATACTGGAGACGTTTTTATTTGTCAACAGTCGGAAGGAGATGCTACTGGCATCTAGTTGCTAGAGGCCAAAGACACTGCTAAGCATCCTCCAAGGCCCAGGACAGCCCCCACAACAAAGCATTAATTGGCCAGTGGTGCTGAGGTTGGGAACTCTATACACCCATAATCTTGGTCTACAAGTCTGAGAATCTTGGGAAATTGATCAAAACAATGAATGTCACCCTGAAAGGAAATTGCCAACCAGCCATTATCATCTGCAGGGGACCCATCTCTGGTCACAAAAGGAACCTTTCCTGTAATGTCCACCAGAGACAACCTGGGGCAGGACACAAAGGTCAGTCACACAGACAGTGAACCTGTGACAATGACCAGCTTGTGGATGTAGCCAGGCCAGTGGATACTGGGCCCCTCAGCTGCCTCTTTACCCTCAGGAGTCCCCAGCACAGGGGCAAAAGCCAGGGTGTGAATGCCAGCCGCAGACTATGTCCATGGGCTGCATATTATCATCATCATTAAAAACACAAGCTGTTAGGAAAGAAGCCTTGGGATCCTTTTCCTGAATTCAAGATACATTGAAGCAGGGGTCCCCAATTTCCGGGCCATGGATCGGTATCAGTCCAGGCCTGTTAGGAACCAGGCCATGCAGCAGGATGGATGAATGTGCTTCAACCATCCTGAAATCAGCACCCCCTGCCTGGTTGTCTTCCATGAAACCGGTCCCTGGTGCCAAAAAGGTTGGAGAACGCTGCACTAAAGAACTGTCGGAAGAGACATATTATGCTCCATGGGACAAGCAGATAAGCACAAAGATTTAGCTATGCTTTAGGGAGAGCCCAAAAGCATAAACAGGGAGTAAATTACCTTATGTGAGCAAAACGCTCCAAAATACGCATGTATCTGTGTTTGCACGCATGTGCCCATGTGTAGATAGACAGAAAAAGGTGGATGGTGAATAGGTAGACAGAGGACCGATTGACTGACTGATTGATAGAGATTCCAAAGTGGCTGGTATCCAAATGCTGCTCCTTAACTCACAGGGCGCAGCTCTCCTTCCTGTTCAATGAGACACAGATACAAACAACCTGGAAGCCAAGAAGCTGCACTCTGGGTGGCAAATGCGAGGACTAAGCTCCTCCTTCCTGACAGCAGCTACATCATCCTCCTGTGGGTCCAGCCTGTGCTTGGAAGCAGTCACAGCGGGAGCTCCATCCATCACTCAAGGACCTTGAACAGGTTGGGGCAGCCAGACTATCACCAAGGCATTAGCCTTGACCTTTGAAAGCTGAAGAAAGAACTCTTTCCAAGGATTCTAGTTCTGCGTGGGCCCTTGTGTAACAACTGGAGGTGAATGCGAGGCGTGTACAAAGAAGGGAGGGAAAGAGTTTTCAGGCTTCAAAAGGCACTTTCTAGGTTAAAAACTAAAACAGGATCCCGACAGGCAGGGCTCGGCTGAGAATGTGGGGCACAGAGCTGGGAGGACAGACCTTTGGGCCCCTACCCAGGAGGGAGGGGCTCAGGGGTGTTTTGAGGTGAGAGGCCCACAGAGCAAGGCGCAGAAAGGGAGGACCGGCAATAAGGCCAGCCTCTATGGGCCTCAGTTCGCCATCAACTAACACGGCCCAACCTGTCCCAAACCGTTAGACCCCATCCTGCCGCAAAAATAGGAGCAAGAAGAAATAACTGAGTCGCCAGAGAAAGGCAGTTTATGTGGTGAGGAAAACTGGCAAGAAGGAAGAAACGCTGAACTAGCAGCCAAGAGGAGAAATGAGATGACCTGGGTCACATCAGGAAAGAGCCACACTCACCACAAGGCATATGAACCAGGAACCAGTGCGAGCACCTCACTCAGCCCAGGAAACGAGGCACCACGGTGTGCTGTTCACACAGGCTCCGGAGTCCTACAGACCTGGGCCCCAGCCCCGGTTCCTCCCGGAGCAGCCGAGTGACCCTGGGCAAGGTGGTGACTTCCCAAGATCCAGCTCCCTGCTCTGCAGGATGGCGACAACACCTTCCTCCCAGGGCAGTGAGGCCAGCTCCAGCTGGTGCAAGTAAAGCAGGAGGCTCTCAGAATTCACCCATGCACAGTCCGCCCCTCCCCACTCACCCCTTCTTCATTCCTTCACCATGGAGAATTTATTTCTAAAAGAGATTGGACTCCTTCGAATACAGTGGCCTGTTTTTATGGAGGCAGTAGACTGACACCCACAGAAATCTCCAGAAGAAGCCAAGAGATGGCAGGAGTCTCTTATTCCTCAGAAGCTCCAGGACAATGAGGGACAGTGAGAATGAAAGCAGGAAGGAAAAGACTGCCTCTGAGAGGTAAGAGCCAAAATTGGTCAGCGAGAAAAACCAACTATGTCTTTAACGGATTTCCCTAAAGATCCATAGTCAGTGACATAATTTAAGATTCACCACCACCTATGGGGGGCGGTCAACAGGCACTGGGTACTAAGTGGGTCAAAACAGACTGAGAAAACTTCCCCCACCAGGAGCTTGAGCCTGCCAGAGGTGACAAAAACAATACCCTGGGGACAGTTCATGGCAAAAGATGACAAAGTGCAGACCAGGGGCATCTACATGTAGTCAGCACTAAAAAATATTTGTTCAGAAAGTGAGGAGTTATTCATTCAACTCCAAGCTTTGAGTCGTTCGCCTGAGGAAAAGCCAGTCTCGTTCTCTGCCCGGGAACACTTCCAGCCTGTTTCGGGGAAAACAACAAAGCCTGGGGAGGAACCTGCAAAGGCTGGAAACCCGAGGCCAAGAGGTGAGCCGCCCTGTGGTGGTCCCCGCAGCCCAAACACCCCGACTGTGGGGCTGGCCGCCTGCTTACTCACACACATGACAGTTATTAACACTCTCAGACCAGTGGCCAATGCCTTGAGTCTCCCTTGGTTCTGAGGGACACAGAACTTAGACTCCACGAACACCAAGAGATTCCAGGACAGGCTCAGGGCCCATCCCCTGAGTCAGTGTGAAGACATCTGCTAAGTCTAACCTTGACCCCTCCCCATGCTCTCTCCCCACATGATCTGCACTCTTCACGTGGAAAGGATATGACCTCTTTATCAGGCTTAGCAGTGCTGGGCCAAGAAAACCTTTTACTAGGCCACAGCAAGATGACGCAGGGAGGGAGGGAGGCAAAAAGACAGACATTGTTGTGGGTTTTGCATAGAGCTGAATGTATTTAAAGAGCCATCCTTTACATTGAGATAAACCTGTCCTAGTTTTTCTTTTCTATCTTGAGCACACCAAGTCCTTTCCAACCTCAGGGCCTTTGCACATGCAGTTGCCATTGCCTGCAACACTGGTCTCCCTTTCCACGTCAGCTTCTCTCCCCCGTGCCTCAGTTTAATCGTCCCTTCCATACCAAGGTCTTCCCACAGAAGGCCTTCCCACTTCTCACCTGATCTCAGCCCCTTGTTTTTCTTTAGAGCCCTTCTTACAACACATACTTATCGGATGGGTTGTTTCGTGTCGATCCCCCACCCAACTCTAGGTCTCATGAGAGCACAGGCCGTGACTGCCGAGTCTGCGGTTGAACAGCTGCCGCTGAGCGCAGTGTTCCAGGCACACTGGCTCTCAACAAACGCTCTTCCAATCATTGAATTAAAATTCTCTGTTTGTGAAATAATTACGATAGTAAATTTATTTTTCAAATTCTTAGTAAAATTAAAGGAGGGTAACTCTAGGTTGGTGCAGGAGGAGGTAGAAAAGAGCAGGTATTTTATTGTTTCAAGAAATGCAAAAAGTTTGCAAACCAATGCTTTACAGAATAAAAGTCCACTGCAAGGGGGTCCCTCTATTCAAACCACAGACCTACTGCTGAAATCGACGCCTATAAAGGGAAGGTCCACAAATCCAGATCCACTCCCTGAGAGACTCACTTTCAGAGGTATTTTATATCTTATATTCATTTCTCACTTACCAACAGTAGCCACTAATATCACAGCTTTAGGGTTTTCTGTCTTCCCATTTCCTCACAAACTCTTTATCATGTAGGTTTTAATTTTTCAACCTACAAACATGTATGAAGAAATGGATCTTTCTTCAAATGAAGAACCATGTTTGATTGTACTGATGACCCTCCCTCCCCCAGCCCCCAGCATCTTGGTTTGGATGTTCACATACTGAGTTTTCTTACAGCAGGGGTCACCTGTGCACTGGACGGCTCCACTCCTCATGGGCCTGGCCTCCTGATCGGGAACACAGGAGGGCACAGAGCCTAGCAGCGACACAGGACATAATGCATCTTTACAGCTCTCCATTTCCAGGTGTTGCACAACTACGTAGAGCACAGACGAATACCCATTACCAGCCCCCACAGGCTTGTGCTCTCCTGTGACTGCTCCCATCTGGCAAGGTAATCGGCTGTGGAGTCCAACGGCAAGATGTGCAAAACAATGATGCCATCTGTATGTGTAGCACACCATTCCAAACACATTCTCAGTAAGCATGCACTTCACCTTTACAAGATCATCGGGATGAAGGTGACTGCAGGCCACTTGCAGGTAGAGAAAGTGAGGCCCGGGAGATGAGCAGGCTTACTGAAGACGGCACGGAAAGGCAGCACAACCCAGGACTAGCAATGTGCAAAGTGTGTGAGCTTTGAGAGCAATCATGGAGACGCTAGGCAACAGCTCGTAGTTCTCATCATTACCCCTCCATTCAAAACTGTCCAGCATTTACCATGTGCCAGATGTACCTCGGGGCTCTAGCAGCTAGGCATGTGGGGTGAATACAAAGACGAATGACCCACGGTGCCTGCCCATCAAGGGAAGGGAAGTATATTGGAGGGGTGGACAGTGTCATAAATAACCCTGTACCACACAATGAAATTACAGAGCCTCATGGCTGGGAGTCCAGAGGGGACAGCCAGACTCCATTCTGTTATAAGAGGGGGCATTTGAGCTGAAACTTCAGAGGGCTTCACTGGGTGGAGAAGAAGCAAAGGGCCATTCCAGGCCAAAGGAACATTCCAGGCCGGGACCCTGGAGGTGTGACCGATCATGAAAGGACCACAAAGGTCAGGAGGGATCACCCAGGCCTTGCCTCAGAGGGAGACCTCGCTGGAGGCCAAGAACAGCACAGGATCCCATCAGGGTATGAACACGGGAAGGGCGTGATCAGATTTAGTTGTCCAGAGGATGGGTCAGGCAGTAGGTCAGCTGGCAAGAGGTTCACAGGGACACCTGGGGGCACAGAGGCCAGTGAGCAGTAGATGCAATTGTTCAGGCCAGTGACAGTAGGGGGCCAGTATCTGCTCCCATCACTTAACCTTTCACCTGCAGAGTGAATAATAGTATTTGTCCTGCCTTCTTTATGAGGGTTATGATAAAGTTATCAATAATAATGAGAAAATCAAAATAATAGCCAACACATATTAAGTACTTACATATTTCACTTAACAAATACTTAGATAGCTTTTGCTAGGCACTAGTCATTGTTCTAAGTGCCTTACAAATACGGATCCATTTAATCCGTATACCAACCTGTGAAATAAGGACTTTTATTACCCCCATTTTACAGATGAAGGAATTGAGGCACAGGGAGGTTAAGTAGCTTACACCAGGTCACACAGGTGGTAAGTAACGTTGCTGTGATTCGCATCCAGGCAGTCTGGCCCCAGTCCCCGTTCTGGGTCATGATGTCCATGGCCTCTTGCCCATTAGTCCCAGCGCTGTGGTAAGTGCCTTGCAGCCATTGTTGTATTACTTTGGTCCTCACAATAATTCTATGAGCTAGGCACTCTTTGTGTGTCTGTTTTGCAGATAAGGAAACTAAGACATGGAGAAGACGGATATTTTTCCCAAGGTTACACATCTGATGAGTAGCAGAGCTGCACATGGAACCCTGGTCTGTATGACTACGAAGCCTGTGCTCTTAACTGTTCTCCCCACTCCCTTCAGTCTAAAAGTATGCAAAATAGAGGGAGGGCCCCGGAGGGAGCAGCGACCTGGAAGGAGGGCTGAACACTAAGAGCAGCAGACAAGCAAGGCGGAATAGGCTTTCCTGGTGGGATTTTTCCACCCAATGTCAAGCAGAGAAGGGGGAAGGCAAGGGCCACTCTATCCCATCACCCCTGGCTCAGTCTGGCCCCCGTCAGCCAGGCAGTGAAACACCCCAAATTCTTGGGGGTGAGGGTCTGCAGGCTGAGCTCTGAGGACAGGGGTAAGGAACAATGGCATCCCAGTCAGGCCCAGGCTTCGCTGACCGATCCTGGCAAAAACAAGATGGCAGTTAGTCACAGCTGTAAATCTCTGTGACAGTAGCTCCCCGGGCCCCGGGTCCACTTTGGGCCATACTGGAGCCACAATGTCCAGAGTCTTCTGCCACGTCTCAGGGCTGAGAGCTCTGGCCTGGGGCCTGATCATGGAGTCATTAATCTATGGACAGACTTCATCAGGAGGAAAGTATTCAGAAAATTTTACAGAAGACAAGTGATCTAAAAAATGAAGTCACAGAGGTTCAGCTGAGACCAGACAAACTAAGGCAGTGATTCTGAAGCAGGAGGGCAAACCCCCCAGGAGGGCAGGTTAGAGGCTCTGGGGGAGGCATGGACTTATGGGACACTGCATATCACAATGATCAAGGGCACGGACCTTAAAGCCAGACTCCCTGGGTTCCAATTCCAGCCTGCCCACTTACTAGCAGAGAGCCTCAGCATGTTCCTTAGTCTCTCTAGGCCTCGGTTTTCACACTCATCACATGGGGATGATGACAGTACCTACTTCATCGGGTTGTCATGGGGATTATGTGAATTAATATACAGAAAGCTCTGAGTCCAGTGCCGGACACCTAGGCAGCGCTGTATATGTGTTTATTAAATAAGAAAAACAGGCTAGGGGAAACAGGAGACCCTAATATCTAGGTTCATGGAAGCAGGGAGCTGGGACTAGATGTTTCTATTTCTTTTAAAAGCATTTAGATTTTTTCTTAAGTTACAGATTTAGTGTCACAGGGGAAGTGGGTGCTATTTGACAACGTGCCATAGCAACTACACAAAGGCAGAGCCACAACCTTAGAATCTGAGGTGGGGCTGGGTGGACCAGGAGCTCTAGAAACTCCTGGGATATAGTCTGTACTAAAGTTTTCAAAATTCACACTCAGAAATGCCTGAAATCATCTAGCCCACACCCAGCCCACTGAGCAGGAAAAGAATCATGCTGAGGGACAGAGAAGGGCCTTGTCCAAGGTCACATAGCTGGCTGGTGTAGAGAATGGAGCAAGAACCAAGAGCGGCTGGAGCTGGGCCATTCACACCACACAGGCCTTCTGGTCTCACCCTACGAAGGCTGAGAGCCCAGCATCCAGGTCTCCGCCTGGTTGAAGCAGCTGCCACCTGGCCTGGTAGGGTCTGCTGGTACACTAGCCCCAGCCCAGATGCTGCTGCCCAGCACCTGCCACCACACTCTGGCCGTCCTTAGAGGCCTCAGACCCAAGGAAGTGGGGACTGGGAGTCCTCACCTCCTATGCTTTCACACCCCAAAGTGGCTCTAGGTCTGGGAGCTAATCCAGAAAAGGCAGCCCAAAAAGTCCCATAATCTCATTTGTCTCATCCAGACTGATTTTGTTCCTGACTCAGGCTAGTGTCTCTGTCCCTGAAATGCACATATTAGGGAAACAGGTAAATCCCCAAATTGCAGTGGCTCATTGCAATCCTAGTACAAATGGTGTGCCCCCATCCACACAGGAGTGGCTCTCCTCTAAGCAGAGAAGTGAAGAGTCCTGGTCCTCTGCCACCTTTCACCCATGGCCCCCAAGATGACAACTGGCTGCGTCGAACCAATGGAAGGGGAAGGAGCATGGGGCATTTGCCCATGAGGTTCTTATGGACTACACTAGAAGAGGAACTTTTATCCCTTTCATCTACCTTCCATTGGCCAGAATTTAGCCACAGCTGGCCATAAGGGAAGCTGAGAGGTATAGTCTAGTTGTTTGCCCAGGAATTAGAAGAAACAGACCTCAGTGGACACACAGGCCATTCCTGCTATAATCAACCTCACAGCTTCACTCTGTGGCACTGGTTGATCCTGGAGCCCCAGCTCAAGTCAATGGCTCGCTCTTCCCAGGCAGACTTAAAAGGGAATCTTATGGCCCTTGATGTCAAGCTATGACATGCCGAGAGGAGTGACAGGGACAGACTTGTACCAGGCTGGGAACCCCCTCAGGGCAAGAACAGTGCACAGGCTCCCCGAGGCATCCCCAGCATTCCTGGCACATGGCCGGTCACAGAGTGGGAGCCCCATACAGGTCTGCTGAATAGGAAGAGGGGAGAAACGGGATCCGCAGCAGTGCACAGCAGGCTTATGGCAGGACTCCATGGCTTGACTAACCGGAGCTTTGCGCCTGGGATTCCCAGGTCCACTTCTCAGCTCTGCAGGGGAACCAAGAAGGGGACAGCCAGAGCCATCTCCCCTCCTCGCCCGTCTCTCACGTCAGGGGCGGACTCTCAGGACATCTGTGCAGAAAGGAAGCAGGAGCTATTTCCATTTTATTTCATATTCATCACGAACTGTTCCCACAGACATGAGAAGCCACAGAAGAAACATTCCCCCTTCCCCACTGCAGTGTTTCAAAAGCAGGGGCCCGAGGAAAATGCTGCAAGGCAACAAGCACCCTTAACTGCAGGGCACAGAGAAAGGCTCCCCCATGAGGGGCCGGCACAGGGGAAAGAGCAAGAACCAAAGACAACTATCAATTTGCCCTGTGACCTTGAGCAAGTGACAAATTCCCTGTCTCCATTCTACTCCCATCTGCCAAATGGAGAAAATAAAGTTAGAATGAGATAATCAATGCTTAAATGGCTCTAGAAAGTAGAATGCTTTGCACGGGACTATAAGGTGTCATTATCCACTCACCCTTCCTGCCTCTCCAGCAGATTCAGATGTTTGAAAACAATTCCGGTCGTGGCTAGGGCTCCGTCCTGATGACTAGAAGCAATGCAGCAGCCTCCGCGTTTAAGAGGCGGGCCCTGGGCACAGGCCTGTGCCAGTGTAGTCCGGTATGTTCTGGGACGCGTGCCCTAATCCAGGAAGACGCGCGTGCGAAATCACGACCTGTGATCTACGAGGCACTCCCACTGTGCTCATCAGAAGCCAGACTCAGATGTGGTATCTGTTGGTCTGTGAGGGACACGCAGCCCAAAACTCACAGAAGTCTACAGTTGGCCGGGACCCCAGCCTGGGAGGGAGGCGGGGGATGAGCTAGTTCCCAAGTAAAAGGTAAAAAACGATTCAATTTCCCTCTGACCTGTGAAAGGCAAAACAGGTTTAGGGCTATCATCACTTATTGGGTTTGGGATCTTCAGCAATTCATTGAACCACCTGCAGCCCATTTTCCTCCTCACAAGAGTACAAAATGGGAAAGCACTTTGGTAACGAAAGACCCAGTTCAAATAAAGGGTATTTCTTGCTATTGATGATCAAATTTCCAACCTATGAATCACCTGCAGTGTTCTCAGGTTCTCTCACGGAAGACAGGGCTTCCCATTTTCTTTCTCCTGGAATGTAATTCACTGGGGCGGGGCCGACCTGTGCTGCAGCCAACACCCAATTCCACCGCGGCAGGATCAGGAGAAACGACACGCCTGGGACGAGACAGGCAGAGCCTGGGACACTTGCAAACTTAATTCAAAGCAGAAACAAGAGCAAAGATCACTCTGGATTCCAGTCCAACTCCTGAAAGGACCGAGTCCAGGTTTCCAGGTGCCGAACTTTGCAGACCGGGTGACAGATCCTGCTTCAAGCCCCACTGATCTAGCAGAACCACACGATGAGGCCTGAAACGAGGCCATGGAGAACTCAGGAAAAAGAAGGGGAAGATGGGAACAAGGAAAAACAGGCATGCTCACAGCCTCCTTTTCTCATTACTGTTGCTATGAATTTACTTGTTCTGTAAGAAGGGGGAAAAAAGTTTTCCATTGAGAGTCTAGGGCTATTCTGTGTAATATTTCACTTCATAGCCTCCTTCTTTTGCCAACTAAGACACAGCTGTCCAAGCTGTCCCTCCCACGAGCCCCGTGGCATTTCTGCGCCAGCATCCACTCAGAATCCTTTCCTCCCAGAGTTTCCATTCTTTCTCTTCCTACCCTGCCCCCCATCGCTTTCACCTGGACACGCTTCTGTTCAGGTGAAATCCCTGGTAGAAATGGTTTCTAGTCCTCAAACAATGGAAAATTCAAAGAAGGCCAGAGATCCCTTTGTCTGATAGAATGACCTGAGCGACAGAGTAGACAAGGACAGAAAGCCAGACAGACACAAGCTCCAAAGCATACCTCTAACTTGATGCATCTGATGGTTATAAAAGCTCAGTACCCAGCCTCACAAGCCTCTTCAAAGAACCCCTGGATTCCAACAGCCACTGCACTGGACAAACTCATTATCCTCAGCTCCAAGGCAAGACAGGAGGCTTAATCAGATCAGCGGCATTTGATCTGAAAATAAGTACCTGCTTTTGACATTCATGGATTATATGAATTATGTCTGGTAATGCTACCTATACCACCATCAAGTCAAAGGACATTCAGCTGAGAGGAATAATTACATGGTGAAATGCTATCAAACCCACAAAATGAAAGCAAGCCCACCCATCACTCTAGAAGCCAAAGCCTTGAGGTTGGTCTGACAGTGGAAAAAAACAGACAATTCCCAAGATTTTTCCTGCCTCCCTCTTTCCATTGGGCCTGTAACTTACACTCAGGGGGGAGCGGGGATGGTATGGTGGGGTGACACAAACCCTTCTGTGATGGGCACATATGCCCCAGTTTGTCGTCACTCATGTGTTTTCTGACAAGCCATTGTTTCCAGCTAAAATTTTCCACTCCTGGACTCAACCCAAAGGTGAGTTTATTTTGGAAAGTCTGAGCCAAATTTTTCTGCAACCAGAATTTTAAGCAGGTGAAATAAAGACTGCTGCTTTTCCCCACATAAAACTATGTCCTAAGAGTGCAACAACAGTTCAGGTCCCTGTAGTTACAGAGAGCCCAGCTCCACAGACCCAGAAACCAAGTTTGCGATAAAGGGGGAGTAAAAAGAAATGCCTCCAAAAACAATACCGAGCAAGGAACTGCAATTTAATTTGGACGTGCCCAAATAGTGATGATAGTGATGACCATCCCATGCATTTGGAAGCCTCAAAATACTTCATTCCATTGTGTCATCTGTGCCACATGGCTGTCCTGGGGGTAAGGGGGGCCTTCCACAGTCCCATCTACAGATGGCAAAATGGGAGCTAAGAAGGGGCCGAGAATGGCTAAAGGTCAAGTGTGATAACTTGACCATACACTATACATTAGTATAGCAATTTTCAACCACTGGGCCACGGCACGCTGGTGTGATGCAAGAATTCTTAAAACATGCAATAGCTGATTTAGTCTGGGGCACTGACCTCTTTTCCCTTAGACTGTCAAGTAAAAAAAAAAAGACAACAGCCAACACAATAGCCATATGGTGTAAATGAATCAAAATTATACCTATTTTTGTCAGACCAGCAAAAAACATATTTTTGGTGTGCTGCAGAATTTTAGTAAGTAGTTTATGTGTGCCATGAGATAAAAAAAAAAGTTGAGAATTGCTGCATTAGTAGATAAGGTCATTGACCCCTGGTTTTCCTAAGTCACATTTTATAGGCCCTTAATGCTGAGCATAGGACTTGCAAGAGAATCTTAAAATACAGCACTGAACTGTACAGTGCTAGGCAAAGCTAGATTTACAGTTGTTCGTATGGAGAAGAATACAATAAATAAGTAACACAAGAATAAACTCTGTTTCGTGTGCTCACAACTATCAGTCTATACTTGTCCTTGTATTATCAAGGTTTCTGAAAACTCTGTTGTCATCTTGCTTGTAATCTTGACAAATTAGAGGGAGGAGGAAGAGACTGCCACTTACTGAGTATCCGCACATGCCAGACACTATACCAGGCATTAAATTCTCACAAAGCGTCTACAAGACTAACGTGTTGATGCCCGTCGATCAGAGAGGGTAGCCGAACAGCCTGGAGAATTACTGGCAGGATCACCACTGAGAGTCAAGTCGGTCTTCAGGCAAAGGCTACATCACCATGCCAGAATGGCAGGCTGCAGGGAACTCGAAGACCCTAAGTCATATTTTATACAGAAAGGTCACTTTAGGGTTTGCTAAGAAAAGCACATACAGGGTTTTTATTTTCTATATTTAATCCTAAAAAGAATGAATGAAATTAAATGGATGTAAAATGATAATAATCTCAAATACTATGTGCTGCTCCCTGCCATGACTTCCTTGGCTCTTTTCTATGCAGATATGTCTCCATGCCTGCAACTAGTAAATGCTCAACACATGTTGGATGGATGGACGGATGGGATGGATGGATGGACAGACGGACGGATGGATGGATGGACGGATGGGATGGATGGATGGATAGATGGATGGACGGATGGACGGACGGATGGATGGATGGATGGATGGAATAATAAGGTTGTCAGTAATAATGCCTCCTAATCTTGGTGGAATTTACATCTGCACCATTCCAATCATTTGATATTTGGAGACATATTTGTCATTTTAATACTTGTACTATAAATGAAGCTATTTTAGCTTTATCTTCTGTGAGCATATGGATGAAAGAATATGAATGTTTTGTTGAGAGTTAACAGGCTGCATAGTTGAAGAATTTTCCAAAGAATGTGACAGAAGCCCAATTATTGTCTCTTAAAAAACAAAACAAAATAAATGTTCTAGGAAAGAATCTTTACAGGAACAAGCAGAGCTTTCTAATTTTGACAACAAATGCAAATCCAAAGAAGAATCAGTTCCATAAATGGAGGGCCTTTGTTTGTCCTTCAAATGGGGGGGTGCTCTGGAAATTCCAAATGAGGTGTCTCTACCCTCCAGGAGCTTCTAATCAAGTTGTTTACCGGCCACACAATGCATTTCAGGAGGGAAGGAAACGGCATTGAGGACTCTACCTCAGGTTGGGGACACACCACAACACTCACCAGGGAGGCAACAAGCAATCACACAGAAGCTGAGGCCCCACGTGCTCCACCTTTGCTAAGTAAGGTTGGCGACACTGTAAGATTTTTAGCTAAGAATAAGAAATGATTTCCTGAAAAGTAAAAACAAAAAACAGACATTCCTTCTAGTTTCAACAGAGTTTTCAGTCTGTCTTCTCTCAGTGTAAAGTTTTCAAATGCTCATTCCAGACTCGTGTCTGATGAATAAAACGAGAGGTGGTCTTCGCCCTGCTCTCAGTAAGAGAAGCTCCTCTAAAGCTTACTATGTGTGCTGGGGTTCCCCTAGAGCTTTATTTTGAGAAATAAAAGTGAAGGGGAATCCCTGCTACCAAAAAAAATCACAATTTGGATACTACTGTTGCAGAACATGGGCTGAGTCTCATTCAATAGTCATTAAACAAGTGCTTATGGGACCAAGCACAGAACTAGATGCTGTAGACAGCCAACGTATGGAAACAACCTAGATGTCCATCGACAGATGAATGGATTTTCAAAATGTGCTATATAGACAATGGAATATTATTTAGCCATAAAATAGAAGGAAGTCTTTCCATTTGTGACAACATGATGAACCAGGGAAGACATTAGAATACGTTGAATAAATCATTCAATAATAAATAAATAAAGACACAGAAAGGCAAACACTGTGTTATCTTGCTTATACATAAATCTAAAAAATCAGACTCCCAGCACAGAGAGAATGGTGGCTGCTAAGGGGTATGGGGAGTGGGCAGCGGCTGGCCAGAGGGCACAGACTGTCAGCTGTAGGATGGACACACTCTGGCACAGCACTGTGGCTACCGTTAATAGCGTAGTGTTGCATACTTGATGTCTGGTAAGACGGTCACTCTTAAGTGTTCTCACCATAAAAATGGTAACTGTGAGGTGATGGATGTATTCCTTGATGGATGTTACCTTGATGGTGGTAATCATTTCATAATGTATGGAATATATGGATACTAAATCATTATGCTGTACAACATAAACATATGTAATTTTCATCGATCATATCTCAATGAAGCTAGAAAAAAATAGAGCAAGGAAAAAACAACCTTGACCCTAAAGAGCAGCCAGCAGGAGGCATAAAGCCCACACCTGAGGATAAACACATCTGACAACCCGCGAGGCAACTCACAGACACCCTCGCACCTGATCGTCACTACAGGAACTGCTGTAGGGGCAGGTATCACCATCCCGACCTTACCGGTGAGGTAACTGACAGAGAGAACAAGCAATTCCTATGTCCCAGAGCTGGGACTACAACCCCAGGCCACTCAACATCAGAGCTTCCTCACCAGCTTGATCTCCATACCCATCTTTATGGGAGACTCCCCATTGCAGGTTTATGCATCTTTTGTGTGTGCTTCGTGGTGATTATTCCTAAATTTTAGGTACCAAGGGAGGAGACAAGGCCCCTCAATGTCTCTGAGAATCCGGATGTTTTCTAAACCACCAATGTCAAAGGCGGACCTCTATCCACCTAGATTTAAATAGGAATGGAGAGCAGTCTGGACCAATGCTTTCATGTGGGGCCATGCTTGGGTTAACCCACGAGATGGGAAAAAATGGCTTTCCTCACTGTGTTCTCCCTTCTGGAATGCCTCTTATACATGTCAGGCCTTTACTGCCCTGGTAAGCTCTGCATTCTCCTCTCTGTAGATCAAAACTGCCCCCAAAAGGATCAGGGCATCGGTCATCTACCTGTTAGTGTATCGCTGTGACCCACCTCCCAGGGCACCAGCCTTGAAAAGCTCTGTCCTCTGATGAAGGGCTGAAGACCTCACCATCAGTGGACTGGGAGGGGCATTTTCTTTCAACATGGAGAAGCATAGCTACCAGAGTTATAGACATATAAAGCAACCCAATTTAACCTTGAGTACTTCCAGTTTTCTCAGAAACAAAAATAGCAACACACAACCCAAAACACAAAATGGAGTCTATCCCTGTTTTCCACCCAATAAGATAACATTAGTTATTGTTCACTGGGCATCTATTTTGTCCCAGGCCTTGTTCAGAGTGTAAATATATTATCTTTAATCTTCAACACAAGCCTTCATTGTCTCCCCTTCCTCAGTGTTTTAGTTTCCTAGGGCTACCATATCAAAGAACCACAAATTGGGTGGCTTACAACAACAGAGATTGATTCTCGTGCAGTTCCAGAGGCTAGAAGTCTGAGATCAAGGTGTCGTCAGGGCCGTGTTCCCTCCAAAGCCTCTGAGACAGGACCCTTCTTTGCCCTTCCAGCTTCTGGCAGCCTCAGCGTTCCCTGTCTTGTGGAACCAATCCCTGCCTCCACCCTCATATGGCCATCTTCTCCCTGTGCCTGTCTTTGTGTCCAAATATCCCCTTTCTATAAGTACACCAATCCTACTGGATAGCAGCCCATCCCCAAGACCTCATCCTAAATTAATCACATCTGCAAAGCCCCTGTTCCAAATAAGGTCACTCTGGGAGGTGCTGGGGTTAGGACTTCAACACATCTTTATGGCGGACAAAATTCAACTCCCAACACGCACCTATGAGAGAGTGATGACCTCAAGGTCCTATGAGGTCCAAGGCTAAGCAAAGTTCAATTTAATTTCCTAAGTTATCCTCCAGCAAACAGAAGCACAGACTTAAGTATCTTGAAGAAATCTATCACATGAAAAAATTACAGTACCAGACTTCTTCCCGCAGTTCCCTCGGCTCCAGATCTCTTCTCTCCCTCCTTTACATCTCAGCTCGAGCTTCCTGACCCCAGGGAGCCTTCCCTGGCCTCCCAGACCAGGTCAAAATCCCCTACTACAGAATCTCACCACGGAGCTCTCTCCCCCTCATTGTCCCCGTCACCTTTGCAATGATCCATTTGTCTGGGGATTGTTTGATAGCCATCTTTCTGTGCCATCAGCCTGCAAGCCCCTAGAGGTCCGGGACCTCTCTGCTTTGCTCACAGCTGGATCCCCACCTTTTAGCTCAGCCTCTGAGTCTCAGAGGTTAGTCCTCTGCTACTTAGAAGGAAAACACAACCATTTCATCTCAGCCCCAAGCAGCCTAGTTAGCTAAGTGTAGTCATTAATCTCGTGACCCACGCCTTCCACGGGCTCAGCCTAGCCGCGGCATCCCCTATACAGCCAGTCTATGCCTGGCCATCTCTGAGAACCAGAGAATCACCCAGTGCTACCAACTCAACTGCACAGCCCCACTCCCCACTGCATCCAGCCCTCATCATTGTGGGAAACTGGTGTCTTCCCTCCGACCAGAAACGTCATCGCCACAAGAGTTTTCCAGGGCCCTAAGAGGGGTTTCTACTTGATACCTTCCTTGGCAGCTGGCAACAACCGCTGCCTTCTGAGGAGTCCATTTTGTACCTTTAACACGCTACCCAACCCTGTGCACCACACATACAATCTGCTTCTGAAATCCTCTAAGCCCGTACAAACAAAGCATGGCACGCTTCCTTCAGGCCGACTTGAAACACTCACTACAGCTAAAGCCACCTGGGCCCGTGGTAGATAAGGACAGCAGAGCCATACCGACAAGGGGCTCCGTGTGGTGCCACTGAGGAAGGCATCGGGTCACTCCTCCACTCTTTCACTTTGTAACACATTATCACTCACTCACCGCCTCACTCAGCCAGCCTTTGAGTTTTCATGGTATTAGGGGAATGATTTGAGACGCTGGAGCTGACATAGGAAAAAAGAAGCCCCTCCTGTTCCTCGATTCCAGCGCTGAAACTCCGGACAGACACAGAGAGGAATCAGATAATGAGAAGGCAGTGGGGCCCAGGCCCCAACAGGGGTCTGTGTGAAGGGCTACAGGGGGCTCTGCATCCCTGGGGAAGGAGGGCAGCCCCTCTGCTGCCTTCGAAGGCCAGTGAGGCCGGGAGGAGGGTGAGAGGGGGTGGGGAGGTGTGAGGCAGAGCCTGCATCGAGGGAAAGAAAAATATGACTTAGGCACAGCAAACCACACCGCTTTCCTGCAGTGTCAGGTGTCCAGGAAAAACAGAAATAGATGAAGCTAAAAAGATAAAACCAGGGGCCAGTTTATAAAGGGTCTTGTAATCAGCTGACAAGGTGTAATTTGTTACCACTCCCTTGAAAATACATAAATTTTAACCTAATACTAACAGTGAATTTTTAAGTTCATGATGTTAACACTCTCAAAACAGGCGTAAGCACATATACACACATCTCTATATGCTGCCTGTTCTGTTCGGCTCTACACACACAACCAGCCTCTAAGGAATGACAGTCTCGTCCACGCGGCTGCCCTTGGTCACCTTCAGGGCTTCCTCAGATCGGCTTTTCCAGCTGAGTTCCTGAGACGCATGCATTTGCCATCATGCCCAGATACAAGAACTTGGATTTGAAAAACTGCACCTCATCCTTGTTGTTTCCTGCTTACGCTGCAGACCTCCCTCCCCTCTCTTCCTCTCCTTCCTTTCCCTTTATAATACTTTTTTCTGTGTTCACTGCGGTTTGTAACAGCTGCTGAATTGCACGTATCTGGGAAGTCCATTAACTTGCTGTTTACTTGAGCTCCATACCATGAGCAGAGATGTGGGGCAAACTCGATCTTCTCACCATCCCCCCGCCCTCTGGGAGCCACAGCCCCTTGCCGAGGGGGCAGGGGGACTCCTTCCAAACAGCTCCTTTTCTTCACTCACACCCCCAAGCAGCAGAATTATGTTTTATATCAAGACAGATCAAATCAATTTTACTAAAACAAGATTCTAAATACAACTTGGGATTCTGATAGAAAAAGATTCCACCAAATTCACCTACCAGTAACCTGGGTACTTTTAATGTAAATCTAATAAAGAAAATAATCACACATAAAATTCTATTTTAACCACCTGTTCAAAAAGGTTGCCCACAGAATGAGTGGGGGTGGCCCAACACACAGGCAAAGATTACATTTGCACGTGGCACCCAGTGGCGCGTTGGTGGAAAAGCATCCAGCACGGACTGATGTCCACTCCAACTGCAGCTGCCTGGAACTGAAGATAAGTCTACAGGGAGATGACACACGCTCGGGAGCTCGCTGGAAACTAGGCTCTTCTGTCCAAAGGCTGCTCTTCACTCACTCTGGATGGGAATGAAGTGCTCGAGAATTTTAATGTTCTCAATTTCTTTCACTGTAGACATCCAATACACACACAATTAAAGAACCTGGGAACAAATTCTAAGTGCGTGCAGAAATGCAAAGTCTGTCCATAAAATATCCAGACACGTGATATGAAAAATAGAGACCTTTATTGAAGAAGATACAAGAAACATTGTACACAGGACAGCTTCAGTTCCCTTCAAAGTAGACACCTTGTGACCTCACACAGTTCTCCCAATTGCCATCAGCTGCCCCATCGTATTTTCTTAAATCTCATGGATGGTCTGAAATCTCTTCCCTTTCAAAGATGATTTTAGTTTGGGGAAAAGCCAGAACTCACAGGGCACCAAATCTGGGCTGTAGAGGGGCTGAGTCACCTGGGTGATTTGATGTTTCACAAAAAAAACTCTGCACGAGACATGATGCATGAGCAGGCATGCTGTCATGATGAAGCTGCCAATCACCAGCTACCTATAGCTGCAGCCTTCTGAATCATCAGAATAGTTTCCAAGGAGGAATGTGCAAGCTTAACACAAAATCTGATGCAGATTCATTGCACTACTCACTCACTCATTTTTAATAGGATGGCCGCAGAGTGCACATGCTCACTCAATGGCATCTATCACCTCCACAGTACAGTGGAGTCGTCATTGTTCACGCAGACACACTCCAGTCCACTCCCCTTGGCAATCAGATGACACCAAAGTTGGGCAAACCATTCTCATTATATTAACAATGGCTAGATTTTTCTGGACAGACCTCATATATGGGTGATGATTCATCCAAAATTAAAAAAAAAAAGTTCGTCAGAAATTGAGGTGGTAAGCTGAGCCGGTCTGATCATTCAGTCTAGAAATGAGACCCTCGCAGGAAGGCTGGGTTCCCTCTTGGATCCTGGGAATGGAGGCAGGTGAGGATCAAGGACAGCCAGGTGAGAATGGCTCCTACATGGAAGCCACCTAAGGTGTGAGGTAGCCAGGGCCAGTGTGAATAAAGGGGCTGGAGATGCCACATACATGGTGCCAACCAGCACACTGGGCAAAGAGCAGAGGCCTGTTCTGTTTGTCCCTCTGACTTCTTTGCTTTTGTTGGGGGTTGGAGGAGCTAGTTGCCAGTTCCCCTCTTGTCTGGCTTAGTTTTGTTTTTGACAGCAAACATTCTGATCTGTCCTGGCTAAATGAAGAAGAAAATGGATTTTCACCCAAATTTTGGCAAAGACCAAAAGAGGATCAGAGCATCATTAGCAGGCAGAAAGGATAATAGTGTCAGACACACCACAGTTCTCTAGAGTTTAAAAAAAAAAACCCTCAGGACCAGAGCCAAGTAAAATTTTGGGTGGCCAGAGGACAGGGCAAGGCCAGTAGAGGAGGGAACGTACCCTCCCCACCTCCCACGCCCTCCCCAGAGACCATGGGCTTCAAAATGAGAAACTAATCACTTGGCAGCTATATCAGAGCTTTTTGTTTTATATGGAAGCATCTTCCTGAGTATTAGAGCAAAATCCACCTTTAATCTCAGAGGATAATCCTCCATATCACCATGGGCGTGAATGGGAGAGCCATCAGACGAGGATTTGCCTTTAGCTCCTTACCAACCATGGCCCTTTTTGGCAGGTACAGCAGCCAAGGGGGAAGGAGGTCTCAAATAAAAAGGAAGTGTGATTAAGGGTCCCTGGGGGAGAACAGGAGATCTGTGATGGGAGGAGGGGGGCTATGGTCACATGGTTGGTCATGTGACCACAGTGTCCTAAACAACACTTCTGGTCCTCACCTGCACAGACAGGGTATTACAGCTTCTTTAAGCTCTGTGATGAGTCGGAAATCTAATGAAAAGCCTGGTGCTGGAAGAAGGGGCCACACAGTGGCCCGATTTCACTGAGTGGGACCATCAGCATTCTCAGCTTCCTATGAGAAAACTCCATCTGGGCAGGAAAATGGCCATCTAGGTTCCCAGGTCTTCACACACCCCCACGACCTCGGCAGCTCCCTGCTGTGCCTTCTGCTTATTTCAGAGGGGCCTGAATTTTTCCAAGAAAATGACAACAATGGTGCCAGGTGGCACCTTCATTCACCATGTGGCCCTGTGGATTTTCTCCCAAAGGCTGTGAGAAGATAGAATGAGGGTGAGGGGTCGGGGGGCAATAGCAAATCCAATACATGAAATGGAGAAACTGGAGAAGCCAACAGGACAGCAAAGGCACACAAAGCATCTCAACAGAAACTCGAAATTCGAAGATAAGACAATGGGTGCGTTCACTGCCTGCTGCCAAGATTCCCACATGGGCCTGGAAAAACAAGGTGTCTCTTTTGAGGCCCCAACAAAATCGACTGCAAGGCAGTGCAGCTGCTATTTAGCAGGGCTCCAGAACACCTTTTTCATAATTTAAAAAAAGTAATTATTTTAAGCACTGATGTGTATAATAAACTCTTGTCAGGCTGACATTAAAATCTGTATCTTTCCTGTGCTCCCTGCCCTCCTCCCCACCAGCTCTCCCATCCCACAAGTGGGGCACATGTTCTATCATTGTTATTTTAGGATTTCTTTAAGGAGTTCTGTGATGGACAGTTATCTTGTTAAATGCGGTGCATATTTATCTGAGACAACCGCCATCTCCCTGAAGGAAAGACAAGAAAGATTGGCATGAAGCCAGTCTCTCAACCTCCAGCCTGGGACTGGGCTCTCTTCTGTGGGTGGTGATGGTTTCATTAAAATCGGTGTGGGAATCAGGAAAATGCAAAGAGGAATTTTATCAAGCTCCTTATGGGCTAAGGGCGAGAGACCAACGTGCAGGGAAAAGAAGAGAAGAGAAAATCTGAAAAACAGGTTTTTCCCCTTCAGCTCTACAATAACCTGCATTCTGCATGGTTTAGAGAAATAAACCCAAGCTGCTGGGGGAAGTTTCCTGACAGAGCGAGGATGAACAGGAAGGAAGGACTCTTCTGGTGAGTCCCACAGGGGCAGAGAACACAGCCAGCATATCTCGCACGAGGCCGTTAGCGCTTCGCAGCCAAACTGAAGCAGAAAGGAGAGACCATCATCCTCTTTCTGCAACACTGACTTCCTCCTGTGACCTTTTCCCTGTAAGTTGCTGTAGCTCCCAGGCACTCTCAGGAAAAAGTCCACACTCTTCAGCCTTGTATTCGAAGCCCTCCACAAACCAGGTTCACCCCACCCGATCACAGTTCACTCCCAAATACAATCCCCTCCAGCCTGGCCAGTCTTTTCATTGTCTCATGGATATGCCATGCCGTTTCCAGCATATTGGTCATCAACCTGAGATGACAACGCATTTTTTCTTTTTTTAAAGAGATTTTATTATTTATTCTTATTTTTCATGTGTTTTATTGATTATGCTATTATAGTTGTCCCATGTTCCCCCTTTTGCCCCCCTCCACACATTACTCCCTTTTCTTCCAGCAAACCCCCTGCTTAGTTCACATCCATGGTCATGCATATAAGTTCTTTGGCTTCTCCATTTCCTGTACTATTCTTAACATCCCCCTATCTCTTCTGTACCCACCAATTTGTACTTCTTAATCCCTGCATCCTTTCCCCATTCTCCCTTTTCCCCTCCCAAACGATAACCCTTCAAATGATCTCCATATCTATGATTCTGTTTCTGTTCTGCTTGTTTGCTTAGTTTGTTTTTTAGATTCAATTATTGATAGCTGTGAATGTATTGCCATTTTACTGTTCATAGTTTTAATCTTTTTCTTAGCTAAGTCCCTTTAACGTTTCATATAATAATGGCTTGGTGATGGTGAACTCCTTTAGTTTTGCCTTGTCTGGAAAGTGCTTTATCTGCTAAAATGATAACTTTTTAGATAGCTTTATCTAAATCATAGCTTTGCTGGACAGAGTAATCTACGTTGTAGGTCCTTGCTTTTCATCATTTTGAATACTTCTTGCCAGTCCCTTCTAGCCTGCAGCATTTCTTCTGAGAAATCAGCTAACAGTCTTATGGGAACTCCTTTGTGGATAACTATCTGCTTTCCTCTTGCTGCTTTTAAGATTTTTTCTTTATCTTTAACCTTTGGTATTTTCATTATGGTGTGTCTTGGTGTGGTCCTGTTTGTGTCCATCTTGTTGGGAGTCTCTGTGCTTCCTGGACTTGCATGTCTATTTCTTTCACTAAATTAGGAAAGTTTTAATTCATTGTTTTTTCAAATAAGTTTTCAATTTCTTACTCTTTCTCTCTTCTACTTCTGGCACCCCTAGAACTCAAATGTTGGTATGTTTGAAGTTGTTCCCGGGGCTCCTTAACCTACTCTTTGTTTTTTGGATTCGTTTTAATTCTTGTTGTTCTGATTGAATCTTTTTTTCCTCCCTTGTGTTCCAAATCATTGATTTGATTCTTGGTTTCATCCACTCCACTGTTGGTTCTTTGTAAAATTTTCTTTATTTCTCTTAGTGTAACCTTCATTTCTGCCTGGGTCTTTTTTATGCTATTGAAGTCCCCAATGAGTTCCTTGAATATCCTAATAACCAGTGTTTTGAACTCTGAATCTGATAGATTGCTTATCTCCATTTTGTTCAGTTCTTTTTCTGGAGTTTTGTTCTGTTCTCTCATTTGGGCCATGTTTCTTTATCTCCTCAGTTTGGCAGCCTCCCTGTGTTTGTTTCTATGTATTAGGTAGAGCTGCTTTGACTTCCTTAGATGCGTGGCCTGTTGTAGAAAAGCCAACTCATAAGTTGGATAGGGTGGAGCCTTAAGTGATCACCAGGGTGGGGTAACCCATGTGAACCAGGTTGCTGGAGTCTCAGATTTGACGTTACCACTCTGTGGCTATGTGCATGGGAGGGCTCAGAAAAAGGAAAATGGCCACTGTCTGGCCTCTGGAGTTTTATCCAGGAGGAAGTTTTTCCCCACGGCACGTTTTATCCAGGGGGAAGTTTTTCCCCACGGCACTCATCCAGATGCTAGACACTTCAGTTTTTCCCTATATGCCATTGGCGCCCTTCCGGGTGATAGAGCCCAGAAGGAGTGAGTCTGTGTAAGTCCTAAGTCCACCGCAGGTCTTTTAAAAGGAGATGCCTGAGAATTTTGCAGTTTCTTCCACTACCCCTACCCCCACTGGTTTTTACAGCCAGAAATTATAGGGACTTATCTTCCTGGCACTGGAACCCTGGGCTAGGTGTTCTGATGTGAGGCTGGAATCCCTTGCTACTGAGGAATTCTTCCCAATTTTTATCCACTGTACAAGGGTGTGGAACCACCTGTTCTACATCTTCAGGCCTCTGCATCTCCACATCTCCCCTCCTGCCCATCTGGATGAATGTGACTTCTCTAATTCCTTGGTGGTCAGACTTTCACACAGTTCAATTTTCTGACAATTCTGGGTGCTGCTGTTTTGTAATTTAGTTATGTGGTTGTACAAAGAGGCAAGCTGTGTTCACTTATGCCTATGTGTTGACCAGAGCTCTATATATTTATTTTTAGAGAGAGGGGAAGGAAGGAGAAAGAGAGGGAGAGAAATATTGATGTGCAAAAAAACATCAATTGGTTGCCTCCCACATGCACCCTGACCAAGGATTGAACCTGAAATGCAGGCATGTGCCCCAACCACGGAATTGAACCTGTGACCTTAGGCTTTGCAGGATGACACCCAACCAAATGAGCCACACTGGTTGGGGCAATATTGCATTTCTTACCTATCTATGCAAACTACTCATCATTCAACATCCCACTCTTGTCTTACACAGAGTTTTTCTCAACCACTCTAGCCATCGCCAAACTTGCCTCTCCTTTCTGAATCATACAACTAGCACAGCTACATTTCCCAGGGAGCTCTCTCTCCCCAACCTGTGCAGCACAGTCTCCAAGTTCCATGCAAGTCCCATCAAGGCAGGAAACCCAACATTCCTGTATCTGTTAGTGCTTAGCACGAGGCTGGACAGACTTCTGTCTTTGGAACCCAATAAGCAGAGCAAGGGGTTGAGGCTTCCTGACCCCTCCTTACTCTTTTGTCCCATTCCCTAGATCCAGACTGCAGTCTAGAGACCCAGATCTAGACAGAGGTAGGAATGAGGGAGAAAGCATAGTTGTTCCCCTGGATGGTGATAGAAGGAAAATGGTTATCTCCAGGTCAGGTTCCTATAGCACTTTTGTTTCCTGATGAGACATTTATTTGGCTTTAGTTTTGGGGCTAGAGAAAACCTATCTGGGATGTTAGAGCTATCCCTTAGTTTTGGAAACACAGTAAAATGAAAAAGCCAGATAATCTACGGAGAAACTGTTGGTGCTGGGGTGTGCACCTTTCATCCCATGTCAGTGAGGTACAGCAGAGGTCAATAATCACAAAACTGTGTCCACACAGGTCAACTAGTCAATCTCTAGTCTTCGGGAAGAGATGTGGAGCCCACTGCAAGAATGAACCTAATGGATTAAACATGTCTGTGTGATTCAGACTTCATTCATACAATGACTCCCTTATTATTATTCTCAAGATTCCCTTGAGTCTCAGTTAAGCTTCTCTCTCTCTCCCTGCTACCGATCTCACAGTCTGCCATCTTTTCTAGAAACCAGATCATTAAATAATCTTCCTCTCTTTTCTGTTCTCCTGACTGACTAAAAATTCCTTCTCTACTCTGCTACCTCCAGTTACCATTCCTTCTCTCTCTCCTGACAAACTCTTCAAGAGTGAGAGTCTGCCCTGACTGTCTTACTTCCACGTCACCCATTCATCTTAACCTCTAGCAATTTGGATTCTGCCCCAATCACTTCAGTGAGAGTTTTCTTGCAATCAGCCTCTCAGGCAGAACATCACCTGTCGTATCTGACAGTTTCCTTATTTTTCATTCTTCTCTCCCCAACTCAAGGCAGGATGCAGTCCTGCTAGTGTATTGTCTGTCTCCTCTCAACTCTCTCCCCTTTCCTTTCCAACCTGAGCTATCTCTTACCCCTGTCCATATCCTGGGCATTCCTTAAGGTTTGGGCCTTGCCCTGCTTCTCTTCTGCCTCTGTGCACTCTCTCTCTCTAGGTCACTTCATCCACTCCCGTGATTTCAACTATCACATTAGCATTCTTACCTCCAAACTTGACCTCTCCTCCAGATTGCCAATCTCAAGTTCCTAACTTTTTGTTGGACACCTATGCGTGGAGCCACAATTATCTCAAACTCAACAAACATATTTACAAGAAAATGTATCTTCTTTTCAAATTTGCTTTCCTCCCAAGCTCCCCATCCTGTCTGAAGGCATCATCATCCTCCCAGTCAACTCCACCAAAAATCCAAGAGTCAGCTCTCCTCTGACCATCCCCGCTCCCCATTCACTGCCGAATCCCCTCCTCTCCCCCCTCCCCTGCCCCACTCCTTGTGGTCTGTCTCTGACTTCTCACCCCACCACCATTTCCAAATTCAGACCCTTCTGAGCTGCTCTGACCTCCAGTAGAATCACTCAACTGGCCTCTAGTCTCCAGATTTCAATCCTCCCATCACATTTCTACCAGAAGCATCTTTCTTCCCATGTCTGACCAATGTGCTTTCATAACTTTGCTCACACTCATCTTGAAATGCCCTTCCCTACCCACTTCTCCCATCCTTCAAGGCCACATGCCAAGACAAACTCCTCTACATGGCCTTTATTAATGTATGAGTTCTGCATCACATTATAGATGTGTGGTTGGCGTTAGTTGGGGTGTGATTCTGTGTGTCCGTGTGTGTACATATATTTGTGTGTGCATCCTCCCTTGGACCCCTACGGCCAGTGCTTGGACCTCTTTAACACTGATTTCACCATCCTTTCCCATGTGTTTCCCCCAATGAGCTAGAAGCTTCTTGAAGACAGGTGAAATTATGAGTTGAACTGTGTTCCCCAAAGTGATATGTTGAAGTCCTAACCCCTGACATGAAGTCCTAACCCCTAATCACCTGACACCTATAAGTATGAACTTGTTTGGAAACAGTGTCTTTGCAGAGGTAATCAAGTGAAGGTGAGGTCATTGGACAGAGGTGCCCAAAGGCTGTTTGTCCTTATAAGAAGAGAAGACAGAGAGAGGGAGGGAATACAGCCATGTAAAGACACAGCCAGAGCCTGAAGTTCTGCTAACAAAAGCCAAGAATGCCTGGGGCTACCAGAAGCTGGAAGAGACACGGAAGGATTCCCCTAGCTATTTCACAAGGAGCGCGGTCCGGCCTTGACTTCAGACCGCTTCCAGAACTGTGAGAGCATGAATTTCCGTTGTTGTAAGCCACCCGTCTGTTGTACTTGCTAGGCAGCCCTAGGAAATGAAGATGGGTGGGACCTACGTCTCAATTCCTCTTTGCAGACTCTCGGAATCCCGGAAACTCCTTAACTTCTTGGTGAATTCATGAGTAAAAATGAACCATGCACACCAAGGACCTTTTGCCATAAATGCAGACTTTTAATTTCATTTTTATTTTTTAAAGATTCTTTTTATTTATTTCTAGAGAGAGGGGAAGGGGAGGAGAAAGAGAAGGAGAGAAACATCGATCGGTTGCCTGCATGTGCCCTAAGCGGGACTCAAACTGGCAACCTTTTTGCTTTGCAGGACAATGCCCAACCCACTGAGCCACACCAGTCAGGGCAAGTGCAGACTTTTTTTTAAATTAATCCCTTACCCTTGAGTTATAGTCATACTTAAACCATAATTTCCTAAGGCAGATCGACTGCCCCACAATCACCAGAAAGAGGAGGAGATGGGCTGAGTTAAGCCACCTTTGCCCTTTTCACCTGGCCTCCTGGGACCTCATGGAAATGCTGGCAAAGCAGCTGGCGAGGCCTGCAGGTGTCCTCTCCAGGATGTCGCTGAGATTTCCCTCATGCAAAGCTGTGACCTTGTCCTCATTAGCACAGAGCACTGTTCCACTAAGCTAATGACCCCAACCACCAGCCAACAGAAATTAGACTCACTAAAAGGGGTGCGAGCAGAGGAGGCTGATAAAGACAGTGTCTCCTCACACACAAAGTGAAGCCAGGCACAATTATCAGGATGTCAGTGCTGACACCAAAATGCTTTCAACTCGACCAAGGGGACACTTGAACCAAATGCCTTTCAGGAATGAATGGGTGGGGGGTGAAGGCAACTGAATGAGCCAGAGAGTGAGCTTTTCCTCATTTCTCATTTTTGAACTAACACTGAAAAGCAACATGTTGGGAATGTACCAGAAAAACCTCTGACTGGAAAGAGGGGAGACCTTCCTTGGGCCTGTCATACTCTGTCTGTCTCCACCAGCATGGCGGCCATAAATAATACTCATGAGTCACAAAGAAAATCCACAAACTCTCTGGAGACACAGCAGAGCAGCAGCAGGTGTACCTAGCCCTGTTTCTGTAAGGAAATCAATTGGATGGGGGCAGGTGGCACAAAAATGCAAATGGCCCCTTCCTCCCTGCACCGGCTGCTGATGGACCGGCTCTCCGCTTTCCAGCGGCTCCCCTGGGCCTGGTGGTGGCCTTTAGACCCTCAGTCCTAACAACATGATGCTCCCCACATGAGTGATTTTAAAGAAAACTAATACTTGTCATAGAGAAGGAAGTCCAACCAAGTTCAGGCTTTTCCCATGATGACTACTTAGAAGCTTTTCGGTAAATATTAAACATAAAATTCCTTCCCAAATGAATTTGCAGGGTCTCTACTTAGCTAGCACCCTAAGGCAATGCGCTTCACCTGCCTTGGGCCCAGGCTGTTATTCAAAATTGTTCCTCAGCTCCAGGAGCACAGGCAGTCCTCACCTGCCTCCCCATTGTCCCCCACCCCCACCGTGAGAGTGAATTAGTCTCCCCTGGTCATTAGGCACAGAGGGAAAATCACTCTGTACCCTCAACCTCACTAATTCTACTAACTCTCTTACTTCCAGCTCCTACCTGATATGCTCAACCCTGCCTTTGGGGGGTTCTTCTGCAACCCAAAATTATTTTTTAACATTTTTAAAGTGAGAAACACTTCCAACATAGATACTATTGTTTTAAAAGGCAGTGGGTTTTTGTCTCAAATTTGATTTAACCTTTGACCCGGAACCCAACAGGAATCGCAGTTCTCACCAGGGTGAAGTCAACACTGCAAGAGGCCTGACCCAGTGGATGAAATGTGCTTCCTCCACCCACCCCGCCTCTGCTGACACGGGCGTGCTTTCCCCTCGCCTTCCCTCATACAGGCCTGCAGACAGGGCTGGTAACGGGCGGGCTTTGTCTCCCAACAGGATCAGCACATGTGATTTATAACAACTACTTTTTTTTTTACTCAGACATCTTCTTAACCAAGATGTGACAGGGAAATTTAGAGCTGTAGGGAAGTGAAGAGAAGATCAATGAAAATAAACTATGCATCGACAAGACATTAGTTAAATTAGTTACCGAACAGGAATTACTATACTGTGGGGTCTTTCAGAAGAGAGAAGATCACTAGGAGCCAATGGTTACAATTTCCAAAAGTGTTAAGGAAAAAAAGGCAAGAAGCAAGAAAGTATATGCCATTTATCCCCTCGGTTTCAAAAGACATACTTGTGTTCATAATATGCCTATGGAATATTCTGGAAGGACAGACAAGGAACTAGGCTGGTGGTTGCCTCCAGAGAGGGAGCTGGGAGTCTGGCATAAAGGATGGCTCTTCACGGTCTACCTTTTTACTGTGGGAACGTTTTACAATGTACACTTATTAAATCTTTTTTTAGTATTATAATATATATAAATGTATAAAGAAAAATAAAGCACAGATTACATTTTCAATTGTAAAACTGTCAAACACCTTCATTCCACCGATGAGGACACCGACGTCTGGGGAGTGGCCCGAGAGTGGCCAGGGGCCCGACCTCTGGCCCTTCAGTTCGGTCCCCTCTGCTCCTCCGCAGTATCTCCTGATTCACGGTCACGCTCTGGTCGCCCAAAGTCACCTGGAATCTACTCCCCACTTACATGAGGCATAGCTATTCTTCATTTCACTTATATTACCTGCTTCAAACAAGGAATTCATGATCTGGATATTTTTTGTAAGTCAAATTCTATTCCCAATGTGCTGCAAGAGTTGCATATAAATGGAAAGCAAACAAATGATCCCTAACTTGCCATGCTTCTTTAACCCTGCTTTTCTTTGATGAGGTTTGCTTTAAACAGCACACTTATGCCTCATTTGTGCCTGAAACATTCTGTTCATTTTTCCTTGTGTTCTTACTTTCTGGCCACAGCAGTGCTATCTGCTTTGAAACGTGAGCTCCCAAAAGGTCAGCACCGACCCTCTCATGTTGCTGATGCTCAACCAATTAATTGTGGCTCCTACAGACCTCCTGATATGACCCAAGACCCAAGATGCATTAGCTGTAGGTGCAGTTTATAAAATTATCAAAGCAAGTCATGAGAATATATTCTTCCAACTCAGATAGGAAGCTTTATTTGAAATCCTGTTCTCCATGTTTCGTTTTTTCTTGACTTAACCAATGCAATACCTGAAGTGTTTTGTAAGTCAGGGAGATTCTAAATGCTTCATCTCTTTTCAGAAACCCACAAAATCAACACAATCATTTGGTGGTTTAGGCATTTGCCATTAACAAAGCCCATGTCGATGCTCTCTATCTTATGCACGATGTTTTCATCCGAGTTAAATTCTCTTCGTTTTGCTGAATTCTAGCCTCTGCTGTTTATAAACTCCCAGAATGGTTATTTTCCTAGGCCTTATTTGAGGTTAAGGACAGCGATGGGGGTGGGGGGAGGATGATAAGAAGTCCAACATGATATTTTTTAAAAGATAATTTAAAGAAAAAAAAACAAATTTGAACAACCGTGAATCTCAACTTACCTTCTTCTAGTATACCCCCTTTTCTAGACAGATAGGAGCTCAGACATCTTCTAGGGCTTTCCTATTTTTCAATATTAATTTGTTACCTGCCCACCCATTAATTACTTGAAAATATTTCCTTCTGGCCTCCAACTGCTCAGGGACCTCCCTTAGCAATTTCCTTACCTATAATTACACTGATGGGCTGTACTGTAACAGGTTGCATCATTATCTGAGTCAAATAATGTTGGTGTGACAGTAATGTCAAATTTGAGGGGGTCCTACCTGCTGAGACCCAAGAAGATGGTCCTAGGGGAGCTTTGCCCTTGAGGCATGCCAGAAAGCCAGGCTGGATGCCCCCAAGTAGTCCAGGGAACATCAACCAGCAGCTCCATCTCTAGAAGCCCAGTGCGAAAAAAGGCCACCAGCCACCCTCAACGCACTGGCCTCCAAAGTCCTTCCAAGCGCTTGCAGCTTGGTATCAGAGTAGAGAAGCTGGCCAAAGCCCAGCACAATGGGGCTGACTTGGCCCTGGCATTTCAACGCACAGGACAATTACTTTATAATTAGGACTCTTCCTTTTTTCTAAAACACTAGAATAATGCCCTAAATTTAGAGACCACCTTTCTCCTTTCAGGCAGCCTAGCTGGTTTCTAAGATACTCTTATACCAGCCATTTCAAGTGTCAGGAAACTAGAATCATCACTTCCACCTCACAGTTAAGCAACAGGAAACATAGAGTAATGAAGACGTAGACACTGCAATGAATATTCTCGTACCTATGTTCACACATTTCTGAAGGACAACATTTCTGGAAGTGGAATTATTGAGTTAATGGGTTTACGCATTTTTTTCACTTGGAGAAAGATTATCAAAACACCCACTATGGAAGTCATTCCAATTTAGGCTGCCGTTAGGCATAAATGCCTGATTCCCTCTCCCCTCGATGATAACTTTTTTGTATTTACCATTCTGATAGTTTTTAAAAAATACCTTATTGTAGGTTGAATCTTTTTTATGTTTAAGAGTCATTTTATTTCTTTTTCTCATCACTAATCTGTTCTTGTCTTTCCCCATTTTTCCACTGCATCATTGATCTTCTATTAATTCATTAAAGCTCTCTCTATAAATTAAGGATATTAGTCCTTTGGTTTCCTTGTGAATCTAAGTTCATTTTTTGTGTGTGTTTGGCATTGTTTCTGATGGTCCATGAAGCTGTCGGGGACCTACGCTCCATGAGGTCTTGGTTTTTTTTTTTTAGTTTTATGAAATTTCACGTATCAGTCTTTTTACTTACGATTTTCGGGTTTTGGGTTATACCTAGGAAGACTGTGCTAAAACAAGACTTAAAACTTCTCTGTTTTCTTCTACTACTTTTAATATTTAAAGTTTTGATCCATCTGGCACGTATGTTGGCATAAGAAACGAGGTATGGATCCAATTTTTGTGTTCCCAGATGGTGACCCAGTTGTCCCAAACTATTTCTGGAAAATCTATCATCTCCTTACTGACACAAAACGCCACCTTCATCTGAAGACGATGCTTCTGCACACATCGATGTCTAGGTCTGGATTCCTCTCTGTGCTGCTGATCTTTCCGTCTATTCAAGCGCCAGCCCAATGCCACTCAAACACGTGTAGCATTCTTTAAGATATACAGTATCGGGGGGATCTAGCTCATCTTCATTATTCTCACTTATCCTTACTGTAAAGGGAGTCTTTGCTTCCATTCTACTTTCTACCTGGTTGTTTTTTTCTAAAGCTATATTTATATATTATTTCATACCAAGCCACCTTACTGTATTCTCTTGTTGTTTATAATAAATAGCATATCATTCATTATGTAAGCATATCAGATGCACATAATAACTTCACCTAACTTTCCACATGTGTACTTTAGCTGCCTTTAGTCCCTTGTCCGATGCATCAGCTCGTGCCAACAGAACAATGTTTAATAAAGGTAGTGGTAGGAGACAGCCTTATTTTGTTGGCAGCATGACCCCTAACAACCCATGTGCTTCTGCTAGCTCTGCATTCTGAAAACCCCTAGAGGAGGAAAGAAAAGGGAGAAAATCAAACTGTCAATTTCTGCTGGGGGATCTAGGTGAAACAGGCAGGGAAATGATGAGGCAGGAGAAAAGCTTTCCTCTAGGGCCCTCTGGGTTACTGCTTGCCTTCTCTTCCCCTTTATCTGCCACACTCTCTGAGGCCAGGTATGTGTTTTATGGATGACAGACACAAAACAAGGGACTAAGGCCCCATTCCAAGAACTTCTGTGTGCGATTCCCTGTATTACACCTGCAAAATCTCCCCAGTTAAATTTTAAAATAACAGTAATAACCAAATCATGCTGTTCTATAATTTGCCTCAGGCTACTGGGTGGTCAAGGTTCTGTCGATGGACAGGCAGCAACGATGCTGCTATAGGGGGCCTTCACCAGCTCCGTCACAGGCACATCCGCCACAGCAGCGGGGTCTCATCTACAGTGTACACGGTACCAGCCAGTCTCTTCCAAGTGCTACCAAGTCCATGGAAGCCTGTGTCACATCCCACCCCCTTGACAAAGCTTTCCCACACTATTGCACCCTATAATTAGAGGAAGATTGCTAGTTGCCTACCTTACTATCTATTCTCAAGGAATGAATATGTGATATCCAGAGCTCTGGTAGCCACACTGAACCATGTGGATGAGAGCCGTGCTCCAAAGATGATGGATTGGAAAGCTGGATGGAGCCTAGGTCCCTGACAGCTTCACGGAACACCCTAGCAGCCCTGATTGAGACTTCTTACCCTTGAGAAAAGAAACCCTTGTATCTTCCAGACACTGTTAATTTAGATTTCACGTCACATGCAGACACAATCCTAATTGTTACTGGAACCCATGCTGATCACCATGAAGGGAGTCGCAGAGCCCCTTCCGGTGCTTGCACACTAGTAAGCCTTGCCTTCCCCTCAACACTGTCCCCTGAGGCCAAAGGCCTGTGTGTCCTACTTCATGCCTAGTGCCAACTCAGTCAGTGTCGGGGGATGCAGCGAACACTCAATAAATATTTGCTGAATAAGGACTTCTGGGTGACACGAAACGCCAATTAGTCTTCTGTGCTTTACATGACATTATCAGAAGCACACAGGAAAAAGAAAACATTTTCTTACCTGCGGAAACCTGGCCATTTTTTTATTAACTTTAGCTCCTGACACTCCCCCGCTGGCACAACGGTCATTATTTGAATAACAGCAGTTAAATCTCTTCTGCTTTCAGGAGATGTACGCTCAGTGCTTGGTGACTAACCAGAAGTGAAGAAAAGTCATAGAATTCAAATGAGGGCATTCATGTGGATGGGCAAATCTCATCTTTTTTTAAACCAAGAAATTACTGCAATCCATGGTGACTATAAGAAGTTATTTAAGCAATGCAGTACATGATTCTGTCTTGGGTACAGAGGCATCTTCAACAAACATTTGTTGAATTTATCATTTATTTTTATTTTGCATTACATTTATTTTTTGCTTAGTGCTCTTTCCTAATTTTTCCACTCAGACAGAAATTCAGCTCTTCCCCTGAGACAAATCTTGGTTATCCAGGAGTGTTTAGGTGACATGGGTCCTTTTTCCTTTGTCTTGGTTCAGGGCCTTCCTCATCCTCTGACTACCAAGCGTAGCGAACTGGAGGAAAAACCAGGGAACGGATGCTCGAACCATGCCGACACAATGAAGGGCATCCTCTCTCACTCTGGATCTAGCCTCTCCTCACCTGTAACTTTCTACCTGCACAGTCGGCGCCTACTGATAGGACACTACCAGGCACAGACATCTTATTTATAAATCACAAATGGTGCCAAGTAGGGACCGTCCATATGCGTGTTATAAAAGGCACCCCTTCTCTCACCAAGTCTGGGTGCCCACTTGGTCAGAGAAATAAGTTGAGGTTCAGCCTCCAGTATCCCCCTGACTAGGTGCCCTGGTCCAGGAAACCCAAACTAGCAGTTTGGCCTGGCCCTGGGGCTCATATGCCACTTGTGGGTTGTGAAATCAATTTAGCAGGTCCAATCAACACATTTTTAAATGAAATAATAGGTTATAAAATGGATCGTGTGCTTCTCACGTAGGTAGGGTAATTAGCGTTCCATTACTCCTCATGCGCACGCCCTGTGTCGCAAGGCAGAGTGTATTTCCTACTTCGGGTCCAGCTCAGATCTCTGAAGAGCCAGCCTGGAGTGTGCCCCGGGGTGCTTCTCTGAGGTTACAGAGGCAGGCCTCACCCTCCCAGGGCCACCTCAGAGTCCTGCTGCCTGTTCTTCATCTCCCTGGGATTGCTTCACAAGAATCCAAGGCGTTTCAGTTCACCAAGGAGACCCAGATTCAAAAGGCAAATCTCCTGAAGAAGGGAACCCACTGGTTTCTGGTCACCCTGGGGTCTAAATGGCTGACTGCAGACCACAGGTGTCAATGAGATAGAAAAAGACCATCTCACTGTTGAATGGAGAGGAGGGGAATGAGGATAGCCCCACTTAACTTCACGATTTTGTCCAGCTCTGGCCTAACTTCCGACCCCCTCCCAACCCCAGTCCCCCAACACCAAGCAATGGTTTATGGTCTTCAATGGAAACTTCTGGCTAATAAGGCCTTGTGGATATAGCTTCTTCCCACATTATTTCTGTCCCCCTAACACCACAAATGATTGATAATTGCCTGCAAATTTAGCTGCCCATCAGTGGAAAATGTATGTCTAGCCAAGGGATGGGAAGACAGGGGCACCCACTAGGAAAAGCAGACACTGGATCCCGGGTCTAAGATCCCGTGATCCCCACTGGATCCCGTGGCTAAGAGGGGAAGGAGCACTCAAGACTGTCTGCGAACTGCTTGTTTTATTAAACTTTATTTTTTTGGCGTCTGTATCCAGTTCCAGCTCTAACGACATGTTCAAGGTATGAAGATGCGTCCTGGAATGGCCATAAATACTGCTCCGGAGAAACACTTCCCCAGCTCCCATGAAACAGTACGTTTACATCCCATCTTTCATTCTTTCCAACTACAGTCCAGGGCACTTGAGAGCAAGACCTAAGCGTCTCCTTCCTGCTGAGCTGAGCCCACAGTTGGGTTTAGATGAGCACTTCCAAGGCACCTTGCCCCACCCCACCCCGCCCCCTGCCCAGGTATTTCTTTCCTTATCTCACTTCCTCCCTGTTTCTGAAAAAGTCAGGACTTGCGGAGACTGAACCTGAAAATAGTTTTGCCTCATTGATGGTTCTAAAGAAAGATGTCTCACCTTTCCTTAATGCTACTTGGCTGACTGACTGGGAGAAAAAAAAGTTACAGTTTATGGAGGTGCTAATTAGAGCCAATTAAAATTCAGCTGGCCTGCCCTGGCGCTGACTTCCCTCGCGGTGCTCGTTCAGACCTCATGAAAATCAAGGAGGGGTCCTGAGAGAAGGAGATCCTGCAGCGGGGGCAGGTCAGCTGCCCCTCCTACCCGAATCTTCCAACCAAGCCTTGGCCAGCCAGGATCCCTTCACTCAAGAAAGTAAAAATTGCTGGCTTTGTCAAGAGGATAAAATGCCCTAAATTGCTAAGGCTATTATAAACTATCCTCCATTAAAAAAAAAAAGTAACTATGTGAGGTCACAGATATAATAATTAACTTAATTATGTTAATCATTTCACAACGTTTACGTGAATCAAATCACCATGTTGTACACTATAAATACATACATTTTTATTTGTCAATTATACATCAATAAAGCTGGACAAAATAAATTTTAAAAACTACCCCGTGTTAAAAAATAAACCAGTAAGACATGTAAGTTATTCCCTGTTTTTATTCCTTGTTTAACGAGCACAGGAATGAAGAGTTGACCAGCACGCACACTCAGTCTCCGGTGCCAGGACCACCGCGTGCCTGCCAGGTGGCCGGCGGGAAACCAGCGGGGAGCCACTGCCCCTTATCCCCACACAAGCGTCATTTCAGAATCCCTGCCTCACACTCTTTGACGGGCAACCACACGCAGAATCTGCGCTCACTGAATGTTTTTTTCAGGGGGAAAAAAGAATAAGAAATCAAGTTATCAAGTCCAAACATATCAAAACTGTGCATCTTAAATACATATAGTTTATTGTATGTCAATGATGCCTCAATAAATCTGCCTTTAAAATGTAAGTTCAATTAGTCAATTTATAATGGTTTGAATAAACAACATTTTAATAATTCAAACACCCCTGTTTCATAATTAAAACAAAAATCAAATTTGTGGCCCACAAAGAGCACTGGTGAAGAATTGGGATGGGGAGAGACCCCTGGACCTGCACTGATGGGCGGTGTGGCCGGGAGGGAAACAAAGGCACCCACAGGTTACTCATAACCCCGAACAGGACGCAGCAGGTGTCGGTGAGTGCCGCCCAGAGCACATGTCCTAGGAGTAGCGGCTGCTGACCGCTTTGGTCTAGGGGGGACGAGCCATTTTGCTGCTCTAAATACAGGGCATGCATTCCTCTCCTGGCCCTCGGTGTTTGCATTCCCAGGGACATTACCCATCCAGGTCCACCCACGTGGGCATGGCAGGTGTGTCACCAAGAAATGACCCTAGGTTCTGTTGGCCCTGGTCTCACCCACTAGCCAAGGGAGGGATAACCACCAGGACTAGATCAATGTAACACAATATAATAACACAAAGGAACTGCTCAAATGGGCCATTAATCACAGGTAAATACACTAAAACCAAAACGGATCCAATTAGCCTCTGTTTAACTGCATAAATACCTGCCTGGGCACTCACTCTGAAAACTTCATGACGTGGCTTATAGATAAATATAAATAGAACCAATTTCCAAATGGCAATTTAAAAGGCATCCAGCTCAAGTATAGGATAACTACATTATCCTAGATACTGAAGTACGATTACTTCCTATTCTGAGACAAATGAAGAGTGGCTGTAGGGAATACAGAAAGAAAACACGATGTCTTTAAATGACATTTATGGACTGTAATAACTAAGTTACTAGAGTTTTAAAATCTCTGACACAGTGCCTGGACCACAGCAGGTGGTCAATAAACAACTGTTAGATGAAGAACAAATGAGAACTTCATAGCATCTAAGACAATACTAATTGCCATGTGTATTTGTATGGCTTTCATTATAAGCATCTTGAGAGAACCCTATCTTCTTATTTATTTTCACAAGTGGAAATGTATAAGGTTGCTGGAAAGTCTCTATAATATAAATATATTTTTAAACGGTTTTTCTACAGTCATTCAACAGCAAGATGCCTTGGGCATGTATGTGCATACAATACATACCTGACCGTGTGTGAGTTCTGTTCTAATGGCAGACACGGGCTAAGCTTTATCCGCCTGCCTTTATCTTACTTCCCCAGTTTGGCTCTCCATGTCCTCAGCACGCAAACAGCCCAGCTTTCATGTTTAAGCCTGGGCACCATGAGACTATCAAAGGAACAGTTCTGAGCCTCAAGGACCAGGGTGAATATCATACTCGGGTATCTTAGGAGCAGGATCTTCTTTCTCTATTCTCCCTCCCAACAGGAGAGAGAGGGCCAGAGCCCATTCCGTCAGACTGGACCAGAATCTCCTAACTTGGAAAAAACAAACCTTGCTGCTGGGCCTAAGACAGCTAGCGCTCACTATTCAAACAAAAAAGTTGTCGACTTCTTGAGGTTTATAGCCCCAAAGCCAAACCACCTCTTCATGATGTGTCTAGCAACTTTTATTGTTTCCAGAACAGCCAGCACTGAGTCTATAAATGCTAGCTTCAAACCCATACCGTCCGTCAGCCTTTATCCCAACACAAACCTGTTCATTCCTAAGTCTCTCTCTTTGCCTCTCTCTCAACAGTTATTACTACTGCTCTCGAAATGCTCCTTTAACTCAGAGAGATGCCAAATCTCTTCTCCACATGGAGTAAAAGCATGGGAAACAGGTAGAGCCTAGATTTGAAAAACAGGTTTCTTGTGCCCTTTGCTCAAAGAGGACTTGAGCTTCATTCATGTTGCATCATCCTCTGGTCAGACCTGGAAAAGCAGAGCTGAGCCAGCCCTCACTGTCCTAGCCAGCGGGACCCCACATGCAGGAAGGTCAGAGTGCCTACAGAAGTCAATCAACAAACCCGCAGCAGGGCCCAACATTCACCCACAGGGTCCAGGCTCCCTGCTCTTGGTAGTCACCAGATCACCAGAGCCCTTCCTCATGTAAGTATTCCACACCTTTCAACCCATCACCCAAGTTCCACTTCTCCAGAGAGGACTTCACAACTATTCCAGCTCATATACCCATGAGAAGATAGACCTTCTTAGATCTATCTACAACACTTCCTTTCTGCATCACATATTTGGCACTTACTACAAAAAGACTTAGATTTTAACATACGTGCATTTTATTTTCCTGATTGGATTGCAAATGCTAAGGTCAGAATTTTCCATAGCAACACTACCTCCCCCATAGTAGATATGCTGTAAAAATGTATGAATTAGCCCTGGATGGTATGGCTCAGTGGATTGAGCGCCGGCCTGCAAACCAAATGGTCACTGGTTCAATTCCCAGTCAGGGCACATGCCTGGCTTGTGGGCCAGGTCCCCAGTTGGGAGCCTGTGAGGGGCAACCACACATTGAGGTTTCTCTCCCTCTCTTGCTCCCTACCTTCTCCTCTCCCTAAATATAAATAAATAAAACCTTTTCCTAAAAACTATGAATTAATGTAGAATAAAGATAAAGTAGGAATCTGTACCTATGTAGGTCTTAGAGAAAAAAGTCTCAATCCCAAAGGAAATGCATAACGAGGCTTCCAATATTGTGCTGTGCTTTTGGACCTAATAAGTGCGCCTGCAGGCCAGTGCTTACCGCGGGACACTGTGGAAGTCCAAAGGCAGATTCCATTGTAGTCACACTGCCATTTACTGCTTACGTATTTACAAAAAATTATCCTTTCAAAATGAAATTTTCCATGACTGGCTTCTGATCCAAAATAAGGGTGTTTCTCTCCCTCCCCCCCCCCCCTCTCTCTCTCTCTCTGTCTGTCTCTCTCTCTGTCTCTCTCTCTTTTCTTCTTTTGGAAAAGTTGAACAATATCCAGTCAGCCATGCAGAAGTTAGGCATTAGTGAAAAAAAAACAATGACATGTTTTGTCTTTCAAAATCAATGTAAGCCTTTCTTTTGAGTGACCAATTAGAAAACACTAAACTTCCAAATGAGAAGCTTTCCACTTGCCCAGGCCTCATCAAGGATGAGCCTTGTTGATAACGAGATAACAGAAAGAGAACAGAACAAAACCAGCTGAAATATGCCTCCTTTTCGTTTCACTTCCATTAGGTTTCACACAGATGACCACTGATACCTTCCTCTCCCAGTGACTTCTGAAATTTAAAAAACATACTGTATTCATGAAACCTCCGGGTCCGCTGAGGCTGAGCGTAAACTCAGCAAAATGAAAAAAGTTTCCAGAAAATTCCAGGATAAATTTCTGGACAGTAAATAATTTAGTTATCCTTAAAGAATTTTGAAAAAAGAGTTCCTTCCAAGTTTCCGTTAACATAGACTATGTTGCCTTTCACCTTCTAATCTATAAAATTTCCTCACCCTGTTCTAACACTCTGATTTACCCAAATTTATTCTGTGCCCTTAAAATTAGAAAGAAGTTTAGAAACAGCTGGTCACCTTAACTAGCATGTGCATTTTTTAATCTAACAATAGGTGATACAAACATTTGCCATCTGAAGAATGTAACAACATTGGATAAACGTTTAAAACCTGATCCCTCACTAATGCTACCAAAACTATACACTCAGTAGTGACAAATGTCAAAATAAAATTTAAAATCTTAACTTTTGGTTTCTTTTTATAATTTAAAAGAAAGACATTCTAAGAACATTTGCATTATAAATTCAGAGGAACTACAGCTGGCCCTTGAACAACACAGGTTTGGACTGCGTGGGTCCACCTATAATAGATTTTTTCCAATAAGTACATACGGTACTACAAATGTATTTTCTCCTTCTAATGATTTTCTGAATAGCATTTTCTTTTCTGTAGCACACTGTATTGTAAGAAAATGGTATAATAGATATGACACACAAAAATGTGTTCATCGACTCTGCTATTGGTCGGGTTCTAGTCAACAACAGGTTATTAGCAGTTAAGTTCCCGGGAAATCCATTGTTGTCACACACGGATTACATGCTGTACACGGCGCCCCTGGCCCCCGCGTTGTTCAGGAGCCAACTGTGTATTGTATATTCTGAGCACCTTTGAACACAGATAGAATATTCAAGGTTGAAAAGAGAAAGTCCAAAATGTCAATATGATGTACTCACATACACATACAACCCAAGAAAACCATAAAGAAATAGGTAAGGAAGGCAGAAAAATCAGGTAGGTAGAAACTGCCTGGTTACAACAAAGAAACAAAGCTTTTCCCCTGGATTAGTGGATGAACCACCAACTTGATTAGTTAGGTCCTCAAAAGTTTCTTAGACTCATAGAAAACAAGGTTAATATTTACATTGTAGGGGCAGGGGAAAAAAGGCAAGAAAAGCTATTGATGTGCTCATCCAGTTCCCACTGTCACTTCACACCTTCATCACAGAATTCACCTTCCAATTATCCTCATCGTTCCCCACCTTAAACGGCCCTATCTTTTGTTTTTGTTTTTTTTTAAGATTTTATTTATTTGCCCTAGCTGGTGTGGCTGAGTGGATTGCGTGCTGGCCTGTGAACCAAAGGGTCACTGGTTCAATTCCCAGGCAGGGCACATGCCTGGGTTGTGGGCCAGGTCCCTAGTTGGGAGCCTGTGAGGGGCAACCAAACACTGAGGTTTCTCACCCTCTCTTTCTCCCTCCCTTCCCCTCTGTCTAAAAATAAATAAAATCTGTTTAACATTTTTTATTTACTTTTAGATAGAGAGGAAGGGAGGAAAAAAGAGAGGGAGAGAGACACTGACGTGTGAGAGAAGCATCAATGGGTTGCCTCTCGTATGTGCCCCAACTGGGGACCAAACCTGCAACCCAGGCACGTGCCCTGACGGGACATTGAGCTGGCCACCTTTCGATTTGCAGGATGATGCCCAACCACCAGAGCCACACCAGTCAGGGCTAAACAGCCCTTCCTATGGTGAAAAAGAATTCCCAGAGCAGATCTAAAGCAGCCATCAAGTACCCCTGCACCCACAAATGCCTCTGTACCTCTGAGCTGCCCACCTCAGTAAACAGCACCCCATTGCTCAAGCCACACACCCAGCACTGATCTTAGATAACAGCCGTCCTCACCCCCACATTTGACCCACTGCCAGCTCCACCATCAGCCCTGCCAACTTCCCACTTCAAGCCCCCAGCACCTCTAACCTGCTAACGACGACAGTCCCCTAATTTTTGAGTCTATCTCTAGTCCATTCTCCACGGTGATAAAATTCAAATCTGACCAGGCTATTTCTACCTTGAAAATCCTTCACTAGCCCTCCTGTTACTCTCAGAATAGAGCCCTAACTTGCAAATTGCTATGTACCTGAGGTGGACTCTCAGGATTCCAAAATTAATTACATCTTAAGGATGAAGGGAAGGGAAAGAGGGAAGGAAGGAGGCAGGAAGAGAGGAACAGAGGGAAGATGGGAGTGGGTAAGAAAAAGAAGGAAGGAGGGAAGGAAGGAAGTCAGAAAGTCAGGAAGTCAGGAAGGAAGGAAGACATCAGCTGACCAAAAAAAAAAAAAAAACCTGACTCGTCCCCATGCCCCCAACTCACTCCCATCCGCCACCCCACTTCACCATGCAGTCACATTCAACTACTTTCAGTTTCTCCTTTCAGGTGTCTGCTTGAATGTCACCTTTTCCCAAAAGCCTCCCCCAACCCCACACATCTAGATCAGGGCCCCTATTAAGTGCTCCTGTAACGTACATCACAGGCTTTTCATACTATTCCAGAATTACCCCTTTGCTTATCTGCTCCCCTCAGGGTATGGAGCTGTCGTTCCTAGTTATATCCCCAGATCATAGCTTGATGTCCGGCACACGGCAGGGGCTCCCTAAGACTCGTTGAATGAATGCACGAATGATCTAGAAGTTAGAAAGAGAAAAGGAAAGGACAGAGATGCTTGGTGCCACTGTCCTTCTGTGGTCAGACAACTAGCGGTGACTGACCACAGAAGCGTGGCTGTGTACTGCCTTTACTCAGGCCTCTTAGAGCCTGGGCTGAGCTTTTCACGGCCCTCTTCATCACCGCCTTTCAGCACCAGGGAACTGTGTGTGTGTCCGGCGGAGAATGCAAAACGTGATCCTGGTATCTGCACCCGCTGGCGCCACTTCCTGGCTCCCTTTGGTGTGGGGGTCAACGTTTATTTCAAACAGAAACATCCTTCTCTCTCTATCCACACTCCAGTCCTGAACTTAGTCTTACCTCTTAGTGTAAAAATATAATCCTTACTGGTGTCATTCTGAACTGCAAGTGTTAGTGAGGAAAAGGCTCTGGATCTTTTAAGAATTTGTTAAAATGTATCAAAACATTTAAATGGTTTTAACTGCACTTGTTTTTTTTTTTTTTAAATCTCTTTCACAGAGCAACACTTCAATCACTGTAACACTTGCTTTATAGGCAAACAAGTATCAGAAAGCAGGTTGCTGGAGGAACCTGCACAGGTGAGCAATGGAATGTCAATAGAGCTGAACAAGGAGCAGAGAAGCAATGACGGGGCAGGGGGGCCAGTCGATCCTCAGACTGGGAATGATTCTGGAAATGAGCCCCCTCCAGTGAAGACATCTTGGGGCTCCTTGAACTTCCCGTGGCCCAGAAGATCTCCAAACTCTGGTAGTATATAACCTCTCAAAAAAAAAAAAACAACTGTCATTCATTAACCACCGTGATTATAGAGCCAAGGCAGAAAACCAACGTGGAGAGGCTTAAGCTCTCCTGTCGGAGCCTGAAGTAGAGGCAGAGACTTTGAGGGGAAAAAGCAAAACGCCTTGATACTGCTCAGCCTGCTTCCTCCCCTCCCCCATACTGCCAGCAGGAGGTTCCTGGAGGATGGCAGCGGCCCACCTGGGCCCTCCGTGAGCTGAAGGCCGACTTCCCAAAACGCCTGGGAATTCCAGAGAGTACTGGCTAACAAGCAGAGAACCTGACCGACAGCTTCTTGCCTGACCTTTGGCTCAGCCCCTCCCCACCCACCCCTCCTCCCAGCCTAAGATGATGGAAGATAAGCAGGCCAAGTAGACCGGCAAGCCAAAAAGGAGCGAGGAAGGAGGGAAACAGAAGCTACAAAACAAGGAAACGCACCACTGAATTTCCCCAAACCACATGGACCTTAAAACTCGTCAGACCGGTTTAAAATTAGCTAATGCTCAGGAGATTTTATTAAATGCAACTGTTATGATTCATTTAGATTCGGTCCAATTCTAAAATGATAACAGTGAAACAACTGTATTTACCCCAAACCGGTCACAATACCCTCATTGCTCCTGAGTGAAAGGTTAGATGAAAGGTTAGATGAAAGCAAAGATAGAAAAACAGCATCATGTTCATCACTGCAGGGAGAAGCGAGCTGAGGTGATACGGGGCTTCCTGATCTGAGGAAACATACTCTGGAAAGGAGGCCACTTAATGTATGTCTACAAAGTGTTTTCTCATGTGGGTCCTGTTTTGTTTTGCAGCATACAACATTCTGGACTTTTCTATTTGTAATTTATGATGAAGCCCAATCCCCAGGATTTGTCCCTGCTCAGCCAGTCTCAGAAAAATCCCACCTCACCCCTTCCTTTCCCTCAACATTTAAACAGCATCTAATTGGCATCAGGTATATGAAGACATGCGGAATTCTTAGCCTTGCTGGGGCAAGTATAAATTAAGATATTGGATTTACCACCGCATAAACCAAACACAAAAATCTTGCTACCAAAAATAATCACTTCTCTCATCCACTTCCCAGACACACCATTCAACTGCCTGCTTCACTATGCTGTCAAGTTCATCAGGGATGAGGCCCAGAATTCTCAGCACCTCCTCACGGGCACCAGCAGAGGAGTGGCCACAGCCAACCTCAAAGTCTCCTCTCTGGCTACTGCCACACCCTCAAGCAGTGCCCACCTCTTTTCAGGAAGCAATCTCTCTTTTCCATTTGACTTTGCAGAAAGAAGCTGGAGTTTTATTTTTCCTTGGCTTCCTATCAGCGCTTTGGACAGTGCCATAAAATTCCTCAGTAATTTATGGACTGTTTTTCCTTTAAAGTGGAAAAGTGCTAATGCCTCACAGAGGGCGGGGAAACAAGCCTGTCAAATGTGAAGTAATCTAGAACTATGTCCATTCAGCACAGGGGAGTGGATCCTTCAACCTGACCCACTGTGGAAGGTTTCCATGGAGACCCTAGCCCTTTACAAAGGACATGGTCTCAGTCATAGGCTGGTCACAGGTGAGCACCAAGTTTGAAAGATTCCTCATGACCCAAAAACTCATCTCAACCTGTCACTGACATCTGAAAATTCCAGAGGTAGAGATGTTACCCTCTGGGTGAAGGATTGCTTCCTCTACATCAGTCTTGGAAAATGCCAGCCTGTAAAACTCATTATATACAAACTTCAGCGTAAATGAGTTTATCAGCCACGAGGAGCCCAGGAACCCTGCCTGGGCCCCAGGCTCAGAGGGGCTCTCAAGGGCGTGAAAACCCGAGGTCCGTCTTTACCTCCCTGATGCTTTTTTTTTTCTCCTGCAAATCAAGCCCAGTGATCACACTCGGATCTTTGCAAGGAGGTTTTCCACAATCTTTTCTAATAAACACACGGGAATGAAATATTAAAGTATAACTTTGCAATAGACTTGATTGGTAGCAACAACCAAGTAACGAATGATTTCTGAAGAGAAGGAGCAAGCATTACATTGCACCTGGATAATATTCAGCCTGACCTGGTCCGGGGAGGAGGAGGAACCATGGACCTCTGGCCTCAGCCCACATGTTCTATACGAACCATAACATTAGCTTTCCTGCTGCTTAATAAATGCCACTGGCTAAAGACAGAGCAAGGATGAGCCACTAGGATATCATTTAGAAAACGATAAATAGAGCCTCCTAATGAAGGCCCTATTTGCATTCCTATTATCATATAACAATGTTTGTCCAACTTGGCTTCTCTCCCTTCTTTAGAGTCAAACACCTTTAAACAACACTGGGGATCCTACTTTAAAAGGTTTAGTCCCAGCCGGGTGGCTCAGCGGGTTGGAATTTCATCCCCTACACCTAAAAGTTGCGGGTTTGATTCCCTGTCAGGGCACATGCCTATATTGCGGATTCGACCCATGGTTGGGGAGCATGCAAGAGGCAACCGATTGATGTCTCTTTCTCTCTCTTGCTCCCTCTCTTCCTCCCTCTCTAAAATCAGTGAACATATTCTCAGGTGAGGATTTAAAAAAACAAAGGTTTGGCCTTAATGATAGAAAGATCAACAAAAGTTAATAATAATCCTTTCCTGTACACGATATTAATCTCCCTTGGTCAACAGCCTTAAACACATAGTATTTGCTTCAAGTACCAGGGACCATGTTCTCAAAGACGGTACTTCCCAAATGAGTTCAAGAGATGTAAATACCGTCCCCAAAACAGTGAGGCATGATCAAATGTGTTTGGGAACACTACTCACTCAGCTGCCATCCTGGAGACCATGGGAATTAGCACACTAAAGCTCTGAGAAGTCCTGCAACAATTATTTAGCTTTATTTACTCCACTGGTTCCCAAATCTACATGACAATGGCATTTCTTTTTTGGATGTGTGAGACCTATTAACTTCTTTTATTCTGCAGAACACATTTTGGAAAACCCTGCACCAACTTAAAAGGAAGGATCTTACCACTGCAGTAGGCTGAATTACAAAGTAAATGCATCCTGATACTCTAGAGAATTGTGGAAGTAAGAGGAGTAAAAAGGGGAATCTTTAAAAAAATTAATTCCTTATCCTGGTTATACCATCCCTTTGACAGTAAAAACCAACCCCTGAGAGATAGGCAAATGGTTATCTCAACTTTTGTCAGCACAAAGGGTGGGCTCATGGACTGACTGCCCCAACCTCAGGCAATAGCTAAAGAACAGACTGGGAACATAAAGTAAAGAATCAGAACCCTGGCTGAATAGATAGCTCAGTTGGTTAGAGCATCGTTCTGATACACCAAGGTTGTGGGTTCAATCCTCAGTCAGGGCAAATACAGAAATCAACCAATGAATGCATAAATAAATGGAACAGGTTGATCTCTCTCCCTCTCTCTCTCTCTCTCTCTCTCTCTCTCTCCCCCTCCCTCCTCTTCCTCTCTCTCACCCCTCTTCCTCTCTCTCTCTAAAAATCAATCAATAAATTTAAAAATCCGCCTCCCTTAGTAAACTTCTGGACACACAGTGTCGGCATTAACTTATGACCAATAAACTGGATGGGTGGATGATGACAGACATGGGATAATGACAGACGATGGCAGTGTGGTAGGTGGTGATGGTCCAACCCAGTGGTAGAGCCACACGAGCATCTTACTAGGAATCAGGACACCGGTTTTCTCATTCTTCCTCTGTCAAAGTAAGTTTTTACTTTGATCAAATCCCTTAAGTTCCAAGCTCTTATTTTTTTCACCTGCACACAAGAATTTAATTAATATGTTGATAGCTATTTTTACATTCTTTCAGTTGAAGAAAAAAATGTTCCACGAACCTTCTCCCCACCTGATCATCCCTAAGAGAAAAAGAGAAAAGGACAGGGAGGGAAAGAGAAAGGTAGAAAGGAATTTTAACGCACTTGATACCTTTTGAATAGAGCTTAAATGTATAAATATACAAGTGACATTAAATGTATAACAGCACTGATATCGGTACCTTCTGGACCGCACACCCTGGGTCTCCTGGACCCAGTGGTTTGGGAGACAACATAAATGTACCTGTGCAGGAACTAGCCCAGTTCTAAAAACCAAGTGACCCAGATGCTTGTTCATCTGCCACCACTTCAAGTTCATCATTTCACTTCTGTGTCTTGTTGTCCTCAAATGTCAAATTAAGAGGTAAGACAGGTGGTGTGCATTGAGCGCCAGCCTGCGAACCAAAGGGTCACCTGTTCAATTCCCAGTCAGGGCACATGCCTGGGTTGCAGGCCAGGTCCCCAGTAGGGGGCACACAAGAGGCAACCGCACACTGATGTTTCTCTCCCTCTCTTTCTCTCTCTAAAAATAAATAAATAAAATCTTTTTAAAAAAGAGGTAAGACATGTATTTACTACCATATAAATTTGATGAGAGAATCAAGAGAGAAGCTACAGATTTTTTAATAAACATATTACCATTATGCAGCCAGGTGAGGTCAGAACACATTATTTTCCAAAGCCCCCATATGCATGATCAAAAAGTCCCAAACTGTCCCGTGCTGACTGAAATGCAGCCAGTGCTGGAGGAACCCACCATGCATGAGAGGTTTCTAACCTCAGATTTCTGGTGGTTCAGCCCAAGAACACTGATGCTCCACTATCTGATACTGAATGCCATTTGCAGGGGTGTCGGGACATGGGGGCTCTTGGAGAACACAAGGCATTTCAGTCCATCAGGTCACTTCTGCATCCTGCGTTGTGACGCACTTGTTCCCTGGGAGTAGTCGGGCAGGTTTCTCAAAACCAGTCCACCCTACCTGTTCTTCAAAAGCCACCTCCTCCACAAAGCCTGTGACAACCTTCCTCTGGGCAGCCATAACACCTCTGCCTTTCTGGAATTATCCGGGTGAGCAATGGGAAGCTTATTGAGTGCAGAGCACCCAATATCTTCTTGGCTTTCTTATCTTCACCTCACTGGTCACTCATTAAGAACATATTAAATTAGAAATCTTGTGCTAAGCCGACGGCTTTTAAACATTTTTATTGTTACTGAAACTGACATACAGAATAAAGATTATCACATAAGTAATACTCATATAAATAAAACTGAAACAGAAGTTCTATAAAGCAATACGGGGTGGGGTAAAAGTAGGTTTACAGTTGTTCATGTGGAAATATCATAATTAATATATAATAATACAAGAATAAGCTGTGTTTTGCATACTCACAACTCTAAACCTACTGTTGCCCCACCCTGTACTTACCTCTACTGCATGCAGTGCATTCTGATCATTTCAATGTCGTTCTACTCTATTTCCATATTTCAAATTGCTGTTTGAGATCCAATTAGTTGATTTTTATCACTTCACTTGATGTGTCCTGACCTATGGTTTGAAAAACTAGTCAAGATGTGCTCTTATTCTCATTTCTCACGTCTTTCCCTCTCAAAAAGAAAAGCAGACTGTCTACAAAAAGTAGAGAACAATTCTAAGAGTTCCTAACCAACTTAAATTTGGAAAGGGTCACAGTATGCCCGCCTGCCTAAAATCCCATCCCTTTACAGAAGACACAGGGCAGTGTTACGGTGTGTGGGCATCCACAGGGCCGCTGCTCAGCCGCCACAGACCGGCTCCCTCTGGGTCTCAAACAGGACTCGTGTGGTAGACAGATAACAAAAGGCAACTGACTGCAGTGTTCATATTATCCTGATTATACCTTGCTTCTCTGTGTTTGGGGTTTTACATATACTTCCTGACAAACTGTTTTTCCAAAAAAGGCTCACTAATATATACTTTTCCACCAATAGCTGAGGACAGGACCCAGTATCCTCTAACTCTACCACTGATGTGATCAGTCTCTTCCAGTGGGCATTTCTCCTTTTGAGATTCCTGAGGGCAGGCACCCAGATCTGCCCCAGAGCCTGCCCCCCACTGCCCCAGCACAGCCCCAGGCGCAGAGTGGGGCCCAGCCGGGGGCAGGGGCGAAGCTCTAATGAGGGCATGCACCTTTGAACCCTGTGAGGGGCACTCCTGCTGAGCTCTGAATCTCCCCCAGCACAGGAAAGACTTGCAAACACGTTCCCCAGGGCCTCACTCACCCTCCAGGCACTCAGGGGCCGTCCAGGTCTACAGAACTATCACACATCCCACCCACAAGGGGACAGACACATGACTCCATCTTCCTGCTTGTTTCTGAATCATTGTCTTATCTGTCTTCCTCCCTTTTCCCCCTAAAATAGTTGGCTTTACGGCTGTCTGTGCACAGTCATATGACAAGCAGTGATTTAAAAAAATCTTAAGAGCCAAGAAAGGATAAGGAAGCAGAGAGAGAGACATGGTCTCTTGCACACAGGGGTGGGCTTCTGAGACTCCAGTTTCTCAGACCGGATTAATTAATTTTAAGATTAATTTTAAACCTTCAGTCCCAACAACATGAAAGTGAGACGAACTGTTTGGCTAAGAAGCCCAAATGCTGCTCAGAGTGACTAGGGCCTTAGGGAAGTAAGACCTGAGCTCCACTCTGGTCCCCCCCAGGACACCCTCTATCCTCAGTCTGCCCATCCGTAACTTTGGATGGAAATGCCACCCCCCTCCCCAAAACCCAAACTGGTTCGTAATTACTCCTTCCTCGTGTATGACATGTTCCATTTTTTTCAGACTCATGCTAAATGAGTCTCACAACCCAGCGAAGTAGGCAGGGCCAATATGACTTGTCCCGTTTTACAGGTGAGGAAATTGAGGTTCAGAGAGGTTCAATCCCCTGACCCTGGGGTCACACAGCTCGTTAGTGATGGAACTGAGTTGATAAAAATAAACTGCTGTGAATGCAAGACTTTGTGAATATATACTGGCCTATATATAAATGCTTGAACGCAGGCCGCATATACAAACTGGGTGAACCACAGTCATTTCCTATGTCACTCATTGCCGTGAGAACTACCACCTATCCAAGGCTCGCCTCTCCCATGAAAAGCAGCCCCCAGCCCCAAGAAACCCTCAGACACATAGAATTAAATCAAATGGACTCTGACACCGTAATAAATATAATGCATTTCCAAAACCACATAGTCTACATGTTTTTCAATTAAATTATAATAATAATAGCTGACAATTTTTCTGTGCTTATCAGTGACGATCACTTTTACGAGCACTTTCTATGCATGACATGGTTTATTCCAAACACAATTAGATAATACTGATCTGGTTTTACAGATGAAGAAAGGAAGACTTCAGAGAGGTTACACAGTTTCTCAGAGGCTTGCACTGCTGGTTCAGGCGTGCAACCAGAATTGGAACCCGCCTCCCTCTAGTGCAAAGCTTCTGCATTTAACCATGATGCCACGATGCCACCTGCTTCCACATGCCGTGGCTGAGCTGCATCTTTCCCCCGCCCCCTTACTTTTAAAGTCAAATGTATATAATAATAGGGGAAACTGTATTTGGGAAGGAGCGGATATATGTGAACTCTGTGTACTTCCTGCTCAATATCTTTGTAAATGTAAAACTCCTTTAAACAGTAGTTAATTATTTCTTTAAATAGTACTGAAGTGATCAAAAATATTTTATAAAAATAGTACTGAAGTGATAAAAATCCTCCCCACATGTCCATACCCTCCCTGAGTTTTTCTTTTTTAAAGTAATAACATATGCAGGTGTGGCCCTGGCCAAGTGGCTCAGGTAGGTGGAGGTACACCAGGAGGTTATGGGTTCAATGCCTGGTCAGGGCACATGCCTGAGTGGTGGGTTCAATACTAGTCAGGGCATGTACGGGGGATAGCTGATCGATGTTCTTCTCTCACATCATTGTTTCTCTCTCTCTGTCTCTCTTTCTCTCTCTCTCTCTCTCTCTCTCTTTCCTGTCCTTTCTCTGAAATCAATAAACACATACTCGGTTGAAGATTTAAAAAATGTTAAGTATATACAGGTGTGTGTATGTGTGTATAACTTTTAAAATGTTACAGTCTTCTCTGTCATGGTAGAAATGAGAACACCCCAGAAGAAATATCTAAAGAACATCTATTATTTAGGTTAATATTATATTAAATATTATAACCTAATGTTAAAATTTACTTTATTTTATTTATTTATTTTTGGAGAAAGGGAGAGAAATATCAATGTGTGGTTGCCTCTCACACACCCTCTACTGGGGACCTGGTCCGCCACCCAGGCATGTGCCCTGACTGGGAATCGAACCAGCGACCCGTTGTTTCACAGGCCAATGCTCAATCCACTAAACCACACCAGCCAGGGCATAATGTTAAAATTTATATAACCAATCAAGCATGTATTATATGCAAGGCTATATGCCAGGTGTAGGAACAAAATGACATGAGTTTTCACTCTCAGGGATCTTTTCTGTGCCTGCAAGAGAATAGAGACAGAGAGAATCCACTGGTCAACACCAGACATCAATAATTTTCAATGGAGTACACAAATCATACATGTTACCAAAATTCCAAGACCAACAGGGGCTGTGGCAAGTTCTAGGAATGCTGGCCCACGGAGGAGGGAGACCTGACCAGGTGGTGAGAGTCCTCCAGGAATACGGACCCGGGAGATCAGGGCACAGAGGAAAACTGGGATGGAAGGCAGAAACGAGCCCTGGTGGAGGAGGTTCCGAGCACACACGGTGTGGGGCCCACTTAGCAGAAAACGGGACAGGGGAAGGATACAAGCCATGCACAGCCCTGAGCGTCTGGCTGGATGATGAGCTAGACTTATGTCTTATAAGCACCTGGGGCTGGGAGGGGACAATTGTTTGTTGGTTCTGACCACCCCAGGGGATATTGAGTGCCATTGCACAACTCTTGCACAAGGCCTCTGGATTCCAGGAAACCAGACTAATAAAGAGATGAAAGCCAATCCTAAAGCTGTCATCATGAATTAGTACCCAGGCACCTGGAACTTAAATGAGATAGCCTTTTGCAAAGTGTTAAAAATATTGTTAAACCAGCTAGGTGGACGTGGCTGTGTCCCTTCTGTGACTAGAGCCCCGATATTCACCATGGGCAAAAGGAGCAGCTGTGGGGTCCTGTAGCACGTAACAAGTCAATGGGTGTCTGAACTTCAAACCCCAGGGCAGAGGCCACCTCTGTGACTCTAGGGTTCTCAAAAGGGGTCCCTGACCAGAAAGCTTGTTCCCTACTTTCAGCTGATGCTGGCATTATTTTAACACGAAGCTAAGCCTTTCATCTTGAACTGACTGCACACTTCCCTACTCTCCCCGTACAGGGACAAAGAGATGCTCCTTAGGAGCATGCAGTAATCTTTTCAAAGGGTTGGCTGTTCTTCAGCTCTTGTTACTCCATAGCGATTCTGATGTCCTGGTCAAAAGCAGCACCTTTGTGCACTGCCCACATTGAGGGTGGGGGGTCTGCGGGGGAACAACAGAGCGATCAGTGTGTGCTGCATTAGAGGTTAGGCTTGCATAAGACACACACGGTTGGAAAATGAAGTCACCTGGATCACAGCAAAATGGGCTATAAAAGCCTCGAACCTCAGTTACCACATCAGGCTCATTAGCTAATGCAGGTGATGTTCAGGTCAAAATGCAACATCGCCTCTGCTTTTTAAAAACACAAGAGGGAACAATGCGTCATGTATCCATCCACTGGGACCAAAGCCAGCCCAAGGGCAGGTAATCCTTGCTCACCTCAACTCCCACCCCAGGGGCCAACCAAGAAGGGTCAAGTGTGAAATTCTAGCTCTGCACACTTGGAATCCAGCAAACCCTGAGTTCCTGCTTCCTGTTGCTAGCCAAATTCAGAGAGGGAGGGAAGCAGACAGGGAAAAGGTTTTGCTTGAAACCCCTCAGTTGGTAATTACTGAACAAAATCTTCAGACAGCAGCACAGTTTTACCTGTATGTAATAATAAATATTAATTGCAGGTATTTGTCAATAATAACTTAGCACTTACTAAGAACTTGCTAGAAGCCAGACACTTTTACATGTTTCATCTATCATTACAATAATTCTACAAGAGAGCTATTATTCCCACTGTATAGGGATGAGGAGATGGGTGGGTACAGATAAATAATTTGCCCAATATCATGCAGCCCAAACTGATATCACTGGAATGCAAGCCAGGATAGACTGACTCCAAAGCCCACGATACTTTTTTAGATTCATGAATTTGGACAAGCCACCACTCAATTACATGGAGGATGCTACAAAGTTATTCTCCACCTCTGCCAGTCCTGTCAAGAAATAAACAAAAGAAAATCAACTGAGAATATAGTGTGGGAGATTGAGGTTAGCCCGAAGGATAGATTTCCTTGATAAACAAAAGTTCAATATATCATGAGTGATTCTGTTCAACGCTTTGCTCCAAGCAAAATTCCTAGAACACAGAAAGTATTCAACGTGTACTTGTCGAACGGCTGGCTGGTGAGTTTGCTGGCTGGCTAGGCGGATGAATAGATGAATGAATGAATATCCATTCTACCCACCGTTCCCTTTCTTTGGGTAGCTTATTGTTTTGGTGTGTGTGTGTTTTCAATGAAGCAATTATTTTTGGACTATAGTCCTACTTTAATCTCCCCAGTTTCCTGGCTGCCCTCATAACCCCAAGTGCTAACTGCTGCTTGTCCAACATTTTTTTCTGTTCCTCTTCCAATGTAGGGGGGTCCCCTTTCCTGTCTATTCAGGTTCCATTTTATTTAAGGCCTGGCTCAAAATCTTACCAAGAAGCCTTTGCTAACTATCAGAACCCACAGGAATCCCCTCTCCTATGAATTCCCACAGTTCCTCAACTCCACTGTTCCGTAAAAGGGGGCTAGTGTTGAATCCCCAGATGGCCCTCTTGAGGAAGGTCCATTTCTTCTTTTATCCAATTTTGTTTTTCAGAACATCTCCACAAAACACTAGTTCTGTGGTGCTAATAATTTTTTCACAAACAAGAGCAATATGTTCATCACAGAGATGTGTGGCCACACCCAGGGACGTGCAAGCCCCTTTGCTATAAGCCATCCTGGAGACTGTAATACACTAACGTGCATTTGACTGGGTAACACCCCCAGCCTCTCTGATCATGGCAGTGGAAGATGCTCTGGCAAACTCTGGTGGGTGACAGGCTCCAGCTTTGCTGGCTGACTGACAATTCTCTCAGCTGCCTAAAATGGGTTGGGTAATCATCAGCCCAGAAAGTGGGGAGATGGATTCAGAGACCCTGCATTCCAGAAATTCTGCTTGCTGGTTTGTTTTCAGACTCTCCTTTGAGTGTCTCAGTGATCCAGAGAGAGGGCTCCGTTATAAAATAAATGTATTTCTGTGGGTCTTGAACACCAGGTCAAGCAGCAGGCCACCAAACATCACTTTCTGGTCTGGATCACGACAACGAAGGAACATGAGGAGGGAACGAAAGCAGAAGCTGGCACTCTTTCAGGGGAGACAAGACTTAGCTTCAGGGAGAACAATAAAGATGAAATATTATTAAGTATGAGGTTGAGGAAAGTCAAGGCCCATAATGCAGACAGCCAAGTCAGGATCCCTGTTAACAGAGGCCTTACAGAGCGACAGACCATGCTAATGTGGAATCTAAGGTCCAACACCACCAATTAATGAAAGTCACCTAACTCCCCATTCAGTAAATTTTCCAGGGGACAGAAATATAATCCTACCCTGAAGAGGTGAGGACCGTCCCTAGTTCTGAGAGACTTGTGATGAGCTCTGCTTCTTAGCTGTGATTTCACACCCCAGTATATGTGCGTTATTCCTTGATTCACATTGTGCCTCCTACGAGATCATACGCTCCGTGACAGCAGGGACCAGCTCCTGGCATGGTGCCTGGCAAACAAGGTATTCAATAAAGACTTGCTAAGTGGATAAAAAGATGGCTGGGACAATGCGTGAACACACCGATTTTTCACTGGTGAGAATCTTCAGTGGCATCCTCCATCCTTCTTTTCAGACTGTACCAGATGAACTTCCAAAAAGAGCAGAATCTAAGACAGTCTGATTCAAGAATGCTGCCTAATTTGAGTGTCTACAAGAGACTCCAAAGGGGCAGGCTTTTATTCAACCAGATGATGAATGAGTAGCTTACTCGGACTAGCTAAGTGCCTCATACTCCGGCTGGCAAGCCTTGTTGGGGGCGGGGATGAAACACTTCCTGCTCACAGGTGCTTACATCTGGCTGGAGAAAAGACAACTGGCACCAAGAGATGCTACCATCTGAACAAACAAGCAACTCTCTTTGGGAGGGACATAAGCAAAATCAAAGACCATTTTTCCCCTCAATAACTAATTACAGAGTCATCCCCCATGATTTTTCTAAACCCTCTTGAACCTGTGACTATATTTGACTCTGATCTACTTCTTGAGAACATTAGCTCAATGAGTTTATTCCTGGGTGGTAAATAAAGGTGACTTTTCACCAGGTTATAAACTACTTCTCTGAGACTTCAAGGTGAGGTAGAGGGCACGGGGTGGGGGCAGGGGAGGTCCTGCTTTCTGCACTTGAATTTGGTACCAGGCTTGTGCTTCTCTGCCTCGCAGACACGACATTACAGACCTCAGTCACGTTCCCTCTGCAGTGTCCCATTCTGCTTAGAAGCTGCGATGACAGTAGCGTGTGTTACGAGCACAGTAGTTTTGGGTATTTCACGTGGGTTCTGCCAGAAAACTAGATTTCAAACAGGTGCAGCCCTGCTGATTAGCATTACAATAGATTGTAATTACTTAACAAGCCCATATATACCCAGAGGAACTTGGAGAGAAATATAGTGTTTTGCCAAGTGTAGCTTTTATTTATGTAAAATACCGCAGGCCTGCTCTAGAGTTCTTTTAATCTGGGTGAAACCCCCGGAAGCTTTGTCTGCATTTGCCTCAATGAGCTCTGTGAGTTCAGGTGCCGAAATTTAAAATTTCATTTCTTGTTGCTACAAAGGGTTTTGTATCTAAAGTGCTATAAGAATTTAAACTTAATTTTAAACTCTGCAAAGGAAGGACAAATGGATCTTTTCCTTCTCCTCTCATTCCAGCATCTTGCATGGGCCCTGGGCATCTAGAAGGTATATAATCCCTACTTTCAAAACTTCACACTCAATGAGATGTTTCAGCTTAAAAATTGCCATATGGGAAATAACAGAGCATTCCCTCATAAAAACATCTTTATAGATAACAGATTTTTATAAAGCAAAATATCCCGTTCTTCTTCCTTTTCTCAGCTGTACAGAAAGATTGTTTAAGAAATTCACTCAATTGGTCACACTCCTCAAAGGCAGGAATAATATTACCACAACTTCCGTGTTTACCAAGCCCCCGATATCTGCGACAGTAGGTGATAGGAAACACAGAGTTGTTTAATGAGTTTCATTCATTCTACAGTGTGCCGCAAACTTTTTGGCACCAAGAATACAGTCACGAACAAAAACTTTTGCCATTTACAGAACCTCTGTTCTGGTGTCAGAAATGGACAATAAAAATAAGTAAGAAAAATATATAATATGTGAGAGCAGAAGATCAAAATAAAGCAGGAAAGGAGCATGTGAAATGTCAAGGGCAGGGTAAAATTTTAGAAAGGACTGCCAAAAAGGGCCTTATTGAGAAAGTAATATTTGGTAAAGACTTGAGCTGTGAGGGTATCTGGGGAAGGAACATTCTAGAAAAGGATGGAATGGCAAGTGCAAAGACTGAGACAGGAACATGGTGAATATTTTTAAGAGGTGTCAGGGGGGCCAGTGTGGCTGGGAGAGGGGTGAAGAAGGTAAAGAGTAATGGACGAGGGGTCAGAGGGTTTGTAACAGACCACGGTAGCCTGGTAGGTTAGGAGCAAAACCTGGGCTTTTACCCGGAGGGATTTGTGAGCAGAGTGACAGGACCCCATCACATGGGGGGAACCAGTCAGGAGGCTGGTGCAATAATACAGGTGTGAGATGACGGGATGTGGGCCAGAATGGTGTCCAAAAGACAATCAGATCTGGGACCCATTTTGAAGACAGAGACAACACATGTTGCTGATGGACTGGATATGAGGCGTCAGACATGGCTTCTCCCGGTTTCCAGCCTGGGCAGCTGGAAGGATGGAGTTGCCCTTTCTTGTGATGCAGAAGACTATGAGAGGCTTAGACCAAGGAGGAGGGAAATCAGGAGTACAGTCTTAGACATCTTTATGTTTGAGATGTTGCCTTGTACAAATCAAATGGCAATGCCAAGAAAGCAGCCACATACATGAGTTCAGAAGTTCAAGGACAGGAATGGGTTGGAATTAGGAATTTAGACTCAACAGCATTGAAACTAGATGAAATGAGGTTAGTAGAACCAACACAGCAGCTCTCAAATACCCCTATTTCCAATTACCCATATGCTTCAACAAATAATTAACCTTTGCCTACAGTGGCCACAATTCCTAGGCTTCCCAAAACAATCTCATTTCAAGTAATTGTAATGTTTTCAAAAAGGCAATTTGCTAACTGTAACTAGCCCTGGCTGGCGTAGCTCAGTGGATTGAGCGCGGGCTGTGAACCAAAGCATTGCTAACTGTAACTAAATTAAACTTATTTGTAGACTACGTAAGACTTTTCTGATAAATACATTCGTAAATCAAGGAGAACAATACCTTTCACTGCATCTGTGTTCTGATTGAAGATTCTAAAGCTATGAATACATACCTATAACTTCAAATACTACTAATATCGTTAGAATGCACTATAGCCTGGCCCATTGCTAAGAGCTTTACATGGATTCCCTTATTTTTCACAACGACCCTGGGAGGTAAGAACTATTGTATTCCCACATTACAGATGAAAAAATAGGTTTATAATAGACTTAAAAAACAGGTTAAGTCACATGCCCAAAGGCACACAAGTAGTGAGTGGTAGAGACAGCCTATGGTGAGAACCCAGATTCCAAGGAGGGGGGCCCTCTGAGGAGCTAGGGAATGAGGGCCTAAAATATTCTCTAAGTTGGTTGCTGGTCAAAAACACAGGGGAAACATGACAGACAGACCAGGCTGGACTGCCCATGAGGCCCGAGGCCCTTTAACTTCAGGGCCCCATAGCCAGAGGCTATCTGTGATAGCGCTGGGGCAAGAACTAACCTTTAGGGTAGTTGTCAAACAACCAATATGTACCGAAGGGAACAGTGTTTAATTAGAAGGTTAGTATTACAGGAGTCAGTGGGAACACAGTAGCAAGAGATGCATGGAGCCTCAACTGCTGGGGGACAAATTCATCTCCAGGGACATAAAAGGGGCACATAGGCCATTCCCAGCCCTTCCACAGCCCCTTTCCAGACCTGGTTCTATTTAAATGATGACAGAGATCTTCATAGGCCCTCTAAGGTTTCCCTATAAAAGTCCTGAAGCTAAACACTTTCGTGCACTGTATATCAAGGTATGCTCAGGCCACCATCAGGATGACACTCAGCAGGGGCCTGTCTAACCACAAGCATCCTCGGCTTCACCCAGGGCATCAGCCTCCAAACCCAGAAGAGCCTGTCCTTGGCCTCTGCATTGTGAGAATGTCCCCAAGGGATCCTGGTGCCAAAGCGTATTCAGCCCCAGAGCCTAACCTTTCCAAACAGGGTGTGGGTTTCTCCCCCAGGGTCAGCAAGGTGGGATAATTGTGAGAAGCCCTGTCAATGTTCTATGTTGGAAATATGAAACAGAAACCTCAGTGTCGCATCCCCATGGATGAGAAAAATTTTGGAGACCACGTAAACCTGGCTTCTTGGGGATCTGTAGAATAATTGGCTCAGTGAAGAGCCCTCCCTAGGGCCATCCTCATGGGGGTTAGGGGACACAACAGCAAGGGCAGCAGAGAAACACTCGCTGAGCCTGTACCAAGGACCAGACATCGGCACACACACTTCACAGGCGCTGGCCCCTTTCACCCATGTCAGCCCCACTCTATCAGAGCCAGGCACTTTCACTACCACCCACTTGTTTTATACTCACTTTTTTTAATAGTTCATTTTTTATTGTGTTTTTTCCCATTACTATTTATCCCCCCATACCCTCTCACACTTCCACCTTCCCCCTGCCCCCCATCGCAATCACCACACTGGTGTCCATGTCCATGAGTCCTTTTTCCTTTTTGCTCCACCCCTCCACCCCCCATCCCTCTCCACAGAGCTGTCACCCTGCTCTCCATCTATGAGCCCGTCTCTGTTTTGTTTGTTAGATCAGCTTGATCATTAGATTCCACATATGAATGAAATCCTATGGCACTTGTCTTTCTCTGACTGACTTATTTCACTTAGCATAATGCTCTCCAGGCCCATCCATGCTGTTGCATAGGGTAAGATTTTCTTCCCTTTACAGCAGAGTAGCATTCCATTGTGTGAATGTCCCATAGTTGCTTCACGCACTCATCTACTGATGGACACTTGGGCTGCTTCCAAAAACAGCAGCACAGGTTAAATAGTTCATTCAAGGTCATGAAAGCGATTGGTGGGATTAAAACCTAACCGTCCTGGGTCCAGAGCTCTGCCCTTACGCACTCTGCTGAACCACCTCTCAAAAGACGACTTCGTCATTACCACTGTATTCTGAGTACTCTGGTACAGGATGAAGCAAGGGAGTGACCCAAACCAAAGATGTCTTCAGAGGCCGGGGTGGTGCAAGGGAGTGGGAGGATCAGAGGATGGAAACTCAGCTCGGTATACGGACATATACGGACTGCTAAAACCACAGAGCAAACTCCTGAGTGTGACGGGGACCCGCCAGCTGTCACCTGCGTGCGCCATCTACCCTCTGCCACCTAGTGTGCTCCCACCATCGGTCCTAAACGCAAGTGCAGCTCCACCCAGCCTCGGGCTCTAACGTGAATCCCCATCGCTTACACAAATATGCTGATAAGTCTTGTGTTAGGACTTGCAAAGGTCTACTAGAAAATTTCAGGACATCTCTACAACATCTTGATACATTAATTACCTGGAGCTACTCTGGCCCAGTGTTTCTCAAAGCATGGTCTGGTCCAAACCCTGAACACAGCGTGTGAAAAATGGGGACTCCTAGCACTCATTCTAAACCACAGAATGAAAAGCTCTGGAGGTGGGCAGGAGGATCCATCTTTTTCACACCTTCCCTTTGGTGATTCTTATGCACACCAAAGCCTGAGGAGCATTATTATCCCTTTCTTGGAAACCCAAGCTATAGCTCGTTCTTGGAAGCCCAAAGTATAGCTCGTTCTTGGAAACCCAAGCTATAGCTTGTTCTTGGAAACCCAAGCTATAGCAATGGTGTTAAATGGGATTCTGCTTCAAGCACGAGTGAAATCTTCCCATCTCTCTGTAATAAGCCTTCTCTAGAGAACCTCCTTTGCCATTGCAACTGATCCATCTCTCATTATCTGGAGCACAATTATCTCAGCCTGGCTTTTACACATTTTGAAATCCGCCTCAGTTTTCTAAACGTTCTCCTACTCCACTATTTCCAAAAGGCATCCCCCACATCACTAATGATTTAAAGAGGCACCTGAGATGAACTCCTTTGCTTTTTATTTTAGAGGCCATGTGTTTATTTTAATGGGAATGAAGAAAAATGACCACCACAGTGTCCAACCCTGTGATTTCATGAAAATTCTGGGGCTCAAGGGGAAAGTAAAAGAATCAGCATCGAAAACTATTAAGTCAGCAGCAGCACAGTCAGTGCCCGGATAGTACGTCCTAGGTTTGGGAAACAGCATCCCGGCTGCTCCCTTCCGACAGGCGCCCTCCGTTTCGGCCTCGCTTCTCCGTTCTCCAGCCCGGACCACAGGCATTCTCCGCCTTTATCCAGCGGTGCCCAGGCCCAGGGAACAGGGCCTCTGCTCGTAAACACCTCTTTAAATGTTACCCATGTTTCGCACCCAGTGCATGCCTCCTTCCAGGAACCCTCCAGATTCTTCCAGGTCCCCTGGCCTACTCCCTTTCTGAATTCCTTCAAATATTCATTTAGAACCTAATTGCTACTTAAGTGTCCATCCATATCTAGTTATTGCTGTTTCCCTGGTGAAATAGAAGAGCCCTTAGCATCACCCATGGTCTCGTTGACCGCTGGATTCGAGTGCTAAACCTCCCTGGTTGCATCTGAGCAGCAAGCAGGAACACGGTGACTGCATGTGAACTCGTCACGAAGGAAATGTTCCGCAGCAGTGAGAGAAGCGTCTGTCTCGGGCCCCCACAGAGCCCGTACTTCAGGCCAGGGCTCTCGGCCACACCTGAGAAAGGGCGTTATCTCTTCAGCACTGCCGGAGAAAGAGATCACAAAGGCCTGAGCCCCGGAATTCTACCCAAAGGTGTGATTCTGTAGTTGTCCCCAGGGCGGGAATGGGAAAGGTGACCTTACTCAGCCCACATGCAATCTGTCTCTGTTCCAAGGGCAAGTCCCCTCTGCTGAGGCATGCCCACCCTTGGGCCGGAGGAACCAGTCACCACAGCCTCCGCTAGTGCAGACAACACGAGATGATCAACAGAACCGGCTCCACCTCTTGATTCATTATCCTATGACTTTGGCCTTTCTGGACCTCAGGTTTTTCAATCTGTCTAATATCTGTCATACTTAATTCACACTTGCTATAAGGCAAAAGTGATAATGACTTTGAATTATCATGTTCAGTAAAAATGTTCAGAGACACAGCATATCTATCTGCAGGGAGAACAGACTGGGAGACCAGGGGGCTCAGTTCTCCACCAGGCCGGTGGTGGGCAATAGGGGGTCTGGACCTTACCTCCAGCCACCTTTGCCTGTCATATGACCTCAGGTACCCACTTAGCTTCCCAGGGACACCAAGTTCTTGTCTGTAAAACTTGCCTGTGCACTAGATGATCTGGTCTAGGGCCAAATCCAATGTGAATCTGAGGCCCTTACAGAATGATAACCGAAGGAGACTTGTGGCCACCCTGGAAGCACTCGAATGTGGGATGGCGCCCTGATGCGCCACACTGCATCACCAGAGGCACACCTCCCCCCCAGGCAAGATCTGTTTGCAGATAAAAGCAGGCGTGCTGTTCACTCCCCTGCTCTCTGCCTCCTTGTCCAACTCAAGGCCTCATTCCCTCACAACCATAGTCTTGGGGTTTTGGTGTTTTCTTTTCTCCTCCCTGTTCTAAAACAACCACAACTTGAGAACCATAGTTTTTTAGTGTTAAGTTCTGGCTCTGAAATGAGCTACTCCTTCGGCTCCCCCTCAGACACATACTGCTTTCATGAGTAAAGGACTGTCAGTCACGTGTAGAAAGGGCACAGGGTGGGAACTAACTCAGGTGGAGGGGTGAGGCAGAGGTCAGGGGCATCAGTGGGACGGAATGGCACTGTGTGCTTTGGGATCCCAGAAAGGTCTGCCTGCTTCCCAAAGTGTAAGTCACAAATCATCCAGGGTTGCACTTGGTGTGGCGAGTTGGAGCTCCCTTGCAAGTCCCGTAACCATGGTTTCGGGCAGGCTACAGCACAGCTGTGAGCATAAAGGGAAGAGGCATTTTCTGATTTTCCCCTAAAACTCTACCTCCTTGAAAAAATACGTAAGGTGATCTGCCAAGGTGACTCATAGACAATCTCTGACCCTGGGACAATCATGAAGTTATCTGTTCTCAATAATGAGAAGGTGATTTCTCTACATCTCTCCACGAGAAGCAGATACCTCTCTTTTTGTGTGGATCAAAGAACCCTGAACACACACACACACACTCAGAACCACACCTGTGCTAGGTGGAAACAGGTAACAGGTCTAAAAATACAGAAATTCATTTCCTCATTTAACAGCATCCCTCCAAGAACAGCTAAAACAAGGTTGCCTCTCCCAGCTTCTCTGGGTGCCAAGGTTGAATGCATTTGGCTTATAGTACATGGACAAGGCCTATTTCCTAGTAGTTTGACAATGTCACCAATTAACTCAATCTCAGACTCAGAAATGGCATCTCATTACACAGTATCTTGAAAATCAAAACAGGGAAACACTATAAGTAGGTTTCAAAGCGCTGATTTCCAATTACTCACGAGCAGAACCATTTTTGAGATACAACACATTCTGGATGGATGGTCAATGCACTGGGCAAACATACTGGGCTAATGTTTCTTGGACCCCGGAGGGGACATCCTAGAGAACACATTTTTCTCCCTGTGTGTCAGAAGATGAGCTAACCACCATGCCACAGAATAGAAACGAGCTATCTTCCTCTTGGAAGAGAAAGCAGAGCAGCTCCCTTTACCAGGACGTGCAAGAAGCCTTCCGTCTAGGGCTCCACGTGCTGCTGCAAGGGCAGAGGAACCCACCCACACACAATCACACACAGCCAGCCCACCATGCGCCTGTTGAAGGCACCGGGTTCTCGCCAACCTTCAAGCACTGGAGGCTCAGGGCTCTCCCAGCTTGCAAGCTCCCTGTAGCACCAGCTGTGCTGGAGAGGGCAGAGAGCCAGACCCTCTTTCCAAGTCTTGTCTTCCTCCCCCACCTCCCTCCCAGGGCTACCTCTCCCCAGCTACAAAGTAGACAGAATGTGCTTCTCCAAGGTAGCTGAGCCTTAGGTACGCATGCACACACACTCCCGATGACAGTTAAGTCCCCACACTCCACTACCGATGCCAAGGCCCTGTATCCCCCACCACCACCACCACCCAACCCTGGACCCCACGGCAGGGCTCCTGGACTGGGAGGCGCCGGACTCACCCAGTCCTCGAAGTGGCGGCTCCCGTTCTGCAGCAGCTCCTCAAACTGGATGGTGCAGTTGGCCACGAAGTCGTCGTAGCCGATGGGGGCATCGTGGAAGACAGCCAGCTCGATCTTGCGCCCGTTGCACACATCGGTCACGAACTCGTCGTGCCAGGACGGGCTGTTGGTCTTCTGCTTCGTCGCCGTTTGGCCGATGCGCGAATCGTCCACGTTAAGGGCAATGTAGGGGTCCAGAAGGAAAGTCTGTGGCCGGAGTCCCACTGCATGGCGCAGCGACCAAGCTGTGGGCTTCAAGCTCACGGCCTCGCAGATTTTGATCTTGAGCAGGCCATTGAACACTACCATGGTCGGGGCAGGGAGTGGGGGCCGGGGTCACTCCGTCCGCCCCGAGGGCAGGATGAAGAACCGACGCCCCGGTGCTCCGAGCCTCGGGGACTCCTGAGTCCCCTCTCGCCCCACCCCACACTCAGCCTACACCTTGTAGCGTTGCACCCAGGCACGGGCGATTCTCAGCGAGTGCATGTATTTCCTCGCCGGGTTCCTAACGGAAAACAGGGAGGGGGGGGAGAGCTGGGGGATGTTCGTGTTTGGAGCAAGTCTCTCCCCCCCTACCACTAGCGGTACCTCCAGAAGCAGAGAGGAGCTGTCGGCTCCACTGCTGGCCACGGGGACTGTCTCGCCGCCTCGCTGGCTCTCCGCGTCCGGGCTGCGTGGAGCGGGCGCCGCGTCGGGCGCTTACCTACCTTTCCGAAACATAATCCCCGGGAAATTTTGACTCCGGGAGGGTGAGGGGGCGGTGGGGCGGGGATGAGAACCCGGGGAGCAGATTTCAACCCGGATCCTCTTCGCACACCCAGCGCCCGCCTCTGACCGCGCGGGGCGGGGGATGGACCGAGGGATGTTCAGTCTATCCGGAGGGATGCATGTCGAGAGGAAATGGTCCGCCTCGGAGCCAATTTTTTAAAAATCCACAAGCCTCACAGCTAGCCTGGCAGCCACCTCTTGGGCGAAACAGCGCCGCGCCACAGTCGGCAATCGGAAGGCTCCAGGAGCCCGGAATCTCACATCCGCGCGGGCTCGGTGGACGCTGCTCTGGCTTGGGGCGCAGGCCGGCACCGGGCGGTGCGCAGCTCGGCGGCGGGGCCAGGACTGTGACTCGGCGCGGCCCCACCTCCTGGGCGCCGGCGCCCGCCCGCCAGCCGGCCGCCGCGTCCCTGCTCTCAGCTGCAGCTCGCTAGCCACCCGCCCGCTCTCCCCCTCGGTCCCTTCTCGCTCCGTCGGTGTGTGAGCAAGTCTCCCTCCCTCCCTCTAATGCAGGAAATGCGCAAAAGACGTCAGAGAGAGCGAGAGAGGGAGTGTGTGTGTGTGTGTGTGTGTGTGTGTGTGTGTGTACGGGGGCGCGCGTGCGCGCGCTCCAGTGTTTAGGGAAATAGAAAGTTTTGCCGGTTGGGGGAGCAATACGGGAAAGTGAGCTGAAAAGAGGACGATGAAGAGCGGGCGAGCCTTCCTGGGTTGTGGCCCAGGCATGGAAGGCTGGCAGGGACCCGGCGTGGGACCCGGGAGAGTGGCAGTGTTGGGGCCCGGGGTGCGGGCGCTGCGTGCTGTGGATACCTGGTCTTGACTCTCCACCCGCGATGAGCAGGCCGCGCATCTCCTCTGGGCTCTGAGGCCAACACTGTTTTAGAACCGTGGGTGGGAGAGCAGCAGGGGTGGGGGGCGCACTACGGAAAAGGGAATCGGGACCCTCCGCTACCCCCAGCCTCACTTGGGCCGCGGCGGGAGAGGGTAGCCTGCGGAGTACTCGCGGTCATTCTGTCTCCAGAGCCTGGGCTCGTCTGGGGGTGGGGGTGGGGGCCACAAGGGAGGGGCGTGCAAAGCTCCGTGTGGGGTTTTTATACATTTATTCTCTCTTTATTCTCTCTTTATTCTCTCTTCCCTTTCTTTGGGGCATTCTCCCCCTTGGGATCTGTCCTGGAGTTCTCAGGCTGCGAGAACTTGTTGACAAGTGAAAGCTTAGTGGAACCCCGGCTCGGTTGTGTGTTTATTTTCTGCAAAGTGACTTCATATTTACTCTGGACCTCTTCTGCCCTTTGAGGGGAGGTGGCTGTGATCAGCGCGCCCGCAGCGGCCGTCCGAGATGCGGGAAAACGGGGCGCACCCTATGGGGGGCCAGAGACTGTGTCCGGGCTAATTTCCTCCATAACCTTTAAACTCCTGCTGGAAGCGGCCTAGGCAGCCAGTCACGTGAGGCGATCCCCGGGCTGCTGGGGGAAAATTTTCTCCGCTGGGAATCGGGGACTGAGAAGGCGGCTGGCGAGGGACTGCCCCTCGCTGTGGGACGCAGACCTGGAAAGGCGGGGCCGCGATCCGCAGGCCTGGGGCGCGGCCCAGCACTGAGTACTCTGAAGGACTGGGCTGGGAAGAGGCCATCTCTGCAACCTGCGAGTGGGGGAAGTAGGGAGGGGGGCTGCAAATGGAAAAAGAAAACCTCGGCTCTCACCGGTGTGCCAAGTCAAGCGAGGGAGCTTACAAAAATCGGTGTAAGCTGAGTGTTTATCTGGCGGGACTGGTTAAAACCCACCTCTCCATCACTTTTTCTCAGCAGAAAAAGTTATCATTACCTGTGAGTTAAAAAAAAAAAGTTAAAGGCGAGGAAGGAGACAGTCCCCTGGGACAATAGGGCATACCACGTGCAGCACACAGGTCGCAAAAGTAATCAGAAAAGTCCAAAGGTGATTGCGGCAGATCCTCTGTCTCCTAGGGCTGGCAGTCTCGGCCCGCCAGGATCCTGGAAGTCATTTCTAGAAGCCTGCCGGGTGAATCGGGCAGCAGGGCGGAGAGAGTGCTGAAACAGAGGCCTGGAGACAAACGAGATGGTTCGCGGATAAAACGTTATGCCTTCCTTGGCCACTTCCACCAGCTGGAGACAGTTTGAAAATCTGTCATTTTGACAAAGCAAACAGGGATATGTCGATGTTTAATTTTTATCTTCTGAACATCAGAACTTTTTCCTCCTTGGTTTTCACTTTCACCAATCTATTTTTCTTAAACCTTTCCCCCCTTCATGGACCGTGTAATTGAAGACAACTGGCAGAAAGGGCTTGATCTCCAGAAGATGCACTTGGGAAGCAGAGACAGTGCGAGAATGCGGTGAGTGACCTGCCTGCCAAAGGCCAAATGTAAAGGGTGCCGATCGGCTCAGATAAAACATACTGTAGTGCAATATTTTTAAAAATCTAAATTTATGTAAAAAGTCAGCATGAACATACCCAAGCTTAAATCACTTTAAATGCTGCATTCAAATATTACTTCTATTACTGAGATTATTGGCACCCCTGAAAATTTGTGTCCAAGGCGAGTGCTTCATTTGCCTCACTGCAGCCCCGGCCCCTTCGGGAAGTCTAGAAAGGCAAGGACTTTGTGAAGTTAGCGATCCTTGAGTGAATAATGCCCCCTACCTGTCCTTCCTCTGGCCGAGTTCCATCTTGCCGTACCAACAGGGGGACTGCACAACAGTGGCCCAATCCTTCCTCTCCAGTATGTTAAATAAGAAATAAGTTTAGAATTATAGACCCACGGAACTTGAACTTTTTGCATAATATTCCTATCCCACCCCTTCTGAGGCACGACCCCCAAATATATTAAGTAGGGTCCGTTGCCATCTCAGGGAGTAGACATGCTTAAAAGCATTGGTTTTCTTCTTCCTTATGACCTAAGTAAGGGTGCAGGCAGGCAGCAGCTGCCTCTTAGCAGAATGCTTGTTGCACATTTGACCAATCACACCGCAGTCTTCAGGTGCAGCCAATCCCACTGTGTGACCTCTCCTTGCAATTCTAATCCTTTCTGTTGTGGGGGGTGCGGAGGTGATGTAACTGAAAGACTTGGCCCAACCGCCTGTTTTGTGTCCGATGGATATTTATGGAAAAAGAGGGAATGCTGATAGTCTACGTGCAAACATTGCTAATTCCCTGCCCTTCTTACATCCTTATTTCTAAATAAATCTCTCACCTCTCTACACTTAAACCTGGCTGAATGAAAATAATGTGTTCTCCAGGGGCCCCATGGAGATGCCTGGTGGGAGGCTTTTCAGGGGAAAGCCCTTAAATTTACCTGGGAAGGAAGGTCTACGATGACTGTCTGCTCCAGATTCCATGCGAAAAGAAAAAGAAGCACTCGCAGGGAGGAAGGTTTCAAATGTAAAATTACAACCAATAATTAGTGTTTACTTCATCTTCTCTTGGCCCTGTCTATGCAAGGGGAGACCAAAAAAACCCAGAATTTTTTTGTAATTATTTGTAAACCAGCCACCTTCAAGCACTCTCCATTTGATGCAATACACCTATTGAGACTTTTTTCCACTGCTCAAAACAGTTTTGAACTCGTCAGTTTTGATGCTTCTTAGTGCTTCTGCCATTTTTTTCTTTCACCTCTTCACACCAGCAAAACATTTCCCTTTGAGGAGTTTTTTCATCTGGGAAAACAAACAAATAAAAAAGTCACTTGGCCTGACATTGGGTGAATAGGGAGGGTGGGGCATGGGGGTCAGGCTCAACAACTGCTGAACTCAGCGCAGTGTGGGCAGGCGCACTCGTAAATTACCCATCATGAAATGGGCAAGCGCGTTGAAAGTGGCTTAAAAAAATTCACTGAAGCCAAAGGCAGCCTCTTACAACAATACCAGCTGGTACACTGATACAGATAGGTTCCTAGAACACTCACATAGCGGGGGAAGCCTGCTACAGCAGGCCCACCCTCTAGAAGGTAATTCTGTTTTGGGGGGGGTCCCCTCCCATTGTTGAAAACCAGGGCAGCATTGATGTAGACATTGAGTAAAACCCCCTCTGGGTTCCAGCTATGGCTTAGTCATCTGGTGACGTTTGGGAGACGGAAGAGGAAAGGAAGAAAAACGACACAAGAATTTTAAAAAGATGATCAAGATGGTGCTCCTCTCCTTTTAAAATTAAGGTTCATCGGAAAAAGGACCGAAAGGTCAAAGTCCCATGCTCTGACCAGTGTGGCTCATTGGTTGGGTGTCATCTTGCAAAGCAAAAAGTTGCTAGTTCAATTTTGTGTTGGTGAAATACGCCTGGGTTTCAGGTCTGGTCCCCATTCAAGGTGCATACAAGAGGCAACCGATCCATGTTTCTTTCCCTCCCTTCCCCTCTCTCTAAAAATAAATACGTAAAATCTTTAAAAAAGGGTTCCAGAGCATGTGGTAAGTGCTGCCCTAGATGTATGGGTGCACCACCCTCTCAAAAAGCACAGAGGATCAGCCCTTTGCCTGGGGTTGCCTGGGAAGGCCCCACTCAGAAGGCCAAGGCTTTCCAAGAGGAGTTCCTCCAGAGGCAAAGAGGGAAGGGAAGGGCACTGGAGGCAAAAATGGAAACTGAGTGACCAGATGTACCTGGCATGTGGCAGGCGGTAAGATGGGGTGAGGCAGGCTGGAGCAGACAATGAAGGACTTGTAGAGCCTGCATATGTGTTTGAACTTTTTTCTTGAGAGACGCTGATCATGCTAAAGTGGGGAAGAGCGTTACCAGAGTTAACACTTTAAAAAAGCAATTTTGTGGGAATGGCTATATTTCTCTCTTCAGCAGTTTTCCCCCAGAAGACTCACTCCAAACCAGGATGTTGGAAGAACCTAGTCCAAAGATGATTTATACTCCATCTGATCGAAAATCAAACATCCCTGACTGGTGTGGCTCTGTGGGTCGGGTGGCATCCCACAGACCAAGAGGCCTCCGGTTTAATTCCGGTCAGGGCACGTGCCTGGGCTGTGAGCCAGGTCCCCGGTTGGGGACGTGCAAGAGGCAACCGATCAATGTTTCTCTCCCTCTCTTTCTCTCCCTAAAAATAAATAAACAAAATCTTTAAAAAAATGATACAGTCAGTGGATATTATTTATTTAGATCAGCTAAAAAAGGCAGGGCATGGTGCCAGAACCCTAGACTGGCATGCTAATATTCAGGTCCTTGTTGCTGTGTGGCTGCTGCCATTCGTAGCATGCTAATGGCTTCTGCAAAGATCTGCCTGGTCCACATCTGTCACACATTCCACACGTGCTCCACAGAAGAGAATTCAGCCACCTGGGCCACAGGACGGACGCTACAGCAGCACGATGACACAGAAACCTTCCAGAGTTTTGTCGGCGTAGCCCTGCTCCAGCCTAACGCCCACCTGAGTCCCAGCCCCACTGTAACCCCAGCCCAGACCCACCATGCCTGTCCTGCCACGTCTTCTTATTTTGGCTCCATCTCTTCTCTGGACTCTGTTGCAATGACCCAGAGACCAAGCCTCACTCACACCTGCAAGGAAGTGGAGGGATCAGGTGCAACCCATAGAGTTTAAAGATGGACAAGCACAGCAGATGACCCGGTGCCCTTTCTTCCTCAGTCCTCTTGACCCTGAACCCCACTCTTTCCATCACCATACAGAAGATAACGTTACATACCACACCTTCTTCAGTTCTGGGGTTGGATGTTGGGCTGCATCTTGGGGCCTTTAAGGGAGTAAGTAATCCATGGGCTTTTAAGTCCCTGCTGTGTCCAGGACCCTGGGGCTGGTGCTCTAGGGAGGACAAATAGATCTATGGATGATCCCACCCCAGTGGGACAGAGAGAGAGCAAGTTGGTCATTTATTAAGCAGTCGTTATTGAGTGCCATGTTGTTTGCAACACTGGGGAAACAAAGGCAATGACACACCATGGCCGTTCATCAGATGGGCCAGGACATGCTGCTATAATAACAGTCCCTAAATCCTACGATCTTGAAATAACAAAGGCTATTCTCAAGCGTGCTCTAAGTCCATGGAGGGTTGGCTGGGAGCCCTGTTCCACATCAGCATCGTTGTCACTCCTGCATCCAAGCCAACAGAAAAGTCTCATCTGGGACATGGCTGGTCACAGGCAGAAGAACCTCCTGAGGGTCTCAGGCAATTAAATAGTCCATGGAAGTGCTTCTCTTCATTAGTTGTCAGCTAGAACCAGTCACTCGGCCCACCTCCCAGAACCATAAGGAGGCTGGGAAGTTTTCCCATCTGCAGGGGTGAGGGCCTGGAATATTTGGTGAGTAGCACTGAAGACTGACCCTATCCTCAAATATCTGGTGCAGAAAGATAACTCAAGGTAGCTCAGGGTAAATGACAGGTAAATGTCACTGTCAGAATGTGCTGCAGTAATTTAGAGGCCACAGAAATAGAAATTAATGGCCTACGCCACTGCAAACCGAAGACCAGATGCCGTGGAGAATCCTGCCGATTATCAGAGCTAGCGGCCACCCGGGCTCCTCTTCCACTTCCCTCAGTATGTCCAGCCTCACAGGACCCGCGGGTGCTCAGGCCACGTCAGAGCCCCATCAGCACTGCGCGGGCATTCGGGCAGGACAGCACTGAGACTTTTTGTTATATTCTGCAGGATTTGAGTAATCACCTGGTCCATGTTCTTTATTATGATTAAATTCCTGCATTAAAGAAAACTGAGACACGGAGAAATGAACGGACTGGCCACACAAAAGCTTTAATAACCAAAACGCTAATTGGAGGTATAAAGTCAACTCTCACTTCCTAGTTTAATTTTACTGATTTTTCTATATTATCATGCTGGAAACGATGCCATGCCATGGAGTGGTAATAACTCAAAGTACATTTTAATTCCTCAGAAACAAAATTTCTGCAAATCCAAGGTCCAGGTTTGTTTTATTTGTTGGTTCTGAATTTAACTGACCTTAGTGCATTATAGACTTATAATAATGTTCAGGGGACTATGCTATTGACAAGAGTTCTTCCTGAGATTGTTTTGGTCATATGTGTCTTTAAAACAAAGGGAATTTGCTGTTTCTCGGTGTCTCTGTATCTTCTCACCTAACACCCATGAGCTACCTTTCCCGTGTATGGTTTTATGTACCTGTATCAAGTACGACAGCTGTTTCTGCATGCTCCCTGCGGATATCTTATCAATTAGCGGATGATGAATCTGTTCGGATAAGGTTATACATCTTTCACACATTCTTGACCTTCGGTTAATCCATTGCTACTTCTAATTTACCTTTCAGAATCAAGCAGCTGGGACTCCAGACAGGAAATAGTGTCTTTGTCATGGAAAGCAATTATGTGGCTATAACCAATATGAAACAGAACTGGTTAAAATCACAGGAGCTGTTGCAGCCCATGTTCATGTGATGCAGGGTGGCAAATCCTTCTCTCCGAAGGCCCCAGTGCTCCACGGGCCTGGTCCTTACTCCATCTCCCTGAACTCTCCTTCCCCTTCCTTCTCACGTGTCTCCTCGCAGCCCTTACCTCTGCCTGCACTGCAATCTACTCATTTGGAACCTGTTTTAATTCTGCCACCTCTTTGAAAGATCTTTATGTTTGGAAACGCAGTAGGACTCATCTCAATACTTAACTCTGCAGTAGCTTGGGCATGGTAGGCACAACTTTGTGCTCTATAATTATTTGTTATAAAGATGTCAGTTTGAAATAAGAGTATCACAAATCTTGTTAGTTTCTATCTTCCTTTTTCCGGATGAGTTCCATGGCGATGACTGGCTCACCGCACTCCACCTTAGGCAGGTACCTAGTGAGAAATGCAAGGAGTTGGCTGGGCGGTGTCTCCACCGCACCTGGGAGCCCAGGACCACTTCGCCCGGCTCCGCGAGCCGACAGCGCCCTCTGGCGGTCCTGAGCGCTTCCAGCCCGGTTCATCCTTCGGCTTTGACCCCCTGGGCATCTGCTGCTCCCCCAAGGGGCTCTGGCTCCAAAGCAATAGGGCTAAACAGATCAAGGAGCAGACTACATGGTGTCGGACCACTGTCTTTATTAACATGCTCATCATGAGCAGGAGCAAATGCAGTTGGACAAATACATACCTGCTGTATGAAAAAAATGCGCTGTCATTTTTTAAAAGATGATGCCCATCAGTAAATGAATGGATCAAAAAACTATGGTACATTTACACAATGGAATTCTATGCAGCTGAAAGAAAGAAGGAACTCATACCCTTTGCAACAGCATGGATGGAGTTGGAAAGCATTATGCTAAGCGAAATAAGCCAGGCGGTGAAAGACAAATACCATATGATCTCACCTTTAACAGGG
>CM052543.1:121801861-121827615 GCA_028533065.1 Trachops cirrhosus
GTGGCCCGTTTATGCAATTCCAGCAGTGACTGATTCACACTTTTTCCCGGGGTAATGCACACCTCATTGCATCCAGCCCCATTCTCCCATTTGGCATGGTCTGGTTTCTTTATAGCCTGAAGAAAAATTCCATCACCTCATTGATTCTGCACCTTCATCAGTTTCTCAGCATGTTCCTTCTCCTCATGAGACTGGTGAACAAAATATATTTGGCAAAGTCCTTCAAAGCCACATCATCGCAGTCAAAGTAGTAAGGCATGGACAGGTAGACATAGGAAGCATAGAGCTCCAGGTTGATCTGGTCGTTGATAGTGGCCTCTGAGTCCTGGTCGTAGTTCTGGTGCACCTGCAAGGTAGACATGATGTCTTACCTTGCAGCTGAGGAGAGGTGGTGATGGCCAGGAGCTATTGGGCACTGGAGTGGTGGAAGGGCCTCGGGTGGTCTCAAGGCGCTGTGAGGAGGTGGTGGAGGGCTCCATCCATTTACCCCAATAGCTCAGCTGTGGTCCACTCTGAGTTGCAATTGAGTAACCTAAAACAGTATATTATAGCACAGTGTGGGGGTTAGGGTGGAGAGAAAGTGCCTTTGGATGTCCCTAAGAAGACATCCTTTGTCCTGTGTAGCAACTCACACAACATTTCTGACAGTGCCATGAAATGTCAGCTAGGATCCTTCTGTTCATTCTTCTTGAGGGTCACTTCTCATGTAGACCACTTGTGACTGTTAGGAAATGCTTTGTAAACAAGAATCCAAACTTATATGCACATTTTTTTTTGGTCTGCTGGAATCACATAAAAAAGTTCTGTCCATTACTTCATAGGCTGGAAGAGCCTTCCTTTCTTTATTTCTTTTTCAGATATTTCATTGTTAGAATATAGAAGTACAACTGAATTCTGTATGTTGGTTTTGTATTCTGCAACCTTACTGAATTCATTGATAAGTTCGAGAAAATGTTTTGGTGGAGTCTTTAGGATTTTCTATATAAAAAATCATAATATCTGCAGAGACAATTTCACTTCTTCCATTTTGATTTGGATGACTTTTACTTCTTTTTCTTGCCTAACTGCTCTGGCTTGGATTGCCAGTACCGTGTTGAATACAGCCAGTGAGAGTGAGCGGCTTTGTCTTTTTCCTGATCATAGAGGAAAAGCTTTCAACTCTTCATCATTGAGTACAATGTTAGCTGTGGAATTGTCACAATGGCAATGCATAGTTTCCTTCTATACCCATTTTGAAAGTTTTTGTCATGAAAGGAGATTGTATTTTGTCAAATATTTTTCTGCATTGATTGAGATAATCATATGATTTTTATCTTTCTTTCTATTAATGTGGTGTATCACATTCATTGATTTGCATACATTGAAACATTCTTGCATCCTAGGGATAAATCTCACTTGATCATGGTATATGGTCCTTTTAATGTATTACTGAGTTTGGTTTGCTAATATTTTGTTGAGATTTTTTGCATCTATATTCATCAGGGATATTCACCTGTAGTTTTCTTGTCTTCTAGTGTCCTTATTTGGCTTTGGTATCAGTGTGATTCTGGTCTAGTAAAATGAGGAAGTGTTTCCTTCTCTTCTATTTTTTAGTGGTTTGAGAAAGGTTGGTGTGAATTTTTCTTTAAATGTTTGGTAGACTTCACCAGGGAAACCATCTGGTCCTGGGCTTTTCTCTTTTGGAGCATTTTTGATTACTAATTCTATCTTCTTACTCATTGGTCCATTCACATGTTCTATTTCTTCATGATTCAGTTTTGGTGGGTTGTATGTTTCTAGTCATTTATCCATTTCTTCTAGGTTGTCCAGTTTGTTGGCATATAATTATTAATAGTAATCTTTTATTATCCTTTCTATTTCTATGATATCAGTCATATTGTCTCATTTCTGATTTTATTTGCTTGAATCTCTCTTTTCTTCTTAGTCTATCAAAGGTTCATCAATTTTGTGTCTTTTCCAAAAAATGGCTCTTAGTTTTGTTGAGTTTTCTTAAAAGAGTTATTTTGAATTTTTCATCAGCAAAGTTGAAGATCTCCATGTGGTTGAGATCCATTATTAGAAGATCATTTTTATCCTTTTGTGGAAACATTTTTCATGTTTCTTCAAGTTTTAAAAAAATTATATATTGATTTTTTTAGACAGAGAGGAAGGGAAAGGGGGAGAGGGAGGAGGAGGGAGGGGGAGAGAGAGAGAGAGAGAGAGAGAGAGAGAGAGAAACACTGACTTGTCATTTCATGCACTCATTGGTTGCTTCTTGCATGTGCCCCAACCAGGGATCAAACCCACAACCTTAGCACAATCAGGACGATGCTCCAACCAATTGAGCTACCAGCCCTGGATCATGTTCCTTGAAGTTTTGCACTGCTGTATTGGAAATAGCAGTCACCTCCTCCAGTCTTTACTAACCTCCCAATGTGTCCAATCCTTTCCTGTGTGACAGTGTGCTGGAACAGCTCCACTACAAACTTGAATCCACAAAAGCTTTCTCATCTGTGGGTAATTGCCTCAGACAGTGTTTTTCATGGGCTCCCAGGTCAAGGAGGGCTGAAGCCAGTTCACAGGCCACTGTAGGGCCCACAGCCAGGACTGAGGTCTGTGTGTCTACTGTCCAGTAGGGTGAGACTCCTTCCAAGCCCCTCAGCGTATGGTGCCAGATCCCACAGCTCCCACAAAGGCACTTTTTCCTATGGATGGATGCCAAGCTGTTGTTGTTGAGGAGTGGGACACAACAAGGAATGTCGTATTCAGCCATGATGCTGATGTCCTCCAGCTGGAAAATACACATAGACCAGGTCCTTATAAGACTTCCCAATTCTGTACAAAATACATCAAGTGCACTCTTCATGTGACATGGCTTCAAATCCTAATATCCTCCTGGCTGTGTTTCGTGGGACACACTTAAATTTGTCAGTGTCAGTTAAATTGTGTATTAGACATCTTTTGCTGTGAAACAAATGACCTTTAAATAATTGCTTAAGGTTCTGAGTGTGTTTTATCATTTCTGAATGTACAATTCAGTGAATTCTTTTTAGCAGATTCACAAGGCTGTGCAACCATAATTACTATGTAATTCCAAAACATTTTCATCATTTCAAAAAGAAAGAGTCAGGAATCCAGGAATGGCTTAGGTGAGCGGATCTGACTCCGGGTCTCTTATGAGGTCCCAATCAAGAGTCAAACATTTGAAGGCCACAGTCATTTGAAGGCTTGACTGGAACAGAGGATTTGCTTCTAAGAAAGGGCATTCACGTGCCTGGTGGGCTATTGCTGGGTTTTGGAAGGGGGGCCTCATGTAGACTGCTCCATAGGGTTGCTGGAGTGTCCTCAAAACATGGCAGCTTGTCTCCTCCCAGAGACAGTGACCCAAAAGAGAGAGCAAGAGGGAAGCCATACTATGTTTTAGGTCCTAAGATCAGAATCACACTTTCTTTTTATTCCATTCCATAGAAGTCATTTACTAGGCCAGCCCACACTCAAGAAGGGAAATTTGGCCTCACATTTTTGAAGGGTGCAGCATCAAAGTGCTTATGGACATAATTTAAAACAATCAGTGTGGTGTTCAAAGGCGACCACGATGGTAAAGATGAAGTATAGTCAGTACTATTTGCTCTCAGGCTATCACCTCTGTTGATGTGGCTTTTCATCTTATTTATTTATTTATTTTAGAGAGAGAGGGAAGAGAGAAAGACAGAGAGATTGATTTGTTCTACTTATTTATGCATATCACCTGTCTGCCTCAAAGGGTTATCTTAAAAACAAACAAAAAATGTATCTTACAAATAGTAAGCAATCTGTAAGTGTGACCTATTTTCAATTAATAAACTATGCCATAGTAGTTGGTATGGCTAGCAGGAGCTATGAATATCTATTCTACCTGTCAGAAGGGCAAGTTTAAGATTGTACCATAAAAACACTATGTTATTTTTTTAAGATTTATTTTTAGAGAGGGGAAGGAAAGGAGAAAGAGAGGGAGAGAAACATCAATGTGTGGTTGCCTCTCACGTATTCCCCACTGGGGACCTGGCCTGCAACCCAGGCCTGTGCCCTGACTAGGAATCCAACCAGTAACTGTTTGGTTCACAAGCTAGTGCTTAATACACTGAGCCACACCAGCCAGGGCTAAAAACACATATTTAGAATCCATATTTCTGTAGCTCAGTCCTCTAAGTTTCCGAAATCAAGAGCACAGTAAGAATTAGTCCAGTCTTTCTGTAATGTGCAGAATCACCTGGTGTCCTCTTACACATGTAGGTTCTACCTTAAACTCCTTACATTGGGAGATTGAGGTAAGAATCATCATTTTAAAAAGCTCTGCTAGTGATTCTTATGTGTATTTAAATTTGGGAAAGACTAGCTAATGCTTTCTAGAAATAGGCCTGAGAGTTACAGGACTTACAGACCTGGGTCTCTTAACTGACAAAGCTAATGGCAGAAAGTTATTAAAGGCCCTTATACCTGCAGTAACTACTTCTGTTAAACTCTCTAACTTGCGGGATACAATAGGAGTTTCTTGGTAAACTATCTGGGTTTCCTTACACTCAGATCACGGTGCCGTCTTAACAAAATACCCCTTAGGCTGTATGAACATTATGACTTATCTAACTTCCCACAGTATTTGCTAAAGCTTGTGGGTGCCACTTTCTCCATTGTAATGCATTTCTTTAGGGTGATAAATTCACATATTTTAGACTCATATTTTATCATCTCTCATTGTGAATGAGGTTATTTTTCTACAAAGAATGTTTTCTGTCTGCAGTGATGTTGGCTTCAGGAAAATTCATGTGTGTGGTTTTGACATCATCTGTTAGCTAGCCTGTTGAAGGGATCGTTTTTCTCTGTGCTGTGATGCTGGCAGCTGCCTGTGCTAACTTACTACTCTTTAAGCTAACTGTCATGTTTGATAAAGGACTAGAATCCACAATACTTAAGGTCTCTCATAATGCAACAATCAAAAAATCCAGCTAAATTGTCAAAATATTTGAACAGACATTTTGCCTAAGAAGATATGTGGGTGACAAATAAACACATTACATTAGTCATTAAAGAGTGCAAATTAAAGCCTTAATGAGATACTTCTAAACACCAATTAAATGGCAACAAGACAAAAACAAACAAACAAATGTGACCATGTGAAGTCCTGGCGAGGATGTGGAGCAACTGGAACTTTCACATGTTGCTGGTGGGAATGCAAAACGATACGGCCACTTTAATAAACAATTTAGTAGTTTCTTACAAAACTAAACACTCATCATACAACCAGCAATCTTGCTCGTAGGTATTTATTTACCCAAGAGACATGAAAACATAAGTCCACGCAAAAACTTGTACATGAGTGTTTATAGCAGCATTATTAATGATGGCCAAAAAGTGGGAAAAAACCTAAATGTCCATCAACGCTAAATAGATCAACTGTGGTATATCCACACGATGGAATGCTAACTGGCAATAAAAAGAAACAAATTAGTGATACATGCAACAACATGGATTAATCTAACACGCTTTATAAGGAGTAAAAGAAAGCAGACTCAAATGGCTGCATACTGTGTGATTCTGTTTATGTGACAATCCAGAAAATGTACAATTATCGGGACGGAAAACACAGGAGTGGTTGTCAGTGCCTGAGCATGGTGGAGAAGACTGATGACAAAAGGCATTTTTTTAGGTGATGAAAATGTTTTACATCTTGCCTGTGGTGATGGTCACATGGCTGTATGAGTTTATCAGGAAAAAAATTGTTTTACTTTATGTAAATTATACTCAATAAATCAGACTTAAAACAAAAATGATAACATACACACACTTGGATGTATGACACATGATGTTTTTCCAAATTTGAATACCAGTTAGTGTGTGAATCTTCTGATATTAAAATTCTGGCTCTAGGCATTCTGGAAACACATAAGTGTTTCAAGTCAGCCATTTACAGGATAGTTCTAGCTCATTAAACTGGAAAGAGGACCAAAGGTGCTACAAAGTATTAATTATGATATATAGAGTCTCCAGACATGGCTCCCTGTGGTGACGAACAAAATAAATTTGGCCTCATTATGCAGCCATGCCATCATTAGGATCCTAATGAGCCCCCTGGGGTTTCCATGCTTGGATCTCAGGCTATTTAACGAATATTTTAGGCCTTTGAGGTGGTCCCTGGACACTACTCAAGGGTGATAAATTCACCAGGAGGAAATTCTGCTCATGAATGCAACTGATTGACTTTTAGCCAGTGAATTTGCCAGACAGGTGATGAGTAGCGCAGTGAGCCATGTAATAGATAAAATATTTTATCTACGATTCTGAAGTTTTTTAAAAACCTTATTTTTAGTAGGCTTCATTACAAAGTACTCTGAGGACTTGTAAAAAATAAGTGGGATACCTGGCTAGTGTGGCTCAGTGGACTGAGTGTCGGCCTGCGAACCAAGGGGTCACTGATTCGATTCCCAGTCAGGGCACATGCCTGGGTTGCAGGCCAGATCCCCAGTTGGGGGCACGTGAGAGGCAACCACACATTGATGTTTCTCTCCCTCTCTTGTTCCCTTCCCTCCTCTCTTTCTACAAAGTAAATAAATACAATTAAAAAATAAGTGGGAAAAACTGCATTTCAATTTTCAGCTAAAGATAAAAATTACATTCTATTTTGATATGCAGGTCCCATAGTTGTACTTCATGTAAGATACATTTAAATGCATGTAATTCCTTTGAATGATGCCTGAATATCCAATTCTTTGAAAAATCTGCACAGTGAATTTTCTCAGGATTAACCTATGCCTCCTCAAAATCCATTCAATATTTGTCAAAACTCAGGATTTTAATCCCTTGAATCTTTTTTCTTTTACACATAAGGTGACAGACTTACCCTGGGCCATAACAATGTCCTCACCACCAGACCAGCACTTTGGAATGCTGCTGCTGCCCCCAGCCAGACTGAAGAGATTACAGGACAGGCCAAATCTGGGAATGCATCTCCTGGCCTCACTAAACAGGAAGCCCCTTCTCATTTGGGAAACAGAGGCAGTGTCTCCTCTGCTTACCAATCTCATATTTTTTTAGGAAATCGCCAAGCTCCTGGCTGAATTATTGAAACCCACTGAAGCCAATGTATTTTAACGCTTAGGAATGAGAGTTTTTGATAGTGCAAAAGTGGATGGGTAGGGCTAATATGCAAATTCATAAAATAGGGCTCAGTTTCAGTTTGTGCATTGTCTAATCTGAAACAGACCCTCTGCTTTTGCAAGGTAATTATGATGTATCCCCTAGAGTTCTAAGGGACAAAAATATTTGAATTTCCAGAAGTACAGATGGTTTTTAAAATGGTAACCCACTTTCTGTGTGGCAAGAGCTTTAGATTACTTTTCTCGTGGAAGGAAGAATTTTTCTTTACTCCAGGTCCATTCTTCAGTGCAGGAGTTAGTCTGGTATTTTATTGAGTACTTATAATTTGTCAAGCATTATTAGGCAGTGTGTGGGTAAGGGGAGAATTTGGAGAAGGAGAGACCAATATGACTAACACTTAGTTCCTAGACTTAGATCCAAGTATCTTACAATTTAGTGCCTGCAAAATTCAGTGCAGACAGTTGCATCGATATTAAGAATTTGTTTTCTTATGGAAGTTCAATTAGTGTGAAGCTAATAGGGAATATAGCCTGATTACATTTTAAATGGGTAGATAGCAGTTTTTGTAACGTATTTAGTAATTCAACATTTCTTTCAGCATCTCCATGATTCAGGGTCTTGCACTAACCACCATAGTGGAAAAAGGAAAGGTCTTTGCTTTGCCCTGGCCAGGTAGCTCAGCTGGTTAGAGCATCATATTGATATGCCAAGGTTTCTGGTCTGATTCCTTCCCACCCCATCCCCGAGAGCACATATAAGAATCAACCAATGCATAAATAAGTGGAACAACAAATCGATGTTTTCCACTTGCTCTCTCTCCCTCTCTCCTACCCTCTCTTCCTCTAAAATCAATAAATAAAAAAATTTTTTTGAAGATCTTTGCTTCAAGTTGGTGGTATTTGGATTATATGGATGTCTTTAAGAATACTAGGTTTAAATCCTGGATCTGCAATTTAATTGCTTATGTGACTTTGGATGAGTTATTTAGCTTGACCTTCTCATTTATAAGAAGAGGATAATAGCAACATCTTATTGAGCTGGTATGTGAATCAAACACACAAATACATATGAAAGAATTAACTTAGTTCCTGGCACATAGTAGATGATAAATGAATGTAAATTACTATTATTACAGTCCCCCTGGGGAGAGAGAATCCACAGGGAAAGGACTTGAAAACATAGTAGCATAAAAATGATAACATACCAATGAATATTATGTGAGGAGCAATAAAATAAATAACCTTCAAAACATGTTTTTGTACTCCCAAACCCTACTGTATGGTTTCAGGTGGGTGTCCAGATTATTCTGGGCTAAACCCATGAATTTCTTGGCATTCCGTACTTATCCAAATAATGGCTTGGGCAAGGTCCTAGAGAGAAAAGGCAGTTTCTGTGGTGGGGCCTGGTTTATACTCAGTGATTACTAATTTCCCTTAAAGCTTTTAGTGGGAGTGGCTGTCTTGCAAAAATCCAAAGGAAATGTTTTCTGAACGGTCTTACCTTTAGAGTAGGCCACCACTTACATTAATGTTAGTAGACCCTGCCCCAGATTTTATTTTTCCCAGATGTCTGATGTCTAAAACCTTACTGGGTTACTTAGTTTAGGAGTTCTTTTTTCTTCCCCAGTTGAAAGGCAAATATTCCTGGTAGAAGAGAGGGGAACCAAGGTCCAACACTATGCTGGCCAATCCCTACTCTCATCCTCACTTTGCGGTGTGGTTTCTACCATTAGCAACCTAACCCTTCAGTCTGGACCATCTTGTATGGGTCTGTCTATTGTAACTGTATCTAGTCCCCAGTCTTGCTTGTAAATTCCTCTAGGGCAGGAATTATGTCAAAAGATTTTGTAAAATATTGATTCACCTGGACTCTTATTATTCCATACCTTAGACTTGTATAGTACAATTTGACATCAAAAGTAGATGAACAGTAAATAGTAAATTACTATTGTTCATTGTGATGACCTGGTTTCCCTTTCCATAATTCCGGACTGTAATGTGTTCTCTAGTATGTATGTATGTATGTATGTATGTATGTATGTATCTATCTATCTATCTATCTATCTTAGAGCAAGGACAGGGAAGACAGAGAGACAGAGGGAGAGAGGCAGAGAAAGACAGAGAGAGAAACATCAATTTGTTGTTGCACTTATTTATGCATTCATTGGTTGACTGTCATATGTGCCCTGACGGGGGATCAAACCCACAACCTTGGCATATCAGTATGATGCTATAACCAACTGAGCTACCTGGCCAGGGCTCTAGTACTCTTTCAGAACTAGAAATTGTGGCGCAGGCAGTTCCAGACCTTCTGGAAGTCTGAAACTACTGTAAAAGGCAATATAAGACTACAAATTAAGAAGGAAAAACAAATCTATAAACCATCTCAGCAATCAATTCTTGCTGACCACAGATTTCAGATGTAGAATAGAAATTTAGAAAGTCTTATTTTCCTATACTTTGCGAAAATTATCCAGTGAAATTTATGTTCACTTTGGATAGATCTATGTGTAGTAAGGCCCACTCGACGGTCATTCCCATAACTTGCTAGGCTCTTCCATATTCAAAAGAGTCCCAGGAAATGAGTCATATTAGCACAGAAAGCCGCTTTTTAGAATCTTCTAAACAAATCCATGGGGTTGTGGTATGAGAAATTCTAATCTAGACTAGCGATAGCTTTATTTCCCTAATGGTACGATCTATTTTTTGACTGTTTCTATGAATTTAGAGTTTAAAAGGACATCACCCCCAAAACAAGTCATTTTCCATTTCTACTGAGAAATGATTTTGAGACATTGTGTTCAAGGCACAGGGAAAGAAGTGCCAGGAAGGTCTTTACAGCATTTAAGTTGGACCAGTTAAAAAAAAAAAAAAGTGGGCCTTAAGGGATGAAAATGAGGCTGGTACTTGGGAGTCATTGAAATCAAACAGGAGCCACTTTTGTGTTTCCTAGGAAGAGAACGGAAATACTGGATCCGGAGAAGGGCTCACCTAGGATACTAGGTTATTAGCGCTTTCAAAGAATCTGAAAATGAAATGGGGCAGGGTTTTTCCCTTCTTGCCCAAGAAGTTTAGGTAACTGGGACCTGCGCTTGCCTCAGTTAATTGAGTATTCACCCCTAATTTGTGTTGGGTACCTTATAAGGTAAAGGCAGTGGAAACAGGTTCAAAGACAAATGTAGTACTAAGCTCCAGAAAGAACCAGGCTTCCAAACCGGCGCACCAAGCTGCCTGAGACCCACGTAAGGTAATGATGACCACAGGACTAAACTCTTCCATTACGATAAAGTGAATCTCGGGTGTGAGGGCGATCTGGCTGCGACGTCTGTCACCTCATTGATCGCCAGGGCTGATTCGGCTGATCTGGCTGGCTAGGCGGGTGTCCCCTTCCTCCCTCCCTCACCGATCCACGTGCGTCCCTCCAGAAGCTGCGCGCTCGGTCGAAGAGGACGACCTTCCCAACTAGAGGAGAGGACTGGTCTTCCGTCAAGGGTACACGAGTAGCTGCGCTCCCCAGCTAGAACCTCCAAACAAGCTCTCAAGATAAAGTGAATCTCTTGGGCTGTGTGAGGGTTTATCAGACGTCCTCACCTGAAAATTTGAATATTTTCATAAGATCGAAGCACACCTTACCTCGGGGCTTAGGAATTAATGAAATACGCTAGAAACACCTCTAGAAGTTAAATGACATTTAGAAAAACTGACTTTAGAAAGATTACAACATGACTATTTTTCATTCTTCTACCGCAAATTCAAAGAATGTATTGAGAAGGGAATAAAGCAGTTTAACAGAAAGAAAAATAGGAAGGCGGGTCCGAGTTTGCAAAACCTCCAGCCTCGCCGCCGCCGGCCCCACCTCTGTGATCCCACCCTACTCTCCAGCCTCGCCTCCAAAGGCTTGGCTCCACCTTGCCCAAGTTGCTCAGTGACGTTGCAGCCAGTCAGGGAGAAGCGAGGTGGGACTTCCGGCATTTGAAAAACTTCCGGCGGGAACCGGAAGATGTAGTGACACACAGAGAATCCCGGGCCTTCGGATACGTCGTGCGGGAAGGTGAGCTGAGTGTGTGCCTTGGCGGTGTTCCTGCGGGCTCCGGTGAGCCCGGCGCTCGGGCTCCGTTGTTTTTGGGGCGATGTAAAAAGTTTTGAGCGCTCATTTGGGAAATTACGTTCCTTATTAAAGTGAGAAGTTTTTACTGTTTGCGGTCTCTAATTACCAACTTACATCCAGAAAACCTCTCGTAGCTCCTAGGCGCGTCTTAGTCAAAACGCAGCTCTTAGCGCCTGGGTGCAAATTAAGCCCTGACAAACCTAGATTGTGTTTATAGCTCAAATTTTTGGAGATGGGGAGGAAGCATCTTTTCACTATCGGATCATGGCAGAATCAGCTGCATTCTCAGCGGCATGCCTGGCGTATAGGAGGCGCTGAAGAACTGTTGAGGAAAGGAATGAATGGAAACTCTAGGCAACTTTCCTGCAACCCCCCATGTGACAGCATGTTATTAATGTAATGTATGTGGAATGGGAAACAAGCCTAGTCTTGGTGTTTGGGGCTTTGGGTACTACTCCTTCTGCCACATAGCTCTTCCCTTTGAATAAACCATTTAAACTCACTGGCTTGATCTGGCTGGGTAGAGCAAGCATTCTTCCCATACAACAAGGTTGCTGGTCCCATCTCTGGTCAGGGCTCCTACAAGAATCAACCAATGAAAACAAAAGTAAATGGAACAACAAATCCATGTTTCTCTCCCTTTCCCTCCCTCTGTCCTTTCCTCTCTCTAAATAAATAAAAAATAAAGAAAAGAAAATATAGAGGCTCTTTCAGGTTTAGTATTTCGTTTTTTCATTACTCAGTTGGGCATTTATGAGTACATTCTGACCACTTCTAATGGTACCCTTAGGGAAACTTTTAGGCACTCTGAAAAAGTTGTTTCCCTCTGCTCTCCTTAAATTTTTTAATTGTGTTTTTTCTACTTTAATATTTGTCTTATGCAGATTTCCCTGTGCCCTTCTCCTGATTTTTTTAAATATAAGCAAAGTTTATTTAGAAAGTCACAGAGGTAGAAGAAGTGAGCTGTAGAAGAAGCAAATGGGCTCAGGAAACAAGTCACAGAGGCAAAAGAAGGGCCCTTGGAGCTTAGCAGAAAGAGAGAGGCGAGAAGAACGCCCTGGGTGAAGCGGGTGGGGAAAGGCTCCATGTGGACGTGCTCCACAGAGACAGCTGCCCTTCAGATGTTCACTTGCTCTAGTTCAGTGCCTTCTCACTTAGCAACATCACAGAAACCTCCAAGTTATTGATTTGAATGTGCTCAGGTGCCCGCAGAGGAAAGATAGCTTGGTAGACTGGAAAATCTCAAGCCACTAAGACTGGGAACGTTCTTCTGTACCATTACTTCTGCAAGAAATCAATGAGTGCCATGTGCGATTTTTGCCTAACAGTGATGGGGAAAACAAATGTATATTCCTCTATAGAGACCATTGTAAGAATGTGTTCTTATGTTCATTTAATAAGTAGTTATAGAGCAGCTATTAAGGGCCAGGCTCTGTGTGATGCAGAAATGAAAAAGGTTAATGTGGTTTCTTCCCTAATGGTGACTACTCCCATGAAGTAAGCACGGGGCATGCAGACAAGAAATAAGGGTAATTATAGGTTATATTATATAGTGCTTTATAAAGGAAGTAAACAGGGTCCTATGATATTTCCAGGACACCCATTTTAGGCGTGAAGTATTGACCTCTAGGAGGAGATGAGGAGCCAGCCTACTGAGATGAGCAGGGAATAGTACTCGAGGCCGAGTGAGCTTGAGGTGGAAAAGAGTCGTGCTTGTTCCAGGAACAGGCTTGTGACTGTGGCTGCCGAGCTGCAGCAAGGGGTAAAGATGATTAGAAAGGTAGGCGTTGTCAGTCCTGCAGGGCGCTTTCGAAGGCAGTGGTAAAAAATATGACTCGGTTCTGCATGGAGGATGGGAAATCATCGATTGGGTTTTAAGCATTTTCTAAATATTTTGGATTGGTATGTGGAGAATGGGTTGAAGGGGCAAGAGTGGAAGCAGGAACACCAGTTAAAAGGCTATTACAGTAGTCCAGCTGAGAGATATTGGGGACTAAAGACCCACTGGAGAGCTTAGAGATTTAAGGTACATTTTGGAGGAAGGATTTATTTGATTTACTGGTAGACTGGATGTGGGAGATGAAAGGAAAAAAGATTTGCAAGGCTTTCACTTAGTGAATGAAACTTTGGAGGATGATGGATGTGCTCATTATTTTGGTTGTGGAGATGTGTATATATATGTCAAAACTTATCAAATTTGTACACTTTCAAAGTTTTTTTTTTAGATTGTATTTATTTTTAGAGGTGGGAAGGGAGGGAGAAAAGCAGGGAGAGAAACATCAGTGTGTGGTTGCCTCTCATGGGTGCCCACTGGGGTCCCGGCCTGCAACCCAGACATGTGCCCTGCCTGGGAATTGAGCCAGTGACCTTTTGGTTCGCAGAGGTTCATTGAGGTGGGTGCTCAATCCACTGAGCCACACCAGCCAGGGCCAAACTTGTACACTTTAAGCGTGTACACTTTATTGCATGTCAGTTATAGCTCAATGAAGCTGTTAAAATTTTTCAAAGGTCCTGGCTTAGCAAAAAATCATCCATCTTAAGTGGATGGTGGTGTCATTTACTGAGATGGGAAAGACTGTGGCAGGAATGGGTTAAATAGGTGATAAAATATTTAAAACCATGGAAATGGATGAAATTTTGGTTCATCCAACCAAACAAATCCTATCTAACTAATCCTATAACACACCATAAGGAAGCGTTAGAGAATGGAGACGGAGATACAGTCCTTAAGAACATTGGTCTTTAAACTGGAGTTTGCATGCCCCTGGGAGTACACCTGGCATAGATAGTTTTTAAGGAATAATTTCTAGGTCCTTAGCTTCTATACTCTTTCTTAAACTGATCTGCTTGAAATTGGCCTATGTGTTCATGCATATTCTTCTTTCTCACCTCCCGTTTCAGAACTGTACTTTTTTTCCCACTTGTTTATACCCTACTCATCTTTCTATGGTAACTGCCTCTAGACTGCCTGAAAGGGGCACTTTGAAATACTTTTTTTCAGAGGAGTCTTCCTTAATGAGTAATCACAATTTTATGAGCTTGCCAAGTTTTTGTCTATCCCTATTTTAAACATATTTCTGTTAAGGCTGAAATGTGGAGCTAAAATTGGTGCATAGTGGTCTGTGTGGGGATGTTCTGAATTCAGGTATACTGTAGAGTGGGGTGGTGGGAGTGGATGATCTGGTTGGCTGTTTGTTGGGGTGTACCTTCAGGTTTTTATTCTTGGGCTAGTAAGATTCTCCAGAGAAGACCCTTTCCATTCTCCTCCCTGGGGACTAAGGATCTGCCAGGCAGCTCTCTGGGGGCTCACTGGGAGGAGAGGAGGAGGAGGATGGGGATGAGATGGTAGGAGCAGGAGCTCTCTGTGGTTAGCATTCAGTCTGTGTGCTTCCCGTGCCCACAACTGTCCTTGCTGTCATCTAGTCTAGAGACTCTGTCGTACCGTCATCAGAGGTTAAGCCTCCAGAGCATGGAGCGGAGTAGGACATTAAGGATAGTCCTTTGCCTCAGACAGCTTCCACTGGGTCTTAGTCCCTTTACCCTTAGTTTCAAGGTATCAGGTACTGCTGCTTCCTGAGATATCATTTTTTTTAAGCATACTACAGATTAAATTGGTTTGGTTTTGAATTGCTCCCACTGCTGACTTGGGATTTTAATATTTATGTAGTGAAATCTGTTTATCTTTTTGGCTTTGGGAATTGAGTCATGCTTCAGAAAACCTTTATTCTCCCACCTCCACTCAAAATCATGAAAATAGTCTTTATTTTTTATAGTATTTTGTATTTTACTTTGTACATTTAGAATTATTAGTCAATGTGGAACATATTTTTGTTCATGGTGTGGTGGTAGGAATTAAACACTTGTCCTTCAGAGTGGTAGCCGGTTGTCTTAATACCACTCACTGAATCATCCATTTCTGCCCTGGTTTGAACTGCCACCCCATCATACACTAGCTTGCTCTGTTTTTGTTTTATTGTTGTGAAATACATACAACAAAGACATCACAAGTTACCCACTCCTTTACTGTCAGTATCTAGAAGCACTCATTTCAGGAAGAAGGCCCTGCATAAACATAAAATCACAAAAAGGGGGTGAAGGAAAAGATGTAAATTCATTCTCTCTACTTCCTGGAGACTTTTCCTTTTGTTCTCCTGGTTCCTTCTGGGCACTCTCGTCTTGATTAGTGCTTTTTGGCCTCCAGATGGAGGCCAGTGCCTCTGTCTGGGCTGAGTTGAGCTGTGGCAGTTGGGAGAACATGCTCCCTGTTGTGACAACCCTTTGCAAGTATTTCTACAAAGTATTTCTCCTCTGAGTGGAAGGTAGAACCAGAGGCATTATAACGTTTGCCTGGTTTAGGAACTTGTTTAAAGGGTTGTGTTTATGTCAGAGTCTAATACAGTTTTTGTGGTTTGACATACATTGTTTAGGTAATTTATCAGCTAAAGTAGATCTGTTTATTTCCTATACCATATGATGTCTATGAGTATTTGTCTTAACTTTTTTAGAGCTAGGCCTTTGAATTTGGTAAATATTTAGTGGCTTCAGCAATTGTTATTTAACTGTCGGATTGTTTATTATAAGGAAATGGATTATCTTGTTTTAGGAATAACGGGACTGCTTATTCAGTCATTCAACATTGTCAACTTTATAGGTAGACTGTCAGAAGAAGATATGCTGTAAGAAGATATAGAAGAGGGAAAATATTTCTTTTTTATTTTAAACCTAGTTTGTGAAATACTAGTGGCTTTATTTTTATTTTTTTAAAGATTTTATTTATTTATTTTTAGACAGAGAGGAAGGGAGGGAGAAAGAAAGGGAGAAACATCAATGTGTGGTTGCCTCTCACGCACCCTCTACTTGGGACCTGGCCTGCAACCCAGGCATGTGCCCTGACTGGGAATTGAACCAGTGACCGTTTGGTTCACAGGCCGGCACTCAATCCACTGAGCCACACCAGCCAGGGCTGGCTTTATTTTTAAAAAATATGTATATTGATTTTAGAGAGACCATAAAGGAGGGAGGGGGGAAAGAGAGAGAGAGAGAGAAAGAGAGAGAGAGAAACAGAAACACAGAAACATTGATGTGAGAGAGAAACATCTACTGGTCACCTTCCATATGCACCCTGACCGGGAATTGAATCCCCAACCTTTTTGGTATACGAGGTGATGCTCCAGCCAACTGACCCATGCCAGCCAGTGTGGAAAATATTTCTTATATATTTTAATATAGTTTATAGATATAGTTTAATAAATAACTTTATAATTTGTTGTCTGATAAACCATCAAAAACAGTTTACTCCTGCATGTAATTCTGAAAAACTATGAATTGTCACCTTGTATTTACCAAAGATGGCTCACACTCGTCAGGGTTTTGAAACCATTGTAAGGGTGTTAGCTGCTCTTATAATTGGCAGCCACATAAGAGGGGAGACCAGTGTTTGGGCTTGTGAATGGCCCTCTTTTTTCCCCCACCGATGGCGTTTTCTAGCAGCAGAGCCATTGGGGTTTTAGTTTTGCATGGCACCTCATTTTGTAGACAAAATAAATGATCAGTCATTCAAGTGATTCAAATCATGCTGATTTCATTTTCTACTTCTTCCAGATGTCATCATTGCCAAGAAGAGCAAAAGTAAAGGTCCAGACTACAGAAACCAAGGATGAATTTTCTTCCCTTTCTGAGTTGTAAGCATATATACGTGTATATATATTTTTTAAAGGAGGTGGGAGAGTGATGGATGTTTTAGGGAGTCAGTGCATTCTTTCACTAACTTCATTTCGATTGAAGAAGGCTGTGTCTTTCCATCATTCATGCAGCAGATATTTGTTGAGCTCATGCTGTGTCCCAGATCTGTTTAGGCATTGGTACTGATGAACAAGGAGAAAGTAATGAACTAAAAATACAACAGTATTTACATAAGCTCCCTGAGAGCAGGGAGTTTTTTCATACAGGGTGGGGCAAAAGCAGGTTTATAATTGTGAGTATGCGAAGCACAGAGTTTATTCTTGTATCATTAATTTTTATTGTATTTTCCATATGAACAACTGTTAACCTACTTTTGCCACATCCTATATTGCTTTAGAGCAAGGTTTCTCAACCTCAATAGTATTGATTGGATAATTTGCAGGGGTGGGGTTGCTGTCCTTTGCAATGTAGGATATTTAGCATTATCTGTTGTATCTACCTACTAGATGCCTATAGCATCCTCCCAGTCTCCCTCCCAGCACCCCCCTGCTGTGACAATCAAAAGTGTCTCCAGTCATTGACAGATGCTCAGATGCTCCCTTTGGGGTGCCCTGAAGAGAAATTTATTCAGTAAGTGACTGATCAGTGCTAGGCAGTAATAGGCCTGCGAAGAAACGTAAAGCAGGGCAAGGGATAGAGAGTGCAGTGAGTGCTTGTCGTGGGAGGACATTTTGGATACAGTGGTTGGGAAATTTCTTTTGGAGGGTATGGCAGGAAATCTATACGAGATTTGGGGCTGCAGCTTGCAGAGATCTGAGGAATGCTGAGGACAGGATTTTCCAAGTTGAGGGAACAGCAACTGCAAAGACCCTGAGGCAGGAATGAATTGAAGTGTTAAGGGAGCAGCAAGACCAGTGTGGCCAGGCCAGAGTCACCAAGAGAGGGACTGGAAATGACATGATAGGTAATGAGCTGTGACAAGGTGTCAGGGTTTTATCTGAACCCCGATATCTTCCCGAGGGAAGCCACTGGCCAGTTTTGGGGAAGGGATATAACATGATCCTGTTTATATTTGTAAGAGATCGTTCTGGTTTCTTGATGGTGAACAGACTGTAGGGGTGCCCTAATGGAAGCAGGGAAATCAGTCAAAGAGATTATTACAGAAGCCTTGGGTGCTAGAGGAGAAGATGGTGAGCAGTGGTCTAGGAAGTGTTTAATTCCTAGAGTAGACAGGATATGGTGATGGATTTGATTTGGGGTGTGAAGGAAGCATAGGAATCTGGTGATAGTATGAAGGTCAGGTGTGAGGGTGGTGAAATCAGGAGTTCTGTGTTGGACTTGGTAAGTTTGAGACAATCATTACAAATCAGGTGAAAGTGGACATACTCTTCAGCTCAGGTCAAGTTGGAGACATAAAAGTAAGATTCTTCTGTATTCAGCTGTAGGATGAGATGAGGTCATCTAATAAAAGAGCGTAGAGAGCAGAGGACTGAGGACTACGTCTTAGAGGGCCCCAACATTGAAAGGTTGGGGAGAGGAGGACAGTGAAGGAAAGGGGCTAAGGGGAAGCTGCCAGGGAAGTAGGGGGGAAACCAGAGGAGCGGTGTTCTGGAAGGGGTGGGAGATGTGCTGTAAGGAGTGAGTGCCAGATGCTGCTGAGAGGTCAAGTTGCTTAGGAGTGAGAGTTGACTAGCTGTCTTAGAACTGCCTCACGTTTAATAAAGTAATACCTGTACTAGGTTTTTCTGTATAATGACTGAAGTCACTTTTGTGCCCGTCATGTAATCTTTGCAATATCCCTATGTGGAATAAGGTTAGTAATTCCTGCTTGACAGATGATGAGATTGAGGAGGAAAGAAGTCATTCTGCTCAGTTTGGTGAGAGCGTGAAGAGCAGAACCCTGATTTTCTGATTCCTTGGTTTTCTAAGTCTCATTCCTTTAATTCCGCTGTTACTGTGCTATGCTAGCTTCACAATTTTCTATGGGTTTTTTGCTTACTCGTAGGCTTTAGTTAGCATCTACCTTTAAAGGTAACTCAGTTGGAGACTCTCTGTGGCTAGACCTATTGCACCTATGCTCTCCTAGAGCATCATTTAGCTAAGTATCATCCAGTGAAGTTGCTGCCGCTAGGCAGGACTTAAACCACTCAACAAGCCAGACGTCTCAGTTCGCCAGTCTCACTGCAGGAGGTGGCTGTCCTTCCCACCGATACTGACCTTGTACATTAGGGACAGAGATACGATTGACTGGGTTGACAGGAGCGTGATGGTCCTTTACCACGATTCGTATACTGCCTTTTCTCTGCTGTTGCTATGAGTTTGACTCTGGGTTGTTAGAAACTACTTTAGCTGCACCTGATGCTGTCTAATGAGGAAACGGATCCATTTTGCGAAAGGAACCAAAGGATAAAACAGTCGGAAGGGTCTTGGTCCTGGCTCTTTATGTAATTGAGGGTGTTTCCTAGGGCCATTTTCCACGCTTTAGGTTGGTTTGAATAACTTAATACAATTTAAATGAATTTGATTAGTGCTTAGGAAATTATTTAAGTGCTTTTCTCTGTTAAAATGGAAAACCTCACGATGACTATAGTGTGACATGACCCAGTAAATTGCTTAAGGTAATAAATGATTTCCTGTGTCTTGAGTGCATGTGTATGTATATTCGTCTGTTAGGTGACAGGTGAATTGAGAGGGACTTGTGATTTATGGCACATCAGGGGCTGTTTTTACATTGGTCTCTAATTAACATTGGTCTCTTTCATTTAATTGTTAGTATTTGTTCATAGCCTGTGCTTACATCTCTCTGTTTTATATTAAACACTTCTTACCTTATTCTTTTTAAGAAGTGTTATATGTCTGTCTTTTTTTTTTTTTTGCCTTTAACATTTGGCTTCAGTTTTCCTAAAATTTTTTCTGGCAATTTATTCCTAGATCATCTGCCTCTGAAGAAGATGACAAGGACGATAGTGCCTGGGAGCCCCAAAAGAAAGTCCCCAGAAACCCTAGGCAACCTGCTCGCAAGGAATCCAAACCAAAGAGGGTGCCCCAGGTGAAGAAGAATGCCCTGCAGATCAGTGATGGCTCGGAAGGCGTGGCTGTTAAGGAGGTGCTGGTAGGTGTTTTAGCTGAATACAGGGACACTAGTGCTTTCCTAATTATCGATGTTACGTCCTCCTTTAATACAGTAGGACAAAGCAGACAGATGACAATGACTTCAGGGCAGTGGTGTCCTCTGCCTTGGGTTTTAATAGTATTTGCCTTCTGATCCTCCGTGCTGGAGGAGAAGGAATATTTATCAACTGGTAAATATGTGTATCTTGCCATAAGCACACTGCGTCTACCCCAACCTGATTGAAAAAGAATTATGCATTACAAAGAGAATTATCCATTTCCAAAACCATTCTCTGTGGTATTCCTTTAAGTTACAGCTTCCCTAGTACATTTAAAATAATACTCTTAATGCGCAGTGGATGCCTGACTTTCCAGGACACGTTTACTGTGCACAATAGGGCTCATTGTTAGACCTTGCTGTGCCCTTGGATAGGGCTTTGCCATCACTCTTTTCTCCTGCTATCCAGATTCTGTATTGCATCATCTTTGCATTCAAGCTTTTCACTGAACACACTTTTTAGTGGGTGGGCCGGCTTTACCTATAGCTGAGAAAGGATTGACTGCTTCATTACTGGCAGAATTTGTAGGATTTTCACTAAGTATGGCATAGCTATTGTACTTGAGTAGATTGATTTCTTAACCCAGAAAATATCTCTTAGTTCAGTGGTTCTTTGTGTAGAGCTTACAGACCCTTTGAGAATTTGATAAAAGTTAAGGACCCTCTTCAGTGAAGTGAGTACAGTGTACAGATGTCCATCCTCTAAATTTTAAAGTGCGGTTCGAGGTGGGTCCAACTTAACAAGCCTCGTCATGGTGACTTCTTGATTTTGCTAGTGATGCTTGGTATGTGTATGTTTTTTTCAAAACTGTTAAAATTCACATGTTAATAGCTCAATGACAGCATGTGGATCATGTCGTAAGATTTCATTTCATTAGGTTTGGCATTTTGCGTTTCTGTAACCACCACTAAACAGAAAAATCGAACACCCCATTTTGGGTAGAGCTAGAAGTAGTAGTCTTCTAATGTTTTTAAATTCTGTTTTTGGCAAACGCCACAGGTAAAATTCATCATTACTCTGCCCCTGTCCTTCCAGGTTGCTGGCATTTATGAGCCCGCTAGCCACTCCTCTTCATTCACCGAAGACTCTAGCTCCTGCCGCACGTACTCTGCCTGCCATCTCCTGTCACCATTCTCGGTGATGTCCCCGCCACTTGGGTGATCACTGTGGTGAACAGCACCACACCGTGCTGTTCTTCGTTCTTTGATCTCATCTCAAGTGGCCGTTTCTTCTCTGCGTTGACAGCCATCTCGTGATTTCAACCCAAATCTTGTCACCACCAGGCGCGGTGCTACCTCTGACTTTTCTTTTTCAGCCGTTCCACTTCTGCGCCACCAGCTTCTGTGCTTCCAGCTCGCTTGTTCGAGTACTCCCACTGCCACGGTTTTGCGCCCCGGGACACCTTATCAGCAGTTCTCAATCTTAGCTGCATGTTAGCTTCCCTTGGAGAACCTAAAACGTGCCAGTTCCTAGTCCCTGTTTCTAGACCGTCAGACCTGGAAAGAATACCGGGGTAGGCAGGGGCAGCAGTAGTGCATTTTCTTAAAGCTCCCTAGGTGACTTTTGTACAGCAAGCACGGAGAACCGTTACCTTACCCTTTGATTCCGGCACTCCATCACTGGCATTCAGCCCTTTTCTTTCCTCCCTTTTCTACCCTAGATTCCATAATCTCTCAATTAAATCACTTTTCATTAAACAGTTTCACATTTTTCCCTTCTTTCCTTCGAGGATACATGCCTGATCAAACCCTGAGGCAGCTGGAAACAGTCTTACTGATGACCTAATTTGTTCTTTTCGATCTGTAATCTGAGAACTCACCTATGTAGTAAACTCATTATTTTTTTCCCCAGCAGGTTTGTTTTTCCATTTTTTCTCTTTCCTTAAACTTCCTTACATTTCTTTATTTTCTCTCGCAGCTGATGACATTGCCTTTTACGTGTTTGAGATATATGAAGTTTCTCATTTCTCATGACTAAGCTAGCTATTTTCGCGTTCATCTTCTGCCTTATGACAGTGGGGGAAATGTCATTGCTCCGATCAGGGGCTGGGCCCACGGCTTGGGCTTCAGCTCCCGCCCCTGTTGCCTTCTCAGAGAGAGGCCTGTGCTCCCTCTGTCGCCCCCTTCCTTTTCTTCCGTCAGCATTTCTTCCATTGGTTCAATTGTCATACAGTATAAAAATGGTCTTTTAGATCTGATTTTTAAGAAGCTTCCCCCTGAGTCCATATCCCTTTCCAGTTATTTGTCAAGTTCACACGACACAAGGCAAGGTTAAGGCTGAGGCCTGCCGACTGATTCAACTGGTAAAGACACAACGAGCCACTTTTTGGTTTAGACAGTTTCCTACTTACAGAGACAGCAAAGAGAAAAATGGTCAGAATCTGCTACGAGTCTTGGATTTAGTCGTAGGCTACATAATAACCATTTGTTAAGAGTGACTTTAAAAACCCATGAAGGCAAAAGAAAGTAAACTTTGATTATTCAGTCTATCAAAGATTCAGGTTAACTATAAAAAGGAAAAATATTGTCATGGAGGCTTATTAAACTTATTAAGCACTGAAGGAGCTGTAGAATCTTAGCAGTTTCAAAAAAGGGAGAGATATTTCCATATGTTTTAGATAGTTTACATCCATGTTTCTCAAAATTTTTGGTCTTTGGATGCCTTTACACTCTTAAAATTTATTGAGAACCCCAAAGAACTTTCACTTATGTGGATTATAGGTATCGATATTTATTGTTTTAGAAATTAATGAGACATTTAAAAAATATTTATTTAAAAATAAAGATGTTACATGTTGATACATATAACACTTTAATGAAAAATAAGTATATGTTTTTTCAACACAAAAAAATAGTGAGAAAAACAACATTGTTTTACATTTTTGCAAATGTCTTTATCGTGTGACAGAAAATAACAACTATTTAAAGAAAACCCTGCCTCCACACAGACATTTCCCTGGTATTTGGAAAATGGAGTATGGCTACTTGAAATTAGATTTTTCAAATAAAGTTGGATATTCGTATTCAATTCTTTACCAAAACTCAGTTAGTGATGGTTTCTTTGTTTTTTAAAATTTATTTATTGATTTTTAGAGAGAGAGAGGAAGGGGGGTATAGAGACACGCACACACATTGATTTGTTGTTATACCTATTTATACATTCATTAGTTAGTTCTCGTGTGTGCCCTGACCCGGCATTGAACCTGCAACCTTGACATATCAGGACGCTGCTCTAACCAACTGAGCTACCTGGCCTGGAGTAAGTGGTAGTTTCTTAAAGGTTTGTAGCACATTAATGAACTTTTTACACTGTTATATTAAAATCCATTGGTCTGTGTTATAATATGAATAGATCTTTTACCTAAGCATGATTTCGTAACGTTACAATGGCCATTGGGAAAATATTGGTCCACTGATGTATGCATGTCTTCTAAACATTAGTACCTTTCATCGTGCAATGTCAGAAATTCACATTTGTTAATATAACCACTGATTTTGTCACAGTGTTGGAAAACTGTCCAGCTCACAGGAGCAGATACAAATTTTCTAATTTTCACTTTAAAGGCTGAATTTTAATATTGGCCCAAAGACAGGCATATCTTTGAAGTGACAGTCTGACAGGAACCCACATCTGATCAGCCATAGTTTGTGAGTCATTCTTTCATGTGAAAGGGGTGTTTTGGAAAAAGAAGCCAGGTCAGCTCACAACTCAGCCGGCGGCACCGGTGCTTTTCCTGGAGACAGCCGCCGCACGGCAGCACGCGTTGCGCACAGCGGGGCTGCCTTCTGAGCACTGCTTTCAGCGCAGATTGTTGAAAAGGTACGCTTTCAGGGGTCGATATTTTTAAAATTAATATTTTTCCTGCTGTATTCTTATGTGATACTGACACTGTTTTATTGCAAGTGTGTGGCGGCGAAGGGAGCAGTGACTGTAATTACAGCTGGGCGATGCTGCCGTGCGTTTTGCTACTGTTGCTCTTGCCGAACCCTCGCGCATTTCAGTGTTTGTGAAGAAGGCAAAGTGATGTCCCAGCATTACCATGAACGAAGCTGTGGCCTCTCAGATCCCCTGGAAGGGTCTCGGCGTCCCCCAGGGGTCTGTGCACAACACTGATACAGTAGATAGATCTTGCCTGACGACTCCAGAGAAGATATCTTTAAATGTCTGATTTATTATTATTGGCCTTTTTCCCCTCTTACTTTAAACCTCTCACCTTTAGTCATTTTTTTTTTAAAGATTTTATTTATTTATCTTCAGAGGGGAAGGGAAGGAGAGAGGGAGAGAAATATCAATGTATGGTTGCCTCCTGTGCATTCCCTGCTGGGAACTGGCCTGCAACCCAGGCATGTGCCCTGACTGGGAATCGAACCGTGATCTCTTGGATCACAGGCCTGTGCTTAATCCACTAAGCTACACCAGCCAGGGCTAGTCATTTTATTTTTTTTCTTCATTTCTTCATCTACTTCTTTTCTCCCCATTAGGAGGGGGTCTCGATGTGGTAGTCGTGGTAATGATGTCAGTATCAGCAGATATTTTGTGCTTATTATTAGCCAGGTAATATGCTAAACACTGCACTCAGTTGGTCTTCCTTAATCCTCACAACAGCCCTTGAGGCAGGTGCTATTATTGTCCTGATTTTGGAGAGGAGAAAGCCGGGACAGGAGGCATTAAGCTACTTGCTCATGGCCCATAGACAGTGATAGAATGGGTTTCTAACTCAGGAACGTGATTTTGTCAGCATTTCAGGAACTGATACATTTCTCACGGGTGTTTTTACATCAGTGATGCTCCTAACAGTGATGTATGAAACCAGAGTGTCAGTTTAATAATACTTTGATCTAATCATAAGAACTTGCAATTCTTACGACTAGCACTGTCTCTCCTTAGAGGCTGAAGGAAGCAGGGAGTTAAATAGGAATCTGAAGCTTACTTGGTGACCATCGACTCAGAGTAGGAGAGTCAGACAAACCCATTCACTTGGGTGTATGCAGTGCCTGCTGTGGTCCGGGCACTGTGGCCGTCGCAGTGACAGTTGAACGTTTCTGTCCTGCGAATCTGAGGAGTCTCTGTCCCTCTCGCAGGAGGCTTGTCTTCCACTGGGACCAAAACACCCGGAATCTGCTGCTCAGCTCTCCTCTTCCTTGCACCTTACTTAGAAGAACGCGGGTTGAATTTGCTTTCTACAGTTTTTTGCTCCTCTGTGGCTGACAACCCTCGTGTGATTGACACATTCTTTAACGAAGTCAATTCATTTGATCAGGCTATTGCCAACTCTGATGGAGTCATTCTATTTTTATTTCTCTGTTCTTATCCATTATGTTTCAGCTGACAATGTAATCCTCGGAGGTCTGTTTAGTGTATATCATTTCCAGGGTCAGGTGGCAGTGGGTGGGCATTCGGATGGGGCGTTCTTTACTGTAGTAGTTCCCAGTATTTTCAGTAGTCAGTAATTTTGAAAAAGTATTCGGTATGAGGGAAAATTGAATTTTAACTGAATTTAGTTTGGGAGTTGCCCCTCTGTTGCGGTTTGTGCCGTCTGCATCGCTTAGGTAAGTAGAGACAGGCTAGCTTGTGAACTTGTAAACTCCGCATGGGCAGGGTTTATGTCTTGTTTAGTGCCCAAATGAGTGCCAGCTCTCATTCCTTCCCACCTGAGGTGTCACTTGGGTGTGTATGGTGGGGGCG
>CM052543.1:121828115-122099812 GCA_028533065.1 Trachops cirrhosus
TAAATGATAGAGTGGTTTTAATTGGATTTTATTGAATTAGTGAAATGACTGTTTTATGATTGTCAGTTTATATATATATTTTATATAGTTTTTAATTATATTTTATTTTTTAACCACAGCAAGTAGTTTCTAAGTGGCTGGAGAATATAATTTGGTGCTGTATTTTAAACTATACATTACAATATAAATGTTTAATTTTCAGGATTTTAAATCACTAAGTGTACTGAATTTACAGGTTTTATCCGAGAGAACCAATATTGAACCTTGGGTTTGTGCCAACATCATTCGTCTCTTTAATGATGACAACACCATTCCCTTCATTGTACGTTATCGAAAAGAGCTCATTAATAACCTTGATGCTGATTACTTGAGAGAAGTCCAACAAACTCTAGAGGAGCTACGGTAAGAAATGTGGGAAGAGATGAGCCCAGTGTAAGGGGAAGGAGGGCAGGTGAGCCAATGAGGAGCAACCGCGAGGAAGTGAATGACAATATATTTCAACAGTTTCAATGTTTCGGTTCGAAAGAATTTTTGAAAGGTTTTATTTATTTTCAGAAAGAGGGGAAGGGAAGGAGAAAGAGAGGGAGAGAAACATCTATTGTCTGCCTCTTGCATGCTCCCACCTGGGGACTCATTCCACAACCCAGCCATGTGCCCTGACCGGGACTCAAACTGGCGACTCTTCACTTTGTGGGACAATGCCCAACCCATTGAGCAACACTGGCCAGGGCTGTTCTGTTGAATTGTTGTTGTCTGGATATAGTCCTGACTGAGGAAGCCCGCTCTGTTTTACTTATGCAAAGGTGTAAGGGTCCCTCTGCTGGTGTGTTTATGCATAGCTTGGGCATGTATCAGGAAGGTGGTTCCCACTGCAAGTGTGTGCCTAAGAGTTTGAGTGTCATCTTTTCTCATAGAAATGATTCTGTGTGACAAAATTAGGACTGCCAGCAGGAAACTTAGAAAAATACAGTTTGGTCTAAATCTTCAACAGCTTGCATAAAACTGCCCTCTAAATACAATAAATATGCTAAATGGAAAGTTCTTTGGCAGTAGAGAGATTGGTGGGAAATGTGTATATTTTCTTTTTCTTGTTTTTTTAAGTGGATGGTCATTTTATATGAGGGGATTGTAAGTTGTGTATGGTTATAGAATGGAAAGTACACTTTAAAAAGTTATGCCTTTGGACATACTGTAGTAACTCTGAAATACATATATAGAAACTAGAAAGACTGTAAGCCTCTGTATTATTCAGTAAAGTTATGAAAACGCTCTTCATCATTCATGCATATATTGCATTTGTCCTACATGCCAGGTGCCACATTGTTAATGTGTGTGTTCTTCAAGTCTACAAAAATAATCTGATTAAAATTGGATGTAATACTACCACTGAGCCATTCTAAAAGTATAGAGTTATTTTTACAAGCCTAATAGGCTTCCTGTGATTTTGGAGGACCATGCAGCTGACTAACTTTTCTGCCATGTGGAGAGTTATGTTTTGTTGAGAGCAAAGTCAGTTACCAACTCAGAAGTATAAATGGCTAGCTAACCAAACGGTCTCCGATTCAAATCTTCCAGGACCAGGCTAGTATAATAAATACCAAGGGATAGGAACTGGAGATCACAAGTCCTGTCTAAGAGGGAGAGCTGGCCTCTACTCTTCTCCAGCAGATTGCTGGTGCACAGTATTATCTACCCAGTTTGACAGCTCTTTCTGTTTCTGAAAAGAACCTAGTAGTATGGGTTTCTATGTACGAAACTTCGGAGTCCAACAAAATCAACTATGGACAACATCTGGAAGGCTAGTTTTGCAATTTCTGTAGTAAGCTTTCTGTTTGGTTGAATGCAAGGTAATGAAGAAAATCTGAGGGTTTGGGGATCTGAAATTGTGAAGTGTCACAAACAAACAAGGATAGTTTATAAAAAATTTTAAAATAGCCTAACAATATTTGGTTGTACCTATGGGATTATTACTATGATGATTATTATTATGTTCTTTTTCTATAAAAAAACACTTCTGCAAGAGAGTTCCATTCTTATATTAGTAGAGGAATGTTTCTGGAAGTAACTGGGGACATTAACTGGGGCTTAGAAGATCTTTTTATATCATGCAGGGATTTCTTTATGGTAAGGAGATAAGATCTCCTTTTTCTTAAGGTTGGTATTTTCTATATCTAGAGCATTGGCTTGCAATCTGTTAATTGTTACCCATAAATGAGTAGGTCATTACCATTTAAAAAGTGAAATACAGACTAGAAAATATGCGTAAGTTTAATGCTAAAGGTAAATATTATTTAATAAATATGTTTATATATGTATGTAAACATGTAAATATTAACATGTTTATGTGTATATATAATTGAAACATTGTTATGAAACAGTATTTATCTTTATAAACTGCACTCTTATACTTTCTATTTCATTTTTTAGAGTGGTAACGACCTACTCAGTTGGATTCACTACACATACACACAGACACACCCATATTCTCACATCCACAGACACACAAACACACACACACACACACACACACTGCGTTGCAAGGTGAGATGTATTTCTTACTGAGGGGTTACTATTAAAAAAGTAAATTACGTAGCATGATTTTGGATAGTAAGAAACGTTTTTTGTATTTCCTCTAAAGATGCACCTTCTTTTCCTTCCGTGGAGGCCAGTAGGACAACTGGTCTGTCAGAATGACTGGCAGGCTTCCGCCCTGGGCTGCCGGGGCTGTACAAGGTTTGCAGGCTGCAGTCTCAGGGCTGCATAGCTTTCACCTTTCATTTGTAATCTTCTGCCTTTGGATTTTTCCCCCATAATTAGATTTGAGCTTTTCATCATTTTTAATAATTCATCATCTCTCTGATTTTGCCCATCATTTTAGCAATACCATCATTAGGCAGATCCTGTAAATAGGAACAGGTAATGAAATGGGATGAGAGGCACTAAATACAGCAATAGGACTGCAGAGTCACAGTGAAACATTATTATAAAGTGGTAGAACAACTGTGCCTTGCTCCTGCTCCTACCTGTGCATTGATCCCTGGGATCAGCTTTTCTCCATGAAATCCTGTGTCTCTGTAATGGAAAATGGTACAGCCAAAACTCAACCATTTCGTGCTGATATCTGTATGAGAAGTCACCATATGATTCAGTTTTTGAACAAATCGATTCTCAAACAGCCTTCTGGAACCGAGGTTGCACTGTATTTAGAAACCAATTATGAGTGCCAGGTATATACATCCTGAGCAGTGATACCCAATAGCAATGAGTACACCTGTCACCCGTAAGTTGGTGTCTAAGTGCCATTCTCCTGATGTCAGGACTGGGGTCGGGAGAGTAAAAGGTGAACCTGGAATATCTTGTTCCAGAGAGTAAGGAAGTGCTTGAAGAATGATGAAGATATGTCTAAAGGACACAGAATCTAGCTTGAAGGAGTTACTTCCAGCCAAATAGAGAACAATTTAAGCATTAAAATAAATGATAGCAATGGGTTATAATCATTAAAAAAGTAAAAAGTTATGAGTCCATAGTGATATAAATAAATTAATGAATACATTGAAAGTTTATTGAGGAATGGGATAAAGTACCTCACCACAAAATACTTAATTTCAGAGGGAATATAGAATACCTGTGTTATGGAGAAACCCACAGATACTACCTTGTCAAATGATTAAAATTAATTAGTAATGGGACAAATATAAGTCATTGTGATACCTATTTGTCACATTGGAGGCAGTGAGAAGAGTGAGAACATCACTTCTGTGATATTCTTGCTAAAGATTGAGCATCTGAATCAAAGTGTGAGTAAACATGAGAGAAACCCCAAATTTGGGACATTCTACAAAATAACTGGCCTGACTCAAGCCTTCTACATCAAGGCGTTGAGGGGAAAGAGAGACTGAAATACCGTTTCAGCTTGGAGAACACTATAGGCACAGGGCAGTCACATGCAACCCACGATTCTTACCTAAACTCACTATGCAGACCATTATTGGTGCAGTTGGTGAGACTTAAATGAGGTCTGAAATCTGAGAATTAGATGATAGTAACATCAGTATTAATGAGTTGATTTTGATGGTTATTTTATGTACGAGAAGATTCTTTCTAGAAAATGCACATTAAAATACTCAAAAGTAATGGCAATTTATTTTCAAATGGTTCAGAGTGGGAGCAGGGGGTGGTGTGGATGTTCTTCTTACTTTACCTGTAACTTCTGTAAGTTGGAGATAGCTCCAAAGGGAAGGTTTTGACATGCAGGTCTCGTATATTACAAAAGTTTTTATTTTCAGGGCTGTTGCGAAGAAGGTTCGTAGTACAATCCAGAAAATTAAGAAGGAGGGAAAGATGTCTGAATGCTTGTTAAGAGCCTTGCTGAACTGTAAAACTTTTGAAGAACTAGAACATGTGGTAAGGAGCACTTCTTATCTTTTAATGTAGACCTGATTATATTATGATTTAGGTCTGTTTATAGTTAAAGAAGACCTGGAAATAAAAAGCTAAACCATCAGCCATCATTATTTAACTCAACAAAAGATTTATTCTTTATTCAGTCACTATCATATGCATATTTGTGCTAGGCCCTTGGGTTTACAAAAATGAGTAATATGTAGTCCTTGTCTTCAAGGAATTCCCAGTCAAGCAGGGAACAAGGAGATGAGGTTATCGCAGTGTGAAGCCAAAGGGAGAATCCTGAGCTGAAGGCCTAGTTATGAATGTCCCCAGCATGTCATTGGTCTTTGAAACTGTGAGGACGGAAGGTTTCACTCAAGGAGAGTTGGTGGGGTAGGCAGGTCAGGGTTGACCATTGAGGGACACCCGCTTTTGAAACATGGGTGGAGGAAGGGAGAGCCTAAGGAGGAGACATGGGAAGAATAAGTGAAGGAGGAGGAGAATCGGATGATGCCGTGAAAGACCAGGAAAAGGCGTTTTAGGAGGTAACGAGTAATCGTGTGGTGATTAAATGTAGCAGAGGTTTGACAGGATACGAAGCTGAAAGTGTATTCGGTGATTAGGGGACCAGTGTGGACCTTCCTGATATCACCTTCAGCAAGCTGCGTGGAAAGAGGAGCCAGAGGACGGCAGGCTGAGGAGTGAACGTGGAGCAAGAAGTGGAAGCATTGCGTGTTGACAGCTTTTAGAAGAGTTTGCTTGAGTCAAGAGGACCTTATCGTTCTTGCAGTTCAGGCACTGAGTTCTTAAAATGAGTGAATCCAAACAAAAAACCTAACTTTAAGTATATATAGAAGTGTCAAGAGTCAGAAAAGGAGCAGCCATCTTTGTGCAGCCAGTATTACCCGGTTAGTACTAATTGGTCTCCGGTGGAGGACGAAAGGGTTGCCGTAGGATGTCTAGCATTCTCACCACTTCCTCTAATTTTGCGTCCTAATTTTAACTTTTGCTTTTTAAAACTGAATAACCATGGTGTGTTTTCTAACATTTTCTTTTTCTAGTCAGCTCCATATAAAACCGGGAGCAAAGGCACCAAAGCCCAGAGAGCAAGGCAGTTGGGATTAGAGGACGCAGCCAGGACGCTGCTCGAGAACCCAGGGGCGCTCAATCTGCTGTCTTACATTCGACCCGATGTAAAAGGTACCTGCTCTCCTGAAGGAGATAAGCCCTGTTTCTTTTTAAATTGAAAATATATGTTAAAAGTTTTGTTTAAGTAATACCTGTACAAAAAACAGGTAGCATATGAAGAACGAGGAATTCTCACAAATTAAATCCCAGTGCGCCTCTTGCTTAGTCATTCAGTTTCCCTCTTTTGATAACGTGCCTGTTCTAGACTTTTATCCACTTTTTGTTGTGTTTCTCTTTTTCTGATTAATTTATAAGTGCTTTAAGATATTCTTCTTTAGTTTTCTGGGTTGCAGATTCTTTCTTCCAGTTTCTAACTTCTCTTTCCACTTCCTGTGTGCTGCATCTTGGTAGATAGAAGAAGGTCTTATGCAGTTTTATTGTAGTAAATATATTAATCTTCACAGTGTATTGGTCCTTTTAAGATAGTTGCTTTTTTTTTCTTTTTAAGAAATCCCTTTACATCCTAAGGTTATAAGGATGATACTGATTCTTCACATTATAAAGATTCTCATATTGTTTTCTAAAACTTTTATCCTGTTTCTCAAAATTTATTTAATTACAAAGTCATCTGTAGAAAGAATTTCAACAGTTCTGACCTACGTGAAGCGTCCATTGACATCCGACTCTCACTCTCCTGCTCCCCAGGAGCGAAGGGTTTGTCTTCTCCTGGACGGTGTCTGCCGGTGGTCCCTTTGTGTGTGCATGTGCACGAGAGAGACAGGGAGAAAGGGAGGGAGGCAGAGCTTTTTCTGAGAAAAACCCAAGGAAAGTGACAACTGATACATGTCAAAATGGGGGCCTTAGAGGGTGAGCTTGTTGATCAAGAGTGGCCTTCTCAGGAGTGCGCCCAGGGGACTGGCCCCTGCAGTCACTCCACTTCCTTTCCGCCTGTTGGTTCTGTGGGCTCCGAGCCAGGAGTATCTGTAGGGGGCAGTGTCTGATCACAGATGTGTAGTGTGCACGCAGCTGTAGGGAATCGCAGCACACGGTCGCCGTGTTTTTAAGAAAGTAACTCAGTTAATGTGACTTGGCGATGAAAAAAAATTGAGTATGTGTCTGGAAAACTACATATATCTTTTCATATACAAAAACATACATCTCAATATCTTTTAAAAAACAATAATAAAAAGAAAAAGCAAATTAGTATATTTGAGTATAGAGATGAGTTGAAATGAGTAAAATTCAAGTTTAATTTTTTTAAATGTGTATTTTTAGTTGGATTTTTAAATGGTTGCAACATTTAATAATTTAATAGTAGCTGAGACTCTATAGCCATGTATCAAGACTGGCCCAGTCAGGATATATTTTAATAAAATCGAATGTTGAAGCTTTTAGAATGTTAGATACATAAAAGTTTGTTGCTTATTTTTTTCTCTTGTGGTAGATTTCCTTCCATTTCTTACCTTCCGTGCTACAGATTTTCCTTAGTGCACACTCCTACTGAGTTCCTACCTGGTCGGTTTGATAACTGTGTCTCTCTTCATTGTCGTATATGGTGATGCTTCTGGACTACACGTGATGATGGGCGCTTGGTGGCACTTCTGATGATGGGAATCATTCAGGGTCCGGCACAGTTACACTTGTATTAACATGTGTAGCAGGACTTTCTGTTTGCTTTACTCCCTCTTCTGATCACAAATGTAGAAAAGTTATAATTAATTCCAAACAAGCTAAGTAACTTCTATTTAAAGTTTGCCTGGAATGTTTGCTCCTTTTTTTTGGTCCCCTCATTCTTTATTTTTTTTAATCCTCACCTGAGGACATGCCTGCTGATTTTAGAGGGAGAAGAAGGAAGGGAAAGAGGTGGGCAGAGAGAAACATCAGGGTGAGAGAGAAAAATAAATCAGTTGCCTCTCGCACTGTGTACCCCAACGGAGGACTGGACCCACAACCCAGCATGTGCCCTGGGCAGGAATCAAACCCTTAGCCCTTTGGTTTACAGGATGATGTTCCAACCACCTGAGCCACACTGGCCAGGGCTGCCCCTTCATTCTTTATGCTACACAGACACTCATGATCACCCTCAATTTATTAATGTTCTTTGTTTTGAAGATATTTCTCTGTTCCCTTTATTTTAATGCCTTTTTTATAACTTCTCCAAAAACATCAAGAGAGTTGGAATTTGATCTTTTCTTTAAAAGAAAACTGTATTTTATTGTTTATGCTGTTACAGTTTCCTTGCTTTTTCTCCCTTTTCCTACCTCCACCCAGCCCCTGACCCCTCTCAGGCAGTCTTGTCATTGCTGTCCCTTCCGTGGTTGTGCACGTATGTTCTTTGGCCAATCCCTTCACCTTCCGTCATTGAGTCCACCCCCTTCCCCTCTGGCAGCCATCAGGCTGTTCCATGCAGCTGCTTCTGTTTCTATCTTGTTTGTAGTACTGTTTTTCTGAAGGAAGCATTTTCATCATTCTCATCATTCTTCAAGGAAGTGTTCAAGAAACCAGAAATTTTCAGCGTTATTTTTTTTACCCCAATAGAAGACACATTAATTTTCTTACTTGCCACTGACCAACAAGAATTTAGTCTGAGTGAAGAAGATGTAGTGTGCCACGAATGGGTAATATCCTAGAAGATCCAGAATATTCCTGTGCTGTGTACAGGGCGTAGCTCGATTGTTCTGTTGTGCTTAAGAAGAGATGGCCTCAGTGCAGATGAAGTGGAAAGAAGTGTTACCCTTCGATTTTTGTTACAGTTGTGGATGTTTGAAGAATCTACAGCTGGAAAGCCTTCACTACAAGGCAAAGGATATAATTTTCTGGTTCTGTGGACTTCATTTTTTCCTGACTTCACAGAGGTGCTAAACTCTCAGAACTCCTCTTATCCTTGGTTGTATGAAGCCCCTCAAATCAATTCTCTGTGATGGGGGAAGGAGCTTTTTCAAAACACACAAGAATCTTTTCAGTCCTTTCTCTCCCCAGTTGAACTGAACTGGGGTGTGTAATTTGGATGAGAGTTTTGGATGTCTGGTAATTTATACTTCCTGTTGAGAACCACTGTCGTAGCAAAGGGCATCACCCCGGCAGTATTTTTGTGTTTTTGATTTTCTTCAATGACAGTTAACATTCAATATTATTTTGTACTAGTTTAGGTATACAGTATAGTGGTTAGATGGTCATATGAGGTCTGTCCAGAAGGTATCCAACCATGTAATATGAAAAATAGAGATGTTTATTGAAGAAAATACAAGATACAAGAAACATTGTACACAGGACAAAGTCCCCTTCAAAGTAGGCACCTTGGGACCTCACACAGTTCTCCCATTCACCATCAGCTGCCCCATCGTATTTTCCTGAATCTCATCGATGGTCTGAAATCTCTTGCCTTTCAAAGGTGATTTTAGTTCTGGGGAAAGCCAGAAGTTGCAGGGCACCAAATCCTGGCTGTAGAGGGGCTGAGTCATTTGAATGGTTTGACTTTTCACCAAAAAACTACAGGAGACGTAATGCATGAGCAGGTGCACTGTTGTGATGAAGCTGCCAATCACCAGATACCCGTAGCTGCAGCCTTCTGAATCATCGGAATAGTTTCCACAGAGGAATGTTCAAACTTAACACAAAAATTGATTCAGATTCATTGCTCTCCTTGCTCAGTTATTTTGAATGTGATGACCACACAGTACACATGCTCAGTCAGTGGCGTGTACCGCCTTCACTGACTAGTACGGTGAAGTTGTCACTGTTCATGCATGCGCATTCCAGTCCACTCTCCTTGGCTGCCAGGTTACATCCATGTTGCACAAACTATTCTGATTATATTAACAGTGGTTGGACTTTCTCTGGACAGATCTTGTGTACTTTACAAAATATTCCCCCCTGATATTTCCATCACCCAGTTGCCCCTATCAGTGGGTTTTAAACGTTTTAAAAACAATTTATTTATTTATTGATTTTTTTTAGAGAGAGAGGAAAGGAGGGAGAAAGGGGGAGAAACATTGATGTGAGAGAGCAGCGTCAGTCAGTTGCCTCTCATGTGTGCCCGACCGGGGACCAAACCCACAATCTGTAGTCATGTGGTCTGGCTGGGAATGGAACCGGCAACCTTTGCTTTTCAGGACAACACTCAATCAACTAAGTCCATCCAACCAGGGCTGTTTTTTTAAATGAATGAGTATCAAAATCATCTGTGATAGTCTGTAAAACAGTAAAAGCCCACAGTCTATGAATTAATTTAATTTTAATTCTCACCTGATGATACATGTATTGATTTAGAAAGTGAGGAAGGGGAGGAAGGGAGGGGGAGAGAGACAGACAGACAGACAGATATCGATGTGTGAGAGAGATGTCAATCAGTTGCCTCCCATATGTGCCCCAACCAAGGGACTGAACCCGCAGCCTTTTGACTGATGCACAGGATGACACTCCAACCGAGTCATCTGGCCAGGGCTAGGAATTCTGTTTTTAACAAGTGCCTAGTGTAAATTTATTTTTGGATCCTTGGACTATACTTTACGAAACATTGCTCTAGAGCTCTAGAATAATTTTAATTACATAGGTTTACATACTGTGTTCCCCAAATGACGGGGCTTTTCAAAGGCCTTTGTTATAATAGCAAAATCTAATATCCTCTTTCTTTTCTTTTATTGTTTCTCAGTGTGGGTTACTTACTGCTGACTTGTCAGCACGGTGCTCTCATTAGACTTTGTATGATGAGACTGGGAGATGCTTTGGAACTCCAGGAATTAGTCATAGTGAATGGATTTCCTAAATGAGGACTGACCTAGCGAGACAGCTGACACGGGAGCAGGCATTCACCAGCTGCTTACTATGTGCCACCGCTGTCCTAAGTCCTTTTCATGCACAGTCTTTCACCTTTCGAAGGTAGTTTGCTCCTGAAAATTCCCTCATAGGGAAATTCTCTTAAAATATAAACGGAATTCTTATTAATTTCAATGGCCAAATTTTTTCTTTAAATTTCTTTGAAATAAATGTAATTATATCAATAGTTTAAGAGTAGTTATAATACAACCCAACAGGGCGTTTTCTACTTGTTAATTACTCTGTAAGTCTGTCTTCGTCTTCTCTTTGTCTTTGGTACTCATTAAAACTATACTCTCAGGAAAATACATGATACTCAGTGCTTGTATAATTCAAGCATTACTGCAGGAAAGAAAGCTTTAATGGAAATAGAACAGTAAAGGAAAAAGAAATGAAAGAAGACAATGCAAATGGTCTAGCTCAATGTATGAGTTATCGCAAGGGTCATAATGTACAAGACTTACCGCTGTAAGTTAGCAAACTAAAAGCACTTGGAAGAATTTAACGTGCCATTGGTAGACAATTCAAATGTGAAGATGAGCATAATTCAAATGATGCTCATTGGCATTGGAAGACACCAGTTGTCATTGGTAGACAATTCAAATGTGAACATGAAACATAATGAGTCGTGGTTCATGCTTATGAGATTTGAGGGATTCAAATGAGTCATTGAAAATATGAGTAAGTGCCTCATAAGCCAAAATAGGAATATTAAGAAATTACTTTTTTATTATTATAAAAACATGGTTTAAAAACCAAGGAGAATTTTTGTAATTGGAATATGTCTCAATTAATATATATTTTCCATAACATACTTAATCTTTGTAAATACCTCATGAAGTAGGTATTAGGCTACTTTTATAAGAAACGGAGGCACAGAGGGGTCAAGTAACTTGCCCAGAGTCACACATTTGGTAAGCGGTGGAATGAGGGTTAGACTGGAGAGCTGGATCCAGGGCTGCAGGTTCCACCACTAGGTTATGTGGCATGTGAAGGCCCTCTATTCCTGCTTTTGGGGACTTGTTTTTGTTGGAGAGGGAAGTTCGTCACTGCTGTGATACCTACCTGTCTTAAGTCTGTCAATTTAAGGTTTTTATTTTGACTGGAATGAGTTTATTGTGATTTAATTATAGACTTAAAAACCAATCTGTAGTTCTTGCTTTTGTTTTCCCTTTTATCCAAAGGGCTTTCGGCACTCCAGGACATTGAAACAGGAGTGCAGCATATTTTAGCAGACATGATTGCTAAAGACAGAGAAACACTTGACTTCATAAGGAAATTGTGAGTAACTCTTTGTAGGTTTATGCCGTTAAGGGCTGCATGGTTAGTGCTAAGACCAGTGTTCATTAAAAACTTGATTTTCAGGCTTTTTCTTAAGTAGCAGAACTGTATTCAAACAACAGAACCCTGGTATGTAACACAGATAAAAGTAAAGTTGCTTCAGTTGAATTCTGAGAAGGGAGCCTGGAACTCTGCCTGCTCATCCTCCTTGCACTGAAGCACCTCAGCGGAGGGCCCCGAGAAACACCGTTTAAAAACCACTGGATCACACAAAAGAGGCTGGGGAGAGAATCATACTCGTTTTGAGTTGGTGGCATTTTTAGAAAAACATTGTGATGTATGTACTTAATTTTACAATATCCCCTCTCTGGCGTTCCCCAGTGATTAGGCTAACGAGAATATTTCATGTCAAGTATGGCCGAAAGTACTTATCTCAAAATGAATTTAGCTAATGGAGAGCAGCTTGCCCATGGTATCACAGTCCCAGTTTGTAAGAGATTTTCAAAATCCTTTGACCTAGACCCTCCTTGGGGTTATGGATTTCATGCCTCATTAAAATAGATAGATACTCATTTTAAACCTATTTTCTATGTATCTTGTATCAGAAGAGAGGACAGAGCCTTGCCGGAGGTCTGCTCTTCCTCTCGCCCCACATCTCCAGCTGTGTGTGAGCTGTGCAGAGAAGAGGAGGGGTGGACATGGACGAGTTGACTGCTGTAGCTCGTCAGGGTTTTGTTCATTTGAGGGAGAGAATTTTGCTGTTTTCTCAGTGGCCCAAGCAGGAATTAATTGAAGTAGGAGAATTGCCCAGGTTTTTAAGTGTGTTTTTATAGGTAATTATACTGCAGAAATTTGGTTCAGTTTTATATATTGTCGTTGGAAGCTGTTCTGACACATTTTTTTGTTTCTCCTTTTTGTAGCTTTTAATTGGTTTTGACTGGCTTACTTGGTGGTTAGAGAAGGATGATACCTAGACCAGAGTTTCTGGTCTGATTCCTTGTAGATAGTTTTGGTCTCTTATATGCAGATGGTATCTGAACTCGTTTAGGCATTTTATGGGAGGGTTGAGTTGCTACAGAAATAGATATGTAGGACCTATGGTAGCATGAATAGGCAAAGAATCCTTATAATGAGTCAATAACATTTTTATAATTGGACATTAAAGATATTACATTTGGTAGTGGCTTATCAGTTTTGCTAATCTAGTCAATATATAATACGTTTCTTTACTATACATATTAATAACTTCTCACTTTAAAAAATATTTGTGTATTTGAACAGGTGCCAAAATAGATATATTTCTATTCAATCATCTTTGGCAAAAGTGTCTTCAAAAAAAGTAAATGAGAAAGATGTTGATAAGTTTCATCTCTACCAGAATTTTTCATGCAACATAAGGAACATCCAACACCATCAGGTAAGTAAGGAAGTTGCCCGTGTGTGCTGGTGGTAGTAATAATGATGATACTCTGGATTTCCCTGCTGCTGTACTTACTAAGGAATTAAAGAATTTTAAGTCAACTATTTTCTTTTTTATTCACGTAAATTTTTGTAATGTTGTCTTATTCTTTCCATTTAATAAGTGGGGAACTCAAGACCCAGAGACTCTAAGAATTATTAGCATAGCTGACAATATAACACCTCAGTTATCTTGACTTTCTGACTGGTGACCTTTCTTATTAGACTCTGCTTACAAGTATGCTGGGATATAAGCTGTATTCTGGGGCTTCTCCATGTGAGGTACAAATTAGAGATATCTGGTTTAGAATAGAGTGTGAGAGATCTCACTTAACTATATAAATCATAGTCATTATATCTCAGACTTTTCATTTCATTTCTAAGTTTACTAATTTTTTTCCTAATTGTAGTGATAGGGTATATGTTCATTGTGGAATGTGGCTTTTAGGTCGTATAGGAAAAAAAAGATGTTACAAGTCCAAAGTACGATATTGACTCTTACATTCACCTGTAATAGCTACCTTCACTAGTGTTCTTTTTTTGTATGGGTTTGAGCTTCTGTCTAGTGCCCTGTCATTTCGGTCTAAAGGACTTCAGTACCATTTCACATAGGTCGGGTCTACTAGTGACAGACTCCCTCAGTGTTTGTTTATCTGGAAATTCGTAATTTCTCCTTATTCTTTAAAATTTATAATTGTAAAATACATAAAACATAAAGTTTACTATTTTAACAATTTTTAAAATTGCATAGGTCAAGTAATGTTAAGTATATTCACATTGTTTTGCAAACAACCTGCAGAGCTTTTTCATCTTGCAAGACTAAAGCTCTGTACTTATTAACAACCTCCTTTGATTTTGAAGGATAGGTTTTCTGGATATAGATTTCTTAGTTGACTTTTCTTTTAGCACTTTGAATGTGACATCCCATTGTCTTTGGCCTCCATGGTTTTTATGGAGAATTAGCTGTTTATTTTAATGAGCTTTTGCACATGATGAATTATGAGGTTTGTCCAGAAGGTACCAGCCATGTAATATGAAAAATAGAGACATTTATTGAAAAAGATACAAGATAGAAGAAACGTTGTACATAGGACAATGACACTTCAGTCCCCTCCCAAGTAGGTACCTTGGGACCTCACACAGTTCTCCCAATTGCCATCAGTTGCCCTGTTGTATTTTCCTGAATCTCATCGGTGGTCTGAAATCTCTTCCCTTTCAAAGGTTATTTTTATTTTGGAAAAAGCCAGAAATGGCAGGGTGCCAAATCTGGGCTGTAAATCTGGGTGCCAAATCACCTGGGTGATTTGATGTTTCGTCAAAAAACTCAGTATGAAATATGATGAATGAGCAGGTGCATTGTTGTGATGAAGCTGCCAATCTTCAGTTACCCATAGCTGCAGCCTTCTGAATCATCTGAATAGTTTCCAGGGGGGAATGTTCAAGCTTAACACAAGATCTAATGCAGATTCGTTGCTCTACTCGCTCAGTCATTTTGAATGTGACAGCCACACAGTACACATGGTCAAGGGCGTCTACTGCCCCTGCTGACTAGTACAGTGAAGTCATCATTGTTCATGCATGCACATTCCAGTTTTTTTCCTGCAAATGGGTTATACTTTCTTATCTCTTTGCATATCTTACAAACTTTTTTGCTAAAAACTGGACATTTTGAATGCTGTAAGTTGGTACTACTGAAAATCAGATTTTTCTCCCTTTTTAGGGTTTGTTGTTGCTGTTGCGTTTAGTTAATTCTAAACTATTTTTGTAAAGTCTGTATTCTTTGTTGTGTTTGACCACTGAAGTCTCTGTTCCTTTAGCTTAGTGGAGAAGTAATTTTTTGACAGATTCCCCTAATGCCTGGAGCCAAAACAAAAAAACTTTCCCAGTGCTTGCAGATCAGCTCTTTGTTGGGGCACTCTGAGCGCTCAGTGGGCTGTGTACTGCTCTGCCTTAGCCTTCACTTCCTCTTTGCCTGGGGCCCAGAGGTCAGGCAGAGGTGAAAGCCTAAGATCTGCTCAGGTGTTTTCAGAGCATGCCTCTAGTCCTGAGCATACATGTGGCCTTGTCGATTTCCTGGTGTGTGCAGGAACTTTACAAAGCCCCTTTGTCCTCAAGTGTTCTTTGTTTCCCAGCCTCTTCGTTTCCAGGCTTTTTGATTGATCTCATTGTAATTCCTTATTTCCAACTGTTGTTAATTGAGACTGCAGCTCATATGTTTGCTTCTAAATACTTTTAAGAAATGCAACCCCGGAAACTGCTTCTGTCCCAGGGAAACCCTGACACAGGCAAAACTGAGGCAAGCCCTGGAGCTAGTCCACAGGGAACCACCATATAGAGTGCAACACACATTTTTGGTAAATAAATGAATAACAAATTGGTATAGCTCCAGGTTGAGTAACCACCTGATTTGTTTTTTAAATGCTGACTGATTAAATTGATCATATATATATTTTGTGGATTATTGACTTTGCCATATATGCTTGTACTCAGATTCTGGCAATTAACCGTGGAGAAAATTTGAAGATACTGACGGTCAAGGTCAACATTCCTGATGGAGTTAAGAATGAATTCTGTAGGTGGTGTGTCCAAAACAGGTGTGTTTATAGACTTCTATAGAATTTCCTTTCTTTGTTTCTAAAATACCATACTGAGATCTATATGTTCTAATATGGAAAGATGTCCATTATGTCAAAAAAAAAAAAAAAAAGGAGAGAAACCAACAATGACAAACAGTGGAAATAGTATCTTTATATTAAAAAAATATATATATATGTTGTGTATGTTTAAATTGGAAACAACTAGGACAGGCTTTAATACTTTTTCTATAAAGAACATGCTTATTCTCATGAATAAATAAATTAACAAATGCATACTATATATAACAAATCAGAAATGTTTTGTTAAGGATAATTGAATCAAATTTAATTTATTGGATATTACAATTTAATTCTTTAAGCATGCTGTATATAGTTTACCTAAAATGTTTTGCACATTAAAGATGATTGAAACAAACATTAAATTTATTAGATATTAAGAGATTTCCAATGTTATGCAAGTTTTTGTGATGCTTTTTGTTTGTTAAGGGAACCTTTAAAAGCACCACATAGCTGTATAGCATTTTTAACTTTTAGTTTTAGTTTTTAGAATATATTTGATCCTCCCAAGAGACTCATTGGGTGTAGGGCAGATTTGTAGCTGCTGTTTGACAAATGAGAAAACGGATGCAGAGGTAAAGTGGCTTGCCTAGCAGTAAGGAGATGTAGGTTTCAGGTGTGCTCATCACCAGCTAGTTCTGTGTGACCTTGGGTCAGAGAGATTGCTGGAAATGCCACGTGAACAGTTGGATGAATTGTGCTGGGAAGAACAAGTGCTGTGTGCTTTGGGGATGAGCCTTCTCACCCAGCGTGGTTCTTGCATCAATTCAGTGGAAGCCAGTTTGCCAAACCAATTTCATGAATGATCAGTTTACTGAATGGTGACACCAAGGACCTGTCAAGTAAAGCAAACATTTAAATGTTAATCACCAGGTTAACTGCTTAAGCCAGTTATGTTTTCTCTATACATGGAATTCTGTGCAGTCATTTTGAAAAAGTTGAGATAGAGCTAAAGGTGAGGGATAAACATGTCATATTAGGTTAAAAGGACAATTATAATTTATATTTGTAGTATCATCTCATTAATGGCAAAAATATTTCTATGGTAGTGTAGAAAAATGTCTGAAAACATACAAGTGGTCTACTGCTTAGCTCTGTGTGAGACTTTAATTTTCTATTATATACTCTTTTGGGTAGTTGTCATGTTTTAAATCACTGCTTATTTCCTTTATAAGTAAATAAGTTCCATTAAAAATAAAAAAGAAATAAATACCTAAATCCTAGATTTAAAAACTTATATTAAGAAATTAGATAATTTTAATTTAAGATCTGATGAAACTTTAAGACAGTTTCATAGAAAGAGCAAAATCCTAAGTGTCTGTATCTGAATCAGAATTCCAGTTATATTACTTCCTACCATTGTCACTTGAGCATGTTACTTAGTATTTTTTCTCAGTGTCATTATCTTTCAAATGGTGAGTAATTTCGTTCTCACAGATTTAAGAGTGTTAAATGATATTCCATGTAATTATGTAGCTTTTGATGGTATCTGTTTATTACAGTTATCTATTGTGTTAATTTTCTTTTTAGAAATGTTTTTTATAAGTTGATCACAGTAAATTGAGGACAACTTCTGCTTATTTCCTACAAATATTTATAATAGTATCAGAGGTTGTCTTTAGTAGTTATGGAATTGTTATGCTTTTAATCCGTTATCTTTATAATAAGTAAATATCAAGAAATGGTTTTCCTTGCAATGATTTAGTTGGTTTTTCTTAGCTCATCTCTATTTTATTTTGTTCTCCAATTGAATAATTGGTAATAATATTTAACCTATACTGTAATACTTTACATCACTGTGGTATAGTGATACAATTTTCAGTTATATTCTAGACATTTCTCTTCATGTAGATAATTGAAGAAACACTTCTATGGAAACTAAAGAACTGAAAAAAGCTAGTTAAAATACTTTTTCCAGACTAAAGAACTATTATCAAGAAATTTTTTCCTTTTCTTTAAACACATTGGAATGACTGAAGGTGGTTGCTTGAATCTTATTCTTTTTTTTCAAGATTTTATTTATTGATACGTAGAGGGAAGGTAAGGGAGAGAGAGCAAGAGGGAGAGAGAAATATTGATGTGTGAGAGAAACATCAATTGGTTGCCTCTCATATGCCCTGAACTGGGGACCTGGCCTGCAACCCAGGCATGTGCCCTGACCAGGAATCAAACCCGTGACCTTTTGCTTTGTGGGATGATACCCAAACCATTGAGCCAGACCAGTCAGGGCTCCTTTAAAAAAAAAACAAAACCCTCACCCATGGATATGTTTATTGATTTTTAGAGAGAGACAGAGAAAGAAAGAGAGAGAGAAACATCTATCAGTTGCCTCCCATACGCACCCTGACCTGTTGTGGGATTGAACCCACAACATAGGTATGTGCCCTGGCGGAGAATTGAACCTGCAGCCTTTTGGTATAGGGGATGATACTCCAACCAACTGAGCCACTTGGCCAGGGCACCTAGTCTTTTTTTTTTAACTCTCTTTATACCTATTCTTCCACCTTTTCCTTGTACTTACCATTCAGGCTATGTGCTAGATGTTGGGGATCCGCCTGTAAATCAGATAAATATACTGACTGTCTTTGGTGACAATGTACTTTAATAAAAAAGACATCTAACGAATTTCGATGCACTTGGTTAGGCATAGGCCAAGGTTACAAAGGAGGAGTGCCGTGTGTCATAAGAGTTTGCAACAGGGAACCTTAACAACTGGGTGCCTATGTAGGTTAGAGACAGGAGGGAGAGGAAGCAGCAGGAAATCAGAATTGAGAGGTAGGCTCAGGTCAAATCATATCTAGCTTTCTTAGTCATGCTAAGGATTTTTTTCTTTACCTCAAGGGTTTAAACAGAGATATGTCATGATCAGTTTGAATTTTAAAAGATCATTGTGGTTGCAGCATAGAGAACAGTTTGGAAGGAACCAAGAGTAAATGTGGGGGTGAGGGATGATGGTGGCTGGGACTGGATGGTAGGAAATAGATAAACTGTGCATGGGTGTAAGTAAGGCATCCTGGAGTCTCAAATAGACCCACAGCACTCTGTTCCAGGGAGGCGGGCAGAGCAGTCACCCCAGAGAAGGGTCTTGAGGTTTAAAGAGGACTACTGGGGCTTCCAGAGAGATTGGGTAGGTAGCATTAATGGTTTCTGGTTTTCTCCTACATGCAATGGGGAAATCTTTATTTGGCCTTGAAGAGAATGACCCCAGTAGACATCAGATACATTTTTTAAAAAGATTTTATTTATTTATTTTTAGAGAGAGGGGAAGGGAGGGAGAGAGGGAAAGAAACCAGTGTGTGGTTGCCTCTCACATGCTCCCTACTGGGGATCTGGTCTGCAACCCAGGCATGTGCCCTGACTGAGAATTGAACCTGTGGCCCTTTAGTTCACAGGCTGGCACTCAATCTACTTAGCCATACCAGCCAGGACTAAACCATGATTTTTTAAAAATTGAATTTATTGGTGTCATTCCTGGTGTACAATTCTGCATCATCTGTGTATTGTACTGTGTGTTCACTACCCCAAGTCAAATTTCTTTCCATCACCATTTATCCCCCTTTACCATCTCCTATCTCCCCCTACTCCCCTTTCCCTCTGATAATCACCATACTGTTGTCTATGGGTTTGTTTGTTTGTTTGTTCGTTTAATCCCTTCACCTTTTTCACCCAGCCCCCACCCAGCTGTTCTCTGTATTTATGAGCCTGTTTCTACTTTGTTAGTTTATTTTGTTCATCAGATTCTACATGGAAGTGAAATCTTATATTACTTGTCTTCTTCTGACTGGCTTATTCACTTAGCATAATACTCTCTAGGTCCATCCATGCTGTCACAAAAGGTAAGACTTCCTTTTTTACAGCTGACTACTATTCCATTGTGTAAATGTACTATAGTTTTTTAAATGTACTTATCTACTTAAAATCCATCTCAGATGTTTCTTCTGGGAAGTCTTTCTTAACATTGGGTTTCCCAAATTAATAATAATAATAATGTGTGTCTAATTTATATCCTGTCCTCCCTGTTTCTTACACCCTCAGGTAAAGGTGACATCAGGGAGTAATAGGGATTTGGGTAGAAGGAAGGGTGTACAGTATGTCCTGCCTAAAAGCACTGTCATTCAAATTAAAAGACAAAACAAAACTATATTCTCCTTAAATAATACCCTTTTATGGAAGGGAATCAATTGGTTGTAATTATGTAACTTTTGATGTATTACATTATAAATGCTTAAATGTTTCTTCACTAGAATGAGTTAATTTCCTTGCTAAGTAAGAGAGATGAGACTATCCCTACAGTCTATTAATGGTTTATTAGAAACCATTAGTATATTATTGTTTAACAGCCATTGGAGAGCAAGAGCAGAGATGCTGTTAACGGATGAGAGCACAGAAAAGGCAGGGCTGGGTTTCTTTGTCGTTTTTAGTTTGCATTTTTTCTTACTGTTTTTCCCAGTGTGCACTGACGGTCACTTCGCTGCATTTATATTCATCAGTGTGTGTGTGTGTGCAGGTGTACTGCCTGGAGAGCAGCATAGTCTGAGTCCCAGAGGAAGTTCTGACCCGGAGTGACAAGAGGCAGGGGTTGAAACAGTTTCTCCTTTGCTCAGTTTACTGTAACCGTACAGAGGAGATAAGGAACTGGGAAGAGAAGGATGGTGTTTGCCTTAGTTCTGGCTGCCTTAACAAAATACCATAGACCGAGTGGCTTAAACAACAGAAATTTATTTTCTCTAATTTCAAAGACTGTGATATTCAAGACCAAGGTGTAGGCTGATTTCGATCCTGGTGAGAGCCTCTTCTTGGCTTGCAGACCGTGGCCTTCTTGCTGTGCCCTCACTTTTTAGGTAGAGAGAAAGAGCTCTCTGGTATTTCCTTTTATAAGGACACTAATTCCATTATGAGGGCACTACCCTTACCACCTCATCTAAACTGAATTGTCCCCTAAAGACCCACCAGCAAATAGCATCCCCCTTGCGGGGAGTTAGGGCTTCAGCATGCGAATTTGTGAGGGACACAGTTCAGTCCATACCAGTGCTCTAGTAATTTTTTGGGTAACTTTCTTATATCTTAATACTTTTGACCATTGTTATTATTGCTTTGGAGACTCTTCCCAGAATAGGAATGTTTTTGCCTTGCTTAAGTTTTATGTGTGACCATGGTTACTGGGTTTTTAAAATAACTCCAGATGCCACTGCTAATAATTTCCAGACGTCACAGTCTCTCTTCACAGATTGTTACTTGGTTCAGTAAAGTTGTTTGCCCCCGTTTCTGCCCCCCTTCCTCTCCCCTCTTCCAGGAGCACTTTCCTGGGCTCGTCGGTACAGCAGCTTTAGTACAGACTTTTTCTTCTTCAGGTGGAGACCACGTCGCTTTGCGAGGCCAGAGTTAATGAAGATCTTACACAATTCAGTGGATGATTCTTTTAAACGCCTTATTTATCCTCTCCTCTGTAGAGAGTTCAGGTATGCATGTTGTCTAATTTAGTTTTGTGTAATGTTTATTACTGTGTATGATAATAGACCCATTAAAAGCATGTAGTAAATATTTTTTGATCCATTAACCAATCCAAAGCGCTGAGTCACAATCACCAAGTCTTAAAATTAAGCCTAGGTTTCAATCTGCATGTAGATCATACACATAGATCACAAAACGTAGCTCTTAATTGCGATATGCTTATCAAATCTTCACCCCTTACTGTGTACCCCTTCCAGTTCTGCAATACCAGTCTTGCAGTTTGACAACCAAGCTAAACAAAGGGTTTTAATGATGAGAGATTTGGCTTGGGAGAAACAAACTACGAAGTTAATGGAGAAGTTAGTTGGAAACAGATTTTAGAGATAAAGTGAGCCAAAAAAAAGCCTAAGGGAATCAGTGGAGCACATGATGAATTTTTTACTATAGAGAGAGAAAGTTAATATAGTGTTTTTCACTTCAAATGGAGTCATTTGGATGAGTAATTAACAGCTATGATGAGCAAATATTAGAAGATTATTAAAGAGATCATGTATGGGGAGGGATGGGTGGGTGGGCTGGAATGGGAATAAAAGATAGAAACTGTACTGAATAATCTAAAATAAAATTAAAAAAAAAAAGAGATCATGTAGATGGTCTAGCACAGGGGTGTCAAACTCACTTTCACTGGGGGCCACAACAGCCTCGAGGCTGCCTTCAAAGGGCTGCATGTAACTTTAGGACTATATAAATGAAACTACTCCTTAACTAGGACCAGGGAGCTCGGTGCTGCCACAGGGTAGAAACAAGGTGCCAGGTGGGATAAAACAAGGTGGAGGGCTGGATTTGGCCCTTGTGTTTGCCTTGTGTTTGGCCTTGTGTTTGGCCTTGTGTTTGCCACCTGTGTTCTAGCAAAAGGACTAAGAGTTACAAAGAAGAAAAACTGCAAAATACATGAGGTGCAGAATTGTTTTTAGGGGAAGAGATGGAAAGGAATGTCGGGGCAAAAACCTCTTTCCCTCTATCCCTTGTCTTGGAAGATAGTCTTTAGAAACCAGCCGTTTCTTCATCCATTCCTTCCTACGTTCTGTAGATTTTCTTCATTCTCACTTGTTTATAGGTTTCAGCAAGGGTTACCTGGGAACTATAGCTTCTAGTCATGTCTTCAATTACTAGAATTTATAGCAGCCTTTATAACGTTTGTCTGTTTTTCTTTTACGGAACCTGGCCATTGAGTTGGGAGGGGTTTAGAGCAGGGAGTGAGGAGATACTATTAAAAAGTACACACAGCTCCTTGTCCAGCTTCTTTTTTTTTTTTTATCAATGTCATTCATTCTTTTGGTTTATTCTTTTTAGCCCAGACGTCCCTTAAAAATAATGTTTCTTTTGGAATCCTAGTTCAAGTCTGTGTGAAGTAACATGTCTTGATTTTGAGTGCTGAGACATCAAATTTAAAACTAAGGGATTCTGTCCTTAATGAAGTGAAAAAGAAACTTATTTAAAATTTCATTTCCTTTGTTTTCTCATGTTGCATGTAATATCCAGTGGCACTTTTGACATTTTTGTGTATATTTGATTTGTGTAGCTTCATGACTTGTGAGGTAATTTCATGGAGATTTAATGAAAGCACCTTGCTGTGGAATTGCTTAATGTAAACTCCTTCTCTGACTTCCACTAGTGGCAAGCAAGAGCACTTTTCTTTTCTTTTCCTAAAGTGCCTGTGGCTTAAAAAAAAAATCTTATTTCATTCCACTAGTTGATTTTCATGCATTGTCTATAGATGTGTCTCTTGATAGAAATACTTGTAATTACCTGAACAGCAGTTCAGGGGGAAAACTCCCAGCGGGTTTTTTTAGAAAAGATTACTTTAATTCTCTAATTAAGAAATCTGTCCTAATGTAGAAAAATTGAAAGAACCAGTAAAAAAACCACACATGATTTTACTACCTAGACAGTACCATTGTTAACCAGACTTTTCTCTATTCATGTGTATATATTATTATTATGTTCTATTTTCTATAGATTTTATTTATATATTTTTAGAGAGAGGGGAAGGGAAGGAGAAAGAGAGGGAGAGAAACATCAATGTGTGGTTGCCTCTCACATGCCCCCTACCGGGGACCTGGCCTGCAACCCCGACATGTGCCCTGACTGGGAATTGAACCCACGGCCCTTTGGTTCACAGGCTGGCGCTCAATCCACTGGGCCACACCAGCCAGGGCTCATTTGTATATATTAAAAGAGAACATACAGACTATGTTATTTTGCAGCCACTTTATTCATTTGACTGTATATGGTGGAGAGTCCACTTTGGCATTTCTCATTTCTGTGACTGTCATGATCATTCATGTGTCATTTTTCACACCTACTTCTTTCTTTAAGCCACCAGTTACCATCTTTTATTATATTATGAATTTTGACTCCTGTTTATCTCCATGGTTACTAGGGGATAGTTAGTACCTGTCCATGCTTAGTTCTGGACATCATCATTTTTGTTTGAATTATTATACTAGGGTCATAGATGACTCTGCCTTATATTTGCCAATACATATTCTGCATTGCCATCCTAAAATTCCCATCTGATTATTTCATACTCTTCGACTTAAAATCCTTCCATGGATCTTCTTTGTCTCCAGGAAAAAATCTCAACTCTTTAAAAGAATGTGCATGACCCTTTGTGATCTGGTTTCTTTTTGCCTAATGTCTTGGTATTTCTCTTCACTTTAGAATATGAAATTCCTTGCTTCTGCTATGGTGAGCCATGAGCTGCTTCCATTGCCTGGAGTTTTTCTCCACGCCTTCTCCCCATCTACCCTCCCCACCTGTGTTTGCCTAACTCTGTTACTTACCATTTTTAATTCACCTGAGAAGACACCTCCTTTAGAAGTCTTCCTTAGTAAGCTATCCCTCCTATGTGTTTCTGTTGGAATAGCACTTACTGTTTCATACTTGTGTCTTTATTTTTCTGTTTCTTCTACTGGGCGGTGGTCTTCAGGGCAGGGGTCTTACCTTTCCACCTTTGTATCTCTCAAGCTCAATCACGGTGCCTTATGTAAGGCTGACGACAAATGCTCGCTCCATAAATAAAGTTAAAAGTGAAGCTCCAGAAATATCTGTAATATTTTTTATGTTGCATGGCTGAATGCAGGCAAAATGGCTGTGAAATGTTAGAGGAAAACAAGAGAAAAGCCTTGGGGAACTGAATTAAGCCAGTAAAGCAAACATTAGTTAGCTGAGTGTTCTTTCACTTATGTGAATAATTCTACCTCAAAACTAATCTGAAATGTGCTTTGAATTGCACAGTTCAGTTTGAACTTTCAATTTTCTTGTGGCCAGCGACATACATGTTTTTTAACCTTGACTAATAGAGATGACACACTTTTTATAATTTCTTAGAAATTTCAGGAGATAATAAGTTTTATTAAGTAGATGAATGGTGTAAAACTTAGTGTACAATTATCTTTAAGTCCATTATAGACATATCTTTTTATCCTAGAATAAGTTTTAAAGTTAGACTTTTAATAACTTTGGATAAAATTGGGACGTTATTTATATGAGTCATGGTTCTAGACTGGCTTTAGTATCCATGGTCATATCACATCAGTGTGAGAGTCACGGGGGAGGGAATGGAGTGGAGTGAGAAGGTGACATTGAGATATGGACAGGCGAAGGTGTAAAACTAAGTATTGACGGAGGAGGCAACTTATGATTCAGTAACATTACTCTGAGTACATGTTTATATTTTTAATTTGCTGATAAACTTTACTTCGGTATCATGTGATGTCCAAATCTTTATACACCTGTCTCTCTCATATACACAGATGTTTATACATGTAGATTTTGTATACAAGGGAGAGCAGATAGAGGAGTGTGGGTATGAGGAACTTGGTAGGTTTGTTACCACAGAATTATTTGTGGTACCATGTTACTGCAGTTAGCAAAAATAGAGTCAGTGTAATTTTGTGTGTGATGTTTTCTCTCTTAGTAATTTTGTTATAATAAATGTTCTGTGAGGAATAACTGTACAGAATGAATTCTGTTGTTTTTAAAATTTGGGTGAATGAAAAACTAAATACATTCTCTTTTTTGTTTTTCTTTTTCTATTTCTAAAGAGCCAAACTAACATCAGATGCAGAGAAGGAATCTGTGATGATGTTTGGACGGAACCTTCGTCAGCTCCTTCTAACAAGCCCCGTTCCAGGGTGCACCTTGATGGGAGTGGATCCTGGTTACAGACACGGGTGCAAGTTAGCTATAATTTCTCCTACCAGTAAGCATACCTTTAAGCTTTTATATTAAAGTTGTTTGGTTGGGCATATGTTTCACTTCATATATTTCATGAGGATTTGAAAGTAATGTTAATTTTCATGTCTTAGAAAATGATTTTCTCATATACAGGGATATGGGAACCAGAGAATCAAACTTCATATTCATCCTATTAGATGACCCAAATCCTCAGTATATTACTGTCATTTATGCTCTTCCCTATGTCACAGTGGAGATATTGATGATTGACTGGGGTCAGGCTCCAACAACTCTGTCTGCCTATCAACTTCTTTTCGTTTCGATGGATTTATGTGTGACACATTTTATTTTATATATTTATTTATTTTATTTATTTGATATAATATTTACTTTTTTATAGCACAGGAAGATCATCTTTATTATATTGTAACTAGAATCAGAGCAGATAGCAAATTCACGAGGTAGTTCTGGTTACTTTTTTTTAAAGATCAGGCTTCAGTAACAATAATCAAAACAAGTCTGAACTGCACAGATATGCTGGTCACTGCTATAATCCGCCAGGGCTCAAAAGCCAGCGGGGTCAAGTAGCATAAAGGTAATGACTAAGAATTTCAACGGGCCAAAAGTGTAAATCACTGCAATAAACTTTACCCTCGTAATTTCTTAACATTCTTCTTAAACACTGAACGATTTTTGTTAGTCAGCAAAATGTCAAACATGCACATAGAATTCCTACAGGAATAGTATCTTCATATTGTCAGTGTTACTACCAGGCTTTTGTTTCCCCCCAAGTTCAGTGGATCATGGTTCCATTCCCTGTGTGTATTAGTGTTAACGGTAATATGCAAACTTGATTTTGTTTTCAAGGTTAAATAGCAGACTGGCTTCACATTTGGTGGCCAGCTGCGTACCTTAATTTTTCATCTTTTATGTTTTAAATAAATTTAACTACATTTCATAAGCCCCAAGATTTTCAATAACCTGCTAATGATTGTATACTTTTAATTTACACTTCATTCCAATTAATTTGAACCCCACATACATATTTAAAATTATTCACAGATGGTTGTTAACTAAAGCAATGATAAAATTTACTACTTGTATAGTTAGACTGCTAATAAGGCCTTTAACTAAGAGCTGCATATTTTATGCATTTTTTTACTTGCTAGGAGCAATTCTTAAAATTGCAGCTATGATTCTCTGTCAGCAGTAAGTGCTTTCACTTTGCTCGCTTCCACGTGGGTAACCAAGTTCACTTTTTCCCTCTCTTATAAAACAACTCCCCCCTCCAAACATAAATGTTAACTGTCCAACTGAACAGGTGCCAAAAGAAACTTGAATTTGAGCAACAGATTGATAAATATAATGACTAGCAGAGAAGTATGCTCATAACAGGCGCTCGATACATGTTTGTCACACTAGATTGTGTGAACTGTGAGGCAGCTGTTAGATACTTTTCATCATACACTGTAACTATTTAACAAGGGAGTTCAAGGTTACCAGACTTCTCCCTCAAACGTAAATACAAGATTTTGAAATTTTAAAAACTGTTTTAACAGTTCCCAGAAAATGTAAACAAGTCAACAGTAGTTGCTACTACCGTATTAATTGAGAGAAAAAAGAACAATTGCTAAGTTGTAATGTACAACCAAGGAGAAGTACGAAATTAAGAAGTGTTAGCTAATTATTATTTCCTCCAGATTTATCCTAGCAGTGTTTTTTGTTCATATATTTATTTATCCCTGTTAACCTCCGGAGCTGAAAGAGGATTTTATTATCTGGATGGATTTCGCTGTCTCCTTAGGTACACAATTAATGGCAAGCTGGTGTAAATGTAAGGTTGTGTTTCCATGTCATTCCATGCCTCTGTGTTTGTTTTCTGCTGACATTAAATTTTTCCTATTGAAATGATTCTGTAAAGAGTAAAAATTAAAACTTCTTATGAAGTACAAAGTTATACTTTTATTACAATAATGTAAGACTAGGTACACAGGAAAAGACTATGTACCTTCCTAGGTACACAGGAAGTAAGACTGTCAGGTATAACAGTTTTTATTGCCAAATATTCCTTCATGTAATTATATATGACTTTTATAATTAAAAATTGAAAAGCATTAATAAAATTTTTAATAGCAAAAATAAATAAATGCTTTGTGAAAAAATGATTATGTATAGAATATGAACTAATCTGCCAACTTATGAGATTGCTTGCTTATAATATTTCAGCTTTTGTTGATAGCTTTGAAGCATATTGCACACTTGCCCTCTGGCATATTAATAAGTACCTTAATCCTTTTAGAAAGGATACACTCACAAAATCTTAGGTTAGTGTCTTTGGCCAAACAGTTTTAGTCTGTCACAGGACAATAGCAATGACAAAAACTTCAATGACAGAGTTCATGGTTTGATTCCCCCATCTTACAGTCCAGGCTCTGTCAGATGTGGTACCCCAAATTATGCGCTGGCTGAATGAAAGCCGTATATAGCCCTCTGGACCGCTGCATGGGTCCCGATATGTTTATCAGCTTTTCCCAACTTAACCAGATGTGCTAAGGATAGTTCCACTGTGCTTGCAGCCCATTGGTCGATGATGTTCTGATTATAATCTCCACTCAAAACCCCATCTACAAACTCTTTAACAATATTGTGGGCCTCATCTGCATTGAAGCCAGCCTTGTCATAGTGGTGATGGTACTCCTTGATGGTGGTGCCTGTGTGATGCATTGTAATTCTTGGGATATATTTTAAGTACCTCAGGGCATTTTTATTGTTTTGGCCAGTAAATGTTTTTTCTATTACTCATATATTTACACTTTCTATTAATCTTAACTTTTTTCTATGTTTGACTGTTTTTATGTGAGATCATTTCTTTCTACCTAAAATTCTAGACAGTTACTTTCAGTGTGGATCAGTTGGTGACACACTGTCTCAGTTTTTGTTTGAAAAAGTTTCTGCCCTGGCTGGTGTGGCTCAGTGGATTGACTGCTGGCCTGAGAACCAAAAGGTTGCCAGTTTGATTCCCAGTCAGGGCACATTCCTGTGTTGCGGGCCGGGTCCCCAGTGGGGGCATGTGAGAGGCAACTTGTCAATGTATCTCTCACACATTGATGTTTCTTTCCCTCTTTTTCTCTGTCCCTTCCTTGCTCTCTAAAAATAAATAAACAAAATCTTTAAAATTTTTAAAGATTTTTTTAAAAAAGGAAAAAGTTTTGAATATTTTTTGGAGGTTTATAACTCAGGATTGGCAGTATTTAAAGATGTCATTTCATTTTTTTGTGGGTTTATTTTTTAAGTTTTTAGTTTTTAAATTATATTTATTGGGGTGGCATTGGTTAATAAGATCATATAGGTTTCAAATGCACAGTTCTATGATACGTCATCTGTATATTGCATTGTTTCCCCACCACCCAAAGTCAAATCTTCTGTCAGCGTGTATTTGATGTAGATTTTGTTTTGTCTGATTCATTCATTCATTCATTCATTCATTCAACTATGGTTTCTCTTGAGAAATCAGCCAAAAACCTTATTATTTCCCTTGCCTGCAAAGATTTTCTCTTAATCTCAGAAGTTTTCTTCTGTTATTTTCTCAGAAGTTTTCTTATGTTATTATTATTATTATTATTTTTATTTGTGGCATGAGTTCTGCTTGGGTTTATAGAGATTCTTGCATCTTCTTTTGGAATTCCAATTAAATGTATATTAAACCTTTCAACTTTCTATTTTCCATTCTTTTGTTTTATTTTCTTGATTGGCCTTAAGTTAATACTCTATTCTGCTGTCTTATCTGCAGAATTCATCCCTTGAGTTCTTTATTCAAGCTATTATATTTTCAAGTTTTGGAATTTTCATTTGATACTTATAAAAAATAGATTACAGTTCTATGATGAACTTCTTCATCTTTTAACTTGTTTTGATATTTTAAATTTCCCTTATTTCTACCTTCTGTATCTCTTAAGGTATTTACTATTTATTCATTTTTGTGTTTCTTTTGGTTTAGGTTTTCAATTCTGGAATAACTTTCATTCATATGTAATTCATTCCTGAGTTCTCTCATTTCATTTCTGAGGTTTTGTATTTCTGACTTGGTGTTTTATTTTCTATAGTTTATTTTGTAGCTTGTTCTTATATATTAGGTATAGTTTTTCTCTGTTTTGTAGGCAAGGACATCATGCTAGTCTTTTTTATTTCTTGTTTTTAAAAGTAATCGTTCTGTATGATACTGGATTGTGACTCTTTTCTGTGGATTAGTGTTACATAAAATCAGTATTGCTCAACCTTTAGGCAGGGTCCTGAACGGTTTTCTAGCTGTGTATCCCTAGAACTGTCACTTCTGTTTTTTTCCTAAAATTATTGGGGAAAAAACTTCTGTATCTATGTAAAATGAGAGGTAATCTTGCAGTTTCTGGAATCTGCTTCTGTGTTGCTTTCTTCCCTTTTACCTGGACTTTTTTTTCTTTGCTCATGCTATCCTTAATTTGCTCAGTGTGGATATGATTCGCAACAATTTCTCTTCAGTGTGGAGTTTTGTACTGAAAAGGATATTCTACTTTTAGTTTCAAGCATTCATAAAGATTAGCGTTTTCCAATCCTTTCTGAACGTACTGTGCAGCCTTTGTACTGACCTGTGAATAGAGTATGCAAGGGCTTTCCCTCCAGTTTCTGCTCTGTCCTCAGACAGACCTGTTGTGGTTTCCAGCAAAGTACCTTCTGACATTTTTGGGATGCTTCCTTTATGAGATACGCTCCGCTTCCTCCAGCAAAGGCCTTGATAGTAGTCAGTGCACCGTTCCCACCTGCTCATCCTCCAGGGTTTTGTGGGGTTTCGGATTGGCTGTCCTGGCTGCACTCTTTTTATGCTATGCATTTTTACAATAAATAGGAAGTGATTTTATCAATGTTTTTTTCCTGCATCTATTGAGCTATCATAAGGCTTTTAACTTTTCCTGTGTTTGTATTGTTCATAGGATGATTTTTTTTAATTTCACACACACACAAACACATATCTTCAGTCTATTTTGTTAAGTAAGACTTTTCCAAGAATTTAACTATTTCATTATTTAATCTAAATGAACATAAAGTTCTTTATAATAGTTTCTCTGTATCATTTAAATCTGTTCTGAATTTGTACTTAATATCTTTTTATTTTTAATACAATTATTTGCATGTTTTATCCGTTCTTTTTCCTGGATGGTATTGCTAAAAGTTTTTCCTTAATAAGTACTTTTAAATATTAAACTTCAGTGGTCTTCTATGATTTTTAAAAATTTTATTTTATTAATTTCTGCTTTTAACTTTATCATTTGCCACCTTCCACTTTCTTTGTTCTATTGTTCTTTTCCTAACTTCCTAAGTTGGTCCCCTAACTAATTATTATTTCTATTCTTTAGGTACCCTCAAGTTTTTAGTATATTTTTAGCTAAAATACAGTACAGAAAAGCTCACCATTCATAAATATGCAGCTGAAAAATTATACACGATAAAGAAATTCACATATCTACAACCCAAAGGAGACATAAAAATATCACTTATTTTATATATAGTAAATATTCAGTAAATGTTAGCTTTTGCTGTTATTGATCTTCAGTATCAATAAAAATTGATAATGAATTTATGTAGCAAAATAGAGTCCTCGTAACTTTGGAAGGAACAAGACTTCCCAGTGCTTAGGGAGAATCTGATTTACTGAGTATGGATGATTCAGACTGCATTGTAAAAGACAAACCAATTCCCTTTTCTGTTTTAACTGGCCGAAATCAGTGGTGTGTTAGGTTTTGTGATGACTTATAAATTGGCTTATTCTTTTTCATTTTTTCCTAAGGTCAGATACTTCATACTGATGTGGTTTACTTGCATTGTGGACGAGGCTTCCAAGAGGCAGAGAAAATAAAGAGGCTTTTGCTGAATTTCAAGTATGAAAATAAGTAACCTTTTGAGGACTCTGGTTGCTTGGCCAATCAGAGATACCTTTGAAGCCCCTAATTTGGAGGGAGGGACTATGGGGAGTGCCTTGGGGAGGGAGAAGGAGCCACGTAAAACAATGCTGGGGCAAATTGCTGGAGAGCTCTACATTTGGAGACTTCGGAGGAGCTCTCCTCCCTTCCTCTGCCACCGTCACTGAACAATCGGGGTAATAGGAGCAAAGTGAGCGTTTAATTTTTTTGTTTGGGCCTATACTTTCTTCTTCCTTTCCTTCCTTTCCCTTCCCCCCCTCCCTCCCTCCCTCCCTCCCTCTCCCTTCCTTCCTTCCTTCCTTCCTTCTTTTCTTCTTTCCTTTCTTCCTCATGGATCTGAAGAATGGATGTGGTAGTAGTTAGAAGCTTCAGAAATTATTTGACAGCCTATCACATAATTCAGCCATAATATCTTTATTATGGCTTAGATCCACTTAACCATTACTAAATTTGGTTCCTGCTAGCTGGGAAGAAAACTGACTGTTCTCGAGGTGTGTGACAGTAAAATCTTTCTCCACTGACTTTGATACCAAATGAAGAGGCAGTATTTTTTATTTTACCTATGTCTGTCTCCCTTGTGAAACAGTGGCGAAGTCACTTGGATAGATGGGAGAGTATGAGCATGGTACACTAGTATTTGTGCATTCTGGACCTTTTCTTCTGATTGATTTGGAAGCATGCCTTGAGCTCATCCAGTGTCTCCTCCTGTTTCTCCCTTGAAGCTGCAGCACAGTGGTGATTGGAAATGGAACTGCCTGCCGGGAAACAGAAGCTTACTTTGCTGACCTGATAATGAAAAATTACTTTGCACCACTGGATGTTGTTTACTGGTAAGGATGTTAGGAATATTTGTTTTCCTTGAAAGGCAAAAGAACTCAATTCCTTCTGTGATGTTTTCTCCCCCACCCACCTTTTTAAAAAGATACACATCTCCTTCACCCCCAGACTACCTCTTGCTGTTTACAAGAGTGTCCCGGTACAATGTAAAGTGTCTGTCTCTGGCAGAAATTTGAGTTTCAGTACCCTGAAACTTCTCACAGGGGCTGTAAGTTAGGGCGTACTTGGTTTCATGGGACTGCCCCAGCTTCACACAGTGTGAGGGCTCTTTACGGGCTAATAAGCAGGACTGGATAACTTAGCCTCCTCCTCCCAAAGTTTTGACGCCTGTGAATCATTTCCTTCAGAACTAAGAGCCAAGGTAAGTATTACAAATTAAAAGCATTTCTAAAGTTCCTTTCTTATTTGTCTCTTTATCACAAGCTTTCATTTTACGTGGGCATACAGTTAACCTCTAAGTATCTTCGGATGCGCATGACCTGTTTGTCCATTCTTGCCCCTGTAGTAGTTCTGCTTTCATTTACCGTTGCCATCTCACTTTCCCTTTGGAACTCAAATAGCCATGCTTACCTTTTCCAAACTATGGTACAACATTAATTCCTAAAGGGTTTAATTCTAGGAGATAAGATAGTTACAAAGGTCCAATATCTAGGGGAGAACACGCAAAAGCCATCTCCTGCTGCTTTCCGAGAAATCTAGTAACAAGGTATACTCAACCAATGACTGTGTGTCTACTGACAGCATCAGCAGAACAAAACAAAAACCAACAACCAACACAGGAAGAAGAGTTCTGCGGCCCATTTAGGAAGGGCGGAAAAGAGGGGCCTTGTATTTAGTGTAGTATTTCGTGTGCCAAGAGTATGATCAAGGTGTCGGAAAACAAACTCAGGGTGACCGATGGGAATTGCAGGGTTGAGACAAACTGTAGGTGCCGTGGGCTCATGGTTTAGGAAAGCACCGGAATGGAAAGTCCACCTCGGCCTCGTCCCTCTCCCTCTTGTTTCTTCTTGGTCAGGTGGGTTTGGAGATTACGGTGGGCTTTCCCTATTCTGGGAGCTGCACGTGTGCACCTGTGCTTTTGAGACTCTGACACAAGCACCTGACATAGCTGATTCAACTTGTTTCAGGCAAATACTCTGATTTCTTTTTTACTTATTTGCATTAGTTTGATATAAATATCTTGGGTACTTTTATAGTCATCATAAATAGAACTTCCAAATCATTAAGAACATTAAATAGTGAAGACTTCTTAAATTTCATCTGAATTTACTGACAGAGTACCCCTTTATTGAACTTTCAGCAGTGATTATGGTAGAAAGAGGAAGAGAGCCTTGGCGCGGGACAAACCTGAGTAGTTTTGTTGTTACCGTTTACTAGCTACGTAAGTTTGTACGAGTTACTCTGCCTCTCAGAGCTTCAGTTCCCTTTATCGTTACGATGGGGACTGCTTTTGCTTTCAGCAGCATTTTGCCATTTTCTTTACACTTATCATATATTAAGTATTAAAACTTTCTTTTGTATTTATCTCTTTTGTATTTTTTCTGTCTCTATTAAGATTTACTACATTACTTTATATCTGTGTAAAGGAGCACTGTTTTTTTTAATGTTAATTTTGTTCCCCAACCATGGTACGGACTTCTTTCATTGTTTACAATTAATTTTTCAGTTTCTTCTCTTGGATTTGTAGGTATATGGTCATGTCATCTGCACAAGGTGATGCATTTTCTCCTCTTGTTTGATGGTATCATGCTGTGTCTTTGAAAATCTATTAAATAATAATGATAGTGGAACTCCTCTACTTTGATGGGATCGCGCTTAGCATCTCCCTGGAGTTCAGTACTGCCTTTTGTGTATGTTTAAAACATTTAAAGCAAATAATCTTATTTATAAGTGTTTTTAAAAATATCAATTACTATTTTATTAAGTTTTAAACGTAAGAATGAAAAGCAGCATTTATGATTTTTCAGAATTTTGCTATAATCATGTGAGACTTTTTTCCTATTTTGATCTAGAAGTATGCTAAATTGTAGTAGTAGATTTTCTACCATAGAACTATCTTTGTAATTTTATTTGCAGTTCATTTTGTAATGGTGTATTCTTTTAAGGTTCTGTTGGGATGTATTTGCTAGTATTTTTATGAACTTTTGAATTCCTTAAATAATATAAGTAACTAATCAGAATTTACAGGGAGTTTTAGGAAAATCAGCTATTTGATTTCATCTTGTTATCGTTTTGCCAGTTCACCGTGCCTTTATGAGGAAACCATCCATATTTTGTCCTCTAACATTTTGAAGTTATATTGCAAACTCTGTTTAAGTTGACATTTTCATGCTTTCTGTGGCAGAAATCGTTAGCACGTCCTAAACATATCATCTGATATGCATTCTTGTAATCCGGTCATTTACTCCTCCTGAAAATCCTTTTCCTGGCACATCCTCCAGCACACTCCCTCTATCCCTTCCCACATGGTTTGCCTGGACAGATCTGCCGTAGGCTGGCATACACCGTGACTTGCCTCCCAGTCTGCTAGCACCGTGCACCTGACCCACCCATGCAACTCCCCTCTAACCCGTGGCTCTTTCTGTCCTTAACATGCCTTACAAACTTTGGTGCTTACATACAGGGTGGGGCAAAAGGAGGCTTATAGTTGTGAGTACACAAAAACACAGTTTATTCTTGTTTTGTTATTATTATTATATTCCATATGAACGACTGTAAACCTACTTTTGCCTCACCCTGTATAATATGGGGAAGTCATCCAAAACTTCGTATCTTAATTTCCAAAGGAGGAAAAAAACTGGAATTAAGTTGTGGAAGTAACTATGCTAAGACTTAGTCACACATGTTTAAGTGTTTGTAAAAAGAAATTTTACAATATTATACATGTCATTTAAGTATTTGCTAGAGTGATTTGCTGTTTTACTCTGGCACATAGTAGGTACTCATTTTATTTTTTGAATAGCTGAATCTTTGTTTTCATTCATGTTAAATTGTTATACTTCTTATTTTCTGCACTTTTACCCATTTTACTTTTTGAAACAACAGTGGTTTCTCTTGTGTAACAATGGTAGCATTTATTGAAATGTAGAAATACCTCGCTCCTTATGAGACTTTTGTGTTTGTATTCCATGTATCTGGTTTCTATCACATTGAAACTTTCTTAAATCAGGGAAACAAATTTCATTTATCTCTACTTCCTTGATATTAAGCATATTTCTGTACTTAGAGGTCCATCTCAATAAATACTTAGGATTTCTCATTGTTAAATATTAAGGATAAAACTATAGTTGGCCCATGAAAAACACAGGGATTAGGGTCTCTAATCTTTCTGCAGCTGAAAATCCACATGTAACATTTGACTCCCTAAAAACCTAAGTTGTCCTCCGATATCCACATGGGATTGGTTCCAAGACCCTTGCAGACACCAAAGTCAGTCGATGCTCAGGTTCACTATGTAAAATGGCATAGATCAGTGCATAAAGTTGGTCCCCAGTGTTTGTTGACAGACTCCCAGCCATGGAATGGTAACAGTGTAGGTGTTTATTGAAAAATAAATCTCTATATAAATGTGCTTGTGTAGTTCAAACCCACGTTGTTCAAGGGTCAATTTTATTTTTAATGAGACAATTCTTTTCAAGACTATTGACCAGAATCACTGTGTGCTGCAGTTACGGAAAATTTCCCCTCTGCCTAATGCTTTGGTAAATCTGTGACTTACTATTGTCTCCACTTTCCAATTATACTGAAATTCACACTTGGCAGATTATAGACTTATATTTTGCCAAAGATAAATGATTTCAGAAATGGAAATATTGCATGCTTAGAGTTATATGTTTATTTAATGAAGTATAAAAGAATTAAAAGTAATCTTTACTATTTGCTGCCTGTATTTCAACTACAAGTGTCATGATTTATGCTGAGAGTGGAAACGTCGCTAGAAATCACAGCACTGAATGCATTCTGGAGAACCACAGATACATGAGACCACTTAGAACCTGGAAGCAGAAGAGGAAAAAGAAAAGTTTGTGCTGTTAATTCAGATCCTGTGCTTAATGTTTCTACTCTGAAAGCTGCAATACATACATGGCTTTGAACAGGCAAATAAAGAAATTAATTTTGCTTCCTAATTACCTTATTCATTAGGATAGTGAATGAATTAGAAAATAGAATGGAACATGAAGGTGTGGTATGCATATAACGAAAGAATGAGAAAAGGGGAGGGGATGTGCAGTGGAAGGTTGGGGGTGTGGTTTTCAATGACCAAGGGCTTGGCCAATGAAGGACAAGTGGATAGGTGCATCTCATAACAGTAGGGTATCAACCATTTACTAGAAGGAAAATACAACTTAAGTAATCATAACTTAATTTCTTGGAATAAGTTGATATGCTTTCCAGAGTCTCACTAAATTGAAGGGAATAGCTTGAGCCTCAAAGGTCTAACTGATTTGTGAAAAATGCCTAATAGTGAAGCTAATGAAAGTCTTTTGTCTTAAAATTAAAACAAAACCATGATTTCTTTAAAGAATAATGGTACTATCGATTGATTTAAAAGTATAAATGAGTGATAGGATATACTGTTACCTCATATGTTATTTATATTTTAGAGCATATTTAAAAGTATTGTACCATAGATACAAGCAGCCCTCGGAGATATTGCAGGTTTGGTTCCAGACCATGATAAAGTGAATGTTATGTTTACGCTACACTGTAGTCTGTTGAGTGTGCAATAGTGTTTCTAAAAAAACAGTGTATATATCTTAATTAGAAGATACTTTAGTCCTGAAAAACGCTAGCCATCATCTGAGCCTTCAGTAAGTCATAACCTTTTTGCTTGTAGGGGGCCTTGCCTCGACGTTGATGGCTGCTGACTATGGTTGTGGCAATTTCTTAAAATAAGACAACGATGAAGTCTGTCACATCTATTAACTTTTCCTCTGAGGAACGATTTCTCTGTAGATGTGATATTTTGTAGATGTGAAAGGAATCTTCTTTCTGAGCAGTAGGTCTCAATAATGGGCTTGAAATATTCAGTAAACCATGTTGTAAACAGACATGCTATCATCCAGGACTTGTTGTTCCATTTACAGAGGACAGGCAGAGTAGATTTAGCATAATTCTTAAGGGCTCTAGGAGTTTTGGAATGGTTAATGAGCATTGGCTTCAACTTAGAGTCTCCAGCTGCATTAGTCCCTAACCAGAGGGTCAGCCTGTCCTTTGACTCTTTGAAGCCAGGCATTGACTTCTCCTCTGTAGTCTACGTTGTAGATGGTATCTTCTTCCACTGCAAGGTTGTTTTGTACGGACCGAAATCTGTTGTTGAGCATAGCCACCTTCATTAATTACCTTAGCTTGATCTTCTGGGAAACTTGCTACCGCTTCTGCAGCAGCACCTGCTGCTTCACCTTGTACTGTCAGGTTGGCTTGGTATGGCCAGGCATCTGAATGCCGCTGTCCTAGGGGATGTACAGTGATAGCTCACTGAGGTTTGAAATACATTTCCTAGCAGTGAATGAGGCTGAGCATCTTCATTTGCTTTTTTGCCATTATATATCTTCTTTGGTAAAATATCTGTCTAAATATTCTTCCCACTTAAAAAATTGGATTATTTTTCCTCCTGTCATTGAGTAAGGGTATTTTATATTTCTTCTGAACACAAGCCCTGTGTCACATACCTGTTTTTTAAAAATCTTCTCCCGAGGATATATGTTTATTAATTTTAGAGAGAGAGACAGAAAGAAAGCAAGAGAGAAACACTGATGTGAGGGAGAAACATTGCTTGGTTGCCTCCTGTACTTGCTCTGGCCAGGGATTGAACCCGCAGCCTTTTGGTGTGCAGGACGACACTCCAGCCAGTGAGCGACCCCGCCAGGGCCAGCATGGGTTTCTCATAATAGACATTTTGGTCTTGTCCCATTTCTTTTTTTAGGAAAACTAGACTGGTAAGATACATCTAAATTTTAGTATATCTTTCGATAGTTTCTTGACACCCTTATGGAGAAACTAGAATTAAGAGATTTGGTTAGGTTGTTATCAAAAAGATGGTTATCTAATGGTTGATGTCTGACAGGAGATCTCTAGGGGTGTGCTATATACGCTGTATTAGTTAATGTTTAATTAGTAATTTAGAAGGTTTGGAGGCATGCTTGTCAAGTTTGTGGACATTGAGGTTTATTAGAACCAGGATAAGAAAATATTTTGGAATACTTGAGTTGTTGGATCTAACCTAACAAGATGAACTTGACTATAGCAAGGCTAGAGACTTTTGTGATGCTAGGAGGAATTTTCGGTAGAGATTTTGATGGGGCGATTCCTGGGGTTTCCTTGGGTCCTGACCAAGGGAGATTCTACCACAGTAACCTGCAGCAGATTTCCCATGTCTTGAACCACCTGGACCTAATTTCTTTCGGTTTAAAGAAATTTAGTTCTTAATCATCCTTAAGCTTAGCTTATACAACTTAATATGTATCTAGCTACATATAAAGCTTATTATGCTGTGAAGTTAAAATTGCTGTTACTTATTTCTGACTACTGCAATAATTTGCGTTTTACATGTGGAATGTAAAATCAGTTTCTTTGTATTTAAACAGCTGTCTCCTCCTTCTGCAGTTTCTAGTAGTGATGAAGGCCATGAATTAGCCTTGGAACTTAGGGCAACCTCAATTATTTTTTGGATGTCAGTTTGACTCTTATGCTTAATAACAAGGTAAGATGATACAGTATTTATCTCACTTCTTTCTACAGTGAAGGCTTGCGACAGTGTGCCCTGATGGTCTAGGATTTCGGGGCCTTTCACTTACTGAAATTCTCTCACTCCATTTCTGTGACCACAGTAAACACTAGGCTCTTGTTTATAAGGCTTCTTCTCTGGGATGTTTGTAACATTAAATAAATTTAAAAATAACACTCTTTATATTAGTATAATTTATATTTATTTCTTTGAAACAGCCAGAATACTTTTAAATATATATTTTTAAATAGACCATAATGAAGTATGTTGAAAAGGAGGCATAGGAATGAATAATTGTGTGTGTGTGTGTGTGTTTGGTTTTAAAATACTGTTTGGATTCGGATTCAGTTTGACAGTTTCTGATGAAAATAAAATGTTTTACCAGTTTTGGAACCCATGTGTTTCTGCATCCCTAAGTCCAATTTAAGTATCTGCAGGAGTTCCCCCAACCTGCCCCCCGGCCCCCTTTAACTGTAGCCCCTCGTGCAGATCTTTGTTTATTGACTTAGATTAGAACTGGCCTAGAGCCCGGTGATGGCCATTGCTCGTCTTAAGGTTTTGGTTATAAATCTGCTTTTGTTGCCAGATCCAATAAAGATTCTTGATTGTTTTTGTTAGTTTTATTACAAGTTCTTGCCAAAGATACAGTATATTATAACCAAAACAGATGTTCTGTTTAGACAAGTGTATTTGCTATAGAATAACTTAAAATATAAATTAAACAACAGTGTGTTCAGCATTAAGGTAACAATTGATGAACTTTGGGATTTTGTGAGTGTTTTTGATAACCTTTACAAATAGAAGAAACAGTGCCTTATTTTGAACAATTGCTTTACATTTTTTTCTCCGTCTCAGCTTGTGTAGGTGCAGTCTTAGGTCCTCCTAGAGCCTCCTACAAACTGACATTTTAATGTGATCTTGAAAGTAGAATGGAGTTAACCAGTTTCATGTATATAGTTGTGCTGTTTCGTAAAGCATACATCAGATAAATAGTATTTGCTTTCATAGAGACATCAGTTTAGTAAGAAAAAGTTTTTAATATTCTAGTGCTTATAAATAAGTAGGTGAAATAATTATACATAGACCTTTTCATGAATGGTGTACTTGGTGAGTTTCAGAACCATCGCACAGGGTTGCAGGTAGATCGTTTGGGCCTAACCGTCTCTGATGAGCTCCCAGGGCAGTCTTGACTTGTTGCCGCAGCATTTGTTGTAGTGAACACAGACGTGTAGTGAATATAAGATGAATGCACCAATATTTATAGGCTGTAATTTCAGCCCTTTTTTGATCATAGTCCCTGGAATAAATTAGATGTGTAAGGGGTAAGACTGCATTATCAATAGATTTCTAATGGAATAAGTTTTACCTTGAGATTGTTAACTCTTTGGTCTCTTCTTAGTCATATTTTCCTCTTTTCTGAGGCATTCAATAGTGTGCTGTTTTTTCTCCTCTTTGGCCAAAATCTTTAAAAGTGTACTCAGCTGATTATTGGGGAACATTTAACTGTTTTTTCTTTTTTTAATTAGAACTGTTTGGGTTGTACAGAATACTCTGGTACTGTCTCTCATTTCAATTGCATTAGAAGAATGCAAAATTGCTAGAATCCTTTGTTGTTGAGATCCTTTTCATTTGATTATATTGGACTTGAAGATTCTCTGGCCAAAATTTGATACTTGCAAAAAGAAGTTCTTGAATCCACCTTATTTGTGTTATATATATATATTTTTTTTTGAGGGGTGAAATCTTTTGATTCCAATGTATTTTATGTGGCTAAATCTTTGTATTATGCTCTCCTGACTTATTGAAATACCACTTTCAAGTTCCCCACATCCGTACATTTCTAAGGTTACACCCAGCTTAATTCCCATTACTTTTCCGCTTCACAGCACTTGCATTTTGAAGAGATCCTAACATTTGGGTTCACATTATGATAATTAGGTTTTAGGCGCACAGGGGATTAAAGATGTCTCAGGTCTAGTTGAAGAATAAAGTTCAGAAGCACTTGTAAAACTTGCCTGATTGGTGGGTAGAGGTGCTTTTATTTATTCACTACTCATGCAGCATTAATCCGTATTTCATCAGGTACCTACAGTGCTGTAATTCTAGATGTGACCTTGGGACTTGATTTACTTCAGCTTCGTTTTCTTTATTAATGTGCCATGAAAGAGGTACATGAAAGATAGCCAACATCAAAGTACCTTTTAAAGTAAAATGGTTGATAGGAATTCCCTGGTATTTAACACTCTCTGTCAAATGTTTCAGCTGGTTTGCATCCTTTTACAAGCTATTGCTTGCCGCACTAAAAGAAATTTAAAGCAGTTACTTCAAGACAGGGTGGTGGGGGCATGGTTATGGTGGTGGTGGCGGTGGTTGGGTGGCAATATTAGCCAGAGAAGAGAGTCCATGAGCATTTAAGAACATATTCTTTTTCAGCTGTTCCCACAAGATGGTTTGTTTTTGTGTTTTTCTTTGGGTCCAGTGTGGTTTTTTTTAGTGAAATGCAGCACTTATGATTGAAGTGAGGAGGCACTCCTCTTGGTTATAAGAAGATTGAAGAGGGTTGCCAAAGAAAATTCATCAAACCTCTCTGTGAAAGAAAGAATAAAAGGCAAAGTCAGTGTCTTATTCAGAGGTTGTTTCCCTACTTTAACTTCACAGCCTGTTTATTCTTTACCGAACCATCTAAGAGAGACATTTTAAACACAGTAATATGGGAAACTGAGTCTTAAGAAGAACAAAGGAAGCCGGACTTAAAGAAGTCTTGCCATATGTATTGTGGAATATTTATTTTCTCTGAAACACATGTTTTAGAGGATATTGTCTGTGTTCTAGGCTGAGTGTACAGGGGTAGAACTTCTTGTAACTCAGTTTTGAAACTCTGGTTCCTTCTTTGTTTCATAAATATCTGTTGGATGTTTCTCCCTATTTCAGAAAAAATAGTTAAAAGTATTTTGCATTTTAGATAATCGCAAGAATTATAGGTTTATTCCTAATGTCTTTATCATAGAACTGTCTGAATCTGAATAGTGAAAATAGAAATCACAGAATGTTTTAGAAAATGAAATTAACTTGCTTTCAAATTTATACTTTATTTTCACCTTACTAACATAACCTTGACTGACTTCTGTCTTTTAAAGTCTATTATAATAAAAACTTTCCTAATTAATATTTATTAAAATGCATTTGTAGAATTAAAATGCTTTAAAAATAGCATATCTTCTTGATATTCTGTGGTTTTGTTTATACTTGCCTGCTTAACTAATTTTTATTCATAAATGGCAGGAAAATAAATTTCAACCCAGACCTCATCTTGGTGATGTATTGAACTAAAGTCTTTGGCTTGTAAAGTATAAGAAATCAACACTACAGCTGACACAGGGGAGTTTGGTAATGGTCTTTTTTTTTTCAAGGAAAGCAGATATTTGCAAAAGACTATGTGTCCACACAGAGTGAGCTTCAGACGTCTCCTGAAGGGAGATAGCCTAGTAGATGTGGGCAGTGAGCAGTGCGTGCAATTCACGTGGCATTTGAGTTTGTGATTAAGAAAGGGGGTGGGAGAGGTACGTTTCTTCTACTTGTTCATATAGGAAATGCAGTGCTTCTTGCTGCCGTTGCCATACCATATATGGCTCATCCCAGGCTTTAGGAAAATTGAGTGGGGATTGAAAGAATAGTTAGGTATTAGGAAACAGGTATTGGGTTGGCCAGAAAGTCTGTATGGTTTTTACTGCAAAATTAAAGATGTTTTTCATTTTCACCAATAACTTGATTGATTTGGATATTTTGAGTAGGTCTGAGTATGTTGTCTATCCCCCTCGTGGTAGAACATTAATGTTCTCAATTCAGGTCTCTATTTTATTGCTGTCAACTTCAACTGGTCTCCCCGACTGTGGAGCATCATCCAGCGAAAAATCTCTAGTAGGGAACTTCCCAAACCACTTTTGACACATCCCATCAGTCACAGCACCTTCTCTATACACTGCACAAATCTCTCTCTCTCTTTTTTTTTTTTTTGCATTTCAGTTGCGTTTTCCCCTTTCTTGAAATAATAAAGCATAATATGCCAAAAAGGTTGGTTATTTGCTTCCATCTTCAAAATTAAACTCTCTACACAAAAATTCACCAATTTTGATAAGTTCTTTTTAATGCACGCTGATATGGCAGCTATCACAATACAATCTAACAAAATTGTTTCAAATGAAGTTAACTAAGCGCTACAACAGCCATCTTATGGAAAAAAAACAAACGAACTTTTTGGCCAACCCAATAGTAGAATGAGAGCTGGAAGAGGTATACCCTTCCATTCACACCACCTTTTCTTTAATTCCTTTCCCCCTCACTCCTTCACGCTTAATAGCATCTTCTTTTGCATATAGGGTATATTTTGTTAATAATTTGGTCTGACCCATCATGGCCATGGGAATTGGGAGACAAAGTGTAATAACTGTCTAAAACGTCATCAAGACCTTATTTTGCGAGCATTTTAGCTTTCCCAAGGCAGAGAGCTGTGGAATCCTTTGGTTGACTGAGTGACTCATGCTTTGACTATTTTTTTAAGGTTCTGAGGTTTTGTGTATTCTGTCTAATTAGTACCAAGTTAAAGCACATGAATTGGCCCAACATTGTATATTTAATCATTCAAACATATTAACTATAAGTTAGTCTAAAGCTTGATTGACAAAGGTCAACATAGCCAAGGGTCATAAGTGGTATTTATTGGTTACTTAGTGGTAAGCAATTTGAGTTTGCAAATGAGTCACCAGCTTAGCAGTTGATCAGTATATTTTTGGCTGATTCATTTGGTTACTTAGTTACCCCATTTACCTAAACATTCTACTCTTCAAATCATTTTTATTTTTCCTTTTCACCTGAGATTTATAATTTAGGACTACAGGGGACCACAAGAAGTTGATAGACTACCTTCCCTACTCCCAGGAGGTTTGAATTCAGATAGTGTGGTTTAAATCACGATGCTGCCATCATTACCATGGTCATATTGCACTTTCCATCTTTAATTACACTCAGTAATATATTGGAGGTGTCCCTGATTCAAAATTCAGTTGTTGATGTGACCAAAATGCTAAAGCTTTGAAGAGGAGTAAAGAATCCTCTGTAATGTCTTCAGTGTATAATAGGAAATGTTTTGAGGATGTTCATTTTTATTCAAGCCATATGCTCTTAAGTTCTAGGCTTGTGATTTCCTTCTCTTCCAGGTTCTAGGCTTAGTTTGAAATAAAATTCACTGGTTATGTAAAAGGAACTCGGTTACCTATTTTCTTTCTTCTCTCTGCCCTTTATTGATGTGTGTGGGGGGTGCTGATTCTCAAGCCCTTTGGGAGATTCTATATCTGATTCTCAATATGAAATGCTACTTTTAGGCTGTTTAGACTTTTGTGGTAAAAGTAGTAATTAAAATTTCTACTACCAAAATCAGTCTTTTTAATAATTGAATACAGAAAGACTGGAAGGATGTTAGGGATCTCTGCTCAAATTTTCAGCTTTTGTTAACTTGACAGTTTTTTCTCCCTGGTGTTTGGCAGGAGCTATGACAAGTAGATAAAGAAGGCCAGGACCATGTTGGACTTTTGAAGTGTCTTAAGATCTTTCGGGTTTGATTTACTTCTACTCTTCTTCATTTTCTCTACTCTTCTTCATTTTCTTACTGCTTTCTTCTCACTTTTTTTCTTTGACTTCCTTCTGTGTACCTTTTCTTGTTTAGAAGTGTCAGGTTTGTTTGTGTTAAGTGGAAAATATAAAATGTGCCTGTACTGTTGAATTTAATATACTGGAGGAAAGTTTGTCACCAAACTCTAGTGTACATACAAAATCCTTTTTCTATTGTTGACACAGGAGTGAAATATTTCAATTAAGTTCCCCTCCCCTGTTAGAAGCCTAAGATCTTCCTGTAGTTTCAGTTACTTTCATTCATACTAAGATATTCAAAAATCTTGTAATACTCAATAATTGTCTCTCCCTTTGACTGTCAAAATTCACTTGTTCATATTCAGCAAATACTTATTCAGTACTTTGGTTTGTGCTAGGCACTGTGGGGTCAAAGATTCATAAACCCTTACCCAGTGGCCATTTTATATCCAGTCCAGTAGCCTCTAACCTCTAGCTCATCTGGACTCCTCTTCTTACACTGATGCATCTTCCACCCTATTAAATCATCTTAGTTCTGCTTCTGGTAAGCATTCTTTCTATGCATCCTTGCACCTATTCTTACTTTTAAACTAAGACAGTGCTCCAAATATTATATTGATTTCCTTTGTCCTCTCTGTATATCTTTTCCTTGGTAATTTTTCCATTCATTTTCGAGGCTTCATCTTTTGCATCAGTGTGGGTTCTAAGTCTACATTCCTAATTTTAAGTTCTCTCCAGAGATCTGGACTCAGAATTTCAGTGTCTTGCTGTTAGTCTCTTGAGTAACCCTCTGGTGCCTCAGATTCAGCAAAACTTAACTCCTTGCTTTTGCTCTCAACCAAACCTAATTTTCTTCATGGATTTTTTGTTCTTTTATGAGCCCCTCCTTTGTTGATGGGCTAGCAGTTCCCTTGGCCACAAAAGTGGTAATCTTTGATTTCTTATTCTGCTCCATACTAACTCCATTTTAACTCAACAAATGCTGTTGGTTCCCAACCTGCAATGTTTGTTCTATTTTTCTTCCCTTCAGTGTCTCCTGTGGGCTAGTCTTCTTCCTTTGAGATTTTAAGCCTTTTATGAGCTGGCCTCAAGCTACTTTTCGTCTCAACCCAAGACACAGTGCTTATCATTTAGGCTTTCATAATCTGAGTTTGCCTAGTTTATCTTTGCGTCATACCATAGATGCCATTCATTAAGGGATTATACAGTCAACAAAAATAATACATACACTGGTAATCATCAAATTCTTTATTGTTTATTGTAAGAATTAGCACAGTTATAATTTATAAGCTCATATTTTATTAAATATAGCCTAAAGCAAATCCATTTTCAGTATTTTGTTTTATCTTTCAAGGTAGCCTTATTTAAATCTTCTCCTGATCTGCTTCTGTTATGTACAATGAAATTTTGGTTCTTGTTTCCAGTGGATTCCACTTAAGTACTCTTTGCCCTCATAGGAAGTACCCTGTGATACCAATAAATCTTTATGCCGGGTAAATCGGAATATTTGTTCTTTGAACATGTGTAGGCTTCTTTCTTCTACCCCTTTTGTAGTTAAGAAAACGGGATGTAGAGCCTGGTTCAAATTATAGCTTCGTCCCTTACTGCCGTAGTCAAGTTACTCAAATCTCTCTGCCCCTTCGTCTCTGAAGTGGGGGTAACAATAGAGTCTACCACAGGATTTTGGTGAAATTTAAATGGGGTAATACATTTAAAAATATTTAGAATAATGCTTGGCAAATGGTATGTAATCAATAAATGTTAGAATCTCCTGTTTTTATTTTAACTGGTAAGTATGTAGGATAATCATTCTTGTTCATACTGTTTTCTTCCCATGGAATACGCTTCCCCATCCTCTGCCTGTCACAGTCTCACCTGGACTTCAGAGCGCGTCTCAGGTGTCACGCCCTCCAGGAAACTCTCTTCGGGGTCTGCAGTTGGATTAATCTGCCTTCCTCTGTCTTCTCATAAAACTGTCTTATGTATTTCTACCGTGACACTTAAAATATAGCCTTCTTTATACCGCAGCCATTTATGTAGCTGTTATTGGGATAATTGTTTATGACTAGGGACATATCATTGTTCGTCCTTACAGAAGAGTACCTTGTTCATTATTTTCCCATGTGTTGGTACTCAAAAATTCAAAACGATTTTAAACAAATTAACCCCTCCCCACCTGCACATATATATGTAGAGAGTATGTATATATATTTACACACACATGATCCTTCTATGCACAAAGCACTTCCATAATTGTTGCAGAAGAGACAAAAAATGAAGGTATGCTTTCCAGATTAAAATCAAATGTTATCTATACATTTTAAAAGATTTAAAAATGTACCATACAAATAAAAAAGACTATATTATTTAAATAATAATGACCTGTGATTAACCACAGGAACAATAATTAAATGACATGTGTCTCCTCACCATTCAGCTTATGACATACGACATTGTCCGTGCTTTTGAAGATCCCCGTTTCTCCTTCACATCCCGTTTCCCCTTCCAGAGATAGTCTTAATAAGATATTCTCCTGAGCTCTGTTGATAATTCCATTGCTATTGCTTTTACCTGATGGCTGCTCTGCAGTAATTAGAATTATACTGCATGTGTTCTCCTATGAGTTGCTTTTATTTAAACTTAAGATTATTTTATAATTTCATTCATTTTGATATGTATAACTGATTCACTAATTTTCACTGTTACATTGAATAATAATTATATGATATTTTTCTATTTTATAGTTGATGGATTTTTGGGTTGTTTTCAGTTTTGTTGCTTTTGAAATTCTAATTCATCTATTTTGTTTAAATAACAGATGTATTGAGTTGTAGTTCACACACCATACAGTTCACCCATTTGAAACGTGCAGCTCAGTGACTTTTAATATATTCACATATACAAGTATGTACAACAGTCACCAGTGTCAATTTTAAAACATTTCATCATCATAAAGGAAACTGCATACCTTCAGCCATTGTTCCCTGCTCCCTCGCTCCTGTTTCTCCCCTGGCCCTAAGCAACTACTAATCCACTTTTTGTCTGTATATACCCCTGTTCTGAACATGTCATCTGAATGGAATCATACCATGTGCAGTCTTTTGTAACTGCCTTCTTTTGCTTAGCATCATGTTTTCAAGGCTTGTCTATGTTGTAGCATGTACCAGAGCTTTATTTCTCTTATGGCTGAATAATACTCTATTGTATGGCTATACCACATTATATTTATCTGTTCATCAGTTGTTGGACATTTGGGTTAGTTCCACTCTTGAACTATTATGAATAATGTTGCTGTAAACTTCCATTTCTATATGAACGTATGCATATACTTGGGTATACACTTGGGTATACACTTACGAATGAAATTCCTGTGGTAACTATACGTTGAATGGATTGAGGAATGGCAGACTGTTTGTCAAAGTGTCAGCACCATTTCACATTCCTACCAGCAGAACGTGAGGGCTCTGACTTCTCTACTTCCTCACCACACTTACTATTTTACTTTTTTAAAATAAAGATTTAGTTTTTTTATTTCGAGAGAGAGGGGAAGGAAGAGAAAAAGAGAGAGAAACATTGATCTGTTGCCTCTTGAACGTGCCTCTACTGGGAACTAAACCTGCAACCCAGGCATGTGCCCTGAGTGGGAATTGAACTGGTGACCTTTTGCTTTGCAGGATGACGCTCAACCAATTGAACCACACCAGTCAGGGCTATTTCACTTTTTTCATTGTAGATATCCTAGTGGGTATGAAGTGGTATTTCTTTTGTGACTAATGATGTCTAGCATCTTTTCATATGCTTATTGGCTACTGTTGTATATTCCTTGGATAAATGTCTATCCAGATTCCTTACTCAGTGTTTATTTATATTATTTGTCTGTTTATTGAATTGTAAGAGCTACTTACAATTCTGGGTACAAGTTTCTTATCAGATGAATGATTTGCAAATATTTTCTTCCATTTTTTGGGTTGGTTGTCTTTTTACTTTCTTGACTCTCACATTTGAAGCACAGAGTTTTAAATTTTGATGAAGTCTAATTTTTTTCTTTTGTTGCTCATGGTTTTTGGGGTCATATGTAAAAATTCTTTGCTGAATCCAAGGTCATGAAGATTTACTCCTTCATTTTCTTCTAAGAGTCTATAGTTTTAGCTTTTACATTCAGTCTTTGATCCATTTTGAGTTAATTTTTATGTACGGTGTGTGGTAAAAGTCCAATTTCTTTTGCATGCAGCTGTTCAGTTGTCCCAGTAACATTTGTTGAAAAAAACTATTTTTTCCCCACTGGATGATCTCGGCACCGTTATGGGAACCGGTTGACCAAAGGAGGACAGGTGTGTCTCTGGGCTTCCGGTTCTGCTGCGTTGGTCTACCTGTCTGCGCCGCGCCACCACCGCGCTCTCTCGATAGTCATTTTTCATAGCGGGCTTTGAAATCAGGAACCATGTCTTCCATCTTGTTAGGTTTCAGAGTTGTTTTTGGCTGTTCAGCATCCCTTCCAATTCCATGTGAATCCCAGAAACAGCTTGTCAGTTTTTACAAAGAAGTCAGCTGACATTCTGATAGGGATTGTATTGAACGAGTAGACCAGTCTGGGGGTTATTGGCATTTTAACAGTGTTGCCTTCCAGTCCATGAATATGTGATACTTTCCATTTATTGAGATCTTTTTAAATTTTTTAACCACATTTTGTAGTTTTCAAAGTAGAAATTTTAATTTTTTGTGTTAAATTTATTTCTAGGCATTTTATTATGCTATTATAAATAGAATTTTCTTATTTCATTTTTGGATTCTTTGTTTCAACTGTATATAAATATAATGTTAATTGATTTTTGTAATTTATCATCTATCTTACAACCTTGCTCAACATGTTAATTTGTTCTAACTGTTTTTTAGTATATTGCTTGGGATTTTCTCTATGTAAGCTTATGTCATCTATGATAGATGGAAGATGCTTTTACTTTTCCCTTTATCTGGTTGAGGAGGGTCCCTTCTAATCTTTATTTTTTTATCCTGATAGGATGTTGGGTTTGGTTGTTTTTTTTTTTTTCCTGGATGTTGGATTTTGTCAAATGTATTTTCTTTGTCTCTGGAGATGATTATGTGAGCTTTGCCTTTATTCTGTTGCTATGATGTATTATGTTAGTTGATTTTTGGATGCTGAACCAACCTTGTATGCTTTGGGTAAGTTTTACTTGGTCATGGTGTATAATTGTTTTATGTTGCTATATTTGGTTTGCTAATATTTTGTTGAGAATTTCTGCATCCATGTTTATAAGAGATATTGGCCTGTAGTTTTCTTGCGTTGTCTTGGTTTGCTTTTGGTATCAGGATAATATTGGTTTCATAGAATGATTTGGGAAGTGTTCTATATTTTGGAGGAATTTGTGAGGAACTCATATTGGGTTTTTGTCTGTTTTTTAACTTTTATTAAAACTTAGTGGTAAAGTTATGTAGGCCTGTTTTTTCTTTGTGGGTAGTTTCTCTATTACTAATTCAGTGTCATTATTTGTTACGGGCCTATTCAGGTAGTGTGTTTCTTCCTAAGAGATTTTCAGTAGCTTGTGTCTCCCAGGTGCTGTTCCATAGAACCGGGTTTACGGCTTGAGCAGGTACAGGCCTGCAGACCTCACTCGACCCAGCACCAGCACAGAAGCACCGCGGGGGCCGCAGAGCCTGCTGCTTTCTCCGCACTGCCCACCACGGACTGCTTCTTAGGCCCTCCTTTCCTGGAAACTCTTTCTTTTGACTGGGATGTAATTTTTTATTCTTTTACTTTTGTCCTTTCTGTGTCTCATATTTTAGATATATCTTTTTTTAAAAATCCTCATCTGAGGATGTGTTTATTGGTTTTAGAGAGAAAAGGGGGAGAGAGAGAGAGCATGCCATTGGTTGCCTCCCTTATGTACCCTGACTGGGGATGGAACCTGCAACTCAGGTATGTGCCTTGCCTGGAAGTGGAACCCTCAGCCTTTTGGTGTACAGGATGATGCTTCAACCCACTGAGTAACCTGGCCAGGGCTGGATATATCTTTTTTAAACATGAAGGGCAACTGTATGAGTTTGCTGCAAGGATTAAGAGAGTTGACATGTAAAAGTATTAGAACAATACTCTAGTGCTGTATATAGCAGAGATGAATTCTCTCCTCTTGGAAGAAAAACGCACTAAATGTAGGTGTCAAAAATTTTCTACAGCTGGAATTCCAGGGAAAATGAATACAAATACATAATTTAAAAAAATTGTATACTCTACGTGTCTGCATCAGAAATCACAAAATTTGCTCTTGAACCAGCAAATAAGCAGTTATTGGAATTATCACATAAAGAACATGGTAAACACATGCTAACTATATTTAAAGAAATAAAAGAGAGGATCATGCTTAATCAAAGATAACCTTATAAACTCCTTAAGTGACCCCTGGGTTCTTGGAAGTACAGCAGGCCAGGGAACCTTTTGTTTATTTTTTGCTTTGTGAAGCCTTTCTTTCCCTGGGCTAGTGGAGACCAGGGTTTGGTTTGGAAGGGGTGGGGTGTAAGGTGAGGTGATGGTAAGGGCCTGGGAATACCCATGTTTTAGGGGTGAGGACCCTTAAGTGGGGGCATGGTAAGGGCTGTAAAGTTGCTCCCTTTCTCTTTCCAGGAATAACTGACATTTGTATGTATCTGTATTTGAGGGAACTAAACATTCTGTTTTCTTTTCCCATGCTGTCCGGTAACCAGGATCTGTCTAGTCCCTACTTCATTTTTTTTAGCTGCCTTCATTTTTAGGAGCTCACATGGAGAAAGCACAAATCTCCCATTTCTCTGAGAAAAATGAGACTTAAGTAAACATTTTAGTTGTACAAACTAAAAAATTACATGCTTTTGGCGGCTTGTAAATTGGCTCATTAATGTAAACAAAATAATCAGATCAGATATTTGTGTTTAAAGAGATTTAGTTGCTTGAATACAGCTGTGTCCTATACAGAAGGAAATTTCAGGTCATTATTCTATGCTCTCCTTTTCTAACCTGTTCCTTTATAGTCTGTTGAAAACATAAAGAAGATGTTTCCTTGGTTGATTCTGAAGAAAGCCCCATGCATGCTGTAAAATGTGAAGTGGGAGATTATTGCCTGCCCGTCCTTTGGCTGTGGTTTCTAAACAAGGTGCGGGGATTAGCGTAAATGAGAGGCGTGACCTGGGGCTTTGAGGCCTCACCTCCCTCTAGTCTTTCTTCCCTCTCCCACTCACAAACCACTCAGTTGACAAGTGCTTTCAGCCTAGTTTGGAAATTACTGTACAATACTGTTCTGCCATTCATTCTGTTCAAAGTAATGTCATACAGCAGTGCTGAAGTAAGTTGGGAGGTGCTGTGGATAATTAAATATTCAGTGGATTCTTTAAAAGCTTCGGCTGCATAGAAGAGCCCAACGTGGAGAAATAGTATCAGAGTGATTGGTGAGGGACTGTGCTGATGGAGCCACGGCCTTCCCCATAGGTGGTACCTGAGCATCAGCTCTGCTCCTTGCTAGCTGTCTGTCTTTGGGCAAGTTTCTTAATCTCTCTGAGCTTCAGTTTTCTGATTGTAAGATGAGAATATTCATACCTGCCTCTTGGAAATATGAAGATTAATGAGATACGCATACTATGCTGAATATAGTATATAGTTCAAAATAGTGGTTAAGAATATGGGCTCTTGAGTCAGACTATCTGTGATCATATTATAACTCTACCACTTACTAATTGTGTGGACTTCAGCAGATTACCTAACCTCACTGTGCCTCAGTCTCCTCGCTTTTATGTGAGATCATAACAAGGTTGTGGTGAAGATTAAAGAAATTAATACGTATGTAGCACAACAGTGTCTGACACTACAGGAGCTAGCTCTCAGTAGTAGCTAATAATGGTGTCCTTTCATCCTGCAGTGGTTTCACACTCCATGTCCAGTGGGATGTAATTCCGTCCGTTCTCTCCCGTGCCCAGATTCTCACTGGACTTGCTGTTCTTGAGCTGAAAGCACTGTCAGATGCCAAGTGTCGCAGTCATATCGCTCACTTGTGTGTTTTCTCTTGAGATACAGAGATTCCATTCAGTGTTAAAGAGTGACACGCAGTGATAAAAGGGCCAAATAAGGATATTTGATAAAGAATATAGTCTGTTATAGCTGTTCCTAATCTGAGACAGACTTGGAGTTTTGGGTTGATAATGCTTTGAAAATGGTTAATGCTATAACATTTGAAGGTATGAAGAAGTTGTTAATAATTTTAATAGTGGTTTAAATGAGAATTGGAACACTTTAAAAAGCATTTATTCAAGAGATTCTGTAATGAAAATAGATATGTCTTCTAGACTCAGACCCTTTATTGGTTTCCATAACGATGGAGCCGGAGGTCTCAGAGGGCTCCAGCACCCTCGTTCCATTGTATTCTTGCTGAGAAGGGTCCAGAGGGCGACACGTATTTGTTTTCATTTCAGTGATGGATTATGTAGGCACATAAGAAAATTGTTTTCCTGCCTAATTTTTGCCTGAAAGGTAGATAAACTGAGTCATAGTTAAATGATCTGTGTTGGCATGTGTTTCTGAATGGTGTTTTTGAACTTTAGGAAATGATGTGTAGTACTAAAGTAATCTTCTGTCATGAATTGCCAGATAGATCTTATTTCCCACATTTAATTTTTTTTTGGTTGAGATTCATACTCATTACTTGTGACATTATATTTGTGTTACTTAGTACTTCTGGTTGTCCACTACGCTACCTCACCCCACCAAATTACCCCTGCTTATATGCTTCTTCAGCAGTAGGTCACTGCTTCATAGAATGTAATTCATAACCTGGGAGTGACTCTCAGTAAGAATTTCAAATGGTTTGTTCCTTTGTTAAAGAAAGAAAAAAAGAAAGAGTTTACTCCAGTCAAAAATCAGGAACCTTGTCTTCAATATTGACTTTAAGAGTTCTTTGAGGAAGTATTTGTTCCTTTGTTGTAAATCAGTTTGTTTTATAGTATGTAAATCATTATGTACTTTTCTTATAGGTTAATAAAAGGAGATTAGAGTAAATTCTTTAATTCAGACTTTTAAAAACAATATCCCAGGCTTCATTACTGCTTCTCAAGTACCTTTACACCTTTCGCTTCTCTCCCACAGTAACCTTGTGGTTGGAAGTATTACTCACATTTACAGGTGAGGAAACTGACCTGCAGGCTGATAGGGATGGAAGACTGAGTGGAATGGGGATTCAAGTCCTGTCTGATTTTAAACCTCATGCTTTTTCCAGCACACTTGCTCTTTCTCCTCTTAATTTTTAAATATGGCAAGTATTTGCAGAAAGTTTGACTTAAGGGAATAAATGCCCGTCTTCAACACTCTTCAGTTTACTTTTACCTTTGATTGTTCATTTGGAGATGGCGGAGACAACAGCAAAAATCTTTTGAACAAGACTGAATTATATTCAAATTAATCCATGTTCATCTGTTTTTTAGCATTAAGGGATGTTTAAAAATTATACATAATATAGTATTGGAGGCAGAATACCCTCAAAGATCTAGTCCAACTCCTCAGGTACCAGAAAGGACCCGAGGCTCAGTGGTCAGGCCATCCAGGTTTTGTCCTTGGTGGGTCCCAGAACTCTCCCAAATAGTTTGTTAGTAAGGAAGTAGAATACAACGCCTCTTTTGAACATTTTCCATTTTCTTCAGCTTTTTAAGTGTTTTAGAATTCAGCACGATCTAACTTTGTCTCAATATTAAGTTGAAACTGTTTCATTAACTGCTTATGTTTCTTTAAGGAAGCATTCTTGAGGAGGAAAACTTTTGTGGGGGGGAAAGTAGCCCTTATTGTGTAACTAGACTACATACTACTGATAATGTTCTCATCGGTACCCAGGCAGTTTTTGAGCCTGAATCTCAGCAGATGATAGGAAATAATCACTGGGGGATTATCTTTGGCCTAACGTAGTTTTATATGGTGAAGAATGTGGGGGAAGATGCCCTGGCAGGTGTGGCTCAGTGGATTGAACACCAGCCTGCAAACCAAAGTGTCACAAGTTCGATTCTCAGGGCACATGCCTGAGTTGTGGGCCAGGTCCCCAGTTGTGGGTGTGCGGGAGGCAACCACACATTGATGTTTCTCTCCCTCTCTTTCACCTCCCTTCCCTTCTCTCTAGAAATAAATAAAAATCCTTAAAAAAATAAAGAATGGTGGGGAATAAAGAATGTGGGGGAAGAAAGAGAAGATCTCTCTACCTCTTCTGGTGAGCCAACCTGTGACCATTGCTGGAGCTATGGGTTAAATGTTAGAGAAGAATAGTGGAATGACAAGGAAGGAAAGAGTCTGAAGGCAGAGCATGATTTCTTGCCTTTGAAGGGGAGGAAAAACTGACCCTTGATTCTCTTCAGTTCCCAGCTGGGCCTGAAAATTAAACAGAAAAGCAACAATGTATTTACTATAAGTTCGATGTGACATGAGAGCCTTCATGCTGAAACGAAGACCCAAAGAAATGATTCCGCCTGAGCGTTTTTGCACTAGATGCAGAGGGGAAGATTGTGGGAAAACCTGGCAGGGGACAAAAAGGGTGTGAGCTAAGGGCAGTAAACTGGGACACATACAAAAGGCATGTGCGTTTGGATTCCTCTCGGCCATCCACTTGTCCTTGGAGATCAGGCTACTCCTTTCCTCCAGGCACAGGGAGGGTGCCTCTCGTGAATGACTTAAGACCAGCTTCAGGGCAGAAGGGGAAGTCAGAGAGTCCCTTCTGTACCTGCTGTGTCTCAGGTTCTTTCGGCTTAAAATAACTATTCTGTCAAAGAGGCATATTTGGGGATGACATATCCAGATTCCCCTCACTCTCTGGTTTTCCTTCCTATTAGCTGCGGGGTGTACTCCAGGGGTCATTTGTAAGTGCTTGTTGGATTCTTACTTGGTCCTTCTCAACATGAGGTTTTCGTCTCTTTCGGAAAGAGATAAATTATCCTTGGGAACATAGGCTAGATATAGTTTAAGGGGTGCAGACCGTTCTTTCCTCGAACAGCACAACGTGAGGTTTATTTTTCCACAATTAACGTAGATATGGTATAGGCTTAATGAAAAGAATTGTTCATGTATGAGAGTTATAATGGAAGGGGGAGTCATTTGCTTCACCAGTGAATTCTTTGCACTATAAAAATTTCATTTTGCAGTTCCTTTAGTTACTAAGCTCTCTTGTTGCATTGAAATGCATTTTAAATGGAATTTGACATGAAAAATCTGGTTAAGAGCAGATTTTTATGAAACCGTGTACACATAAAGCAGAATCGTCGCCTTTTTGTTCAGAACACAAGTGGGTTGTCACTTGGAAATGGAGATGTTGATATATGCTCTTGGTTTAAATGCCTGAATTGGGTGTGCCAGAAAATTGTGTTATTCTTTGAAATTTAAAAATATATCTTCAACAGGTAAGTATAATGTAGTATCTTGGTAGCATTATCTTGTATAGGTTTAGGTTTCCTTTACATTGGGTTAAGTGATGGATATTTTGCCGAGTAGACCACACTGAAAGGTTCTCAGTCGAGAGCTGTGGTTAGCAGCAGGGCTCTGGAAGTTGAATACACTTAGGTCATGTAAATGTGTGTTGAACTAAGGGAATATATTGCCTAGGGAGAAAACTTGGGAAGATGAGAGTCAATTATATGAAAATTTTCTTTTCCTTCCTTTAAACAATCTTTAGGTTTAGAAGCATACTTAGAAAAATAATGTTTTAACTGGAAACCCCATTTGGCAAGACTCAGGGCTTGACGAAATATGTGGGTCTCCCTGCTGCTTTGCATAAGAGATGGATCATGGTGATAGGGGAGGAGAGAAAGGAATCAAATGTAGTATTCCAGCTCCTTTGCAGGATAAAGCAATGCAAAGAAAATAGCCATGCTGTGTGTCTCAAAGGGCCCTTGTGTGGGTGTTTCAACTTAAGAGGGGATTAGCATGGGAAGTCTGTGATCATGTCAAATATTTGTAATTGAAGGTGGCTGTTGAAAATAATTCTTAACATAACTGAATTCTAGCAGTCTTACTGAGGATGAGGTAAGTGGAATGAATAGGAAATGACCTGTTTGTCATCGCCTGACCACAAAGCCAAGAAACTTAGTATCTGGGAACGGAGACTTTAGAAAGCAGAAACACTGGGAAATGTTTGCTAATTCAAATCAAAAAGGCTTTTTGTGAAAAGTGCAGAAGGAAGACATACATGGGAGTATACAAGGTCTGCCCAGAAGGTATCCAGCCATGTAATATGAAAAATAGAGACATTTATTGAAGAAGATACAAGATACAAGAAACATGGTACATAGGACAATGACACCTCAGTCCCCTTCAAAGTAGGCACCTTGGGGCCTCACACAGTTCTCCCAGTCACCATCAACTGCCCAGTTGTATTTTCCTGAATCTCATCAATGCTCTGAAATCCCTTCCCTTTCAAAGGTGATTTTAGTTTTGGGAAAAGCCAGAAGTTGCAGGCTGCCAAATCTGGGCTATAGGGGGCTAAGTCACCTACGTGATTTAATGTTTCACCAAAAAACTGCATGAGATGTGATACATGTGTAGGCATGTTGTCTGATGAAACTGCCAAACACCAGCTGCCCATAGCTGCGGCCTTCTGAATCATCCAAATAGTTTCCGTGTAGGAATGTTCAAGCTTCACACAAAATTGGATGCAGATTCATTGCTTTACTTGCTCAGTCATTTTGAATGTGACGGCCACACGGTACACATGCTCACTCAGTGGCTTCTACTGCCCCCCCACTGATGAGTACAATAAAGTCGTCATTGTTCACACATGTGCATTCCAGTCCACTCTCCTTGGCTGTTGTTGTGCAAACCGTTCTTGTTATATTGACAGTGACTGGACCTTTTCCGGAGAGACTTCTTCATATACCACTGAATTTTTGTTTTTAACACTGTCCCTTGCCACAGTTAAAAACAAAGCTTTTGATTACTTTAGTAGGCACAAGTTACATAATAATAGTAGCCACAGGTTATATAATGACTTTTGCCAAACTGTTAAGTATATGCCTCATGTAAACAGTCTTATTTTATGAGCTTGTTTGTCCTGTTGCCTGTATTTCTGTCCTTTGAAATCAAGTCTTAGAACTTTTGGGGGAAGTTCATGGACAAGGAGTAGTTCTTTACAGTAGATGAATGAGGCGCTCACTTCTGGGCGTAAATTGTAAATGTTGTACAATATAAATTAACCTGGAGTTTCAGGTGAAAAAGTTACAGTGCGATTGGTTGCTGAGGAACATGTGTGCACTTAGGCTACTAATGAACGAACCCTCCTACAGGGCAGTCTGGGAGTGATGTGCAGCTTTTGGAAAACAGCAAGGCAAACAGGAAACGTTTTTCTCAGAGGATTTTACTTGCTCGTCCAAAGCAGTAGAGAAGCATTACATGATTTGTGGTGCATTTTGTTTTCCTGAAGCACCTTCTAGAGCCTGAAATTCAGTCGGTCATTGTGCCAAGGGATAGATGCACTGACCTTGTCAAAGAGTAAGCGAAGATTTCATTTGACTGTGGTTTGTTAGTTCACTTATGTGTATCCGGATCTCCAACCTTGGCTTTTTATAACTGTCATTCACTATGAAAACACTCGTGTTTCTCTTTTTTCTTTGTATTTGTTCATTTGAAAAGCCTTTCAAAAGGAACTGCAGCCTGTATGTGATTATAGCTATCAGTAGCACTCAAACTAACTGCTGAGATGAAACTTTTCTTTTTGGACCCCGCTAATTTCAGATATCAATAGAAAAAGAATTTTCCCCCATTAAAAGGCCCGACTTTACTAATTGGTAGCTGCTCTTGGGGTTGAGCTAGATTTATCAGGGACAGCATGTGACAGAATAATTTTTGACATTTTAATTTGACAAGAAACAGTTCAGGGAAACGACGTAGACATGTGCCCGAAGTGAAGTCTTCTCTTGCTGTGATCGTGATGCCAGTGCAGGGAATGCCTTTGAACGTCTGCAGCACTTTGCACGCCCTGTGATCCATTTAATGTGATAGTTCAAGCTCCGTGGCAGGCCTTTCCTTAGGAGCTTCCCCCAAACCACCCTTACAGAGTTGAAAGGCTTCTTTCCGTAGATATTACAGCGTTGGGGTGGGGGAGGCAGTAAATGCTAATCTTTGTGACAAAATTACAGCTCCCCATAAGGACAATAGATTTAGGTGCAACGTGTCAATTTTATGTCACTTTATTCTTTAATCATATTAGAGTCTACCTCTTCCAACTCAGAAGTATAATTTGTTTGAAAAGTTTGCCCCTGGCATTGAAAATGGTGGAATAGACTAATTTCAGATACAAGTTATTTTTTGTGTTTTTGTATAACTTTACATAATGGAAAATTTATATTTTTAAATGAACTTAAAGCTTGAAGAAAAGATAGAGTATACACACACATCCCACTAGCTAACTTATTTCTGAAAAAATTATCTTAGAAATTTGTGTTTCACCAAGTACATTGGGGAATTTTTAAAGGGCCAAATTAGAGCTGAAATGGATGTTTGAAAAATATCTGCTGACAGACGACTGGTTTCTAGGTTTGGGCAGTAGGTTGAAAGAAAAGAGATTTTTAGTTTTTTCTTTGTGTGTGTGTTTCTAATAAGTGAGCTTTTGTTTTTTAACGACTAGATAAGATTAGAAATGGATACTCTCAAACTTGCCCATAATGATAGTGATTTATTCCAGGCGAGGAAAAGATACTCATTTTACTACCAGTATACTTGTCCCCCTGAGATTAGGGTGGATAAAAGGTTTGGAGAAGTAGACTACTTAGGGCCGATTGGTTACATTTTGTTACTTTTTTACAAGCCGTTATTAGTTTGTATCCTACATGTTTTGGTGAAAAATATTTTAATGAAAAAATATTTCAGTGATTTGCCAGTCCCTAGGTGTATGTGTGTACACGCTTATCGCTTTCTTGAAAACATGTATCTGCCTGCTTCCCTTGCGCTCCCTTCCTCCCTTTTCTCTCCTTTCTTTTTCTTTTTCCTCCCATTTAAATATGGGGAAAGGTTAACATCTTTCATATCATTCTGTATGAATGCCCATGATAATAAATAATTTGTTTCTTGAAGACTTATGATGTAAATCACTTTTATATCTGTTTTTTGTAAGATCATCTATTTCACTTACCAATTCACTGTTTATAGTTGCTCATGAAGAAGAAACACCACTATTCAGTTTTCCTCCAGAGTGAAGTCAGTTACATAAATAGATGCACACTTGAGTTTGTATTCTCTCATCTTTTTGTTTTTGCTTTCACTTTCACATGAAAGTGATGTTGAAATATGACTCTGAGTGTGAGATGTGCATTAATATTACTGTAGAGATTGTAATTTTACTTCCAGTTTTCCTGTATTTGAGTTAGAAAACTTGAAACTAACAGGAAAATTTCATTGGAGCTCTTTGATAGAACATACATTTTTAGAAAACACCAAGTCATTGAAAACTTTCTTTGGAATGGAGACTACATACCTAAGACAAACTGAGGGGAAATAAAATAATTTTAAAGCTCTGTCGCCGTCGCGCAGACTGACTGGGAGGTGACTGCCAGCACGGGGAATCAGGAAGTCTGTAGTTTAAAGTCCTCGGGTCAGATTATGTCGAGGATTCTCTTTGCACATGGTGTTAAGTGCGTATTAAGTGACAGCTGTAACTGTCTTTTACTTTTTTTACCTTTCGGAATCCCAGAACACAGCGTTCACTTTCTTCTAACTTGTGTTATTTTTATATTTGTTTCTAATTTTCAACAGTATATACCTTTAAGTTACAGTGTGACTAAATATCTGAACAACCTTCTAACTTCTTTAGTGTATTGTGTTTTTAAAATTACATCAGTATCTTCTGGCCAGGATTTAAGAATTTGGGGCATGGAACTCTTTTAGGAGGGGTTGGGTAAGATGTCGTTACTTTTAGGTAAGATAAGACCAGGACCTTATGTTTATTCATTTGTTAGTTTGAGGGCTCCCTCCACCCCAGTCCGCACTCCTATGATTTTGTCTTAGCATTAAGCACTGTTGAGATTAAATACATTTGCCAAAAAATAAAGTCCAACGGTTAAGATTTAAAATTGCCAGGGATCTCAAAAGAGATAGTAAAAGGTTTTAGAAATCTAAAGGGAGATTTGACTGCATAGAGATTTGTTTCACGTTTTGGAGAATGTTCAGTGATTTTGATAAATATGGTCCTCTGTGCTTTGGCTTAATCAAAGAGGTAGTTGCAGTGAGGGTCACGCCAGCTTGCGTTTAACTGCCCTGTTTGGACTCTTGCTTTGTTGTGGAGTGAAGACATTGGTGGCTGTTCCCCATGACATTGAAAATGATGATATAACTGTATCGGGCTTATCCTAGTTCTGCTTGTATTTCAGTTGCAATATGTACTAAACCCAACTCCAGTGCAAAGCTTGTCCATTTGCGTGATTTTGAGCAACGAATGTTCTTTGACAACAGCATCTCACTTTGTTTTAGTGACACTCTCCTTTGTTATATTCCAGACCTCCTGCACAACGGTTGGTTTTTATCCATGTTAATGAAAAAAACAAAATTCCTCTATTTTTCAGTGGGTAAAGCAGAAAAACATGAGCTTCTGGACGTTTGGAATCAAGTTAGCAAACTGTTTAGGAAAAAAGACAATAGACATGGCAAATAATCATATCAAAGTAACTGTTCTACAGAAACGGAAGTCTGCAGAATAAATGGTGAATGAAAAAATTTAGAAAATTTTACTTTTATTTAGTATTTTATACTAATTTATTTAATTTTAATGAACACATTTGATTTTCAAAATGCAGAATGTACACGTGAGAGTACTCAGTCCTTATGTGAATGTGGGAATTTACTTCTATCCTTTCTGTGCTGTATGTGTTATCGGCCTTAAAATAAGATTTGAAAATACGAAGATGAGGAGTTACTTGAGCAGCTGCACAGAGCAGAAGAATAGTACTTGCTGGTGCCGGAGAAGAGAGCAAGATGAGGTGGACTCCAGGGAATTGCTTTAGTGTGAAAATAGGCACAAGGGTATGGCAAACAAATGAATTTCAGTGGGGTAGCCACAGGGAGCAAGCGTTGTCATGCAGAAAGAAGGGAATTAGAACACCAGGCTTGCTCTGCATGGTCCCAGAGGTGCTCACGTTAACGCTGTATTATTTTACAATATTACTAGCTTGAACCCAAGCAGAGTCCTAGCTCTTTTTTGTGCCTTTTCTTTCAAGATACGAGAGGGAAAATGGTGCTTTGTAGTATTCATCTTTGGCCTACTGATCCCTTGTATATTCCAATAAAGTATGAAACCTAAATGGTACTGAATTTTCTTTCCCATGGGTGGGTTAGATCATATACTGACTGCTCATGTGAGCAGATGCTAGTTTGTTTAGTTTCTGGTATAGCTAACCAGTTGACTTGATAGTGAATGCTCCTTTAATAAATAACTTCTTTTTATGCCTCTCCAGCTTCTTCTGCTTTGCGTATTCTTCGGAAATCATTAGTGTTTCAGGGACTAAGATCTGAGCAGAGGAAAGTTGGCCATCATGTTATGCTAACCTCTGAAACAAAAATGTCCATTGACTGGACTTTATAAACAATTTTCAAAGGCTCCACGGCTTTCTTACTATTGGGGAACCTGCAAAAAGATGATTGGAAGTAGAGGAAGGGCAGAGGGTAGGTAGCTAAATAGAAAAAGTCTGACCTAAATGTCCAGAGCAGGGTTTGTTTTTTTTCCCAAGTCTTGGTTTCAGATGATCTCCATCTAATTTCATTTAACTTTTTTTTCTTTTACCCCACAGGTAAAATGAAGAGGGTGCTTAAGAATCTGACTTTCTTATAGGAAGGTAGTTTGACTTAGTAGATCTTAAAGCACTTCGAGAAAGCTATACGTATTAGGGAAAGGCAGGAGATGTATATTATTTCCTTTAAAGTAACTGAAAATGACTTTGAGAAAATAATACCCACGTTTACGATGAAGACAGCATTCTGTGGCCTTTTTCTTCTCTGCGTGGAAGGCGGTGGCGTGCCCAAACCCTCTGACAGACCGGAGGTGGACAGGTGCCGTGGCACTCAGCTCCTTTCCCTTTCGTGGAAGCCTGGAGCTGAATGCTTTTCTGGGCAGCTCCTCTTTGGCACCAGAGCCTTGTTCTGACGGTGGCATCTGGCACTAGATTGATCTGAGGAAGTCTGAGGTTTGCTCTTTTCACAGTGCGCTCTCTAGGCAGCTCTGTGCGGCCCCGACGGGCCACTTGCTGCTGCTGCTGCGTCTCCTGCCTTCTGGCACCACCTGTGAGGCTGAGGCGTTCTGACACCTGCCATTGGGAACCTTTCCTTGCTGACAAATGTCAGGATTTCCAGACAAGCTGAAGACAGATAAAACTGATCGTTCTTCCTTTTCTCAGGCTTAGGCTGGGGGCATTTGTTCACAGATGGATGACTTGCCGAAGTGGTCTTAGTTCTGTTAGTTTTCAGAGAGCCACACCAGTTTTGTACAGAAGACTCCGGTGTATTTGTGTTCTTACTCTCTTTGGTACCTATTGGGTGTGATACTAATTTGCGGTTTGGATAAGCAGAAGTTTTAGTGATTTTTGTGTGTGTGTGCCTGTCTTTTACCAGATTAATGGTATGGGTTGGGGTGTAGCTCTTCTTACTCCTCATTATTATTAAGAATTCCACAAGGAAAGGGCAGATTTTTGAGGGTGGGCTTCTGTTATGATCATATTGCTATGCAGATGCGCACCCACCGGTGACAGATCCTAACTGGCCTGGAGTAAGACCTCCTGTCTGAGGTCCTCGCTGCTTCTTTCCTTTTTTCCATTGAGCCAGCTTAGTGTTCTAGCAGCAGAGGGCTGATCTGTAAATAAAGGGCAGGAGAAGCGGTAATGTGTTGATTTTGTTCCCTCTAGTAACTGTATGTAATTGGTTGAGGGAGGAGCTTGGACGCTGGTGTAGAAGAAGGCCCCAAAACCATTGTTATTATTTTGCTTACTCCTTCCTTTCAATCTTGGATAAATTATAATTGGTTGTATGCTATTGAGTAAACTCTTTCCTCTGTTTCTCAAATCAGGATCTTTATCTTGGATCCCAAGTTCAGTTACATCACAGAGATGATGATAGCCTAATTTGGTATAATTTGGGAGAGATGTTCCAGTGACTAGTTATTTTGAATCGCAAAAAAATGATGAGATGCCCTGTAATTTACTTTATTGCAAGCCAGACCGTATTGTGAGACAGCGGATCACGTGTGAAACTGTATCCTCTGACATCTCTTCGGGCAGCTTCTTCTTTCTTACATAGCTTAGTGGAAGAGGGAGAATGAGCGTTTGGACAACAGGCTGGTTCCTTGCAGTGTAATTTATGAAGACTGGTAGAAATGTAAAATACATCTCCAGCAGTTGGAAGGCAGTGAGGACTTTGTGTTATCAGTAGGATCCATGGATTGGAACATAAATATTTGAAAACATTTTACAGTGGAATCCTGGTAGTTCTTGAGTAAACAGAGCTCCTTGCTTAGGTTTTTAGTTCAACTTAAATTCTATAAAGAAGGGTTTTTGTTGAAAATGTAAATAGATTTTCTTCATCTTTCAACTACCCTATTGTTAATGGTTTTTTCCTAGAGTTACAGAATATGTGTCTGTGGTCATGGTTATAGAAATAGTGTTCATATAAGTTTCTTTATCTCATGATTTGCAATTTTGATATCAATAATCATCAAGGAGTAAACGTAGTATTTTGGGTTTCACCTTGGAAATGAGTAATCTTAATATTGCTTCTACCTGATCAAACATTTCCTGTATTCTTAAAGTATGCTCATACATTTGCAAATGTGTCCAGGATTTGCACACACTTGCAAATCCTAGACAAGAGTTGAATTTTCACTGCCATCTTTGACCCCTCTTAATTTAAGGTACAATAGACTCTCAACCAAGGATGGGCTGTGCTAGTATATGAATTACTTCAAAAGGTCTGAACGTAACGAAGAATAATAAAAGTAGACAAAAATATCAAAATAAATCAAATGTATCTTTCAGGTAGTATTCTCTTTCCTATAATCTCCGTCAGGGTTCACCATTTATCTTTGTTCCGTTAATTTGTAAGGCGGACACATTGCTCACATCTCTGAGCCCAGTGTCAGTGACCCTGAAAACACCGGCCCAGCAGGCCACGCGCCAGTGCCGGCGTGCCACCAGTGTTCCCCCGCAGGCCCTTTTGCAGCTGAATTTATTCATCCCGTCATGTAGTGAAGCCGGTTCGTTAGAAGTTCTCTTTTCCTCCTTGAAAGAGGAAATATGTTTAGGATAATACTTACGAGAGGCTTTGCTGAAACAAAACAGAAAAGCAGATACTGCGAGTGACACTTACATATTGCCTATGCAGCTGGGAACTACCAAGCTGTCACATTTTTCAGGGGCTTGGGTTTTTCTTTTTTTCCAGTCATAAATTTACAGTGTGGCATGTCCACCCCTAGCAATCTATTCAAGAGAAATAAAGCATATGTCCACTTCAGAGCTTACAAGTGAACAGTCATAGCAACATTATTCATAACACCAGAAAACTGGAACCAGCCCAGAAGTTACTCACCTGGTGAACAGGTGAACAAAAGGTGGTATATCTAGGACAGTGGAATGCTATTCAGCAATAAAAATGAAGTGCTGATGCTAGAGCGTGGCTGCATCTGGGAAACGTGCTAAGTGAAGAAGCCGGACAGAAAAGACCACGTATTTTATGATTGCAGTGGTATGAAATGTGAGGCAAAAGGTAAACACGTTACATAGCGCGGAAAGTAGACCAGTGGATGCCCGGGCTGGCAATGAGAGCAAGGGTTAAATGGGCACAAAGGATCTTTGGGGCTGGAAACATTCTGGAATTGGGTTTGGGTGATGGTTGTACCATGTTTACTAAAGGTCATTGAATTGTACCCCCACGATGGGTGAATTTTGTGAAGTGTAAATTACACCTCAACAAAATCTTAAACCAGTGGTTCCAAACCTGCAGCTTCAGCATCACCGTGATCTTGCTAGAAATGCAAATTCTCTGCCCTAGTGAGCCAGAAATGATGGGGGAGGGGCCTCGTGATCTGTGTTTTAACCCCCTCCAGCAGATTCGGAAGCAGAATCAGGTTTGAGAACCACTGCTCTAGAGTCAAGCAAGTTTCAGTGGAGATGGGGGTAGGTTTTGGGTATACTTCACGCACATTCAGCTGACCCCGTTCCTGTAGCTATAGGAAAGGTTTGAATTAAGGACTGTTGTTGTAGAGTTAAGGAAAATTACAAGGCAGTGGGAGTAAAAATAAACCGGCCTTTCATGTTCTTGATATGTCCCCATGAGAAGCTTTATGATTGTGATGTTTGTGTATCACATATGTTAGTAAATCCCTGAGTTCTTTTAGGCTTGCTGTTACTTAACGAACATAGCATAAACAGGTTCATTTGCCATAACGACAGTGGAAGTTTAGATCCTTGAAAGGAATTATTTTTTCTAAATATTTACACAGTGTAATATAGCAGAGCCAAAAATGTGTAGTGAACCCAGAAAGTAAAGATCTGACTGCAGATACGAAGTAAATGGAGCAGCCGGATGAGCTGAACAACTCAGTCTCTCCTCCCTCTGTTCAGTGTACTTTCAAAGTCATCGTTAGAAAAGGGTTTGATTTAGAGTGGTCTTCTAATGCTTGGCACGTGCTGTCAGGGCTGTCCCCCGCGCCCCCTACCCCAGCATGATCTGGATGGCCAAAAGCAAGTCTGAAGGTTAAGGCCGCTCCAGAACAGGGCTTGGCGGTCGATCCAGCCTGGAAACTGCTGGTTGGCGAATATAGTAGGTGAAGTTTGTGGAGAGCGTCTCCCTTCACTGCAGGCTGATGACTTCTGCAGAGGTGCAAGTGCACTTCTGAGAAGAGAAGAGGTTAGGTGGGGTGGGGGGATAAAACAAATGGAAGAGAAGGGGAAAAAGGAGGAGGGGGTAACCAGGTGGGTACGAAAACCGATAAACGTATGAGTTCCCTGCGGTTGTCAACAGTAACGTTTAGAAGACTATTAGGGAGGGTCGCACAAAGCATAATTATTTCCACAACTATTCAGCTGGAGGTAGAGCATACTGGGCTCTAAGCTGCTGGTAAAATATATCTTAGTTTCTGTCTCTGTTTTATTTTTCATTGTCCTCCTTTGCTTCTTTCCTTTTTTTGCTATTCTTTCTTAACATTATTACTATTGTATTGGGTTAGCCAAAAAGTCCATTTAGTTTGTCCATAAAATAAAAGGCACATTTTTCATTCTCACAGTAACTTTATTGATTTGGATATTTTGAGTATGTCAGCTGTCTCCCATGTGGTAGAACGTTGATTTTTCTCAATTAATGTCTCGATTTGATAACTGTCAGCTTCACCTGGTCTACCCGACTAGAGCATGGTTCAGCAAGAAACTTCGCAAACCACTTTTGACATGTTTGATCAGTCACAGCACCTTCTCCATACACTGCACAAATCTCTTTTTGCATTTCAGTTGCATTTTCACCTTTCTTGAAATAATAAAGCATAATGTGCCAAAAATGTTGTGTATTATCTTCCATCTTCAACATTAAAATGGCTACACAAAAATTCACCAATGTTGATGTGTTTTTTTAAATGCACACTGATATGACAGCTGTCACAATACAACCTAACAAAATTGTTTTGAATGAAGTTAAAGACAACTAAGCGCTACTAGAGCCATCTAACAGAAAAAAGCCAAGTGAACTTCTTGGCCAACCCAATATTACATAGTACTTATTATCAAAATATTAGATTATATCTTCTAAGTTGGTAATTCTGATTCTGATTTCTGTTACTGGACGGGCAATAAAGGAATAAAATATTTTGCAAGAAGGTTTATTCTAAAAAGTGTATGCCATAACAATCTGAATTCATCATATTTATTAGTGGATAAACTCCATAGATGTATTTATGCCAAAAAAAAGATCCCAACAAAGGTGGGGTAGAAAAGAGTAAATAAAGCAAACTTCTCTTCGTCAGAAAACTATAATGCTGTATACACAACTCTTGATTTATACTTGAACTGCATTTGAAAAAGAGTAAGTGAACACAGACAATCTCTTATTACATGGTAAATGCAAATTGATAAAACTTTGACAGTTTTGGTGTTAGCAGCAAGAATCAGGAGAAACATTTTGATGTGTGTGGGGGTATGGCAGGTAGGCTGACATCATGTTATTTAAATCACTGTATTTCAAAATGATGGCCAAAGGACCATTTTAATGACAAAGTTAGATCAGTATTTGTTCCCTGCCGCCTTAGGTTTTGTGTCTGGTTAGTAGGGAGCACGGAATGTTCACAGTGCAGCTTTAAACACCACCTTCTTCCATCGTCAGTGAGTGTTCTCCTCGAGCCTGCTTTTCTTGTCCTGGAGGCAGAGGGTCTTGTTCTTCTGCTCAGTCTAGCACCGTTTAGGCACCAGGCCTGTGGCTGCTCCGGTGGCTGGTCCAGTGGCTGGTATTCCCCTGAGTTCCCTTGGTGGTATTGTGTAGTACTTACAGCAACTTCATGTTAGTAGGGGGCGTTTAATAAAGGAGGGGTTTTGTTTTATAAAGGAAGGCAGAAGGAGGCGAAGGGAAGGGAGAAAGGAAATAAAAAGGGGGCTTACCAGAGAGGGTAGTGGAGACTGACAGTTTCTGCTGGTGCCATTCATTGTAGAAATTGCCTCTACCGCAGTGGAGGAGGGATTCAACCTATAAATAGACAAGCTCTCCATCTTCTTTGCCCTTCAGTTTGATTTGCTTTCCCCTATGATGGCATTAGAACAGTGGCCCCCAACTTTTTGGCACCAGGGACCAGGTTCATGAAAGACAATTTCCCCATGGACTAGAGGGGGTGGTGGTGGTTTCAGGATGATTCCAGTGCATTACATTCAAGCTCACCTGCTGTAAATCCCGGTTCCTAACAGGCCCGACCAGTACCAGTCCACGGCCCAAGGTTGGGGACGACTGCATTAGAAGGTACCAGTTTTTGTCATCTCTATCATGGACAGCATTAAAAGTGATTAAAAGTGTAATGTTCTGAGACAGCGTGGTACATTGTAGCAGCTCAGCATCGTTGAACATAAATTTATGATGCTAATTAGCACAGTCAGATTCTCATGTTGAGTACTATTGTGTTTATAGCACAGAATAATAGGTAGGTAGGTAGCTGGTGCTTTGAGGAACCACAAACTCCAAAGTAAAGTCCTACTTAGTAGTTGTGAATTTCTTCTCATCTGGTGTGGTGTGAGGCACAGAAGGGAGAAGTAGCAGAGGGGATTCCGTACTGTTGAAATACTGCTGTGTGGATTAAGATGTCCATCTGGATAGACCCTCATCCTTTCTTTAGCAGACATTTTAAGTTCCTCCAGGCTTGTTATGGGTCCTCTGTGTGATTGCTGTACCATTGCTAGGCCTGTTCTCTTTGGAAAATGCTCATCTTTTGAAAAATAGCTTAGGATGGTTTTTAAACCTGGTAATTGGAGAAGTGCTTCTAACTGGTCTTCCACCAGATGGCGCTAGTGTCACATTCCTGAAGGTGAACTCCTGCCATGCCATTGAAGTCTTGAGGGTGGGGTGTATCTCTTTTTGTGTCACTGTATTTTGCCTTTAGAGTTTTTGACACACCCTGATTTTCTGCTGTATCACCTCACATCTTTTTTGTTTTGAATAGTGAACTGGTTATGCCCTGGTGATCATGAAGGATGATTTGGGGGATGTATTTATAGGCCAAGGATTGAGTGAAATTTAAGGATACGTAATATGCACTTTATTGTAAAATTTTTCATCATTCATTTGCTTCTTATCTGAGCTGTTTGTACAAATGGAGAACTTACTCTTAACTTTCCTTAATCACTTTTATTTTATAACTATCATAAAATTTTATTGTTTGTGATATCCTAAAAGCCATGTTTGGAAATTATTACTAACAAATGATGTGTTTACCCACATTCAAGTTCAAAATAACTTTAATAACTTTCTTTTATGTTGGTGAAGAAAACAATGTTGGTTATATGTGATATCATATTTCCTGAACAATTAACAATAATCATTTTAAAATAAAATTTTAAACTTGTTCCGTTTAGTAATAAATTACAATTTATGTTAACATAAGGAAGCACATAATTACCATTACATGGTTATTGAAGAAATATTAAACAAACAAGAATACAATTAAAGGACTAGCTCATTTAAATAATAATATTACATTACATAACCTACTTTTTCTTTCGTATATACCTATATTTTAAAAAAATCAGAGTTGCACTTACAGTTTTGAAACCTGTTTTTTTCTCATCTTAATGTTTTGCAACAATAAGTTTTTATTTTTATTTTTTTTTAAAGTATATTTTACTGATTATGCTATTACAGTTGTCCCATTTTTCCCTCTTTCCCCCCTCTGCCCGGTACCCCCCTTCCCTCCAGCAATCTCCCTCCTTAGTTTATGTCCATGGATTGTGCATATAACTTCTTTGGCTTCTACATTTCCTATACTGTTCTTAACCTCCCTCTGTCTATTTTGTACCTACCAATTTGTACTTCTTAATCCCTGTATCTTTACCCCCTTCTCCTCCTTCCCTTTGCCCTCTGATAACCCTTCAAATGATCTCCATATCTATGATTCTGTTCCTGTTCTAGTTGTTTGCTTAGTTTGTAGTTTGTTTTTGTTTTTTAGATTCAGTTGTTGTTAGTTGTAGGTTTGTTATCCTTTTAATGTTCATAGTTTTCATATTCTTTTTGTTAAATAAGTCCCTTTAACATTTCAAATAAGGGCTTGATGAGGATGAACTCCCTTAGCTTTATCTTATCTGGAAAGCACTTTATCTGCCCTTCCATTCTAAATGATAGCTTTGCTCGGTAGAGTAATCTTGGATGTAGGTCCTTGCCTTTCATCACTTTGAATACTTCTTGTAAGACCTTTTTTGCCTGTAAGGTTTCTTTTGAGAAATCAGCTGATAGTCGTGTGGGAACTCCTTTGTAGGTTACTCTCTGCTATTCTCTTGCTGCTTTTAAGATTCTCTCTTGATCTTTAACCTTTGGCAATTTAATCATGATGTGTCTTAGTGTGGTCTTTTTTGGGTCCATCTTGCTTGGGACTCTGTGTTTCGTGGACTTGTATGTCTATTTCCTTCACCAAATTAGGGAAGCTTTCTTTCATTATTTTCAAATAAGTTTTCAATTTCTTACTCTTCTTCTCCTCCTTCTGGTATCCCTATGATTCGGATGTTGGCATATTTAGAGATGTCCCAGAGCTTTCTTATTCTCTCCTCATTTTTTGATTTCTTGTTTCTTCATTCTGCTCTAGTTGACTATTTATTTCTTCTTTAAGTTCCAATTCGTTGGTTTGAACCCTGGCTTCCTTCCTTTCACTGTTGGTTCCCTGTGGATTATTCTTTATTTCACTTAGTATAGCCTTCATCCCATATGTGTTTGCTGTACTCAGTGAGGTCTCTAAGCTTCCTTATCCCCTGTGTTTTAAACTCTGCATCTGATAGGTTGGCTATCTCCTTGTTGCTTAGTTCTTTTTCTGGAATTTTGTTCTGTTCTTTCATTTGAGCCATATTTCTTTGTCTCCTCAATTTGGCAGCCTCCCTGTGTTTGTTTCTATGTATTAGGTAGAGCTGCTTTGACTCCCTGTCTTAGTGCACTTGTTAAGTTTTATGGGGTGGAACCTCAGGTAATTGCCAGGGTGGGGCAGCCCGTTTCAGGCTTTGTATGTGGGGGAGGGGTCAGAGAGGGGACAGTGTCCCTGCCTGACTGCTGGAGGCTTGTTTGGCACTTGTCCCACTTCCGCTCACTTTTGCAACTGGCACCCCTCTAGTTGTTGCCCTGGTGATGATTTCCAGAGGGAGTGGATTTGCATATGTTCTAGGACCATGTGAGTCCTTTAAATGGACTCTCCTGAGAGACCTGCAGTTTCATCCACCGCTCCAATCCCCACTGGTCTTTACAGCCAGGAGTTATGAGACTTTATTTTCCTGGTGCTGGAACCCTGGGCTGTGCAGTCTGGCTTGGGGCTCGCTCCCCAGCTGTCCCTTATGAGGGACCGCCCCCACCGCCACCTGGCCACCACCGCCGTGCTGCCACCACACCCCAGCCTCTCTGCCTCAACTCCCCGTCTCCGCCCTTCCTACCCGTCTGGATGATTATGTCGTCTTTTAATCCTTGGTTGTCGGACTTTCATACAGTCTGATGTTCTGGCAGTTCTGGGCGTTCTTTTGTTCTGAGGCTAGTTGCAATCCTTCTTATGGCTGTGCGAGGAAGTGGAGTGTGTCTGCCTGTGCCTCCGCCTTGACCCGCAGCCCTCCGCAGCAATGATTTTTAATGACAGCGTAGTTTTCCATTCCATGAACTGTTAAACATAGGCGTTTTATTTTTCAGTTTCTTTCAGTCAGAACTGTCCTGTGATGAATAGTGCTTTACATTTTTTGATATTTTAAAATTTCCCTCAGCTAAATTCTTAAAAAATAATGGCTGGCTCAGAAAGAATGCATATTTTTGTGACTCTTGGTCTGTATTTTCAAATTACCTTCCCAAAGACTTCTACAGTTTAAACATCTTTAACAGTATATGATTTTGCTTGTTTCAAGAAACTAAATATTGCTCATTTGAGATTCCCTGAAATGATAATTTGTCAATAAATAAAGGACTTTAAAATTGCTTTGATATTTTCTTAGAAATAAGCCTTCCCCTTTATACATTAAATCCTAGAGTTCCTTTTATTTATGGTGGTTTGGGTTTTGGTCTTGTCTGCTATTTCTAAAATACAAACATCTATTCTTTCATGCCTCAGAATAGGTTATCTCATATGCAGAGCAAAGAATTTAGATCCGTGTTTCTTAACTTTTTTAGCACTTTCGGTAGCTTACTGAGAAACGTAGATCATTTAACCCTCTCTTCATATGAATGTTTCTGAGTCTGAAAACTTGGAAGAATGGTTTTCAGATAAATTATTTTTAAAAGATACTTAGTGCCTATTTGGGAAGAAGGAAGAAAAGAAAGCTGCTAGATACTGATAAAGCAGAGGAATTTTAGTGTACTTCATGAAGAATTAAAATCACCAGTTATTAGTTTAAGCCATAAATCCTGTCTGATTTTTGATATCTTACTAACATACTTTTATTTAAGTGGATTACCTTTAAATTAAATTCTCTTGTTAATGTAAGGGAGCATATAATTTATTCAAAAATAAGAAAAAAAAACCTTTCCTACTTGGGGAATGGGGAGAGGACCTCAAGGAGACCCATATAGAGGTTTCACGTAACCTTGTGAATAAGTTGAAAACTATTAGCCCAATAACTTAAAAAACAGCTAGTTTTCCTGTCTCATGAAAAGAATTTCCCTCATCTCAGTTTGGTAAAAGAAATTGCCATTCTCTTACCGTCAGAATGAATAGTTATTATAAGAAAACTACTCGCAAACTTGGTTTTAAAAGATTCATCAACATACAGTCTGTCTTGTTAGAAGAGATTTATAAACTGTGGAGATACTAATTCTGTAGTTCAAATGCATGGTTTAAAAAAAATTTTTTAAATCCTCATGCCAGGATTTGTTTATTGATTTCAGACAGAGAGGAAATGGGGGGAGGAGAGAGAGACACTGATGTGAGAGATAGGTTGCCTCCCGCACAAAGCCCCAACCGGGGATCGATCCTGCAACCCAGGCATGTTCCCTGACAGGGAATCAAACCTGCAACCTTTGGTGTACGGAATGATGCTGCGCCCAGCTGAGCAAGCACCCCAGGGCTAAATGTGTGTTTTCTTAGAAAAAATAAATATATTGATAAATAAACTGATTTATGTAATACATATGTAATATCATTGAATTTTACTTAAGATAGCAAAAATTCGTATTTTTAACTTACAGTTTTTATAAAAATTTTTTTAATTACTAAAAGTATGAGAAATGAAGCTTAATTACAGAGTCAGCAGAGATTAAAAACAAGGGAATACCATAAATAACTTTATGGCAGTCAATTAAAAATATATAAATGGGAAAAATGTACATCATACGTAATTTTATTCACATATATAATTTTAAAATGATCTGAAAAAAAGTGAAATTTTCATTCTCACTACTTTAAAGATTTTATCTTTAAAAAGTGGTTTAAAGTTTTCTTACACCAGGCTGAGCTGTTTACACAGATAAGTTTTATCTAATTTCAAGGAACAGGTTATATCTGCCTTATAAAGACTCTCCCAAAGAAAACAGGGTAGAAATATTCCTTTATTCATTTACAAGCCAGTATTCATTTACAGTAGACAGGTTTTGTAGCCAAAAGCAGGACAGTAAGAGAAAAAATATACCAATCTTAGTTATTAAAAATAGAGGCAAAGTACTAAAGAAAATATTAGAAAACAGTCCAAGAAAAAATAAAGAAAAAAAGTAAGTGCATGTATATATTGTGGGCATTTTACTTGCTTGTCATGTTGTGAGTGTGTGGTTTGTATTATTATTATTATTATTTTTTTTTTTTTTTTTTTAGTAAAAAGACCGAGAAAGGCCTGGAATAGGGCTGAATGAGATTAAATGTTTTTAAATAAAAGACAATTTATCCTAGAGAATTAGCACAGTAACACATAGGTCTAGTAAAGAGCAAGCCCAGTGATGGCTTCTGAAACCTATTTGTGTGTTTCAAGTTGGAGACACCACGTGCATCTGTTGAGCTGTTTGTTGATCTAGCAATGTGAAGCAGCTTCAGAGCGCTGTAGTAGCCTCAGAGCCTTCGTGCTGCTGCCACTGTACCAGTTAAATTCCCTCCAAATGGTCAATTCTGCTCAGAGTCCTGTCTGCTTTATGGGAAAAATAAATAAAATAATCAAATTACTGAGATAATGAACCTAATTTGTTTACACCTGAGAGAAATTTATTTTGTGAAATATAAAACTTATTAAATCACTAGATATCTGAATATTTTGCAAAGTTTATTTTTGCTTTCCTCAAAATATAGTAGAGATAATTGGAATAATTTTTAAATAGTTTCCCAATAAACAGAAACTGGCTTGTAAAATCTAGCATACTTTCTACTGAATGTCTGTCTGTGACCTCCACATAGGAATGTAGAAAGGAAGAGAGGAGACATTTTAACTTGTTCTCAGCAGCTTCTCCTGGAAAAAAAATCATTGCCACTCCAGCTTGATTTGTTTCATGTCATTCTCGCCACATCTACTTCTCAGATCCATGTACGTGTTACATTGGAGTGATCAGTGTTGGGGTTTTTCTGTTCAGTGAGATTATTTAAGCATTCTGGTCTGTGCTGAGTACTGAACTGTTTATTCGATCCATGCTATCCAATAAGTAAGGCATATGAAATTTACTGCATTTTGTATTGATTTAATATTAATGTTAATCTAAAAATCTTTGGGTGCAGTGTGTCACATCTGTTTTGTATTCCTCTGTCTAAGAGAACTGGCAGTGTGGTATTTGGAAGAATATTTATTATCTGAGTGTTTTTCTTTGCAACAGTTTCCCTTAGTCTACTGAGAATTATAACTTCCAAGAGACAGTGAATCACCCAGCAAATTCTCAGGTACCCAAATGCTAAAGGCCACAGTTAATTGGAATTTTTATTTTCCATTTATGTTCCCTTTGCTTTAATAGTGGTAATTTTGGAGGCTTCTGGCAATGATAGAAAATAAATTTCTAGTGAAATTTTTTTAAAAAATATTCTTTCCTCAATAATAGGTCCAACTTGCCCTTGATGGCTGCTCTGCTTTTTAAGAAAAAACTTTGTTAGCGATTGTTGTTTTCTGTTTGACAACAAATTTTCCATGGCTGGTGATTGAATGTTTTTATCCTATGGTGGTGTTTCTTAAGCTTTTGGGAGGTAATGGATTTCTTTAAGTAATCAATGAAAACTATAAGAGAAAAATGCATAAGCATGAGCATTTTGTATACAGTTTTGATTAATTCTCCCTCTTTCCGTCCAGAAGCACCAGGGCCCTGGGTCAGGAAATGCTGTTGTGATGGGGCTGAAGAATCACTGCTGGCAGTGTTGGTTCTAACGTCATATTGTGTGTGGCACACTGAGATTTTTCTTTACTTTAATCTTTATTTGACATTGTATTTCTCCCTTGATTACTAGATAGTAGAAGATAAGCATAATCTAAATCTTATTTTGGAGACAAATCACTTTTAATCGTAAAGCCAGTCTCTGAAATTGTTCAGCATATTCGAATTTCTTTATGCTTTAGGTTCTACTTTAGATATATAAAAAAACAAAACTCACTTTAACTTTTAATCAAAAGTGAAGGTGACAAAGAGAAATGAGTTCTTATGGATCTGTTCTTTAAGAAAGTAGTTCCTCTTCAGACGATGTTACATTTGTTGTTTAGCACAGAAATGTGGGTTTTAATAAGTGGTGAAACTAATCAGAAGTTCCTTGTGCTGCTTAATATCTCAGCCTTGAGTGTCAAGCAAGTTAGGCTTCACATTTAGCTCAGTTGCCTACAAGCTGTATGATGTTTGGCACACTACTTATCTGTAGAAAAAAATCCCCCCAAAAGGATCAAATTATATGATGTCTGTAAAGTGCTGTGTTTTATGCTTTGTGTACAATATATATTTGGTTAACTCTTACTGTATGATGACATTGGTGTTGATAAGGGACAGGATAAGCCCCCTTGCTTTTCAACTGCCGAGTGTTCACTTTTTCTATTATTAAATTTAGGATAGTAGCCCTTGCTGGTGTGGCTCAGTGGGTTGAGTGTCGGCCTGCGAACCAAACGGTTACCGGTTATATTCCTGGTCAGGACACATGCCTGGGTTTCGGGCCAGGTCCCGGTACGGGGTGTGTAGGGTGCAACTGATCGATGTTTCTCTGGCACATCAATGTTTTTCCCCTTCTCTTTCTTCCTCCCTTCCCCTCTCTTTAAAAAAACAAATAAAATCTAAAAAAAAAATTTAGGATAGTAGATCTTGTTTGCAAAAAATAAGTTAATTAATTAATCTTCTTCTCCCCAAAATAATCTTCTCAAGTCTCAGTGCCTTATAGTTGTTGTCAAAGTTCAGTCAAGAGTTCTTTAAAGGCAGGGGCTAGCAAACTTAACTTTTTCACACTTTACTTATCAGTGTTGAATTATTACAATGGAGCAACACATTAAAGGTTATCCACTAAACTTCTTTCATATTTGAGGTCTGTACTGAGGAGCAGAGAAAGGGAGAGAGGCTTCTAAGAGTGAATTAAAAATCAGCACTAACTGTTTCTGCTTTTGAATATTCACACCTAGATGGTCACGTGGTAGAGAGCCGGGTGTGGCGAATACTTAGGGTAGATGATGTTTGTTTGCATATGGTGTCCTAAGGAAGACCTCTGGTTTTTAAACTGTTTGATAAACTGCACAAATTTTAACCAACCAAACGTCATCTCTAAGGCAGCGTTCCCACCGTGGCTGGAACAGTATTTGGAGCCAAAAAAGAATGGATGATATATATGTGGTGCTTTGATTAAATAAATGATAAAGTGGCATGGTTTAACATCTGCATGAAGTGAAATGTTCCCAGTTTACCAGAAAGATGATTTCAGACCCTTCTGAAAAGAAGTCGGGTAATATCCTGTCTGATCCCTTTGCTTCTCACATTGTGATGGTGAATTATAATCAGGTAATAACAGTGGCAATGTTTGCGACAGTGGTTTTTCTGTATGTCACATCTGCACATACCCACACGTGTTCACGTGCTTTGCAAGATGCTTTAGAGTGACTAGTTCAGAAGGGAGTTATAAATGTCGTCAGTTGTGGATTATAAACACAAGAGAAGCTAAGTATATTGAAAATTTTGCAGCTGGCATCAAGGGGTGGTATCTATTGTGATCATCTGTAACCTATGTCATTACTACTGACAGAAAATGACTGAATTACTTCATTATGGGCTTAAGTTTGTATATTTCCTATGTGAAGAAAACAAACATTGCTTAATCACTTTATGTTAATGAAAAATTAAATGCTGTAAGTATCATTGAGCTATAAAGAAAGCCCTTTGCCTTGCAAGTTTTTTTTCTTACCTAGACTTATTTGTTTATTTTCTTTGACTGGACGAAAAGTTCAGAAAATGATATGCCCCTTTTCTTTTCCCGTAGCATCGTGAGTGAAGCAGGAGCGTCCATCTACAGCGTCAGCCCTGAAGCTAACAAAGAGATGCCAGGGCTGGACCCCAACTTGAGAAGTGCCGGTAAGAAGCTGTGCACCTTCACCAAAGCGTGAGATTTTGGCATTTTGGACTTGTATTTGTAGCAAGGAAAATATTTAAGTATCCAAGAAAATTTAGAATATATATGTATAAGAATAGGTAGGCATGTTAGAATGTGATTGGCTGGAATAATAACTGTAATTATGGAAAATGAGGAAGAATGCTGTTTCTAAAGAACACTGCATAGTGTTCTAGAGTATAGTGAAAAATGAACTCAAAACATCTCTGGTAAAATTAAATGCTAGAGAGTTCACACAAAAATACTCTAAGCTCTCTTATTGTTACAACAAAATGTTATTTATTAAGGCTTTTTGTTGAAAAAATAATAATATAAAAATATTTATAATCAAATGTATGATCATTCACAGGTTTTCAGTTTATTGCTTAATATTTGTCAAATGACCAGTTTCTCTTGTCTTGCTTTGATTTCTGTGATGTAGAGTAGTTAAAGTCCTGTGTGTGAAGGAATTAAGATACTTCAATACATCTAGTGAATATAATTGGTATTACAGTAAAATACTAGATCTGGTCAGAGGATTTTTCTGGGTAATGGGAATATTTAGACTACTTTGGTAGAAATGTACTTTTAATTTTTCCCTTGAATATTCTCATCAAATTTTGCTGGCTCTTTTTGAACTCTATACCTGGAAATACACATTTAAAATTTTTGGCATTAATTTAAAGCTAGATTTTCTTTCTTACATCCAGAAGAGCTTGTAGTTCCCTGTTAGTTGTTCATTCCATGGCACAGTCCGTATCTAAAACGATCATCTTCTCAAACTCACATCCCAGCTCAGAAGCTTGCTTCTTCTGTGAAGCTTTTCCCTACCCCATCAGCTCAGTGTGGTCTCTGCCTCCTTGCCACATACTATCGTGGTACTTGCCTTGTGATAGTAAAAATAAAGAGGATTAGGTGTAATAATCATAATAGGAGTTGCTAATACTCATCTTTTTATTTTTCAATTTTTCTCCATAGAGTTCTTTTTCATTAATCCTGACCTGAGGATATATTTATTGATTTTATAGAGGAGGAAGGGAGAGAGAGAAAGAAAAACATCTATGTGAAAGAGAAACATCACTCGGTTGCCTCTGGTACGCACCCAACCAGGGATCGAACCCAGGCAAGCTTTTGGTGAACGGGATGATGCTCCAGCCAACCGAGAGCCACCCGTCCAGGGCAATACTAACCTTTTTAAAGCACTTACTATGTATGAAACATTGTGGTAAATGCATTACCAGAATTATTTTATTTAATCCTCACAATTGCCCTATGAGACATTTATTATTCCTACCTTATAGATGAGGAAAACAAGGCTTAAAGGGCTTAAAGAGGCCTTATAGCTAGTTAGTATATACGTAATATTTGTGCACTTTTATATAAAAGGATGCTTTTCTTTATAAAAAAATAAGGTTCAGAACCCCTCCTCCTCAAGATGGCACTGAAAGGTAATCTTTCAACAGGGCATCGGGAAAAAATATTGTCTAGGAGGTGGCCATCCCTCCAACCTCCCAGGGCTAAAGGGGCTGAAAATAGGAAATAATAAAAAGGGGAATTGGTGTCTGGTCCTGGTTCCTCTGATTTCATCCTCTAGCTGTGCCTTCAGTTTGTGATTCACTGCAGGTATGTCTTCCTTCTTTGTCTCAGCCTCTGTCCACATGGCGATGCCTGTGTTTGATCCATATCAACTCACAGCATCTACCTAGACATTGTTAGTCTTCAAGTCTGGTCTTGGAGGGAAGTATTGAAAGAAGCTGAGAGTCTTCATTCTTGGTTTTCTAGGGCCCACTTTTCAGTTCCTGTTTTCTGAGTGAGTGTCTCTTTTGTAGTGATTAATGCCAGGGATGACTTTATCCTTCATTGGAGACCTGACCTACCTGTGAGTGTGGGTTTTACCTTTCCACTCTTCATAACTTTACCATATCGGAATATAACAGAACCTCAACCTTCATACAAGTGTTAAACATGTGTAAGCAAATGACCTTCCTGGTATTACTACATCTCCTTTCCCAGTTTATCAGCTTACTGAAAACAGAGGTTATCCTTTATATGCCTACATTCCCCTGTAATAAATACCATGCACATGAGAGGCATTTAAATGGATGGATAGACAGTAGATAGATTGCATTAAAATATTTATTATGTTTTTCTGATTGAAAATGGAAGATTGAGTATTCCTGTTATTTCTTCACTCCCTTCTAAAATCTCATTAAAATCACAGTAACTTGATAGAATGAAGACTGAAACTCACTAGGACAAAGAGAATGGGAGAGGAGATAACAGCAACATTCGTTTTGAAGCTGGAAAGCAGATGGCTAAGAAATAAGTGATCTAGCCAACTTGAGAAAGTTCAATACTGAGATAGCATTGTATAGAAAACAGAACTAAGCTGAAATAGATCATGGAAACCCCATAAGTTTAGGAAATGTGGCAAGCACCTTTAGAAGTACCTTGGGAGGGCAGAGGGGCCTAAAATAAGAGGATTGATTGAAAGTCTGTTCAAAAAGCGATTAGACCAAGTTAAACATGGAATACCATACAACCCAGCAATTCCATTACTAGGTACATACTCAAAAGAATTGAAAACAGGTACTCAGCAAATACCTGCGAATAGTGCTGCTGTGAGCATCTGTGCACAATAGCCAAAAGCTGGAAACTACCCAAATGTCCATAGCAAATGAATGGATAAACAAAATGTGGTTTCTTCATATGATGGCATATTATTTCCAGCTATAAAAAGAGAATGAAGTACTGATATTGCTACAACATGGGTAAACCTTGAAAACATGTTAAGTGAAAAAAGCCAAACATAGAAGTTCATGTACTGTATGATTCCATTTATATGAAATGTCCAGAATAGGCAATTCTATAGAGACAGAAAGCAGGGACTGAGGAGATGGGAGAATGAAGGGGGACTGCTTAATGGGTACAGCGTTTTTTTGGGGGGTTGATAAAAATGTTTTGGAATTTGATAGAGCTGGTGGTTTGCGCAATGTTTACGTATATGTAACTGAATTAACACCTTAAAATGATTGATCTTATGTGAATTTCACATCAGTAGAATAAAACAGACCTCCCTTCCCACACATTTTGAGTAACTGTCCTTCCTTCACCTTTGATGAAGACTAGAGATTTATTCTTTGGAGAGGGTTACGCAGGTCTGTGCACTGGAGGACATGGCTTATGAACGAGAGTGGGGATACCTACAGAAAACTGAGAGGGATTGATAATTGCTCACATGCTGTCGTACAGACCTTAGAGAGAGGCAAATCTGCCACGCGGGAGGTTAGGGGATTCCAAGCAGCACAAGAGAAAACACCCGAAGAAACTGAGATCGGAGACACACAAAGAAATGGCCAGGCCATCCTACAGTGGAGCCCACAGTTGGCGAACCTCGCCTTTGAGTGAAACGCTTGGAGTCAGCTTTTTAGTACTGTGCTCCTGGAGGACAGTCAGGGGTCACCTCTCGTGTAAGGAAAACCTGCACTATTGAGGACAGATGCCAGAATAGTCTGGAGGCGGGTAGGGAGAGTCGGTGCTGGGAGGAAGTAGTGCTCTGGGCGGCTGCATAGGCTGTGCGCTGTACAACCTGCTTAACCACGCGAGGTCGCTCCGGTCGCTTACCTTTCACTCAGTCTGCACTCGCTCCCCTGCTTTTGGTGTCTCTGACTTAATTTTTTCCTCTAATACTTAACTTTTTTTTTCAGTATCACTTACTAACTGTCTTTCATTGAATTTCATTACTGCTTAACAAATTATCATTTATTAAAAACTAAACTCTTCTATGTACTCTTTGTGTCTTTTCATTGGTCTGTGTAGTCGGCCACAATGCAGACTCTCAATTACTGTGGCTTATAAGATGACTTGCTATAATTTTTTAGATTGCACTTTTCCTGGCATTTCTTTTTTTCCATATAAACTTGAGCAATTTAATTCATGTTTTTACAACCCTATAGAAACACACTAACATTTTGTTAAGTTTATACCTTCATTCAGGTTCTGCACATTTTAATTTTCTTATTCACAAACAGCACACACACAGTGTATAGATTCTCCCCGTGATGTTTTTTTGTTGACTGTAATGGGAGTGCCAGTTTTTACCTGGGTGTCTTGAAACCAGCCGACTGATTGAAATCTTTTCAGTTCTGAAATTGTTTTCAATTGACTTGCTTGGGTTTTCTAGGTGGACAGTCATCACGCAAATAATAATCTAGTTTCTGTCTTTTCAGTAATTATACCTTTTGACTCTTCTCATCCAATTGCATTAACTAGAATTTCCTGAACAGTGGTGAATAGTAGCAGCAGTCAGAGAAATACTGGTGTTATATGTGGGTAAAATAGTATTTGCCATACATTTATTTAGACATAACTGCATTTAGAAAGTGTATAACAGCTTCACTGAGATATAATTTACATAGCATACAGTTTACCCTTTTAAAGTGTATGTTCTTGTATTTTTGGTATATTCAGAGTTGTGCAGCCATCACCACTATCCAATTTTAGAATATTTCATCACCCCAAATAGAAACCCCATATTCATTATTATCAGTTCCCCTTTCCTTCCTCTCTCCATCCCCTAACACTTAGTAGGAAAACATTAAGGTGTTTTCTTTCTTTATGAATTTGCCTATTCCAGATATTTGATATAAGTGGAATCATTACAATATGTGGTCTTCCGTGACTGACTGGCATCTTTCAGTTGTGTAATGTTTTCAGGGTTCACTCATGCTGCAGCGTGCAACACTTCATTCCTTTTCATTGCCAAGTACCTTTCCATTGCACTGGGTTGCCGCGTTTTGTTCGTGCATTTATCAGTTGATGGGTTTTTGGGTTGCCTTCATCTTTGGCTATTATGAATCATGCCACTATGAGCGTTTATACACAAGATTTTATGTGGACATGTTTTCATTTCTCTTGAGTATATACCTAAGAGTAAAATTTGGGGACATATGGTAACTCCATGTTTAACATTTTCCAGAAGTGTTTTTAACTTCTATGACTATATTTTCTTTCCTCACCATTCATTGCTGCCTCTTTTATTGTTTTCTTCTCTTTTCTATCACAAAATATGAATGTGCCCCCAAGCTTTGGCTAATAATCCTTCCTCTCTCTTTATTCTCTTTATCACAAATCTATTAAAGTCCTTCTGCCTGAGCTACCCGTCTCTTACTTTGAGGAATCTGCCGTCAGCCTGATCATTCTCAACCTGTGGGTATGCATCATTACAGTCTATTACGTAACTCTTTCCTTGGTTGTTCCGCAGCAGGAAAAGAGCACCATACTCTCTCCAAAGCCTGGGCACACTACTTTTTGAATTTTGCTTTTAGACAGTGCTTATCTCCCTCTGTCCCTCTTCTTGTCTCCCATCTCTTCCAAGCTTGGGTTTTATGCCATATGGAGGGCACAGAACCTAAAAGGGAAATACCAATTCTAGAAATACTAGGATCAATGTCGAGGTTGGGGATATTGTAACTCCAGAGTCTCTTAGAACTTACTCTAGAATTAATGTCACCTAGAAACCAGTATTTCCAATCCATTGTTGCTGCATTTAGCAATATTAGGATGAACGAAGGAGACACTGGCAGTGAATCAATTTGAAGGGAACCAGGTAGAAAATAGTTTAAAATTCCTTTGTATTTTAGAAATTTTAAAATATGGGAATCTACCCACATTTATCAAATTATGTAATTGCTCTACCCAATTTCTAAGTTTAGGTTTTTGTAATGTGGGTTTTCCTGAAGGTCTTGATTCCAGAGATTTACATACTATTGATATCCTTTTATTGAACTTCTGATACCTTCTTCCTACAAGGTGAATGTTCTGATGCCTGTATCCTTAACTTGGTTTACTGTATGGGTTGTTGCTGTTGTTTTTAAATCAGCAGTGAATTTTGGTAGTATATATGTTTGAATTCAGTGATTCTTACTGCATTGAGTATAGATAAAGGCTAGAATAAAGAAATAACATTTGCTTTTAGAGAATGTCCAGTGTTTCTGGTGACATTTCTTTTCAATGTGTACTTATAAATGTGCTTCTAGAATAATCTATTTTTCCTTAACCTTCATAGCTTAACCTTCATAGCTTAACCCTTTTGTGAGGCTGGATAAGAAAAGTGTATGTGCTGGCCTCGGAATCCAGTCTCTTCTGAGGGAGAAGTAGGTTGTGTGACAACAGATTATTGCTCCCTAAGCTTGCTTTGTAAGCTGCCGTTGTCACAGTATGCTAGAAGTAACAGTAAAAGATATGAAAAAGCCTTGAATGACTGTGCAGTGAACTTGATGTTCGCAGCAGAGCTTATCTCTGAGGAGGTGGAGTGGGAATCAGTGCCAGCAGGGCCTGGCAATCACTGGTAAGGGGCGGCTCCCGTTGCCAGACCTGGAACAGCTTAACATGAAAACAGGCCCGGGGTTCCCTTTGATGGTCGCAGTGTTTTCACTTAATGAATTTACATCTCATCCACCATTGTGTATGAGTAGGTGACACTGGCTAGTTTTCATGTGTTTGGAAAATAAAGGCTTTTCATATGTAAGTCTCAGTGTAACCCTGTTACTTGGGGGGAAAATCTGCCTTTAGAAGCATCCTTAAGATACATACTAAATTTCTTTTCTCTAGCTAAATCTCTTATAAGATAAATTTGTTATGAAATTTTCTTACCAAGCGGTAAGAAAAAATGGCAATAAATGAAGACCAGGTAAAATGACACAGGTAAAGGAATGTTTGACCTTAACTTTCAAGTCTCTTGAACAGGAATTGTGATGGTCAGGGACGAGGTGTGAGTATGAGTGTGTGTGTGTTTGCAGACACGCCGTTGTGACTCAGGTTGCTCACAGGGTGGTAGCCTTACAATTATGTTCAGGGCAGCCCAAGTGCGTTCACTGGCCAGCTGACTCGGTCTCTGATTGCAGTGAGATGTGATTTCATCATTTGTTCATCATGATTAGCATCTAGTCCTGATAAGCACATTTGCCATACAAATGCATGTCATGTGTATAGTAATGCAGGATTGTTTAAAAGTAAAACACATATGTGCTTGTTCTTTAAAGTGTGAGGTGCTCCACTATTCCATATTTGTATTGAGAGAATGAACAGGTGATTGTGTAAGTGTAGCAACTAAGTGTTTTATTTATTTTTTTCAAATGTATATCTTTTTACTCTATTTGTGCTCAGGAATGCCTCGGGGTTCTGGTAGCATAATCAGTCCTGAAATTGTACATTCAAATTGTTGGTCTTTTTGGGAGGGGATAAAGAGGGATGGAATTAAGGATTTGCATAATGAAGAACTAATGTAAGTAATTATCTGGATACTCTTTTTACATTAAGGTGTACTTGTTTTCTGATTCTCTTTTTTCAGTTTCCATAGCAAGGCGTGTACAAGATCCATTAGCTGAGCTGGTGAAAATCGAGCCCAAACATATTGGAGTTGGAATGTATCAGGTAAAGCAGTGTGGATCATTTGATTTATGAAATCCATCAACCAAAGAGCAGTACTTAAGTCGGCAAAGGGGAAATAGGTTCCAGTCTTCAAAGGTTTTACGTTTGTGGGAGGGTAATAGGAATTAGAAGTTAATGGGGAAGGAAGGAATTTTTTTTCTGGTGTTTATGGTTCTGATCCAAATTTAGCATTGATTGTAGTCAGATTTAAAGGCTATTAAGACATTAGATCTGAGTAGTAGCTTCATTTGGAGAGCCTCTCCTTTTGACATTATAAAATTGGAGGAGTTAATGGGACAAGGTGGGTATGTTGGCTCGTGGTGTAAACCAAGTGTGGTGCAAACCAGTATGAACTGTTGCTCTTTATTGATCCTTCCGGGAGAAGCCTTTCGGACCTACTGTGACTTTTTTTTCTCTGCTTCCCATTTCTACTTAATTATCATATTTAATTTTTGGTCATTACCCAGCGTGAACTGAAAGCTTCATTCGTCGTTGCGTAGTAGTAGTGATAGCGGTAACACTGCTACTTATCGTTCTTACTTTCAACTCTTGAGGCTGTGATCATCGGGCAGTTGAGGACAGCACTGAATCTTGGCAAAGTGAGTCTGTAGTTGTCTCTGGAAACCTTGAGTTGAATTATTTTCCTCTTTGAGGAAAATCCTGCTTAAACCTGAAATAGAATATTATCCTCTGTATAATTTTCGTGGAATTTCAATGATAGGTACTGCACTTTCTTAAAGAACTATTGCATTAGGTCATGGAATCTGTGACCACTAGAAATGGGAGAGACCTTAAAAATCAAACAACCCTACCCCCTCACTCGACAGAAAAAGAAGCAGCATCCTGGAGTAGTTGGGATTTTCCCCATGATCACACTGGCAAAGTCTGTAGTAACCTGTCATATTGGGATTTAACCGGGAGCCTTTCCTATATGATAGCAAGTGGGACTGAGAGGCATCCAAAGCTTCAATTGGACTTGCTCATTTGAGAAGTCTAGTCGCTGAAAGGACTGATCTAGCTACAGACACAAATACCTATAACCTGAAGAATACAGTAATAGCAGTTTGATGACACAGGCATTATAGTTAAGAGGAATTACAGGTATTAATTCAAGATGAAGTTATGGAATACCTCAGCAAGGCAGTGGAACAGAGAAAAGGGAAAGTCGCATTCACAGAACGCAGGCAGGCTATTAAGCTGTTGGCCTCAAAGAAGTCTTTAAGTAAATAGCAAAGATCTAGTTTCCAGATTTGGGTTCAGAGATAGCATTTAACATGACAAAGTTTGGACTTTACTCCAACAGCAGTGAGAAGTAATAGAAGAGTTTTTAAGCAGGGGGAAGACAGGATCGGATTTGTATTTTAAAGCATTGACTCTGTTACTCTGGGGAGAATCATTGAGAGGGGAAGATGAGAAGCAGCAGGACCAGGACAGAGGCTATTACATAGCCCAGATGAGAGATGATGGTGGTTTGGACAAAGCTAATGGCAGTAGAATTGGAAAGAAGTGAAATCTGTTTTCTAGGTCTTACTTGGCAATAACTGAGGGAAAGCGGTTGCTAAGAATTTGCTCCCAGGCTCCTGGTATGTGGATGATGCCTGAGTAGAACAGATTTGGTAAGAATAAGGTCAGTGATTCTGTTTTGGACATGTTACATTTGAGATGCCTGTAAGAAATCCAAGAAATGATGGCAAATAGGAGTTGGATATGCAAGTATCAGATTTAGAGAAATAGCCATGTTAACACTGGAGTACGGACTATTTAGCAAATAATGACACCAAGAAAGGGATCAAATTGGTAGGCTTGAGTTCATGATATTCTGTAACTGCATCACTACCACCATTGGCATATCCACAACTCCAAATCCTATAAGAAAAGATGTACATATATATCTGTTCCTATATAGACCCACACTTATATGAGTGAATTGAGGATAGCCTAGTAAAACAAGAAAGCCCCCACTGGTTGATGGAAATTTTAGGAATTCCTGAAAGATACTAAGCATGGGGAATCATATCCATGGAAAAGTAAAGCCTGGTGGACCACACCTCAAAATACATAGATCTGTAGAGTTCTCAAACCAGAATCACATTCAGGTAGTGAGGAGGGAGCCTGTCGTATTAGGTAAGAGTGTCCATGTAGACTGTGTATGCCTGTGGTAACCCCTCCCTCAGTACACTGTGAATCCAAGCCAAAGTACTGAGTAGAACACAGAGGCCAGGGAGGCTGGGAGATCCTCAAGTAGCCTTTGATTGTCAGGAAGCTAAAGAAGCCTGATCCTGGCAAGACACACTCCTGACCTGTACTGATATCTGGCATCACATTCCACATTTCCCACGTTATCACTTCAAGCCGATGATGGTAAACAGAAACCGTACACACAGACAGCAAATTAGGATCTCTGAAACTATCTTGTTCCCAAGAACCACTAAACACTTGAGGAAAACTTACGACAGAAAATGAGACACCAAACTTAATAAGCAAAAAATAACACGCAATGAAACAACGAATAGGCAACAGACTTTGAAATAAATAAAATTAATATTCACAGAGAGACAAGAAGGGTTATTGCATTTGTAAAACAAACAGGGAATTGAGTGAAATTAGACCAATCTCAGGATTTAAAAATATGACTGTCAAGATTTAAAAAACCCACATAAACAGGATAAATAGAGTGGACACAACTAAATAAATTAATGAATTGGAAGACTGAGCTAAGAGATTTTTTGGAATGTGGTCTTATACTGAACAAGGTGGAAAGCATAAACAGAATGTTTTAAGATACAGAGGACATTCTAAAGCATTAACATTCATGTGATAGAAGATCAAAAAAATAAAGAGAATGGAGGGGATTATAATCACAGAAATAATAGGAGAAAATTTCTCCCAACTGAAGACAGACAAGTCTTTTGAAAAGGCCTAATGAACACTGAATAAAAGAACAAAAGATCTACACTCAAATGTCAACTTATGAAATTTCAGAATTCTGGTAATAAAGACAAACTGACTATAAGCTCCCAGAAAGCAAACACAGTTTATCTACAACAGAAAGGATTAGGGTGACATCAGTCCTAGTATTGGTAAAAACAAGTGATAGAAGATAGAAATGCAGTAGTTTTGAAGTGTGGGGAAAAAAACTATTTTGAACCCATAATTCAATATTTAGACAAAACGGCAATTCGGTGTGAGAGGAAAATAAAAACATTTTTGGACCTGTAGTGATTCACCTTCTCTGATTGTTACAGATCTTTTTGAAAGTATTATTTGTGGAAGTACTCTTGACCACAGAGTGGGGGGTCCCCAAAAGAAGGGACAGGCATGTGGTGAGGAAACGGTATTGAAGTTAACGCAACAGCGCAGAGCCCTACAAGACACACAAGCACAGTGGAATGTATATGGAGTCTCATAGGTTGTTTTTTTAATCTGTAATGTTAATCTTTAAATATATCAGTCTAGATCAGATCAGCTCAACATGGGAGAGTGGAAGAAAAAAAGTGTTGAAGTATTAGGGTTTTTTTTTTTTCAGGAAAAAGATTTGTATATAGATTCTATATCTCTATAATTTGTTCGGAAAACATTAGCTGAAATATGTGAATAATAACCACAAGTAGAATATTCAATATAAGTCATGAGAATAAAAAACAAAAAGTTAATTTTTCTAACCAAAGGCAGAGAAAACAAGTATAGTAAATAAAATATATGATGACAGGAATAAGTTTAAGTAATAGGTATAGGTGAATGGGTTAAAATTCCCCTATTGATGGAATCTAAGATTTTTCTTAAAAAAGATTTTATTTATTTATTTTTAGAGAACGGGGAAGGAAGGGAGAAAGAGAGAGAGACAGACATTGATTGGTTGCCTCTTGTACGTGATCCAGCTGCAACCCAGGCATGTTCTGGACTGGGAATCGAACCAGTGACCTTTCACTTTGCAGGATGACTCCCAATCAACTGAGCCACACTGGTTAGTCCTAGAACCTCAGATTTAAAAAAATTAATGTCGCACTAAGCTGTATATGTGCAAGAGGTACTTCTAAAGAAAAAAAGCAACCTTGATATTAGAAATAAGAAAAATATTCTGCATGAATGAAAAGGAAATCATAGCAATTTAATTAGATGAAATTGAATTTAAGGCAAAGTGCATTAAACAGGTTAAAGAGGATATTCGAGATTAATAGCAGATATAGTCTTCCACAAAGATATGATTACCCTGGGCATTGCATGTTACCTAATATAGCTTTAAAAATATGCAGTATTAAAAACTTCTAAAAATTAGAGCTAGAGGCAAATTTGCTTTTTTGTCAGAGTCTTACTAGATTACTGTATAGTAACACATGCATTTAAAAATAGCTTTAATTGAGATATAATAACATTCTACGGGTACATACATACATAAAAATTCATCCATTTAAAGAGTACAAGTCAGTGATTTTTAGTATATTGATAGGGTTGTGAAACTATTACCACTAACTTTTTAACATTTTTATTACCCCCAAAAGAAGCTGTTCGCAGTCACTCGCCATCACCCCTCCTTCCCCAGCCCTAGGCAACTACTAGTCTTTCTGTTTCTATAGATTTGTCTCCTCTGGATATTTTACATAAATGGAATCATATAGTATGTGGCCTTTAATGACTGGCTTCTTTTCATTTAGCCTGTTCTTTTGCTGTAGTATGTATGAAAACTTCATTCCTTTTTATGGGCAAATAGTATTCCAGTGTAAGTATGGACTACATTTTGTTTATCCATTCACCAGTTGGGTTATTTTCAGTTTTTGGCTATTATGAATAATGCTGCTGCGAATATTTGTATAGAAGTTTTTATGATGTATGTTTTCATTTCTCTTGGATATATACCTCAGAGTAGGTTTGCTGGGTAATTTAACACATGAATGTAAAGTCCGATGATGAACTCGGAAAACTATTTGCTAATCATGTGCATGTACATGATAACTACATATTTTATTAATAAGCTTTTGGTGTTTTCTTGTTTGTACACATTTATATGTGGGTTTATATAAAATATTTACATAAAATGCAGGGAGGACAAAGTAGGTTTATAGTTATTTATGTGGAAAATTATAATGATCATAACCTGCATGTCTTTCCATTGGAACAATTGTAAACCTACTTTTGCCCACCACCATATTTAAAGAGTCTCTACATACCGTTTACCATAGACAAAGTATGAATTTTTCTTTCTATCAAAGAAACCCAAATTAAACAGGGAATATTATATCAAGCTAACAATTGAGTAAAGTTGTAATAAAATTATAAGCATCTGTACAAGTGAGAAGGATGCAGTGAAGTGAGCGTTCACGTATACTGCTAATGGAAGTGCAAATGGTTGTTTTTAGCAAATAGTCAATACCTATGAAGATACACTTAAAAAGATGCATCCCTTGAACCTGGTAGCTCTCTTCCAAGGCAGTAAGAAGAACTGCTGATAGGATTCATATACAAGTTTGCTGTCGTACCAAAATATTGGAAGCAGCTACAATAGAAAAATAGTTAAATGAGTTATAGTATATCCATCAGTTGAAATATTACACAACCATTAAAAATGTAGGCTTGGAGAGGATTAATGATGTGAGAAATTACTCTTGATGTAATATTTTTAATTGCAATAAAATTATTGATATAGAATCGAACCAATTTATGTTTTAAAATTATAGATATGCTTTTACACTGAAGAAAAAATGTCTGACCGGTGACTGATACTTATATCTTTGTTGGTGTGATTAGGGATTTTTATTTTCTTCTTTTTTCAAACTTTCTACAGTGAATATGTATGAATAAATTTTGTGGTAAAATATATATCCACTTTCAAATCTCTGCCAATGGGCCACTTAATTGTAAGCTTTGATAGACTTCCAATACAACCAGAGTGGGACTGAATTTCTTTTCAGTTGAGACCTCTAAATGCTTTTAGTATAAAATTAATACTTATATGTATTGTGAAGCTGGACAAACATTGCTAATTTTAAAAATGAAAGCTCTTCAAAGAAAGAATGTTAAAGAGATGAAATAATAGAAGCTATGATATTATTCCAATAGAAACTAAAATACTTTTGGTTTAATAACAGCTCAAATGCTAAAGACTGAACTCCAATCCTCGTCTCAGAAATGGAGAGAGCTGATTTTAAAAACACATGCCTGTCATTATTTCTGGAGAGGGGCAGCCAGTGCGGTCGAATGACAACATATCCCTAACTGACCCCTATAGACTTTGCTGGAAAGTGGCTTGGTGTTACTCCCAAGAAAACACTCCAGGGTGAGAGCAGGATGATGCAGGGCTGGCTCTGCGGAGTTCTCTGGGACGTGGGGAATGGTGGTTTAGCTTGGCCTCGTCATAGCCCGAAAGCACAACTGAAGTAAGTTGGATTTACTTGCTGCTTATTCCTTCTTTGGACCATTTTTAGGTACTTTCAGGCTCATTAACACCTCTGTTTGTTAATGAGCATGCACAGGAAAGTAGAAAAGACAGAACAGTTCTCTTTCTTCCGTTTTCACCTCTCTGTTAAATCATTTGATGATATTAGAGAACGAAATGGTTTTCCAAAAGGAGGTTTTGGAACCCTTCGTGGGTCTTCTATATCCAGACCATCTTTGTTCCTCATTATTTTGGATAATGAGGAGTCACTGTAAAAGGAAAACCATCTTCCCAGCTGAAATTTTTCATGGTAAAAGCTTAAAGGTGGGAATTTGTATTTCAATTCTCTGCCTCCTGTGTGGGATCCATTCTGGGTAAAAACAAAAACAGCTCTTTAGTGGTGACATTACTCTGTGAAAAACCATTTTATAACTGTAGTTAACATGTAGGGATTATAAAATGCAGTTTTAGTTTAGGATTGTAAATGGTTAATAAGGTTTCTCATCTGCCCTATATTGTTTGTCCAAATTCTTTTAAACATTTTAATCCTTTAATTATTTGTTAGTGTCCAGTGGGATATGGAAAAGAGTCTGCCCCATGGATGTTCACTCAGATGACTTTTGACTGGATTTTTGCCCCTATACTAAAGCAGTATTGTGAAATAATAGAACACAAAGGTGAAACATAGAATTGTTCTAAAAATCAACCATGGTTCATGCCAAAGTAGATGAGTACCTTGCCAAAATGTTTTTACAACCTTTTCCCTTACTTGTAAGTCCCAGGATATCATCTGTACTTGAACCTCTGCTTTACTGGGTATTATGAATGAAATTCAAATTTATTAGCCTTGAAATTCAGGTAATTCATTCATGACCATAACTGATCTGTTTCCATATCTGAACAAAAACAAGTTTTTGACCTTTATTGGGAGTATGAACTAAACTCATGTATTAAAATTTGCTAGTTATTTTTTAAACTTGAAGTTCTAAAATTTCTATTCTGAGTATTTTTTCATTTCCAGATGAATTAAGCTTCTTCCATTGAAGTATTAACTTACGTTTTCTCAGGTCCTTAGAAATCACTGACAGTGTCATAAGCCATATATCTATCTGTGTGTGCACACACACTCGTATGTAACCATTACTCATCTTTAAAAGAAATGTGAAATATGTGATTTGAAGAAACTTTTACCAATAATACTTTAAATTACTAACAATCTAATACCTAATGTCCTTTATCCTTTCTTTGCTTATTCTTTGTGTTAGGATTTCTAGAATCTTAAGGTATTCTCATAGTGTTTAAAATGTAATTATCACATGTGATTGGGAATAAACTAGACATGACATTGAAAGTACTACCATAAAGGAAAAGATAAATTCTAGTGGTTTAGAATAGAAAATGTTCCTGAATCAGCAAACAGTATATATAAAATCCATAGACAGGAAAAAGTATTTTCAACATTTACAGCCTATAAAGGATACAGAATACGTAAAGGTCTCCTACAAATCAAAAGAAAAAAAAAAGACAATTCACCAGAAAAATAGACAAGAGATATGGACAGGCAATTGACAGAAGACACATACCAAAAAAGTATAGATATGAAAAAAACTATCACTCTCACTAGTAATTGTGGAAATGCAAACTAGAGCCATAATGGGAAACCTTTCGGGTTGCCAAAACTTAATCTACAATCTGGATGCTAGCAACCGTGTGGAGCGTTGGGAATTTTATACATACTTCTAGGCATATAATAAACTAGTGCCGCCTCTTTAAAGAGCAGTTGGAAATTAGTCCAATTGGAGGTGGTGATTCTGTCTTCAAATCAACAGTTCTATTGCCAGATATACATAGCCTTGAAGAATCCTCTCACACGCACACTAGAAGGCATGTCAAGGAAATGTATTGAGGTGTTATTTATCGTAGTAAAAATGTGGAAGTAGTGTGTCCATCATATGGAAAACAGAAAAAGAAACTAGAATACTCAGGTCGTGGAATGTTATATAGGAGTGAAAGTGACCCAGTTAGAGCTACATATATTCATATGGATAAACCTCATAAGATATAATATTAAGAGAGAAAGCATGCTGGATGTACAGTATTATATGGTTGGTATAAAAATTTTAAAAATGAAAAATAATACTACACACTATTCATGAATTCCAGCATACGTGGTAAGAACAAAGAAAGAAGCAGTAGAATTTAAGATAGTGGTTACCTTGGGTGGAGCACAGAATGGGGACCAGGAGGGGTACGCCAGGAGTTTCAGCTACATAGCGTTTTTTTTCTTAAGTTGTCTGGTGGGTGTACGGTGTCCCTTATATTCTATTGTATAACTTTTTGTTAAATAAGTCACACATTTATTAAAAGATGCAGGAAAGCTTGGTGAAACGATAAAGATGTTTTATCTCAGGAGTTTTGGCTTTTGGTTGAGTTTAATTTCTTCCTATTCATTTGTTTGTGTGTTTTACAATCAGTATTTATATAACCAGAAAAAAATAAAACTACTTTCATTTTTCATTAAAAATGAAAAATTACATTGACTATTAGGTTTCACTTCTCTCCATAATATTCTTTCAAATTTTTATTGTTAAGCCCTAGTTTTACACCAGATTAAATACTCTTTAATGCATACTTTTAACCCTATCTTTAATTTTTTTCATTTCACAACTATGGATTTTTCTTCTGTGAATGTTAAGAATTAAATGTTATTTGTTTTGTTCCCGTTATTTAAAATGGTCATTTTAGAAACATGGCAGAGGGCAAACATGCAGGTTACATTTCTAGTGCTATTTACAGGGCAGAGTTGGGCAGGACAGATGTTTAAGGAATGTTAACATAATGCGTTATCATAATGGTACTGTAATCTGACTGGCATTCATCCTGTGCAACTATTTTTTTTTCACCCCCTCCTCTTTGACCCCCATCACCATTAACAAACTCCTAAATTATCTAAATTAGAAACTTTAAGATTAAGCAGGGAGCTTTTAAGAATCCTAACGGATGCCACATCCCTAGAGATTTTTAGTTCAATTGTTCTAGGGATGGGCCCAGGACAAAACAAACTTTAAAATTTCGCAGGTGATTGTAATGTATAGGGAGGGATGAGAACCATTGGTTCTTTGGTTCCGGGAACCAAATATGCATATTTTCAAATATGAAAATATGGTTGCCGGACCAGCTGCATCAACATCTTCTGAGAACTTGTTAGAAATGCAATTCTTGTATGCCCATCCCAGACCTGTAGGAGTACAAATTTGGGGAGTGGGGTGCTGGAATCTGTGTTTTAACAGCTAAGGTTTGAGAACCACTGTTCTCTAATGCTTCTCAAGCTTGAATGTGCACATCAAACTCTTCAGGGTTTATTAAAGTGCTGATTCTGATTCAGTTGGTGTAGGGTGAGTCATGGGACCCTGTGCTTCTAATAAACTCCCAGGGACACCAATGCTGTTGTTCTGAGGATGGCACTTTGAGTAGCAAGTGACCCTACTGAAAAGCTCTTGGGCCCTACCCCAGACCTGTCCAGTCCGAGTCTGATTTTAATAGATTTCCAGGTGATTGGAAAGCCTGTTACAGTACATGTAATGTAAGAGGAAAATCAGGACTTCCATTATCTAAAGGAGATGGGAGAATGAAGAAGCAAAAATTAATATTATAAAACACAACAAGGGTAAAAGGAGGATTAAAAACTAAAAATGTGCCCTGACTGGTGTGGCTCAGTGGATGGAGTGCCAGCTTGCAAACCAGAAGGTCACTGGTTCGGTTCCCAGTCAGGGCACATGCCTGGGTTGCAGGCCATGTCCGCAGTGGGGAGCTCATGAGAGCCAACCACACATTGATGCTTCTTTCCCTCTCTTTCTCCCTCCCTTCCCCTCTCTCTAGAAATAAATAAATAAAATCTTTAAAAAAAAACCTGAAAATGTGTTTTTCATGTTTAATTTTTAAAAATGTTAATGGCAGCCATAACAAGAATAATGTCATTGGAGTGTGGAGGCAGAAGTCAGTAGACTGAGGACTGAGTGAAAGGTGAGCATTGAGAGACCTGGGTATACAAGTCTCTAAAGAAGAGTTTTTCAGGAGACCAGGATTTGAATCTATTTAAATGCTGGTCGGAAGGAGATAGGAGTAGAGAGGGAGAGGGTGAAGGTGCTGGAGAGGGAGGAGCTGGATGCCTGAGGAGATGATGCCCACCGCCCGCATACGAAATTCCTAAGGAAGGTGAGGGACCAGCGTTCAGGAGAGCTGCGCCTGTCGCGGTGGGTGGCTGGGAAGAGGTGAAAAAGAGGGGCAGTGGGAGAGATTGCCCTCTGTCAGAATAGATTTCTCTATGAAGTAGCAGCCTGATGTTTTACAGACCGTCTTCCCCCGCAACCGCAAAAAAAAAAAAAACAGCTAGTTTTTACATTTCTGAAACATAGTATTCTTTTGTTTACTGTCTCTTCTAATGGGATGTGTATGAGGGCAGCGTGTTTCCCCTTCTGTATCCACAGCTGTCAGGACCTGGCACATAATAGATATTCAGTAAGTGTTTTCTGAATGAATGAATGGTAGGTTATCAGTATACTTACTCATTCATTGTATTTTTAAACTCTATTATGAACACACCATAAAATTTTGTAGCCTCTCACAAAATTTTTGTGGGTAAACCTGAAATGTTACTTACTGGTATATGTTTTAATGAATCTTTTTTTCAGGAAAAGTGTTGGAGAATTTAGGAGCATAGAGTATTAGAACAGTCATGCAGTTGGAGTGAGAGCTACGCTACTGCAGAAAGTGAGGAAGAATTGCGGCTGATGAAAGAACTAGAGTTCGTTAACTTAGCACATACCTCGTTACTCCTTTCTGCCCCTCTCCCATGCACGTTCTGTTCTCTGTGGAAAGAATTCTTGCAGGGACAGGTCAAGGGAGCCCTTATGTACGAATGTTCTTGGTGACTAGATCAGTATTTCTAAGGACCTCTGACTCATACAGTGTGATACTGTCACTATGAGGAAATCTTTGTTGCAATGGAACACACTGAAATCGAGTGTTTCTTCTAAAGTGAAATTATCTATTAAAATGCAAGTTTATGGAAGTTCTTAATGATTTTATCTTTGTCACCAAGCCTTAAGGAAGTTTTTGGTTAGGACTGATACTGGTTGTATGTGGGTGGATAGTCTATAGACTAAAAATAGTGGAAAAAGATTATTCCAAAAGTTCTCATTCTGGCATTCAAACAAATATAACTTTCTGTTTTGATGAGTATTTGTATGTAATTATGTGTGGATAACTGGCATTCCAAGAGGGAATCTTAGATGTAATTCTTTACTCAGTGCAATAAACTACTGTAATATAGTAATGTTCATATTAGAAAGAATTGTTGAAAACTCAAATATAAGATTGTGCTAGATAATAATAGTGTCAGGGAAGAGAAATAAAGTGTGCAAATATTAGGAGGGCCACTTCTGAGAATGTACAAACCGTATTCTGAATGTCTGATATCCGCTATTGTTCAGAAATGCTGATTGTCATCCCTCTGTGTGTGTGTGCTGGGGGTGGGTGTTGATCATTGTCTTTAAGAATAGCACAGTTAATTCAATTACTTGTAAGATTACAGTACATTATAAATTCAAAGGAAAGTTGTCATCATTGTCACAGTGACGAGTATGCATAAAATGCATGATATGGTAGAAAGGACTGTGAGGTTCATAGAATTTAGGTAAGAAAGAAAGCCGGCCTGCAAAGTGCCTGGGATGCGGTGCAGAGCCAGGGGACTGGCCTCGTTCCATTGTGATGCGAGTGCACCCGTGACACACCCCTCCACCAGTCTGCCCCGGGCCGTGTGGTCGTGTTCCTGTGTCTTTCTTTCTGGTGATCCTGGAGAAAATTCTAAGGGAAAAAGTGTTTTGAGAAAAATTGATGAGGTTTTTTTCTGGGTTATTCTCAAGAATGTTAAATATCATTAGAGATAAGAAAAGTTAATTTGCCTGGAGTTGCATAGAATGAAGTGTATTGATCAGTTTCATAGAAAGAAATGCATGTGTTATCTTTCCAAACAGCTAACTTTAGGACACATCGTTGGTTTGGGGTGAGATAGTCAGCTAGTTGGCTGCCTCCCTTGTACACTTTTGACTCTGGTGATATATTTCCTTTAATAATCCAGATCAGGCTACCCAAGCTGTTTATTGTATAATATTATTTAAAAAGATGTATTTTCTTTTCAAATACATAATTGAAAGGGAGAATTTCCTCCTGACCTGTACAAGGCTTTGGTTTCATTATTTGGGAACGAATGGGGCCAGAGGGTATGCGAGCACCGGGTTCTGCTGGAGAGGGCTCGCGGAGGCCGTTTGAGGTATGATGTGCAAGTGAGCGTTCTCGAGTCTCAGAGGTGTGATTATGTCATAACAGCCATAACCTCTGGGCTTGCTTTATTACTTTTATTAAAACAAATCTGTATAGGGGTGCTATGTATATTTTGGTGATGAAGGAAATGAGGTGGTTAATTTATTATGTGAACAGCACTTTCAACTAACCACAGCGTGATTCACCGAGAGAGCGGTGGAAAAGCCTAGCTCTGTAGAAATGACTGCTTTTTGATTTGTGGGCCTTAACTTTCAACACCAGAGCATGAAGTTTATCTACAAAATGATTTCTTTTTTTTTCCCCTGTGCTAATGTTTTTGTCCAGTTTTAACTTGGAATTTTTCCCTCCATTTTATTTTGGGCATTTACTGAATATGAATGATCTAAACAGTCCTTGGCAGCAAGTTAAGGAAGAAAGAAAAGGAGGTGGGTGGGAATCCCTGTGTTAGGGCATTAGGGAAGTGGGAACATCTTTATGGTTTTCAAGCAGCCCACACATACCTCAGAGGAGGACTCCATAAAATAAATCAACACACAAACCCTTAACAAATCAGGATAACTACCTGGTATCAGATATGAGTTATGGAAAAGTATGGCACCTGTAGTTCTTCCCTTTTGTAGGATGCATTTATAAACAGATTCTATAGTAGAAAAGAAAAGAAATCTCCTGCAGAATACTCTCTGCTGATTGTTTGCTTGGAAGTGGGAGTTGATTATGAGAGGAGGTGAGGATGTGATGCCCCACAGAAGTCCACACACTATGGAGTGGAATCAAAGAAGACCTGTCCGTCTAATGAGTTCTCAGGGTACAAAGCAGTTGTTGTATACTCATAAACAGCCATTGAAGACCCATAAAAATGTTGTTTTCTCTGGAGTTGTGCCATTTCCAGCATCATCTGGTAATGTGAGCCTGCCTAGAGAGAGTGGAAAATAGGTCATCTTTCAGGCATAGTTTTGAAAGACCCCTTCATTTTTCAGGTGCCCCAAACATCATCTGTTTACAAACAGAAAGACTCAGAAACCAGTCAGGCATTCATTGATAAGAATCCTTTAAAGCATTTTATATCTGAAATATTTCAGGTTTCCATGATAATAAGGATGACAGTCCGCTTTATAGTTTATCTCTTCTTTGGAGTAACATACCACATTTCTCTTAAGGGCCCTAAATTTGCTTCAAGGATTACGTCGTTGCCTCATAGCACTTCCCCAGAGAGTTGGCAAAGGCCAGGAGAAACATTATTTGTGTGGTGTAAAGACAGGGTAGAGGAGGGAGGTCCATGCCTGTGGTTTATGTAAACAGAGGGGACGGGGAGCGGGCACTGGCACCCCTGGCTAAGTTGCTACTCCGTCGTCATGAGCAGTCGGTCCTGGCGAGAATGTGTCCTTTTTGAGACGACTTCAGCCATGGTGACTAGTGACGATCATCCACAACCCAGACTGTGGTAAAAATTTAAATGTCAAAGGAATTGGATTGTAGGTGTGACACTGGTTGAGCCTTTCAAACTTTGAGGTATTCCCACGGGTAGAACTGCACGATGATTTCGACCTGTCCAGGAGACATTAGGTTTGACATCGTGTAAGCTAGCATTTAATTCGTTGGAAGTGTACTTGTCTTCATAATGGTTTGGTTATTTTTTAAAAGAATGAGATTTTGAAATTATTATTGGGAATTGGCTTTAAAAAGTCTGTTACACTTCCTCCCCTCCTACGTGCCCTTCTGAAACCAATGTGAAGCATAAACAGTTGTTCTAAAAGCATGGATAATGGAGAACCTTACGTCCGAATGTACCCTCCATTTTTCTCCACCTTCGGTACCGTTTTCTCCTGCTGTGTCCTCTTTGCTGTGTGCCACTGGCCTCGTCATCTCCCTTCCAAGCCTCCTGTGAGCTGCTTTTTGAAGAGGTAGTTGTTCCAAGGTCCCTTACTCAGGGCCCCTTCCTTCCTACGGCGTGAAGTACAACTGGGCATTTAAAAAAGCGATTCTACTCTCGTCTGTTATTTGAAACCTGCTCAGATATGTGTTGACAAATTTAAGCAAGCTTATGAGTTTTTCAAAAAACAAATTTATAGGCATGCTACCAGAGTATCATTAACTGAACACAGACCCAGTGATGGCAGCAGAATGCAGAAAGCATCCAGCCCACGCTGCTAGATGGTAAGGACGTGGTTCTAAATAAAATGGAACGGTGGTTGAGAGTGAGTGGGATGGGAGATACCTTCTTTTAAGAAGTCCTGACTTCATCATGAAGTTTGCAGCGAAATGTGGGCTCTAGATGAAAACACTAGGTTAGTCTTACCTGTGGACCCTGACTGTGCTCATTGACACAGGCCCCTCCCTGCAGCTGGGTAGTTATGATTAAGGGTATGTTTAATCAAAACTTCCCTGAGAAGTGAAGCTCCTCTGTGGGTAGGGAACTGTCTCGAACTGAACTTGCTTAGGCATTTTCCCTGGCCCAGTCCTCATTTCAGTGCTATTCAGTGAAAAAGGGCAGAGACTCGGGGCCCAAACGGCGCTCTCGTTCTGGCCTTAGTTTAGTTACATTTGCTGCGTGACCTTGGGAAGGTAATTTTGCTTCTTGATCTTTGTGCCTTGTTGGAAAATAAAATGTTACCTATATGCTTTCTGAAAGAGCGTTCAAAGGAAATTTATGTATTTTTACGTGCATATTTTTAAAGACATGAAAATGCCCAAAGGTACAAATGCGAAAGTGAGTTTATTTCCTATGGTGGGACCATCAAATAAACAGAGCCCGTTTACTTTGGCGGGGTTTCATTTATTCCTGTTATTTATTCATATGCTAAGCTTATCAGGTATTCCTGAAATCATTTAATTTGAAGTTACAAGGGACCTTGGGAGTCCTTCAGTTCATACCGGCAGGTATAAGTGAGCACGGAAGCAGCTGTGGGGAAAGCTCTCAGAACAAAGGATCGGCGTGGTGGCTCTGCTGTGGTCCTAACCCAGGAATGAGGACGCAGTCCCGTGCCCAGGCTGCCTCGGAACTGCAGTGACGACAGCACGGCGCAGAGCACGGGAAGATGGGCATTTGTGGTTGAATTGGAACGCACACTTTCCCTTCTGTTAGTTATTATCTGCAGGATTTTGTTGTAAGTCGATAGTGCTGTACTTGTTACCCTCGTATACCTGATTCTTCTGTTGTGGTTCATACCTAATGTTTAAATTAACTCAGTATTTTGGAGATGGGAGGGGGTGAGGGTAGAATAGTTAAAAACAAACAACAGAAACAACCTCCTCAGGATGCACGACTGAGTTATGGGTTGTCAATATGAAACAGCTGTTTGTTTGTTGAAAGCCTGCCTCACCGCTCCCATGATCAAGCTGTTTCTCATCATATAATTAGCAGCTCTTTAGTATTTGAGCCTTGTTGTGGATTTAGAGTTGGTCATATGTAACATTTGCTGAAACGTCATAGTTTAGATAAAAAATTAGTGATTCCTCCGTAGCCATTCTACTGAAATATGAATGTGGGTTTTATTAAAAGAAAGATGCCTGAAGAGACTTCTGAAATTCATTTCAAAGTGGAGAGAATGCAGAGGCTGTCTTGTGTGTTGTCTAAGGGGGCATCAGTGGAAGTCTTCCTGTCTTGTAGACTCTGCTGCCCATCGGAACAGCGTCCTGTTCTCATTCCTTCCCCTTCTCCCTGTGCTCTCCCTGCATCGGTGTAGTGAGGCGGCACTGACGTGGGCAGCAGGACGGATCTCATCCGGTGGGACAGGGTTTCCTCCTTCATTCTTCTTTTCCTTTTTTTTCTCCCTGTCTTCTTAAAACCCTGCTCTCAGGCCGAAGCCAAGAATGAAAGGAAATGAAGTTAGGTTTAAGTTCTCGAGAGTCCAAGGTGCTGTTTCGGCCTGCTGTGTAGCTTTACCCGCTGAAAAAGGCTCACCGTGCCTCCTGCCCTAGGGAGAACCTATCTAGGACATTAACAAACAGGCCACTTTTCAACCTGGGTTATGCTCAGGGAGGTCTGTTTTGAAATAACAGTAACCCTGTGTTTTAGAAAAACAAGTCAGAAAGGGGAGATTTCTGTTGCTTCATTTAGTTTTACTCTTCAAAATAGAGCAAAAACGTTTTCTAATTATGCTGAAGTCACAGCTTCTCTAGGGGTGGAAAAGTCTCTCTCCTCAGTAAATCTTTCCCCAGTGCAGAGTTACTGCAGAAAACTCGCTTTGAAGACTACAGTGCCACGATTTTTATTTTCGTAAACTCCAGAGTAATGTTACAATTTTTCCTTCCTTTAATAAGTTTAAAATTATAATGGAATTAGAATATTTTTAGCAATTTTTAAAATTTTATCTCAAATGCATTATGTAAATTAATCATTTTCTCTCTGTAAACACATATTTTAAGAGACAGGAGTATGGAAACAGTAAGTGCTTTTGTGATGGTGCAAGTAGGAAACAGAATGCTTTAGTTTAAAATTTGTAAAAATAAAATTTTGAGGGGAATATATATTTGGTATGCATTTAGTTTTTCTATTATTTGCATGTGTTCATACTATGTCTTTCATCAGAAGTCCACATCTACCTATTTCTAAAAGCATAAGTCAGAGAAATATTTTTACTTTAAAAGAACGTGTCAAAAATGCCTGCTTTCTTACAGCCAAATGATTCCAAGTGTCAGGGGAATTTGACAATGATTTCACCATGTGGCTAGTGACAGTGTACTGAGCACTATTACTAGAATATGACATGTTTTGATTTTGTGTTTGTTTTTTAATATACCAGAACAATGACATTTTACATGGCTACTTTAAACTATTTAATATGATTAGCATTAGAGCAAGATTTAATTCTTTGTCTTAACATGTGAGCTATGCCCTGAAGTTGGAATTCAAAATTAAAAGATTACGTAGGCTTATTGGACAGGTAGGAAGTGAATGAGTAAAGATGGGTATTTTCATATATGAAGCTGTGCTTATATTCTTAGGGCTCTCTTAGCCAAAATCTGTTGTCTTTGTAGTATCCAGGTTCATAATTCAGTCAAATGTATCACAGATGATCCGTTTTAGAAGCATTTTAGCTGCCCCACATCCATGCGGGAAAAAAATTATTGTTACAAATAAAAGATGTGCAAATCCTTACTCCAGCTACTTTTTGTGGGGGCAGGGAGGAGATTTAGAGGATATTACAGGATATTATTACAGTTTCCTGTTTGTTTCTCTGTGTTAGACTTTTCTATTTGGGGAAACACTCTCAAAACCTATGCTAAAAATTCATTATTATAGAACCATTAGAAATGCTGTTTTATTATCCAGTGATTAATATCCATGACCTTTATTTTTGGATCAGCTTCATAAATATGTACATTTTTCTATGTCAGTCATTGTCTAGAATTTCATTTTTGTTCTGCTTTCCATTACATACCATGAATTATATGAAATTAATTTAATCGCTACTACAAACAGAAATTAAATGTGCCCTAATCCAGAATTACGTTGTTTGCTTTTACAACTGTAAGTCATAAGTAATTAATTTTCCAAGGAAAATTAATTCACTTACCATTCCCAGTAGCATCATATGTTGACACAGGGTTATAGATAGTTTAATATTTTTCTTCAGCATGCTGGCCTCAACTTTAGAAGACCTTAAATGAAAACAAATTAAATTTACTCAACTGTATATAATTTGGAGTTATTTAAAATAAGTGTTGTTGTTATTGCTATTATGCAGGTGATGACTCGAAAATTACATTCAGACTTTACAAAATCTCCATTAGTATATTAACAAGTCTGAAACAATATATTCTTAAAAGTTGTTCATGTGACAGGAGCCATTACAGTTTTTATTCCTCAATCCTGAATAAAACAGTTTACACGACAAGCGTCTGACAGCAGTAGCATGGAGAGTTTTACCGACACTCAATTAATGGGAAGGCAGAGGGGGCAGACGTGCTGGCCGGACAGCGCGGCCACCTGGGAGAGCCGGTCCTCGCGGCTGCGTTCTCACAGGGCTGACTCTCCGCAGCGCACCGCAGTCAGGAGGGATTTCTGCCACGGCCGGCGTGAAACATGGAATATGAAAGATGTTTTGTTCTCAGCCCCCAAATATTTTTTATTTTTGATTGCCCTTCTCTAATTCTTTCATCCTTTCCTGTTTAATACTTTTTCCCCTTACTTTACAGAAAGGCTAATGTGGAAAATGAAATAAGCAAAAGTCTTTCAGTTAAATATGCTGTTTCCTTTAGCTGCTTCTTATGTTCTGGGAACTCAAAATACGGGCGAACCGAAGTTAGCTTTTCTTTTGCGTTTGCCAGGAGGTTATTTTGTAAGGTGATTTTTTTTCTGGTTCATAGAACTCTATAAAACATATAGTGTTTATTACTTTATTTATATTTATTTAAGTCACTAAGGTGAAATTCTAGTGATGGTGGCAATGTTACAGTTGTAACAAGTGGGGGCTTATTTTATAAATGTGCCTTTGTGCCCATAGCTTTCAGAAATGCAGGGGGTTAGCAATGAAATGCTCTTTATGCCTTTGGAAAGAAAATGTGCCGTTCAATTCCAGTGTAAAAGTACTACTAGAATACAGAATCACTACTGTTGTTTTTGTCAGTATTCATTGTTATCCTGTCTTTTGGTCTGTATGCACAGGGTTGAACTACACACTTTCTGAGGTTGTATCAGAAGAACGTGTTTTATTTGCTGCTGCTTTCATAAGGATGTGACGGCAGAGTCTTCTTCCCTTTGCTTCAGGGAGTTCTCCGAGTGTCCCTCAGAACTATATAATAGCTTTCTTTTTTACAGTCATCAGACAAAATGAAAAATCTACAGGTGTCGAGTCACATACATTTATGTTTGTGCTCTGACTTAAACATAGATTGTTACACAGTTAGGTTTAAGGGAATGCAGTTCTTTCAAAAATAATTTATGTAGGCATCCCAGGCAATGATTATTCTAAAAACTTCATTTCTAAATCTATCACCATATACCTACAGTATGGTTGCATATAAATATGTATGATAATTCTGCTTGCGTTCTTACACAGTTTAGAAAATGTCTCTGCCTTTCTGAGATGAACACAACAGCTTTGGTTTATCCTTGTTTTGAGGTAGAAAAGAAGGTGTATGTCTAGAGAAATTTAATAGATCAATCTGTGTTTTATTTCACAATACATTCTCATGAAATTACATTTAAATGAGAAGTTTGTCACGTCTTTTATTAACTCTTATGTTGTGTCAATGACTGTCTTTTAGAAAAACAGTTAATTGTATGGTGAGCTGAGTGTACAGAGTTGTACACTCTATGTGTCTCTATGGTGTGTGTACGAAAGAAGGTTGCAAGAATGTGGCGAAAAGAAGAGCTGGATTTAAGCTACATGGGATTTTACTCAAAGTTGGCAAATGAACATTTTGCATTAAAATATATAAAAATTGTGGATTCAAGAAACAGAGTTTGGAGAAGTAAAATTATTTCTTTCCCACAGTTATTTTGGTGAGTCCGATTAGAATAGGAACGACAAGACTTTGTGGTAGAAATGTGTATGTTCGTTTTGCAAACTGTGCAATGTGGTGATAGTACAGGGTTCAGGATTGGCTGAATAGCTGTGACATACACTAAACACCGTTCATGCTGTAGGTGACAGATAGGCGCGTGCATGTCCTGAGGATTCTGAGGAACTTCAGCTAAACCCTGGCCTGAGTTTGGTCAATAAAATTTTATTTTTAATCCATAAGCAGAGTAGAAATAATCATAGTTATTCCTGAATAGCTCCCTAAAGTAGGCAAAGATGGGGTTTGCAAACTGCCTATACTTGTTGGAGAATGATATTGATGTTTTATAACATGTTAGCTAGCATTCAGTAGAGCCCTTAGCCAGTGCCACTGGGGTAGAAAAGTCAATTCATACCTAAAGAAATGTGTAGCTATTAATTTGCATTTTGTTCCACACTGTTCTTTCAAAAGACTAAATTTAAATGAGTTTGCACTTCTATTCACAAAGGTGATCATTAAATTAAGGTGATACATAGAAAGGTAAAATGGCAGTTTACCACCACCCGAGACACAGAACTCTCCCAGCTCCTTCAAAGTGAATCATGCCCCCTGTCATTATACCACGTAGCTTTAATCTCACACATTGACTGTGGGGTAAATTAGGTTATGTTTGTGCTTTTACTAGAAACTCAAATGAAATCACAGTCAAGGTAGGGAAAGCTGCATTGGGCCACCCTGCTTTTATGCTTCCTTTGGACCCTTACGTTAACCTTTGGTTGTAGAGAACAGCTCACCTACATGTTGCCCTTTCCTGGGTAGCACCATTCAGAGTCCTGGCCATCTTCAGTCTCTTATGTGAGAACCCTGCTTCAAGACTGTGTGCACACAGCAGTGGGCAAAAAGTAGGTTTACAGCTGTGAGAATGCGAAACAGAGTTCATTCTTGTATTATTATTCGTTCATTGTTGTGCTATTTATTTGTATTACAGCTGTGAATCTACTTTTGCCCACCCTATATATAAAAACGTGAAGTAATTGAATGGTTCTCTTTGATGGGTTTAAATGAACTAGCGATGTATGTTGATTGCAGTGGATGGAGCTCCACATTTATTCTACTAAACCTGCTAATCAGAAGCTGAAAATGGGCAGGAGAACCTGTGAATCATGTCCCGTCTCCGAGTAGTGTCAGGTCTGCATACTAATCCAGAGCATTTTTTTCTCTAGTATACATATTAGAGGAATCACTTTTGAATTGTGATTTTTATCAAATTTGCAAAAAACTCAAAAGGACCTCTTCCCGATAAATATTGCTGTTACCTATGAATCTTATCATTTTTAGAGGAAAGGAACAGTTAGAAACTATTTAATTTTTGAGTTTTAACATTCACATTAACATTAAATTTATAGGAACCCTCAAAACATTGTTTTATCTTTTTCCCCTCCATATATGTAAACAGAACGAAGTTAAAATTAACTGGTGATTCCTTCCTTGGAATGCTTAAAAGAAAAATAATGTATTGTTATGTTTGCTAATAACAAACTTGGATTCATGTAGAAGTTATTGTACGTTTCGTATGCTATGATGTGGAAAAACAAGGAATGTGGGAAGAAAGACTATTCTAGCTAACGAGAGGGCTTAATTCTAGAGAGGCCACCAAGGAGTCTGTCATGATTGACAAGCATTCTAGTGGAGTCTTTCTTTTCTTTCTCTCTCTTTTTTTTCTATAGCAGTGTTGAAGTCAGTCAAAGTATATATACAAAGCTGAGTGAATACCAGTTTCCCCAGTACAGAGGCTATTTTTTCAGGAAGTCTAACTCAAACCAGATGTTTTGCCTAGACCCGGAGTTTGTTGCTGCCAAGCATCTCATCAGAGGTCAGAGTTCCGGGCTCTGGGCCCTGCTAGAATTCTTTCACAAATTGCTATTCGGTGAGGTTTTAATCCTAATGGAAAGAATAATGTGCTTGTAAAATCTGCAGTTATTACAAACACAGTATACATATTGTGGACTTCAAATGACTACATATTTCATTCCCATAAACAGGGAATGCAGATGAATGCCTTGTGTGATAGCTTTCGACATTCGAACTCAAATCTAGTATACAGTTTATACCACACTCACCATTTGCATTTGTAATACCCCAATAAAAGTATCTGTTATCTTTGGGTGACAACTGGTAACCAACTCATGCCCACCCTCCTCACCACCAATTTTTTTTAAACAAGCTCTACAACCTCATACAGCTGTTTGAACACAAGAATTAAAAACATTTGGAACTAAATATTGGATATCCTTAGGAAGATGTATGTATGCTACAGTACTAAGTGAAAAGTTCTTAACATAAAGCAAAAGATACTCTTGTGCCAAGGCTTAACCATTTCATATTTGGAAACATATATATTAAAACTTACTCTTCATCCTAATTTGAATAAATAAAGTATCTTTATAATGGAAAATGTGATTGGTGTATATAGTTGAATGTGAGATGTGGCTCTTTTAGACAGATTAAGGGAGATTAGTGAGCTTTATTATATCTATTTACTTTTTTTTATATACAAATATTATTAGGTGCTCATTTGAAGGCTTTGCTGTTGTTAATTATCTGAGAAATTCTCAGATAGATACAGGTATGTGAAACCAGACAATCACAATTTGGGCTTTAGATAAACATTTTGATTAAATCATAACTACTAAAGTTAATTAAACCTGCATTTGGGAAAAGTGTTAATTTTATGTCAGTAGAAAAGGGAAAATCCAAATTCTGAAAATGAGAGAAATTGAACTTTTTTTGAAAAATAAGAGAAGACAGACTCTGGTGCCCCTGAATTACCCCATACCATATTACAACACTTTTTGTCTGAACAGTTTGTAGCATTTATTTGGGCGTGGGAGTCTAATTTCTAAATACTACATTTGTTTTCATATTTGAGTGACAGCAATATGAAGTATAATAAATATACATAACAAAACAAGGGTCAAACAGGTTCTCTAAGTCTTCTAAATAAATAAAAATTGGTTAACTGGGAACCAAAAAATTTCCAATAGAACATTATGTTATAGGTAGTGCTTTACAGGTAGAAACTACAGTTTTCATTTTACCTTTTATTTCTACTAAAGAAAATCAATATTGATCTCATCTGTACTGCACAGATAATTCCATTGATGTTAAGAGGGTCATCATTTCTATGAATTTAAGTTCTATCAGTTGCTAACAAATGAAAAAAGATTTGTTGAAATGTGTGGTGTAAAAGGAAAATATTTGGAGGATATCTGTGTTGTATCACCTTCTTCAAGTTGTGAACAATTTTTAAAGCTGTTTTATGATTACTCTTTTTTGCTGTTTTATGCATCTGGAGATCTAGCATGGTAGAAGATCTGCGGAATCCTATTTTCTCATGTGCGGCTCCTTAAGCTCTAGCTCCTTTCCACATAAACTCATGTAGTATATCATGTTTACTACTCTTATTTAGTTTCACTTTATTATATCATTGCTTATAAGGGACTTTGTCTTGGAAGAAAGATGCAATATTGATGCATAGTATTTTTATTGTCTTTGACATTCTGTAAAGCGAAAGTGTTTCTTTTTTATTTGTTCATAAACTATAGTTGGTGAATCCCACCCCTCCTCCTTCAAATCAGGTGATACCATCATCAGTTTCTTTAAAGAGGTTGAAAATAAATGTCAAAACTTGAGGCTACCTCTCATTCTGTATGGCCTAATCATTCAAGTGCAATTAAAAGAGTAGTCTAAAACTGTGATCAGTTAATGAGAAACAAACAATTTCATATTAATGAGTTCCCATTTGCCAATAATTCTGTCATTTGTAACTTGAATCAGTCATCACCCCTGCAAATAGCCCTTTCAAGACATTATTTGCAATTTTGTCCTCTGTTTTCTGTCCTTGATGTTGTGAAAATGGCCGTCTACTGTTACAGGAATGAAAAGAGATCCCGTTCAAACATCTTTTGTGTTTCCACTTTCAGTGAAAAATGTTTTTCAAACCTGCAGCTGGTTATTTCTGCAGGAGTTCCCACTTATGCTCAGATTTGATTGACATTTTGAAATGGCAGCTTTTCATGAAAAGCTGTTAACTTGTAGAATTCAGTTATGGTACTAAGACAGACTGACTTTGTTCTGTGGCTGGGACCTGTCCAAACTAAATAGAACCCTGCATCTGAATTTAATAGTGCTGCTCAGCCAAGATAGGGCACTTTTGCCTTTTTTTCCCTCTAAAACTCTGATGCTTCTTATGTGTTCTAAAACTAACTTGATGGATATTCATCTCAACATCTTTCTGTTCTATAATTGCTTTAATTGACATATGTAGTCATTTTCTTGTTCCCTTCCTTGAATATCTAATGGACTAGGACAGTGCTTCATTTTGAGATATGGTGCTGATTGAGAACCTATTTTGTAATATATGAACTTATTTTGCAGTGTGCTCGTATGTTACAGAGCACAAAAGTTTAGGAATAATGTAATTGTTTGCTTCCAGTATATAGGATCTAAAATGCTTAGAAACATGTTGCTAACACTCTTAGATTCCTTCATTATGTGAAATATTTTGGATGATATTTTACATATGATACAATGCAAATATAGCTTATTAATTTCACTTATTTACCCAAGAAATAATTGTGTCTCCAATTTCAAGGACAATGTGCTATAAAACATGGGAATCACAAAATATATGATCCTGCCATATAGGAACTTTGAGTTCAGTACCTTCTTTTCAAACTTAACTGATAATTAGTGCTTCAAACATGTACCAATTTATAACATTACCTAGTGGTAATGATGTTTAGTTTTTCAAGTGCCTAGCTGTTCTTGTATTTGATTTCTGTATAACAGTCTTCATGAGATGAATAAGAAAATTTAGTATCTTAGACCTATGGGTTTTTTTTTTTTCATTTTTCCTTTCTTTCTCTCCTTCCTTCCTCCCTCCCTCCCTCCCTCCCTTCCTTCCTTCCTTCTTTCTTTTGGTTTCATGCTATCTATTGAGAAATGTAAAGCTCTGATTATTATCCCCTTGAACATCTTACATGATGCCTGGTTTCACTTGTCTTAAGACAGTGGGCCGGGACAGATAACCACCATAGATCCTGGTCACCTTCGTGAAGCCCTGTGCACACCTGTGCAGGTTTAATTGAACTAGCTGACTGAGGGTGACTGTAGAGTGTGCGTTACCTGTCACTGGCATGTTGTGCTGCCTTACTCTTAGGCGGAGAGATAGACTTTACCTTCTCTAGCATACCCACAGCATGTGACCTAGTGCTGGGCGTTGGGCTCTTACAGTTGCTGCGAGATAGACCGTTTTAATTTGTATTCTTACAGCTCTGAAACGGGAATCCAGGGTTGTGGTTGGTTGAAAAAATTGGCTGAATGATCATTTTAATATTATCCCTGGACTTTTAATATCTCACCATGGTTTTGCTTCTGAATAACTTAGGTAATTGATACCAAATCACGCATATCCATTTGTATTAACATAGAGGATTTCAGAGGGTCAATATATTACAACCCATTATTAGTAAAAATAATATGTTTTAAGTTATATTGGCATTACTTTCAGAATCAAAATCACTTATCGAATAAGAGTTTAAATCCATTTCCCTGTTTTAATGATGTTTGAAGAGCAGTTTTGGGATTTTAATTTGACATATGTGTTAAAGATACCCAGAGGCCCATAGTAGTCAAAAAAAAGGTATTCCTCTATCCTTCTAGGGGAATGTCAATTGATATAATCATTTCAGTGTGCAGATCAATAATATATATCTAGGACCTTAAAGTGTCCCTTTTTTTATTTTGACCAATTCTTTTGGGGGGTTTGTGTCCTAAGGAAGCAAGTTAATTTTTAAATTTTATGCATAAACTTATTCTTACAGTGTTACCTATAATAATTTAAAAACTTAGAAAGCAAAAGACCTGTTCAATAAAAAAGACTGGGTGTCCATATACTTGAATAATCTACAATGATTTACTATTAAGTTGCAAAAGAATCATAAGTAAAATGTTCATATTCATCCAGAAAACTAGATTCATATTTGAATTACAGAAGAAAAATATGCCTAGGAAAATTTGAAGAAAAAATTCCTTAAAGTTAAGGGGAGTTGCCCCAGAATGATAAGATTGTGTATATTATTTTTTCTCCTTTATGCACCTGCTGCATTTTCCTAATTTGCCATAATTAAAATTTGTAACTTTTATTCTTTGGGAGAAAAACAGATTTACTAAATTAGAGACCGAGAAAAATAGCAGTAATGCATTGGAATCTAGGAGTCCTGCTTTCTAATTTCTTTCAGGGCAGCCTCAGGGCTTGAATAATGGTCCTAGTTCAGGAGGTGAAAAACAGTTACCCTCAGGATTTTGCTTGGCTAGCACTGGAATTTTAAAAATAATTGAAGTTCGAATGCCCATAGGAGAGGGTACAAGCTTCTTCAGTGTACCGCCAGCCCCTGCCCATCTCTCTCTCTTAGTCCTAGCCTGACCCATACATTTGTGTAACCTCCCAGACCTCTGAGATGCAGATGTTTTATTTGTACAGCTCTGTCCCTAATGCTGAATACTTCAGTCGATAGCAGAATGGTTCACTCCAGTTTTCGTTTCGTGGGTTTTGTTTTGCTCATCCAGCAGATGATAACGGTGGTAGTGGTGATGTTGATCATAACCGTTAGCATTGGTCGAGCCCTTATGTGACAGACTTATAATACAACTTAAATGAATCATATGATGTGATTTTCATCATTCTCTGAAGCTAGTTGCTATTTTCCCCCCATTTGATCAATGAAACAACTAAACCTCAAATAGGTCAAGAATTTGTTCATAGTAGAGCCAAGATTTGAAGCTAGGTCTACTTGGATTCAAAGTCTTTGCTTTTTATAGTTAAGCTGTCTGTAGAATATTTATACTCTAGCATCATTAGAAGTCTTTAACCACGATGCTTATATTATCAAAGAAGAGAACTCGACAGTTGCCATTCTTGTTTATTTTATGCATGTCACAAATGAAAGGAGATAAGGCTTTGATATTATTTTTTATACTTTTATTAAAAATAAACTATGTTATTTCATTTTCAGTTTACAATTGTATACTGTGTGTAAATATATAAAGAGGAAATGCTGGTGTTTCCCATGGAAATTTGGCATAAATGTTGTTCTCTGTACTAAGAAATAGTATACCTATTTCGTATAAATAAAAAATTATGTTGACTTCAAATATATAATTATGACATACTCAGTTCCTGTTATGTACCATATTCAGGAATATAACGTAACCCTTGCAGTAATTGTCTAAGTGTATAAAAACAAAGTTATGTGGTAAATACTTTGATATACAACCTTTTTAAAAAGATTTTATATATTTATTTTTAGAGAGAGGGAAGGGAAGAAGAAAGAGAGGGAGAGAAACATTGATGTGAGAGAGAAACATCAATCTGTTCCCTCTAGTATGTGCCCCAACCAGGGATCGAACCTGAAATCCAGGCATGTGCCCTGACTGCAAATTGAACCAGCAACCTTTTGGTTTGCGGGACAATGCCCAGTTGAGCCACCCTGGTCAGGGCTGATATACCTAATGCCTGTTATCTCAAATATGTTTTGTTTTACTTTTTGGTTGTTTGGTGTTTTTTTTTGTTTGGGGGTTTTTTTTGTTTTGTTTTTTGGTGGGGGGCGGTTTGGCATAGAAACCAATTCAGATTAGAGGAAGAAAATTGGTTTCTACTTGGGACAACAAAATATATGCTTTCCAAAATTTTTAATAACCTCATGAGGGTTAAGTCACTTAACTCTTATATTTGAATCCCATTTAGGAAATGTGACATGCCATTTTAAAATTATTTACAAGTGATGGGAAAGGGAAGAAAAATCACAGAAGTAATCTCTGCTTTAAATTTTTTAGGGAAAGGGTGTTCATTAAGCAAATTCAAACCATTTATCACAGTAGTAGTACACGGAAGTTTAGAAAAGAAGAAAAGGAATTAATAAAATTCTACCACTAAGGATAACCAGAGGTGTGTGAGAGGTACATGTTCTGAGTTTATGTGTGTTGAGAAGGTATTTTGCTCTCACACTTGAATAATAGTTTTCCTAGGTGTAAAGTTTTAGGTTGAAAATAACTTTCCCCAGCAATTTTATTGCATCTCTTCTGTTGTCTTTTATCATCTGGTGCTGTTGGTAGTGATCTGAGTTTCATTTCTTTGAGAGTGACCTGTTTTTTACATCTCTGAAAGTTTTAGGTGCCTGTCTTTTTTCTTTTATAGGGCTAGTCACTTCTTGTTTCTTTATAATCTGAAGCTGTCCTTCTGCTGTGGAAAATACCTTGTGCTATTTATTTATAACTCCACTAAGGTAGATATGGGACCTCTTAGAGGGAACCTCTTTATCTTTCTTTCCTGAAACTTTCAGGTCTCGATTTCTGTTGTCTGTGTTATTCTAGGGGAGCCCTCAATTTTATCTTCTAATCATTTTATTTTGACTATTTTGTAATCATTTTTAATGTCTAAATAATATTCTCTTGATCTCTAATTATCTTTTTTATGGTAGTATGTTCTTATTTTTTGTTCATTTTTAGCTACAATACTTTCTTAAAATTTTCCAAAATTACTAAGCAGAAAGATTTTTCCTCTGTGTTTCCCTGCCCATTTTTTTTATTGTTTTGTTTTTCTATTTGTTGTCTTAGTATCTCTTAGGATGGAAACTTACAGACTCTTACAGGAGCCATGGTGATCTCTTCCTATTTAAGAAAATGACCATAACAAAGCTGAATGGAGCTTTGGTATACACAGATAGAGTTTGTTTCAGTGCTTTATGGTGATCTCTTGAAGAGAGAAGACCATTCTCCAACGGGGGAATGTCTATGTGCTACATTTCAAAACACTTTTTACCTGGGCCTTTTTAATTGCCTTAGTGAAGAACCCTACAATTTTTTCTCCTTTGGTGAGCGGTGGTGGAATAAATATATGGCTGGATAGGTGGAATAAATATTTAAGATGTTGGCTGTAGTGAGTGTGGAGGTGGACTGGGGGCAGTGCATTGCTCCCACCCCCAAATCCGTGTCTACGCAGAATGTGGCCTCATTTGAAATAGAGTCCTCATAGATATAATTAGTGCATATGAGGTCGTACTGGATTAGAGTGGACCCTCATCCCGTGACCGGAGGCCTTTCAGAAGGGGAAACTGACCCACAGAGAAAGAAGAACACTGTGTGGAGACGAGATAGCATTGGAGTGATGTGGCTGCAAGCCCTGGAACTCCGAGGACTGCCGGCTCCACCAGCAGTAGGAGAGAGGCAGGGCACAGATTCCCCCTGGGCACCTTCAGACATCTTGATTTCGGATTTCTAGGGTCCACCACTGTGAGAGAATCAGCTTCTCTTGTTTTAAGCTACCCAGTTTGTGGTGATTTGTTACAGCCGCACTGGGAACGAAAACAGTGGTGTGCAGCAAACAGGCCCGATGACCTGACCCGCACCCTCCCCGGCCCTGTGCCTCCTAGCCTTTGCACTAGGGACCCCCATGAGAACTTCCCAGGGCCGGATCTCAGACTTGAGGAGAGAATTCCAGTCCTCATGCCGGGAGGTTTTAGGTTTAAAAATGAAAAAAGGATCAGCCCCTCCCCTGATGTAGGAGTAAGTAGGGGCTGAAAGGTTCCACTGAGATAAGAGTGTGGCAGTGCTTGTTGCCTCTACTTCTGCCCTGCCACCTCAGCATTTGTGGCTGGGGACCACCAGCCCATCCCTGGCATGAGAGGGAGGACTGGTCTCAGGACTTGCCAGCACAGGGGACATCATGAAGCAGTGACTGATGTCACCACCTCAGCTTCCTCCGGGTTGTCTTAAGCGCTGGGCTGTTTCCATGGCACGCTGTGCCGAAGGCCAACTCCTTTTGTGTGAAGTCAGCCTGCTGGGAGTTAATCTTTGGTATATTGACTCTTACCTCTCTCAAAGGCACCTGTTTTATGGTCTGACTTTGAATTAATGCCCCATGTCTTGTCCAGTACGGTCTCTTGATATATCCCAGGCTGCAGCCTCCCTAGACGTAATGCCTGACTCATGAGCTCCCTCCTCAGGTGTGTCCCCTGCAGGAGTATGCCAACTTGCAGCTTCCTCCTCTTCCTCCTCCTTCAAGACAGCTAAGACTAAGTAAGGCCTTGCTGAAAGTGTGCTCCTAGCTGTCGTACTTTATAATAAAAGGTACATCAGTAGAGGCTTAGGCAAAGGAAAAGCTCTAATCTTTTTTCACTTAAAACTGTTTTTCCATTTCGGTTACACTTCTGAAGAAAAGTTGTAGGATTCAAGCCTTCAAATTTAGTCCCTGTTAGGGTGGAAAACGTTCCTAGTGAGTGATCAATAGTAAAAAAGCATGTCTGACTTTTAGTAGTAGCCATTATTAAAACAAGCGTGGGCCCTGGCATGGATTTAAGTCACTGGCAGTGTGGTTTTCTATGCTGTGTATGCACTGGTTTCTGTAATGTGTTTCTAACTTTGTTCCATGGCTCGATTAGTACTTGTTACTTTTCTGCTTTTTCTTTACTTCTGGTAAGATATTGCCTGTGTAGATTTCACATTGTGGAGAGAAACTCACCTCATTGTGACCTCTAACCTATGTAGTAAATCCTCTGATATTAATTTTGGTTCTTTCTGATCTGTGCCCCCACATGACCCTCCCAAGATTTCATTATTAGACTTTGACAGCCTTTTAAATTTGTAAGTGCCACAAATTTGTCACTAGAGATGAATGGGTAAAAAGAAAATTCCTTGCAGTGGAGGATATGGGTAAAATATTTCAAGTGACAGATCTGCATCAGTAATGTTAATGTTTATAGGGTGATGAAAACCATATAAGTCTTAAGCCAGAATCTTGTTTCAGCTGAGTCCCAGAAATTTTGACCACAGAAGCCAAGGCACATTCCATTTATTCCAACAAATGTTTTTCTCAAGTTCTTTCCAACTGTCTGAAAGACGATTGTCACTCTTGAATGCCTGAAACCTTAAGTACTTTTTCTACTGTATTAGTGAAAAGCCCTGGAAACTTTGCCTGCTATTCCCAAGCTGACTTTTTCTTGCCTTGACTTCCTAAACTGGAGAGCAGACTTGACAGTGTTACTTTGCTCTCTATTTTTCATGTTCATGCTCTGGCCAGGTTTTTGAGAAGTTTTGTATCATTCTTCTTTAAATTTAATTTTACATAATATTTTTTATTGAAGTACAGTTGTCATACAATAGTATATTAGTTTCATGTGTACAACATGGTGATTCAACATTTATATACCTTGCAAAGTGATCACCACAATGTCTAGTAGCCATTTGTCACTGTACAGAGGTATTATGATACTGACTGTATTCCCTATGCTGTACATTACATCCCTGTGACTTACTTATTTTATAACTGAAATAATCCCCTTAATCCCCTTTACCTTTTTTGCCCTCCCACCCCCAGCCACTTCCCTCTGGCAACCATCAGTTTGTTCTCTGTATCTATGAGTCTGTTTCTGTTTTGTTTTTTTAGACTCTATATGAGTCAAATCATATGGTATTTGTCTTTATGTTTCTGACTTTTTTCACTTAGCATAATACCCTCTAGGTCTATCTATTGTGTCACAAATGGGAAGATTTCATTGCTTTACTCTGAGTAGTATTCCATTGTGTGTGTGTGTGTGTGTGTGTGTGTGTGTGTGTGTGTGTGTAAATACCACATCTTCATTTATTCATCTGTTGAAGACCTATCCTGGCTATGCAAATAGTGCGATAATGAGCATAAGGGTACATATATCTTTTCAAAGTAGTGTTTTGGTTTTCCTCAGATAAACACTCAGAAATGGAATTGCTGGGTCATATACTAGTTCCGTCTTTAATTTTTTTGAGGAACCTCCAAACTTTTTTCCATAGTGGCTGCACCTATTTACAACCCCACCAACATTGTTATTTATTGTCTTTTTGATGATAGCTATTCTGACAAGTGTTAGGTGATATCTCATTGTTGTTTTGCTCTGCATTTCCCTGATGATCAGTGATGCTGAGAGTCTTCTCATGTGTTCATTAGCCATCTGTATGTCCTCTTTGTAGAAATGTTTACTCATGTCCTCTGCCCATTTCTTAATCAGATTTTTGACACTGAGTTTTATATTAACCTCTTCACAGATATATCATTTGCAAATATATTTTCCCATTCAGTAGGTTGCTTTTTCATTTTATTGATGGTTTCCTTCACTATGCAAAAACTTTCTAGTTTGATTTCATTCCATTTATTTATTTTTACTTTGGTTGCCATTGTTCAAGGAGACATATCAAAAAAAATCACTAAGACTGATATCAAAGAGTTTACTACCTGTGTTTTCTTCTAGGAGTTTTATGATTTTAGGACTAGGATTTGTCTTCAATTCATTTTGAACTTATTTTTGTATATAGTATTAGAAGGTGGTCAGTTTTAGCTTATTGTTTTTACATGTATCTGGCCAGGTTTCCTATCACCAAGTATTGAAGAAACTGTCTTTTTCCCATTGAATATTCTTGCCTCCTTTTTTTAGATTAATTGACCATATAACTGTGGGTTTATTTCTGGATCTGTTTTTGTATTAGTACCATACTGTTTTGGTTACTACAGCTTTGTAGTATGGCTGGAAATCAGGGAGCATAATACCTTCAACTTTCTTCTTTTTCCTCAAGATTGGTTTGGCTTGTCAGACTCTTGTGGTTTCATATAAATTTTAGGGTTATTTGATCTAGTCCTGTGAAAAATGACATTGCTATTTTGGTAAGGATTGCACTGAAATCTATAATTTCTTTAGGTGGTTATGGACATTTTAATGATATTTATTCTAATTCATGAGCATGTATATCCTTCAATTTATGTGTTATCTTCAGTTTCTTTTATCAGCATCTTACAGTTTTCAGAGTACAGATCTTTCACTTTCTTAGTTAAATTTATTCCAGGTATTCTTTTTGATTCAATTGTAAATAGGATTATTTTCTTAATTTCTCTGTTAGTTCATTGTTAGTATATAGAAGCATAACCAATTTCTGTATTTTAATTTTGTATCCTGCAACTTTTCTAAATTCATTTATTAGTACTAATATCTTTTTGTTAGTCTTTAGAGTTTTCTATATGTACTATCATGTCATCTGCAAATAGCGACTGTTTTATTCTTTCCAATTGAATGTCCTTTATTTATTTTTCTTGTTTGATTGCTGTGGCTAGATATTCCAATACTGTGCTGAATTAAACTGCTAAGAGAGGACATCTTTGTCTTGTTACTGGTTTTAGAGGAAAAGCTTCTAACTTTTTACTATTGAGTATAATGTCATCTATGGAGCATCATTCTTTCCAACTGATTTCTGTCCTGACTTTTATTCTAAAAGGTTGCCTTTACTAAGCACTGGGCAGTCACAGGATCTTGGATTTCTCTTGTTTCTTACTGATACCAAAGGAATTTTTCTAGTGTCTTCTGATACTGGTGCAAAACAGCATTAGTATTTGGGGGATTGTGAAGTACATTTAGAAAAAATCTAGAAAAAACATAACTGAAATTATCCTGGATATGATGCCAGTTAGCAAATGCATATTATTCTTCCATTTTTTTACTAAAAGATGATAAAGAACTTTAAACCATTGTAGTAGGGTCTTTTGTCCATTTATTTGCATAGCATTTGCTATTTCTCCCTGAAAACATTAAAAAGTATAGGATTTATTAAAAGCTAAGCTATTATAAAGTTTCCCTGGGAAATTAAAAGTAGTTCTTAGGAAGAAAAAGAAAGAAAAAATAAAAGAGAAAAATACCAAGATTAAAAATTATCCCTACCTCACCTTCATCTCAAGCGTGCACAGAAGTTCCTAGACTACAGATGTTCTTTACCAAAGTCATTTGGAAACGATACCTTAACATTGTAATAAGCATGGTGATTTTACAGTAGAAACTTTACGTTACACAAAGCGATAATGTATTACAAGTTGATAGGGGGCAAGCTTTCATGAAGTAGGCCATTATATTTTCCTCCCTTCATAATAATAAAACAGTTAATGAGTATTTTTGAAGTACTTAATAGGGATGGGATGAGAGAGTTGATGGGAGTAAAGTAGCAAGATGTTTTTTTGACTTGCTTGGTCTTCCTTAGTACCTTTCATTTTTATTTATTTCCTAAGGTTAAGATAGCATGAGCTCGGCAGTCCATCTACCTGAAGTTCAAATTTTGGCTCCACCATTTACTAGCCTAGTGACCTTGGGCAGTTATCAACTTTGTTTACATCACCACCATCAGTATCAGTATTCCTAGTGCAGAATCGTAGTGCATTGGCAGTGAGAGGTATTAAATAGATTGTCAAACCCAACCCTTCATTTTCTAAAGAAACTGAATCCTAGAAAGCTAAGTGACCTCCCTACCTTTAGTTCGTTTTAGTTATAATTAATCAATGATCTTTTATGTCCTGTTTGCTACAGTAGTTTCTAGATCTTTGATGTCATGAACTAGTAAAATAATTTTTAAAAAAATTTCTGGTCCTGGCATCCAGTTCCCAGTTGGTGCTCAGTAACTCTTTCCTCTCGGTGTTGACACGGTTGTGTAGTCCCTTCCTACCTTGTACTGGTCTTGGTGACCAGGGGAATATGGCAGAAGCAATGGCATGTCACTTCCAAGATTAATATGAAAGATCCTGTGGTTCTGCCTAGGATGCCTTTGCTTCCTAGATCCCTCACATTGGGGGAAGCCAACTTTCGTGCCAGGCACAGCCCTAGGGGACCCAGGAGAGAAACAGAGGCTCTGGCCAACAGCACGTGAGGAACCAGGCCTTCCGCCAACAATAAGTGAGCCGGCTTGAAATTAGGTCCTTCAGCCCACTGAGGGGTTCGGAGGGTTTCAGCCCCTGTCGACCTCGTGAATGTGGCCTCATGAGAGCCGCTCATGGGGGCCAGAGCCATCCAGCTAAGCCACCATAGGAGATAATAAGTGTTCATTTATTTCAAGCTGCTGGCTTTGGGAGTGATTTGTTACGCTGCAGTAGATAACTAATGTAGGATTATGGAGAACTGACGTATTTCCAATTATTTTTCTTCTCACACAGAGAGAAAGGAGGGGACTATTTTAGCACCAAAATGGGAATGCCATGTTTATTGTGTCTAGTAAAGGACAGTTGTTTAAATTGCTTCCATTTATCTTGTTGGTAAATTTTCACATTGTTCTTTTTCTCATTTTGCTGTTCACCACCAAAAACTTTGCTGTGAACTAACATTTGTGACCACTTTACTTCATCGTATTTCAGTTAGTAATTTTCAACTTTGCCTTCTTTTGTGCCCTCAGGTGTTTGCTAGGTAAAGGAAATTTTGCTTTCTTTTGAAATGTGGCTACAGAAAAAACAAACTGGGGAAATTCAATTTGTAGTTCTTATTTGCGGTAGAAGATGCAGTAACACATAAAGACTATCCTAACTTTAATCACTGTATTTAGTTTCTGTGTGTAGATTTTCTCATCTATGAATTGAAGGGTTATATACTATGGAGGATCTCCTGAAGGCCTTTCTGTTCTAAAATTTCGAGATACCAATAGAAGACTTTTGGACATTTTTTTCCTCCTATATTGTTTACCACAAAAGAGAGGTGGTACTCATAAAATCTGCTGTTTACATTTAAAAAAATGCAGTTGTTTAAAATCAAAATTAGAACCTCATCAGAACTAATACAGTTACCCAGAAGGAGACCGAGGGAGAGTGGCCAGTGGAAGGGACGTAGTCTCTGTCCTCTGATTCAGACACAGGGTCCTCTCCTCCACACTTCCTGTTCTTCCCCTGGGAAGGGGCCACCAGGAGTGGAAGCGTCCCAAAGCAGTCATGTTTCCTTTCAGAAAGAAATGCATCTGTCATTTGTAGCTGAGCTGGGTAGGTGGCAAAATAGAATTATTTTCAGAGTATCAAATAAAATGCTGTAATTGATCCTTCTTAGTGACAGAAGGATAGAAAAATTAGACAAGAGGGAAACAGAAGAAAGTAAATAATAGTTTCATAATAGAAAAGCCTAGTGCCTGAAAGCTAGTTGCCATGCAGTTTTTTTCAGAAATCTATTTTTTTTGTTACTGCATAGACATTTACCATTTATATATGATTCGTGTTAAGAACAATGCTGTACAGAATTTAAAAATCATGTCTGTTTTGTCAGAACATTTTTAGTCATGGTAAGTCTTATAAATGAATAGGAAATATTATCATGTAAACAAATAAATGTGTTCCTGATTGTTACAAAACTTTACAAAAGAAAATAGGTAAAGTAAATCGTTTTTCTTTGCAACCCAAGCGAGAGGACTGGAATTTGCATTGCTAGATCGAGTGATACTGCCGTACTTATGCTAAATGGGAAAGGGGGAGGGGGAAGGTGCGGTGTTTGAAAACTCAGGAGATTGACCCTGTGTATTGAGCTACACTCCCGCAGTACGACCTTGGGCAGCATAACCTCTCTGAACCTCGGTTTCTCTTCTGTAAAATGGAGATGATAATATAACAAGAACAACCACAGAGGTGTGAAGATGAATTAAGTTTTCATTATAAAATTCCAGACACCTATGAGCAGCCCAGGTAATTATTTTCTGTTGTTATTACCGTAAAATGGATTTTCTTATACAGGAATTTTTTTAAGAACTTTGACGGCTTAGTATTCTGTGTAACACTTTGTATTGTGCCCCTTTGTGGTAATAGCAACTGCACCAAATTATGAATTCTCTCTTGAAAATTCAGCCCTGTCACAGATATTTAATTACAAAGTACTTGTCATTAAACCTTAAGCACCCCATCCACTGAAAATTGCTAGATGTACATAAAAAGGATTCTGAAGTCAATACTTAGAAAACAAATTGGCAGTTATCATCTCTCCCTTTTTAGATGAATTTCAGAATTAACTGCATATAGCAACTGCCAAAGAATTATATTCAGTTTTTCATTTATGTAGCTGCTTATAAGATGCACATTTCTGCCCTGTCCCTTGATGCCCTTGGATCCTTTCCCTGCACTCTGCCTCCCCTCCAAGGTTTTAGATGTTTCTTAGGCTCCTCCCGTCTGCACGCTGCACAGTGCATACTCAGAACGCTCCACCACGGACGTCTTCCCTGAGCTCCAAAGTCCCGGTACCCACTTGCTAACCTGACTTTTGACTTACACATACAATGAAGCTATATGCAGCAGCTGACAGCAAGTACTGTAGATAAAAATAAAAATAGGAAATAGGGGTGAGAGTGCTTTGGGGGACAGAGTTTCAGAGCCCCACCTTCACCCTCACCAATGCAGGAGGCTAAGCATGGAGTGACTCTTCCATGTCCTGTGGAGCTCCTCCTGCACTCTCTGTTGCCATGGTCGTGTGGAGACGGGGCATGCAAACAAAAGGGAACCTCGCCTTTCCATAGTAAAGCCTCAGCTCTGTGGAAATACATTCTGTGGGTCCTGTGCCACCAATGTCCACCTCAGGACTAACTGGGGAAAATTTGCTGTCTATAATATTAATGGACTGGAAGCCAATTTATATGTGGCTGCATTTATAGCCATATATCAGTATATGTATGTGAATTCCGGGAGAGAGGGTGGATCTTTAGAACTTAACTACTGGAAATATTAACAAGGAACTTTGTTTCCAGAATTTGCGGAGGAAAACCCCTTTTTTTATTTCTTTGCATTAGTACCTCCTTTTATCTCTAACCCCTGCCCCTTCCCCAGACAGTTTGAACAGAAGACTGTCAAAATTTCTGTGCACAAAGATCTCTCTGTCTCGTACGTACATGCACAGAGTACTTTCAGATCAGATCTACACACGGTTTTCTCTTATTAGAAGGGAAATTTCTCTCTTGTGACTAAATCTCTGCACCCTAAATTTTTCTAAAGTCCACTTTTATGACTAAACTATAAATCTCTAAAAATAGAGACTTACAATGGAAATGTTGAGTTCTTTGTACTACGTTGGGTCAAAATATCTAGCTAATTGGTATGCATTTGTTCATGTATGTGTCATAAGTCCGGAATTATATTTTAGCCCAGGCCGTATACTTGACCACACATGGGGCAAATTGGCATGGCCCAGTTCAGATATGTTTATGTTTTTTTTTAATTTATGATAATTTGGGCATTAGTTTGGAAAAGTATGTGAGCAAGGCAGGCATTTAAGATTTATGGACCTTCACTAAGCCAGTATTGCCCCTCTCTTTCCTCTACGATGTCAACCTGTATCCACTAGGGGACATGCGAGCACCTACAGAAGGAAAGCCAGACTAGATTAAAATTTAAACATTGGTCTCTTACGATAGCATATGAAAAGACTCATTTTTGTAGTTCATGATTCATAAAGAAGTTACACATTCTGTTTAAGTTTTAATCATCATAGGAAACTTTTCAAGTCAGGATCAGTATCTTATGTGCATAATTATGGAGTGAGAAGCAAACAAGCAGCTAACTAGCAAGCTTCTGCCATCAAACCGCACACTCTTTTGCATTAACTAAGTTCCCCTGTCGTCTGCTGAAGCTATGCTGAGAATGATCTGGTTTTGAAAATTACTGTCTAGACTGAGGAGAAAAGAATTACCTTTTAGGTTCAGGAGGTGAGACATCTGGGGAGGACATCTGCCATCAGATTCCAAAGAACAAACATCAAGAGTGGTCTCTATTTTGTACCCCAGCCACCTGCTCTAGAGCTGTGAAGGCAGAGAGAGATCTGTAGTTCGGGACACCGCTGTTCCCTCCTAAAATGCTTATCTGCCTTAACTGTTCATAAACTAAGATTGGATTTTTGTTTATTTATAGGGGTTTTTTTTAGGTATAATCAATTTATGGAAAAGGGCAGTAATATAGTGCAGTGAGTTTTGACAAATGCATAACCCTCATCTATTAAGATGTAGAGCAATTCTACCATCCCAGAAAATCCACTCCTGCCCCTCCTTACCCAGGGAGCACTTGTTCCGATTTTTTCACCACACGTCAGTCTGTTCTGGAAATTTACATAAATGAAACCACACAATGTGTATTTCATTGTCCCCAAGTTCTTCGGCCTAATGTCTGTCGGATTCATCCATGTTTTTGCAGGCATCAGCAGTTCTTTCTTGTTGTAGGATAGTATTACGCTGTGCAAACATACAACATTTTTTAATCCATTCTCCTGTTGATGGACACCCGAGCTGTGCCTAGTTTGACTTCTAATGACTAAAACTGCTGAAATATTCTTATACAGGGTTTGGGAGGGCATATCATAAAGTTTTCCCTTAGGTAAACACTTAGCAGTTGAGTTGCACAAGTGTTTGGAAGCTCTGTGATTTGGCTGTGCATATTTTATTTGATCATACTCTGTGTTGGAGTCTTGTCTGATTAATATAGCCACTCTAGTCTTTATAGTCCTGATATTTGCATAGTATATGTTTTCTACCGTTTACTTCCAAACTATTTGTTTCCTTTATATTTACTATATGTCTGTTGTAGACAGCATATAGCTATATCTTGACTGATAATCTTTGCCTTTTAATTGAAGCATTTACTTCGTTAACATTTAGTGTATCCATATGGTTGAGTTAAGGTCTACTATTTTACTAGTTGTTTCCTGTATATCCCATCTGCCTTTCTATCCTTTGTTCTTCCTTTTATGCCTGATAGAAAGTCAATTAAATTTTAGTTTTTCCACTTTGATCGTTCCATTGACTTTTGCCTGTACTCTGCGGCACACCGAAAAATATATTTTTGCTGATCTGACAAAAAATTGGTCTAATTTTGATTTATCTATACCGGATGGCTATAGTGTTAGTTGTTGTCATTTTTTTATTTGACACATCGAAGGGAAAAGAGGTCAGTGCTCCTGACTAAATAGTCAGGTATTTCATGGTTTAAAAATTCTTGTGGCACACCGGTTAAAAATCGCTGCTCTAGAAGTTACAATTTATATTCTTACCTTTTCAATCTACTTAGAATTAATATTGTACCATCTTCCATTCTTTGATTATTTTTATGTGTATAAATCCCAAAGTTCAGTGCTATAATTTTTGCTTTAAATGGTCATATGTCTTATAAGTAAAATTATCACACACACACACACACACACACACACACACAAATTTACCATCTGGTGTCAATTTTCTTTGGCCTGAAAAATTCCCTTTAACTACATTTTTTTTGTAGTGCAGGTCTGCTAGCAATGAGTTCTCATTTATCTGAAAATGCCTTTATTTTTCTTTATTTTTGAAAGATAGAATTTTGGATTGACATGTGTTTTCTAGTTTTATTTTTGTTTTATAATGCAGTGCTGTAAAGATGTCATTTCATTGTCTCCTGGCCTGTATTGTTTCTGATAAAAAATTAGCCATTTTTCATATTGTTCTTCCTCCATATGTAATGTGTTTTCTCTCTGTGCTGCTTTCACAATTTTCTCTTTATCTTTGTTTTTTAGTAGTTTGAATATAATATTTCTAGATGTAGCTTTCTTTGTATTTATCCTTCTTGGAGTTCACTGAGGTTTTTATATCTATATATTATGTTTTTTAAAATATTTGGGAGATTTCAGCCATTATTTCTTAAAATATTTATCTACCCTATTCTCTCTTCTTCATTTACATGTATTTAGGTATTTTAGTATTGTCCCACTGGTCACTAAGACTCTGCTTTTCCCCCTCTCTGTTTTATCTCTGTTATTTAGCTAGGATAGTTTCTGTTGAACTTTATTCATGTTCATCTGCCCTTTCTTCTGCTTACCTCCAATGTGCTATTAAAGCTGTCCAATAAAATTTTCACTTAGTAGATACTAAGTTCTCAGGTCTGGAATTTCCATTAAAAAAAAAAACAGCTTCCATTTCTCTGCTGCTATTTCCCATCTATTTACTTTTGACTATATTTTTTCCTTTAAGTCTTGGAGCTGCTTTAAAGTTCTTATGTGCTGTTTTCAACATCTGGGTTATCCTAGACTGATTTCTCTGGACTGGATGTTCTCAACCACCACTCCGTTATGGGTCAGATTTGCCTGATTTTTGTACATCTGGTTATTTTTTATTGTATGGTGGACATTGTGTGCGTTAGGTTACTGAGAGTGCGAATTTTGTTGTCTTCTTTTAGAGTGTTGAATTTTCTTCTGTAAATCAGTTAATTTATTAGATCAGATTGAATCTTATAAGGATTGTTTTTTAAATAAACTCTAAACTTTTACAAACCTTTGTTTTTAGAACAGTGTTTAGGTTCACAATAATATTGAGTGGAAAGATGGAGAGCTCCATATCCCCCTTTATCCCCCACACACACAGTCTTGCCCACTGTCAACACCCCTCATCGGAGTGTTGCAGTCAGTCAGCCTGTACTGACACGTCATTATCACCCAAAGTCCGTGGATTATATTAAGGTTCAATCTTGGTGTTGTACATTCTTACTGGTTTTGACAAATGTATAACGGTGTGTATCTACCATTAGAGTTATCACAGAACAGTTTTAAAATCTGTGTTGTACTGATTTCTCCCTCCTTCCCCTCTAAGTCCTAGCAAACACTGATCTTACTGTCTACAAAGTTTTTCCTCTCCCAGAATGAGAAAGGGCTGGAATCAGACAGTATGCAGCCTTTTTAGATTGACTTCTTTCACACAGTAGTATGCATTTAAGGTTCCCCCATGTTTCATGGCTTGATAGCACATTTCTTTAACTCTGAATAATATTCTATTTTCTTGATGTACCACAGTTTATCCACTTACCTACTAAAGAACATTGTGGTTGCTTCTAAATTTTGGCTGTTATGAATGAAGTTACTTCTATCACCTAGGAGAGATTATAGAGAATTGGTATAATTTCCTCCTTCAGTGTTTGATAGAATATACCAGTGACCCCATCTGGATAAGGATTGTTTTATGAACTGTGTTAGAATGGGTATAGAGTAGCCCTCACTCTAGGACTAGGATAGCCCCACTTCTAAGGCCTGGCCTTTCTGGGGTGTCAACAGAGTATCTGCGTGTTCAGTGAGGTCTCCTCACGGACGGGTAGAACATCCTGTGTCTCCCAACTCTGCACAGTCTCCGGAATCTCTGTACAGCCGACAACTTCCACGCAGCGGTTTTCTGCCTGGTCTTACACAGTCTTATTCTAGTGCCCTTGGTCTATGCAGCTGAGTATTTAGCCAAATACTTAAAAGGCCCCATATACACCCATACACATTTCTGTAGTTCCACTCTCCAAAGGTCCGTTGTCTCAAGTATCTCACTCTTCACATTCCAGTCACTGCAGCAGTCCTGAGCCCACAGCGACTTCCGCAGCTCAGCAAGACCGCTGTACTCTGCTCGTGCCTCCACCCCGCGCCGCAGCTGTGGGCACTTGCGGGGCTCATCTTTCGTGGTTCCTCTCTCTGGAATCATAGTCCTGCGCTACCTGTTGTCTAACATTTACACTTAGATCCTAAATATTTTGCCAGTTTTACAGTTGGTTATGGCGGGGAAAGTACTCTGGTACCGACTACTCCATTGTAGCTAAAAGTAGGGGTCCTGTTTCTTTCAAAAATGTCTTTGACCAGATGTTAAGGTGCATGTGTGTAGTCTAAGCACAGAAAAGTTACTGGAGCTGTGTGGGCTGAGTGGAGATTTCCAAGGTTATACAATGTCCTGGGAACATAGGGATTCCGGCTATCCGTCCAGAGTGGGGAGACCTCACTGAACAACTGTGGGGGCTACTCCAGCCCAGAGTCAGGATGGAAGGTTGGGTTTTTAAAATTAGTTCCATTTGTCTTGTGTAGAACAAAGAAGGCAGTCATTATCCCAGAGATCTTTCTGTCTAAGTTGGCTTGAACAAATTGATTGAGGTTAAATAGCACAAGTTAATGCAAACTGGGTGCCTGCATATTGAGTTAGCAATGAAGAGGTCTTCAGCACACCTTCCATATGCTTTATTGGAGGAGGAGGGTTTACCAAGAGAATCGCTTCCAGTGTTGTCTTTTATCCTCTTCTGATCACTGGCCGGACTGTGCTCCCAGATCTGGAAAATCCCCTCCAGTGGTGAAAGACGAATGCCCCTTGCCACCTTTGTCCCGGAGCCCCACGGGTACTCTGAGTTGCTCATTGGACAGTATATGCACTTAAAAATAAAAATGTTCTGCTAGTATAAAAAGTACTTGTTTTTAAAAAATGTGCTTATGAACAAATGTATTTAAAATCTGTTTTTCAGGAGTATTTGTCCCCTTACATGTAAATGCCTATGATCCATTAGAGCTAGAACACAAAAGTTTTTAAAAATTAAATATAGTACTCTTATGGTGCTGAACATTGCCTTAACCTGAAAGGGAGTATATAAAGACTTCTTGTATACCGGACTTGAAGAATGGGAGGGTGGAGCTATGCTTAAGCACACATACTCTGTTTTCTCAAATGTTTTCCATTCTTCTGTCAGTCCTGTCTTTCATGGGTCATGCAACACACACTTTCTTGGATGACTCTTTTAAACTGTCACATGTCAATCAAAGAAAAGTAGATGGAACATGAGGAAATAAGCTTGCTCTATTTGAAATTAGCTTTCCCTGTAAAGCTTTTTTGCATCTTTAGTTTCTAACTGCATTTTGTATTTTGGCAATAGTAATAGACAGGAAGGGACACGAGTGAGTGATAATTGCTAAAGAAAATAGTCGAGAATATTGCACCAGAAAACCACTTGGGGATGAAATTGAAGTTTAATATGGAATGTGCATGTGACGTTTTGTTGCTGTTGCTGTACTCCACACACAGTGTTTCATCTGGAAGGACTTTTTAAAAGTAATTGTAAGATAATTTTAGTGCCTTAGAACAAAAAAGAGAAGAGCAGTTTGGATCAGCAATTCTTCAGAATTTTGTGGTAGAGGAACAATAAAAATGTGGATTCTGACCTCAAAAAAGCTGACTAGTATAAATGACTGTTTATATTTCTTTTTTAAAATCTCATAAATTTTAGGTAAAAAAGTAGTGGCCCAAACAATATTTCCTTGAATCCAAAACAGACTGTTTATACAATTCACATAACTTGCCCAAAAATTTGGAGTTCGGTAACATTTAAAAAACAGAACAATTCATTTTTCCTGGCATCAAGTCCTTGGCAATTAGCACAGTCAGTCGTGGGGTCCTCTTGTCTCCTGTTCTATGACTGCCAGCAGGGTGATGTGCCACATCTCAGCTTTCAGCAAGTGTAAGCTGAGCTTCTTGAAGACATGTAGTTCATATGCTTTTTCCTGTGCTTTCAACACCTAGCACAACTAGCATGGTGTCTGGTACATAATAGTTGCTTAGGAAATGTTTTCAGAATGACAAAATCAGTGCATCCGCTTTAATGTCAAAGACATAATTATGGGGACAATATGAAACTTTGTTTAGTATTTCCTCCCCTAAACATATATGATTTTTACTTCTAGAAAAGAGTGTTAACTCTTTAGTACTTTCCTAAGCAAAACGTTGTGGGAGAATATAGGCCAATCCAGGATTATTGATGACAGCAATCCTTGCAGAAATATTCCTCACATGAGTGTAGCTACTACAGGAATTAAAAATATTTCAAATCAGAATGTTATCTTGGACCTCTGTTCTTGCAAAGCATTTTGGTAAAATGTCTGTTCTACCTGACTTCATACTTTTTAATGACTTTTAATAGTTTAGGTTGTGTCAGGTTTATAATTTATTTGTATCATTCCCCTCTGAATAAATTTTTAGATGGAATACACACATATACCTTTTCACATATGTCTTACTGTTTCCTTAGAATAAATTCTGATATATATCAAGATGCTACTTGAAATCATATACATATTTTGTACAATTGTGAGGATTAAATTACATAATATTATAAAGCCTTATAATAATTCCTGGCAGTAAAATCTCAAGGGTTTTTGATAGTAGAGTTGTTAGTTGTTTTATTGTTATCTTTCCACTAGAGTTTGAACCCCCAGATAAAATGATTGCTTTAGTTAGAAAAACATCCAGGAGGTTTGAACAATAAGGAAATTTATTACCCTTTATTAAAAAGTAGGAAATATTACAAGAAGGTCAGAGGAGGCGTGGGTTTGGAACTGGTTAATACAGGATCTCGAGAGTGTCGTGAAGAACTTCCGTGTGTGCCGCCGGCCATCCTCAGTGAGTCAGCTGTGTCCTCCAGTCCCCGGTCACGTGAGTACAGTGCTCACCCTGCTTCCAGCTTGAATGAAAAGGAGGCCAGCTCTTCACAGAGGTTTGCATTTAAGAGCAGTGAAGGTTTCTGAAACTCCCAGCAGCCTTATACTTTTTATTTGCCATACATGAATAAATGGAGTGGGACCACCATGATTGACTTGTGATTATGATACACAGTAGAAATACATTTCATACCATGACTATACCCATCACATAAATATTTGTGTACATGTATATATCTCTTTGTACAGTTAAACATAATTCAAAATAAAAGCTTCTGAAAATACTTATCCTTACTATCTGTGATAAAGCTCAATACTATTTCATTTCTATTTAAATATAAGATTTTTTAACCCTCAAGTACAAAAATTGGGAAAGATTTAATGTAACATAGATGTAAGCTGTTCGTGAATTTGTTGCAATCTAGAACGCGTGAGGCCAACAAGCACATACAGAAAGTGCACTATTAAGCCTATTCTTTTAAATTTTGATTGAGTCAAGACTGAAAATACTTTTTCACACAGCTGGTTCATTTGAGTGGTAAGATAATCTTAATGCTAATTGATACAGACAAGAATTATCAGCGAATTGTAGACTCAAGGAAGTAGGATTACACAGGTGCAAGAGGACCAGGAGTTGGGGATCACTGGGAACCACACTGAAAGCTGCCTAGCACAGAGTATAAAAAGCTAAGTAAATGCAATATGTGATCATGAATTGAGTTCTGCACTGAGAAGGAAGTGCTATAAAGTAGGATTGGGACAGTTGATGAAATTTGTGTATAGGTTGTGCATTGGGTAATATTATAACATCAGTGATAATTTTCCTGATTTCAGTTATTATACAATGAATTGTTTGTAAGACAATGTATTTGGAAATACACACTGAAGTATTTATATGATTAGGAAATTCTTTTACTACTCTTAAAAGTTTTTCTAAATTTGAGGAGATTGCAAAATTAAAAGTTTAAAAATGCCAAGAGATTGTTTTTCAACAGAAAAAAAAGTATCTGCTTCTTGAAATCACATATACTAAATGCATAATATATATGTCATGATATTTAATTTTTTTAAATATGCTGTTAGATTTGGTCTAGTTTTTTGTTGAGGATTTTTGCCCCTACATTCATAAACAATATTGGTTTGTAGTTTTTGTGTGTGGGTTGTTCTTTCTTTTTTTTTTCCTGGTGGTATCTTTGCCGGGCTTTGATATCAGGGTTATACTGGCCTCATAGAGTGAGTTAGGAAGTGTTTCCTTCTCTTATTTTCTGGAAGAGTTTGAGAAGACTTAGTGTTAATTCTTTAAATGTTTGGTAGAATTCACCAGTGAAGGTCTCTCATCCTAGACTTACCTTTTTTGGAAGATTTTCGATTACCAATTGAATCTCTTTACTCGTTATAGGTCTGTCTGTTCAGATATTATTATTTCTTCTGGAGTCTGTTTTGATAATTGCTGTATTTCTAGGAATTTATTCATTTTTATTCTTCTGTAGTTTATCTAATTTAATTTATATTAAATAATGCATTTTTAGATTATGTAAATATATCTGGTTTATAAGTTATATTTAAATCTTATAAAATAAATCCTCCAATGAACTGGCTTGCAAATCTGACCTAAAATTCATTTATCATGTTGATATTTTGAGCATTGCAGTCTCTTTACATTCTTACCAATACTTGGCATTCTTCATCTTTTTCATTTTAGTCATTCTAGTATGGATGTTCCAAGTGTTTTTGTTTGATTTTTAATTTTGAAAGTTTTAGACTGACATCTAGTAAAACAATATTACAAGGAATACATTGGGGTCTCTCATTTTTATTGTTTTTGTGTATTTGTAAAATCCTTTTTAATGTCATGTTTATTTTAAAGACTCACAGATTTTTTTTCTGTTTAAAATATGACTCAAGTCAAGTTAAAGATTGCTGACTGGACTCAACACTTTCCCTCAATTTTGTCTGTCATTATTAACATTTCCAAATCTGGTAGTTGAGCTTGCTTCAGTATTTTTTTTCTTCAGTTTTTAAACTGATTTACTTTAAGGACAACTTCTAGTAACTCAGTTAAAATATTACAATTGCTAATAATTTGGAAAATGTTATACCCAACAACATTCTTTCTAAAAATACACTGAAAGTTTGTAACTAAACTTGGTTAAAAGAATCAGCGTTCTGCCAAAAGGTGATAGACTTCTCATACCTTTTTTCTGATACTTTGCCTCATAACTCTGAAAAGTTGCTCTTTAAGCTCTCTATCAATCAGCGGTCAAATGACCATCATTTTTCAGAAACTCAAATGAGATACCAGCGAACAAAACACATGTTTCTTGTCCCATCTGGCTGTAGTATTCATTGCACTGTTCACTGCATGTTAAGGACATACACAACATGCTCTATGTGGTCTATTCTATTTCTTTCCTGATTTTTTTATGCTGGTGGCAAGCCACCAAATTAACTTTATGACCCACTAATTGGTCACAACCCTCAATTTGAAAACCACTGGTTTTAACCAGTCATTATCATCTGCTAGAACTGGGGCCAGCTTTCCCCAAGCACATGACCTCACAGAGGTAGGGTGGATGCAGGAAAGACAATCAGGCTTCTGTTTGGAAGGAAAAAAGGGGGTTAGAGGCTAGAGGTAGGATGGACAATCAGGAATGTCTGCTACATGCACGGCTGCTCATTTAGCTACCTCAGGCATCTCGTGGCTTTGACATGTGTGCCATCGTTCGTCTTTACTGTGTTGGCCTCCAACCATCACTCCTAGTTTCTCCAGTTTGTTTAGGGTCTGGTCTCTTTCCTCAGATAGTTTTTCTTGTTGCTGTCATTGTCATTGCTTCTACATTGTTATCTGCCCCTTACCCTCACTTTTTTCTTAAGTCCTTTTTTCATTTTGCTGCTTCTCATCTATTTAGATAAAGAAAAGACCATCCGGCTCCTTTAAAAAAAAAAAGACTTCATTTGTTTTTAGGGGGAGGGGAAGGGAGGGGAAAACAGAGGGAGAGCAATATCTGTGTGAGAAACATCAGTCAGTTGCCTGTCCCATGGGCCCCAACCCAGACTGAATCCACAACCCAGACATGTGCCCCGACCAGGAATCGAACCAGTGACCTATCACTTTTCAGAGTGATTCCCAAACAACTGAGCGATAATACCGTTCAGGGCTAGACTATCTTGCTTCTTAAAAGCTGTAGCTCAAGAGTGATCAGATTCTCAGTGAGGTCTTGGGTTTTTCTTTATGATCTTTTTCATGATCATGTTTGTTTATTAGATTTTTAAAATTACATTTAAATATTTTAGCTATGGCCTGGATAGTTACCAAGTAGGTTTCCTCTGACATAAAAAGTACTACTGTACCCTTCAATCTTCAGAACAAAATGTGTGCTGTTACTAAGTGATAATAATGTGGTCAATCACAATACCTAGGGGACCTATTTACTATACTGTGTTTAAGGTTATCAAACCTATCCTTTTCTCCTTAAGACATATGGAAAAGAGAATGATGCTGACCTCCAGTTTCACACTGGGAAAGCAACTAGAGGATCTTTACTTTTAGAATTACGAACGGCATCAAGTGCATTATGAACAATTCATTGTGGTAATCTGGCTTCAATTAGCCAACAAATATTTACTCTCAAATACTGTATTCCATCACTTGCAAGATGCACATTTTCTTGCATTTTAACATCTCGGAAATCAGGATGCATCTCACATTCATTGGTTTCCTACCATTGCTGTTGGTCCTGCAGCCAGTCATGGTGTATTTTCTGTATGAACTTGATTATTAATCCTGGAGATGTGCCTTGAACTTCACTGTTTTGGTTGACAAACTATCTCACAATAAAACATTTAAGAAACTTGAAGGTAAGAATAGGATTTCTGTTGCTGTCCCAAATCTCCTCTGTTGATACTTTCTGTTAAGACTAAGATGGGACTACTATCAAAGTATACAGAATGAATATCTAAAGCTTGAAAGAAAATCACAGAGACTGTAGAATACAAGGTATGTCCAGAAAAAGTCCAGCCATTGTTAATTTAGTGAGAATGGTTTGGGCTACATTGATGTAACCAGGCAGCCAAGGAGAGTGGACTGGAATAAGCTTACATGAACAATGACGACTTCACTGTACTAGTCAGTGGGGGTGGTAGATGCCATTGAGTGAGCATGTGTCCTGTGTGGCTATTCCATTCAAAATGACTGAGCCAGTAGAGCAATGAATCTGCATCAAATTTTGCATTAAGCTTGAACATTTCCCCCCAGAAACAGCTCAGGTGACTCAGAAGGCCACAGCGGTGGGCCACTGGTGTTGGCAGCTTCATCATGACAAACGTGCCTGCTCATGCATCATGTCTCATGCAGAGTGTTTTTGAGAAACATCAAATCACCCAGACAACTCAGCCCTCCTAAAACCCAGATTTGGCTCCCTGTGAGTTCTGGCTTTTCCCAAAACTAAAATCACCTTTGAAAGGGAAGAGATTTCAGACCATTGATGAGATTCAGGAAAATATAATGGGGCAGTTGATGGTGATTGGGAGAACTAACTGTTTGAGGTCCTAACGTGCCTACTTTGAAGGGGACTAAGGCATCATTGTCCTATGTACAATGTTTCTTGTATCCTTTATCTTCTAAAATAAGTGTCTCTATTTTTCATCTTACATGGCTGTATACTATTAGGACAGACCTCGTCTTTCTCCTCTAAGAAATGCTACATTTTCTTTTGCTAACATAAAAGACAATTTTCTATTGAAAACTCAGACATCTATGACTCTGAGAAAAGAAGTGATTCAGAAGAATGGAATGCTGAATGTGAAGAAAACCTGAACCAGCTTCGATTGTTTATATTTTCTTTTTTTATCTTTGCATGATACATGATTTTAAAACTTTAAAAGAGCTCTTTTAATATTTAAAAATAAAAATTGAAATTAATGAGAAGCAATAATGATGCTTCATATAAGCAATAGTACCTTCAATTTGATGAAACGTGAGTTTCATCTACTGTCAAAGTCATTGAGTACTAAAGTACTGCTTCCTATTATAGTGTACGCTTTCTTAAGAACAACTAAGGGAATATACGTGCAAGTGAAGATAACACTACAAGGCAGTGAGTAAGTGGCAGAGACTAGTATTTCTCAAAGTATGCTCCGGGAAGCAGCAGCAACAACATCACTGGGGAGTCAGTTAGAATGCAGATTCCCAGGCTGTGCCCCGACCTACTGATTCAGAAACTCTGGATGTGGCGGCCCAGCAACCTCTGTTTTTACCAAGCCCTGCAGGTGGTTGTGATGGCAAGCTGAAGTTTGAGCACCACTGATCTAGGCAGAATTTGGGAAAAGGGAAAAATGCTGGTTATGTTATATTAGAGTGAAGTGTGTGAGTAGTTTAGAGTAAGGAAACATAGATGCTTTAAGTTCAGATTAATTATATCTGTCAACAGTGTATTTAAAGGAAATGATGTAATTTACTATGCTGTGTCTCAGCCAGCTATGTAGGCAAAATAATGGAATAGCCCAAGAATTTTGTTCTTTATTTTTTATTGATATTTGATTTTTGTCTTTTTAAGCATGATGTATCCCCGACTTTACTCAAGGCAACACTGGACAGTGTTGTAGAAGAATGTGTCAGCTTTGTGGGAGTGGATATTAACATTTGTTCGGAAGTGTTGTTAAGGTGAGACAAGAAATGTGTGGTTGAGAATCACAGAATCTTGAATTGAACTGGCTATCTAGGTAGAGTGGAACAAGGGGGCACGTATGTGAAGTTGTTAAGTGTAGAAAAGTCTATGAGTTCATACCTTGCTTTAGGTAATCAATCAGAAGGGAAGACATTTAAGAAAAGAACTGTAGCAATTTACATTATCATTTTTAATACTGCAAATCCAAAGCAAAGAGCATATGGTTACCATTGGATACATCGGTGTCACTAATAGAATTTAAATAAGGTTAACATGGCAAAGAGCTGTTTCCCACCACATGAGAGTAGATATTTTTCACTAGTTCAGTCCCTTGTATACATCTATCAAAGTTGGCAATAACCAAAGGATGAATTCTGAGGGTTCAAAGCATGGTTACCACATTTTCACCTTGATTCCGCAAGTCACATATCAAAATCTTCATCATTCTGTAATCTCATCGTACATACTTTGTCTTTTTTTTTCCTGGGGTTATGGAAGAGCTGCTTTTTTGTTCATAGTTTACATTTATTACATAAATCTGCTGATGCAGCATAAAATTCTGGGCCTCTGGAAATGATCTGAACCTTTTCCCTTTGACACGGGTATAGCAGAAAATATCCCTTCCACTTTAAGGTGCTGCTTTTCTACCATCGCTACAAGCACTCATAATGCCACATGTGGGATTCTATCCTAGATTAAGATTCTCTTGAACAGTAGTCTTAATTAACAACAAGCAAACTACCTGATTATATAGTTTTTATATTTTTATACTAACCATGACATTCATAGATAAGTATTTTTTTGTAGTTCAAGTCTTTTACATTAAAGAGAACAGGCTGATTAAAAAAAAATAGGGTAGTAAATGCAAGTGTAGCTATTTTCATTCTGCTCTTAACTCACCTTGTAAGCCAAACAGGGAATGGCAGGATTGCTACCTGGGTCAGAAACACAAAGGCTGTGAACAGTGTAGGAACACTGTGGGGACAGCCCTTCCCCTTGCACCGGTGGTAACTGGGGTACCAGCATCTTTACGGTTCGAGACGTGACAATATGTAATTGCAATTTTTTATGATACGAATGTTTTATATCACTGTCTTTTCAGACGAGAGCTTTTCTTCAGTACTCTTGGAACTACTATATCTGTCCTATTTCTCATTTTCTTTGTTTCTTTAGGCATATTGCAGGACTCAATGCCAACCGAGCCAAGAATATTATCGAATGGCGAGAGAAAAATGGACCCTTCATCAACCGAGAACAGCTGAAGAAAGTGAAAGGACTGGGTCCAAAATCTTTCCAACAGTGTGCTGGCTTCATCAGAATTAACCAGGAGTATATTAGAAAACTCTGCAGGTGATTACTCAAGTAGACGCTTTTGGTTCTGTTATCATCCTCCTGTCCTCCCGTTACCCATCCAGCTCATTGGCCTAAATCCCAAGTGTCTGTTCATTTCCTCTCGCAGCTTGTTTTGACTCTCTGATATTTGCTAGGCACTGGGAATACAGCAGTGATCAAATCAACAAGTTCCCTGTTTTTATGGGGTTAAATAGTAATGTGTGAGACAGAATAAATAAACTAGTAAAATAAATAGTTTCAGCTGTAGTGAGTGGTATAAAAATGAAAACAGTGACACTGTCTTAGGGAGTGGTCCAACTGCTTTATATGTAATTCGTTGGAAAGTTACTTGAGCCAAATTTTGAATGAAATTAAGGAGTGAGCCATGCACAGAAAAGTGAGCAGGATGTACACAAAGTCTTAAGGCGGGCCCAGAGTTGGTGTGTTCAGAAGACGAAACCCAGGCCTCCGTGACTGGAGCACCCGCACGAGGAAGGAGCGGTCCGAGGCGAGTGACCAGGAGGACTGCACAATGGCCAGTTCTCACTGACGGCTGTTCCCCCACACGGTTGGGCTTCCCCATTTCCCCCTCACTGAAAACTGACCAAAGCATTATCAGTTCTGTTGATAAAGAACTAATTTTTGCTTTTTAATTCTGTTAGCACAAAAGAAAAGAAATTGGATAAACTTCTTAGCATCAAAAGAATAGCTTTCATGTATATGCTACTTTGGGACTATCTGGTTCATTTATGTGTATTTTTTCTTTTGGCAAAATTATAAGAAAGGTAATATGGACAAATAATCTTTATTTTGGAAGAGACTAAGGGAAAACCAGCCTCCCTGGATAATACCTTATAAAGCTATACTAATTAAACAGAAATTTCTAATTTTTATGTAGAAATAGAACAGAATAAAGGTGATGTTTCAAAGAGTGAATAAAAATTTTAATTATCAAATTACTGGTTTTATGACAACTGGCAGGAATTTGGCATGTGTGGGGGAAGCTATAGTTCCACCTCGTACCTTGAACCCACCTAAGTTCCAGTTGGATCATAGACTTAAATGGGAAAAGTGAAACTGTAAAAGTACCAGAAGAAAGCATGAGTCACTTATGCAGGACATTGGAGTGATGGAGGTTCTTTCTAAGTACAGCACAAAACTCAGAAGCCAGAAAAAAAAAGAAAATAATCGCATGTTTCTTTGAACACTTGGTTGTAAAATTCAAACAGTAAAAAAAAGAAGAAAATGAAAAGTAAAGGGCACCTCAACCTCTCACTTTCAAATAGTTTCTTATAAGAGGTCTTTCCAAAAGGTATACAACCATGCAATATGAAAAATAGAGACACTTACTTAAGAAGATACAAGAAACAGTGCATATAGGACAATGACACCTCAGTACCATTCAAAGTAGGCACCTTGGGACCTCACACAGTTCTCCCAATTGTCATCTGCTGCCCCATTGTATTTTCCAGAATCTCATTGACAATCTGAAATCTCTTCCCTTTCAAAAGTGATTTTAGTTTTCTGAAAAGCCAGAAGCCACATAGTCACATGGTACAAAATCTGGGCTCTAGGGGGCTGAGTCACCTGGTGATTTGATGTTTTGCCAAAAAAACTCTGCACAAGGTGTGATGCATGAGTGGACGTGCTGTCATGATGAAGCTGCCAGTCACCAGCTGCACATAGCCATGGCTTCTAAATCATACAAATAGTTTCTGTGAAGGAATGTTCAAGCTTAACACAAAATTTCATGCAGATTCATTGTTCTACTTACTCATTCATTTTGAATGCGATGGCCACACAGTACACATGCTCACTCAAGGGTGTCTACCACCCCCACTGACTAGTACAGTGAAGTTGCTGTGGTTCACACAGGTGCGTTCCAGTCCACTCTCCGTGGCTGCCAGGTTACACTGATGTCACACAAACTGTTCTCGTTATATTAACAATGGTTGAACTTTTTGCGGACAGACTTCATATATTAGTTTCTAAAAATAAATTTTTACTTATACTACCTTTTATATATGTGTATTTTAAAATGCATGGAGAAGGGATCATTCTATACAGCTATTTGAAACTTACTTTATTTTTTTCAGTAATTTTTCTTGAATCTCTTTCTGAATATAACTTATGGGTTTATATCATTTTTTTATAATGTCTGCATAGTATTCAATTTATGGATGATCTATGATTTAATCAATATTCAGTTGGAAAACATCTGTTTTAAAAATTCCCATTTTGGAACTGATTATGAAGTGCTAAAGATTAATCACTGTTGTATCTTCTTTAAAAAAAAAGATTTATTTATTTAGAGGGGGAGGAAGGGAGAGAAACATCAATATCAATGTGTGGCTGCCTCTTGTGGACCCCCAACTGGGGCCATGGCCCACAACCCAGTCATGTGCCCTGACTGGGAATCGAACCAGCAACCCTTTGGTTGGCAGGCCAGGACTTAATCCACTGAGCCACGCCAGCCAGGGCTGTCGTATCTTCTTGATAGATCATACCTTTAGTCAGAATGGACTGTTGCTATCTAACTGAATATTTTTTGCTTTGAAATCTGTTTTGTTTACTATCAATGTTGCTATGTTTGCCTTTTGAGAACATGCCTGGTATATATTTATTTCCAAATTTTCTTTGGCATTTAGTTAATTTCTGTGACTCTTATAAACAAATAGATTTCATGGTTTTGCTAAATCATTTACTAATATATTCAAATTTATAGTATTCACTGATATGTTTGGACTTAATCTTCCGTCTTATGTATTTTCTCTTTGTGCTTTTTCATTCTTTTCCTTTCATGCTGTTCGTGGGATTTACCAATTTACTCCTTGCTTCTCTCCTTGTTCTTCCACCATATTTCTATGTCCCCTTGGTGATTTCATATTATGTATCTTTTATTCTTCTGATGGTTATATTTAAAATTAATTTGGACTGACTTCTGGTGTCTCTGTCCTCCCCCAGAAGAAGTCAAGACCCTTCAGTCCCTTCCCAACCTTCTGCCTTTCCTCTACCTCCCGTGATGAGATGACCTGGGATTTCAGTTCCACACTTTTTTCTTAATATATCTGTTTTTACATTATTCATGAGAAATAATTTAACTTAATACGTTTTTATGGTTTCTGTGCTTTATCATGGTTTCTTGTAGCACACATTATCATTTTTCTTGAGCTCCTTTTTGCTGGAGTAGACCCTTATGAAATTCTTTTCAGAAAGGGTATATTGTGTGGATTGTACTGTATTCCTTACATGTCTGAAAACGATTTTAATTTGCTGTCCTATTTAAATGCTAATTTGGCTAGGTATATGATTCTAGATTCAAAATCATTTTCTCTTAAAACTTTGAAGATACCGCACCACATCTTACTGTGTGTCGATGAGAAATTTGATGCCAGTCTGATTCTAGTTCCTTTCAAAGAAATATGTTTTGTTTTTTTCTCTTGATTTATAAAATCATATTCTAAAGTTTCTCTACAGTGTCAAACATGAGTCTTTTTCTTCTGCTTTGGGAAATCATCTTCCCCTTTCCTCCTTCTTATTTATTTCCCTCCATTTTCCCCTTTATTCTTCTAGAACACCAATTATACAGGCTGAATGAATCAGTTAAGAATGTTTTTGACTTTAACAAAAATCCAATTAACAGTGTTCAAACAAATATGTGGTAATTTCTGTGAATTTAGAATGGTTAGAATCTTGTTACTGTTTGTGTATGGCAGGAAAATAAGCACATTTTAATGAAAGAATCTTTTCTTTTCTACCCAACCTTACCGTCCCTCCCCCTACCTCTTGGTTCAAATGCGTACAGTAGTCAGCAAACTGAACCTGCAGGCCCAAACCAGGGAGTTGCCGTGCCCTCTCCAGCAGGTGCTGAGGTCCCAAACGAGAAGCCGGGCAAGAAGAAGAGCAAAACCGCAGCGAATGTTGTACTGAAGCCAGATCCTCTGGACCAGACTTGTATTCACCCGGAATCGTATGGCATAGCGACGAGGTAAGTCTGAGGCCCGTGGGAGAATTCTCCACGCCCAGTGTGTAAGTTCTCTACAGCAAATGGCCTTTGTTTTGGCAGAAGGGAGACTTTTAAATACATGACCATGTTTAACATGACAACATTTTTCAGAAGTTCCGCATTGCTGAGTTATGTGGCACATTATTTTATTTCAGTGAGGAATGAAACCATTATTCCTGGAGCAGTGTCAAGCCAATAAACCCTGGTACTAATGGTGAAGTGTGAGTAATGGAAATTGCATGGCAGTCTCCTCTGTTTGTTTTGGAAATTAACAAGACACAAATGACTAGCACCTGGCTTAAAGCTCGTGCTTATCTAAAGATAAAGCCCTTTTGAAAGTAAACAGCCAACTCTCAGATTTCTTAAGAAATATTCCCCTGCTTGGTTATTACAGAGTCTAAGAAATGATGTACTTTTGAAGAACGTACATTAACCCAGAATGATATGGGGGTGGGGGGAGTGGGTTTGAGTACGAGGAAACAGTCATGTAAGCATTAAAAGAAAAAACTTTAAATACCACATTGATTCCTTCAACAAATTTTAATTAGTTCAAAACCAGTGACTTGTTACATAACTGGTCTAAGGTTTAGTGAGTTAAGTAATGGTGAGGTTAAAAATGGTGACTGTTTTATCTGAAGTGAAATTTTAAATTTGTTTTGAAATAATTGATATTTTATTATTTGATCAATGTGATTGATTTCCTTTCTTTTAAAAATGTTTAAAAATTATAGGCTATATAGCACATTATAGAGAACTTAGAGAAGAGAACAAGACAAGTAAAAAATATTTGATCAGCATCACAACTGTGGTACTTGTTTTTCTCCCAACGTTCTCTTATGAATTTTAAACATACACAGAAGTTTTTCACAATGAATTTCTATATACCCACACCTAAATTTCATCATCAATGTTTTACCATGCTGTTTTTCCACTTTTCTGTTTATCCATCAGTTCATCTTATTTGTTTATGTATTTTAAAAGAAAGTTATAGACATCAGTACACTATCAACTAATAGTTTAGCATGTGTATTGACTAAAATTATATCAGTCTTAACAGTCTTTTTTCCTTAAAAAAAAGGATTTATTTATTTATTTTTAGAGAAGGGAAGGAGAAAGAGGGGGAGAGGAGCATCAGTGTGAGAGAAAAATGTTGATTGGTTGCTTCTTGTACATGCTCTGACTGGGGGCTGAACCAGTAAGCGAGGCACATGCCCTGACTGGGAATTGAACCGACGACTGTTCGGTTTGTGAGATAACATCTAATCAACTGAACCACACCAGTCAGAGTAGTTTTTTTTTTCCTTTTGAGGTAAAATTCCCATAAAGTTTTAGTAAGTAAATACTTGTCTCTGTGTAACTCATCATCCTAAAATGTTCCCTTATACCTACCTCTTCCTGGACAGTCATTGCCCCAGCCTCCACGAGCGAACCGCATGTTCTGATTTTTCTCTGCCAAGGATTAGTTTGCTTCATCTAGAATTTCTTATAAATATTACCAAACAGTTGTACGCTTTTGTGTAAGGTTTCTTTAGTACAATGTTTAAAGAATTTTATTCATGTTGTAACAAGTATTAGTAGCTTGTTCCTTTTTATTGCTGAGTAATATTCCATTATATGAATATGTCACAGTTTATTCCCCTTGTTAAAGGAAATTTGCCTACTTCAGCTTTTACTCTTATGAAAAAAGCTGCTATGAACATTCTTGTACAATGTTTTTGTTGTTATTGACATTTTTTTCCCATTTATCTTGGAAAAATACTTAGGACAGGATTTGCTGGGTCATAAGATAGATGAATGTTTAGTTTTCTTAGAAACTGCTAGAATTTATTCCAATATAGTTGTACCATTTTACACTTTCACCAGTAATGCTTAAGAGTTCTGGTTACTTCCTATCTTTGCCATCATTTGAGGTTAGTCCTTTTAATTTTAGCCATCCTAAGTGCGTGTGGTGGTATTTTTTTTGTGGGTTTGTGTTTGGATTTCTTTGATGATATTGAGCACTTTATCATGTGCTTGTTAGCCATTTGTGTATCTTCTTTTGCGAATTACCTGTTCATATCATTTAGCCATTTTCTAACCGAGTTGTTTTTCTTTGTATTAATCGAGTTTTGGGAATTTCGTTGTATTGAGTTGAGAGAGATGAAGATCAAGGAACATCGATTTGTCATTTGACATATTTGTGCCCTCACTGGTTGTTTCTCGTGTGTGCCCTGACTGCGGACCAACCCCAGCGTTGGTGTGTTGGGGTGACACTCTAACCGACTACGCCAGCTGGCCAGGACTGGCTGTAGGAATTTTTAAAATATACTCTGGGCATTAATCCTTTTTGAATGTACGTTTCAAAAATAGTTTGTCCTAGTTTGTGGCTTACCTCTTTATTTTCTTATGGTTGTCTTTAAATGAGCAGAAGTTTTTAATTTGGATGATATCTAATTTATCAGCTTTTTAGTTATTGCTATCCAAGTCCTATGTAAGAAACCTTTGCCTTCCTTAAGTCAGGCAATTACATTTTGTGTATGAATTGAAGTGTGGGTCAAAATTCATTTTCTTTCTTCATTATGAACATTTAGTTATTCCAGCACCATGTTTGAAAAACAGCAACAGATCTTGCCTTTATCCACTGCTTCGGTGACTGTTGAAAATGGCAGTCAGAGTCTCTGGCCCTCGGTTCTGTTTCGCTGATCTGTTTGTCAGTACCACACTATGTTGATTACTGTGACCTTATGATAAATTTTGAAGTCAGATAGTATGTCATTTATTTTGTTCCTTTAAAATATTTCTCTGAATATTCTAGATGATGTGCATTTTCCTACATATTTTAGAATGAGCTTGTCAATTTTCATTAGAAAACAAGAAAAAATCTGGTGGATTTATGATTTGGGATTACACTGAGTCTGTAGGTGAATGTAGGGACAGCCGATTGTTTTCTTAATATTTACTAAGTCTTTTTGATCATGAGCTTATTATGCCTTTTATTTATTTAGGCATTCTTTCACTTCTCTCCACAATGTTTTTTAGTTTCCATTGTGCTCATTTTTATTTTATGTTTTTCAACATTTTTTAAATTTGCTGCTAACATGTAAAACTATAATTGATCTCGATAGTAACTTTGTGTCCTGCACCCTTGCTAAATTTTACCCATTAGTTTTTTAAGTTGTTTACAAATAGATAAAATCTTTTCTTCTTTTTTTTTTTATCTTCATGCTTTTAATTTTTTTTCCTGTTTACTGCAGTGGTCAGGACCGTTGGAGCTGTGCAGAATGGGAGTGGCGAGCGTGTGCGTTGCTGCCGTGTTCTCGGTCCTCTAGCACATGGTTCTCATTGTTTTAGTATAAAAAAAACAAAATTGGGGTCTCATAGTGGTGATATTTTTAGTGTTGTTTGAGAAGGTGCCTTTTTCTGTTTGCTTTCTGGTATAAGCACATTTTTTTGTTTCTGAATATTCCTTTTTTAAAAAGGCTAAATCATGTGATTGAACTGTAATTTATTAATGGCAGTACTAGTAATGATCCTTATGGCGGATTCCTAGAAGTGAAATTTCTCTGCAAAGGATTTGAAAGTTTATGTGACTCTTGATATACATTGCCAATAGTGTTTTATAGTGCCACCAGCAATGTTCAAGCCTGACAATCTTTAATTTCTCCTGTCGGACAGGACTTCGCTGCCAATTCTCACAAGTCGGTTTCCGCACGTGGAGCGTAAAAGCCCTGCCAGTGACTTCACCCCACTTTATGCGCTTTTGGGGGTACCCTTGTCTCTCAGAAGCAGGGTACTTGTGCACTATGTCTACTTTTTTTTATTATTTTTGTGGTTTATAAAGACTTTTTAAAAGTGTTATTTACAGATGTGGATTCTCTATTAAACTTTTTTTCTATTAAATGTTAAAGTGGTTTGTTGTATGGGCTGAAATTATTTCCTAGAGTGTTTACCTTTTCTTTCTGTCTATAATGCTATCATATTTTTGAACTATCAATATTTAATTTTTATGACATAAACCTATGCTTTTTCTTGCTTTTATGTAAATTGGTCTTAAAGATCCCTGATCTCTAAGATTAATTCAGTGATCCCCAGTTTTTTCATATTTTTTCTGATTTTTATTTTTTACTCTGAGTTTCGTTGTTTATGGTTTTATTCATCACTTAGACTGTGCAAAAGCCCTGTGGTGGGGCCTGAAGAACATAAACATGAGTAGAGGCAGTTTATGCTCTCAAGGAGCCTTCCCAAGTAGGGCAGGACTTACCTACCAGTAACCCCAGCAGAGGTCAGCAATTTGTCAGCTCTTTTTCAAGCCCAATGGTTGTTCAGAGGAGAAAGAGGTCATATCCAGATAAGAGTGTCTTATAAGGTTTCATGCAGAAGGTGGCATTTGGGGTAGGTCTTTGAGGCTTTCACCCAGTAGAAATTGGAAAAGAGATATTTATTAAAGAAAGACAGGAAAATGTAGCTCAGGTTAGGTTTGGGGAGTAGTTAATAGTACAGTAAAAACAATTCATTGAGTACTCCCTTATCGCCAGGCACTGTAGAAGCATCATCTTGTTTAAACCCGACAGCAGTTCTTTTTTTTTTAATCTTCACTCAAGGATATATTTCATTGATTTTAAGATAGAGAGAGAGAGAGATCTTTCAGTTGCCTCCTGTACATGCCCCAAATGGGGATCGAACCCACAACCTAGGTGAATGCCCTGACCAGGAATTAATAGACTTTTGTTATACGGGATGATGCTCCAACCAACTGAGCTACCTGGCCAGCAATCTAATAAGGTTTTTACTATTATTATTCCTACTTTTCTTTAAGTATAGTTCAGAATGTCATCTGCGTACAGTAAGTTATCTAAAATAACTCAGCTGATGGAACCAAGATTTGATCCACATCTGTGGTGCTCCATTGCCTGAGCTTTTAACCAGGTCCATTAAAAGGCTATTTTGGAGCCAGATTTAAATGTAATCATAATGGTCTTTCAGATTAAGGGTATCATACCCTTAAAGACACTATGTATTAAGTACAGAAAAGTAGCAAGAGGATTGTGACTTATCTTATGTGTACCCCTTAAGGAAAAAAAAAAGAGTGAGAGAAAGAAAGAAACGAGTATCTGGAATATGCTGGCTTCAAGTGTGACTCTCTATCATCACACGGCTGAAATTAGACTCTCCTTTCCTCTGGAGAAAACATTACCTCCTCCGATAAAGGAAACTTTGCCTATTTATTTTATTAAAGGATCTGTAGGAAATGAATTTTTCACTTCGAGTGTGTAGAATTTTATGCTGTTTTGCTGCAGATGTGATGTTTCCTGAATTTTGCACTAAAAAGAATTCCCTTTCATTATGTCGTTTAGAATGAGGTGTGTGCATTTCAAAGTGAGCAGCTTGGTGGTGATCATACTTGGTATCTTTTCCCGTGGGGAGAGGAGTAGGCTGTAGAGCAGCAACGGCATATTCACCCTAGAGACGTGCCCATCTCCGCCAGAGATGTTTTTAAGTGAGAGAGAGGCGGTGAGGGGCGAGTGGAGAAAGGAATAGGGCAAGGTCTTTAGGAAATGTCAATTTAAAAAAACATAGTAAAAGAATCGGTGTTATAAAGGCCAGGGGGAACACAGGATGAAGAAACCTGTTGCTACAGATAGATACTCTTTCAGCAGTCCTTTGGAGCTGTTGTTCTAAATCTCTTCCTTGTTTCAGGGTCTTCTCACATTTACCTGAGTGCTTTACTAAGAAAATCCAGTGCTACCATGCAGTCTTCTTCCTTACACTGTCTCCATATCTTTACTCACTCGGTCCCGTACTTCCTCAGCTGCCCTTCCATCTCATGATTCTGTGTTTTTTTTCCCCACCCTCGCTTCTCACAGGCTGCTGAGGACTCCACCTCGGCGTTGTCCTGCTCTCTCTGTGTCCTTGCCTGGCCTCTGTAAACATTTGGGGAGGGGTAGGTGGTGACAGCTAAATGAGCAAGGTCTTTTAGCTTTATAAAAGTGTATGCCTTGTGTGACTCTCGTATCTTCAGTGTCTCCACCACCTGCTCCTCTCGTTGTGCCCCGCAGACATGTTATGGTGGTGGACCCCCTCTCTCCACGCCCTAAGAGCTAAAGGCAGCTCCACCTTTTCTCTTATTTCCCCCAGAACCTATCTCATTGCTCCTGCTTTTCATTACCACACTCTCAGAAGAATACCCTTCCTCCAATCCTGACCCCTTGCCTCGTCCCAGTGCCTGACGGACTTGGCCTCTATCCTTCCGTACTTCTGAAATCGCTCTTTCCACGAGGGATCTCCTGATTGTCAAAGCCAGGGCCTTTTTCATCCTCAAGCCACTGATTTGTTCTGCTGCGTTTGACACCATCAGCCTTCTGACCTTCCAGGACTCATGTTTTCATGTTTGATTTTTGCTGGCCCTCTAAATGCAGACAGTCTTCAAGGTTTGTTTGTTTGTTTGTTTGTTTACATTTGCCACCTTCTCCTCTGGCACTGGGTGGTCCTATCCACTCACAGGACAACCTTTATCTGGCACTTCTCTGCTGATCATCCCAACGCTGCGTTTCAAGTTCTCCAGTCCAGGCCTTACTCCTCAGCTCCAGCTCTCCCCTTCCATTTGCCTGAAAGAGATTTTCTCATGAATATCTTTGCAACTCAAACTCAATATATCTAAAAGCAAAACTTGTACCCTCCTTTCATCCCTTCCTTTGTAACTCCCTCTGCTCCTCACATCAGTCCTCCTCACCAGCCCTGCACAAAAACAAGGCAGACAAAGAATCAAAAAGACTCGGCCTTTCTCTCTCATCCCACAATGAATGGTTAATGGCACTACTGTCTTTTCATTAACCGGGGCTAGAATTGACAGAGTAACTCATCTATTCATCTGAAAATTTCATACCAGATTTGCTAGGCTGGTGGCAGTTGAATTTAAGGTCGGTTATGATTGTGGGCTGCGAGCTCCAGGAAGGGTCTTGTGAATCTGGTTTATTCTTTCCTCGGCCTCTAACACAGACTGATACGGCAATATTTGTTTAATGAAAGAATAAATGACAGAATTAGAAAACAGCAAGATGGCTACATAGAAGAACAGCAGGAAAGGGAACCACTTGGAAATTGACCATCTCAGTTGTCAAGGAGCAAAATGAAATGTCTAGCTTTACTTCAAACTCAGTATTTTTTCTGTAGTCTAAACTGGCTGAGGGAGTTGTGTAAGCAGAACTGTTGATAGAACATCTAGATCATTCTTTCTGCTGGTGTCTGTCCCACATGCTGAGTGAGTAGCTCTTTCAGAATCCCTTGTGGATTGAAGGGATTTGGGGACCTCCCCACATTGAATCTCATGCCTCCATAGAGTATTAAGTTCAGAGCTCAGCCTTCCCAGATTTTACAGACTAGAAAACAGAGACAGACCATGAAAAAGGATTACTTACCATTTGCTGTCATCATCCAGACATTGTCACGATGTCCCCATGTGTGGGTGATTTCATTGTTGGGTAATATGGGCCAGGAGTAAAATTGCTGCTTTGTTGTGAGTAGAATGAAGCCCAGACATAATTTAGGGGTTGCTGCTCCCCCATGCCTCTTTGTTTTTGTCCCACCATTTTGGTTGATCAAGAGAGCCAAAGGCAAGTATCCGATTTCCCCCGTTCCTTGAATAAGGTGCCAGGAGGCGGGGCTCTGTGCTGCATGTTATGCTGATCTGTGCATGTCACAGGGAGGCCTGGCACGCTCCCAAGGAATCTGCCGCATTAAGAATTTGATTCACTCCAGATAGTTAAGCTTGAAAGTTCTTATGTTCTTGATTCAACTTGAAAAACGCCAGGAAATTTAATGTCAAGACTGTCTCTTGGCACTCATTTTGGTAAAGCATTAGGTAGTATTTAATTGTTATTTCCGTTACAGCCATTAGGGAGAAATGTTTGAAAGACGAGTTTCTAGACTTGGTTAGCAGCCTGTGCAGCAGGAATGCGACATGCAGTGCCATTCTGCCGGACTAGGCAAGTGCGTTACCAAGGAGTGGTTTGTGCCAGTGTCTGCACTGTGATTTTAGCACCGCGATATTTCCTTTATCACTGAGGATGTACCTCCTCTTACTGAGCTTTGCAGTCAGTGTTGAAAAGTGTGTCTCCAGAGTGTGCAAACACCATTACCTCAGACGGGATCAGGCGCGTTCAGGGTGGTATGGCCTGACACAAGAGCCATTAGTTTACAATACAGCTCGGGAAAGAAGTAAGCACGTAACTCAACAAAATAGTATACTCGGAGAGGTGAGGATCTTCTGTACAAAAACCAAGCAGTGTTTATTCTTAATATGTAAAAACTTGTGTTAGTTTTTTAAGACCAAACGTTGGTCAAAGAGCACAAACTTCCAGTTGTAAGATGAATGAGTTCTGAAGACACGATATACAGCATGGTGGTTATAGCTAATAACACTGTTATACACTCGAAAGTTAGTGAGTAGATCTTCAATGTTCTCACCACAAAAACGGTAATTATGTGACCCAGTGGAAGTGTTTGCTGATGATACGGTGGTGATCATTTTGTTGTTACATCAGTGCATCAAATCAGGATATTGTACACCTTAAAATTATACTATGTTATATGTCATTTATATCTCAGTATGGCTGGGGGGAAAAACAAAAGTAGAATTAACCCACCAGATACACAAGGACTCTGTGATGAGATAGAGGGACCCACCTGGTGCCCCTGGGCTAAAAGCAGTCGAGGGACAGCAGGGGTGGGGGGGTCCCCTTAGCGGCCTTCCCTCGGCCTCGGCTGCACAGCCTCAGACAGGCTGGACGGACTGGCGGGCTGTGCCGAAGCCCCTCGGGGAGTGGGCACATTTCAGTGTGTTTCGCCGTCCTTCCTGTTCGAGCGTTTAGTTTCTCTGAACTCTCCTCTTAGAATTGCTTTCAGAGGTTTTATCACATTCTTTCCAACTTTAGCTTTGTGCCCAGAAAGGAAAGAAGTTTTCTGGTTAATAAGTAGCTGTAATGCAAAAAGTTTAGATTGTTTTTATTTCAAAACAAAACAACAGCTGTAGCTCAATGACCTTCGCAGATTTAATATTCATAGTTTCAACTGTGACCCCGAAGCCCTATGACTTGTAATTTTTCTGAGGGGTGAGTCATTGTGGCCCCCTGAGTGTGTCCAGCACACCTCCCCACATCCAAAATTCGCTGCGGCTTTACTCCACATTCCCGTGCCAACTGACTCTGCAATGATAAAAACATGTTTCTTCGTAGAAACCTTGCCTGAAAGGAAACCTAAATAAAAATGCTGTAAAATAAATGAAGATTGTGTTAACAGACCTAAGAAATTATTTGCAAATTTGAAAGATCTTAAATTTTTCTAGACTTGCCTCATAAAAGTTGGCAGATTCAGACATGAAAATTAAGGCAGAATCATTTCTGGCTTTTGATAAGTGATATCTTAGAATGTATATCAATAATTATCTATATTAACTTCTGTGGAGCTATGATTAAACAATATGGTTGTCTTTTCATAAACACAACATAAAAGAGAGGTCAAATCTAAAATCTAAAGATGGTAAATAGATTAGTAAAGGGGGGTTTTTTTCTTGTTAGTATAAAAACGCAAACATGTTACTGTAATTTCCGGAAGAAACACTTATCATATTTTTCAAAGTGCCTTCACAAAAGAGAAAAATGATGAAGAGAATCTTCCCACTTGGGAATCTGGTGCTCAGGCGATGGGGTCCTTAGGAGTTGACCACCATGCAGAGTGTCTCCTGCGCCCGTGCAGCACACACCCCACACGGAGCAAGGCTGGTGGAGGGCCCCAGGACGTTTAAGAATCCTGAGTCACCTCCCTGCCCTGCAGTTTCCTTGTCTGTTAAATGAGGATAACAATAGTACACATCTGGCGGGATTACATGAGTTACTATTCATAGAATTCTTAGCACCTGGGACAATAAGCTTCTTCTTGTCGCCACGATTATAGTCGCTGTTGGTTTTGTTGTGGTTGAGAAGGAGCTGTGGAGCTCAGCCATAAGAGAAAAGGGGGGCGGTGGCTTATGACTTAGTTTCCCAGGGGGAAAGAATTCTGCCATGAGATCTGGATATAATTTGAGTCATTTAACATTGTTAATTAATGTGCACCTGGGTTGTGGACCGGGAGAAACCCTGGTTTCTTGCCTATCAGTACCCAGAGAAAAATGATGGAAGAGAACCCAGTGGAGGAGGAGGGAAGGAGTGGCAGGCCAGCCATGAAGCTGTGCTCCGTTCAGCCTTTTCCATCTCCGAAGTATTTGCCCTTCTCCTCGTCTCTTCTTCAGGTTTAGATCACTCAGTCTGGAGCCTGAAACTCAGTAGGGTATTGATTTAGTCTCCGTTATCTCCCTCTTCCCTCCCTCCTTCCTGTCCCCAGCCCAGCTATGGATTTTAATCTTAGCCTGTCTTCTGACTCTCTGTGTGACCATAAGCAAATTACTTTGACCTCAACTGCACACTCTTCAAGTGGAGTAAAAATGGCTCTGCCCATTCAGAGGACAACCAGGGGATTTATGGAAATGGCAAATGTTAGTCATTTTTCCATTTCACGAAAGGAGGCTTCCTCGACAGGATGGAATCCATCGTAAAAAGCTGTTTCCCGAGGACGAAGTCCTTCACCCTGATACATGGGCTGCGTCCCCTAGTAGCGTCAGAGCTGTTTCATTTCAGCTCTGCCGTCACTAGCCTGTGTTTCTGGGTTCCACCTTTTTATTTGCGCTTCTCTTTCAACTGTTCACAGGCACTAATCCACGTTACGGCTTTATAGCCAGTAAATTAAATTATATGAATTCTGAACAGTGTTTTTGAGCTGTTAGAGAGTCTGCAGCCTTTGAAACCACTAACGTAATTTGGTCCAACTCTTATTTGGTAACTCAAACAGAGCCAAACTTTTTCCTTTTGAATTTGGTTTTAAAAATAATAAATTGCTCCCAGGCAGTGGTCCTGGGTGCCAAATTTTACCCGGGATCTAAATTTTCTGTGTGCATTAAAAACCCCCCAAAGTAAAGGGGTGAGGAGTGCTGATGAAGATGTGATATATGACAACTTTTACCTTGTTACAGCCTTGTGGTCTTAGCCATGTAGCTTTGGACAGGTCACCTAACCTGAATTTTGATTCCCTTATCTGCAAATCTGCAACCACAATAAACTTTTGAGAAAATGAAATGAAATCATCTTCAGAGTCTCTGTTTACCTGCGTGTGAAGTCCTGCCTCTAAAAGAGCAGATGTAAGTGGGAGATTATTCCAACCTACTGTCATCACAGATCTCCCTCCTCTGTAAACAAATACAAAATGAAGAAATCTGGGTGTACTTTTCTGAATCATTCTCAGTTGGCTCCAGCATTTTGGCACATTCCTTTGAAGAGCCTTGATTTTAGCAAATCTTTATCATTTGAGGATGTGTGGTGTGTGAGTTTAAAACAGCCAGAGTCAGTGGGAAGAGGGTGATCAAGGTGAGTAATATTGGGTTGTTGGAGCATTTTTTAGAGGGTTTTATTTATTTATTTTTAAAGTGGGGAAGGGAGGGAGAAAGAAAGGGAGAGAAACATCTGTGTGTGGTTGCCTCTCACACACGCAACCCCCCCACCCCCTGCCCTGGCCCCCTGGACCTGGCCCACAACCCAGACATGGGTCCTGACTGGGAATTGAACTGGTGACCCTTTGGTTCACAGCCTGGTGCTCAGTCCACTGAGCCACACCAGCCAGGGCAGTTATGGGAGTGTTTTTGTTTCTTTTTATGAGGGAGAAGTGGGGAGGTTGTTTCTTAAAATGTAAGAAAACTATTTTTCCTTTGTTACTTATAAGTTTATTTTTAATGCAATTCCTAAAACAGGATTATAGAAATCTTTAGACTAGTCACAGCATTTCAGTACATGATACCTTCCCATTTGTGTATACATACTTATGCTCACTTAGATGTATATACATTTGGTTTTTAATGATATTATAATCACACAGTATATCATACCTACAAGTGGTTCTGAAATAGGAAAAGCCACATAAATATTGTTAAGGATACATTCTTCTACATACAATTAATGTAACATGCACCAAGTATCCAGTTTCTATACATGTATAAATTTCAAAAAGAAGGAAACATTTGGTAAGTTCTTCTGAAGTTAGAAGCAGATAACAGTCTGATACTCTTAAATTTTTTGGAAGACAGACTGTATTCCTTAATCTTCAGTAACTTATCCTTTGCAGTTCCTCTTGGGTTCTTTCTTTCTCCCCCTGCTTTTCATAGATGCAGGAGTGCGTTTAGATGCAGGAGATGCCCTGAAGACTCTGAACAGCGCTGAGCCAGTGCCGCTGAAATTGCCCCACTGCTGCCCAGATAGCTGCACACCATTTAAAACTATACCCACAGACCAAAATCTGTAAGGACTGTGGGAGCAACCCTGTTGCCTTTTCTGAAAAGGTTACCTATTTTAAAATGGTTTTTATTTTTTAACTTGAAAAAAATATATTTATTGATTTTAGAGAGAGAGGAAGGGGGAAGGGAAATATCAGTGTGAGAGGGAAACCATCAATTGGTTGCCTGCCATACACACCTCAATCAGGGATCGAACCCATCACGTAGGGGTGTGCCCTGACCAGGGATCGAACCCCCAACCTTTTGGTGTACGGGATGATACGCCAACCAACTGAGCCACACTGGCCAGGGCAGAAAGGGTTACAATTTTTAAAAGTTTGTCTTCGGTATGTAAATTTTAAAAAGCCAGTCAGCTGTAAGTTCTTGTGAAAAATGACTCACTGTAACTTTTTGTGGTTGATTATGTGCTAAGAAAAGCCATTTAAATATTATCCTCACTTACCCACTAGCTTCTACTGCACAGTAGTAGGCGGTTCTGGGGTCTTCTCCATAAATGCATTCTGCTTGAATTTACCATTGCTCATGGATTTTGCACCAGCTAAGATTTTTAAGGATTCTGGCTCCGTTCAGGTCTCAGTTTAATAAAGAGGTTAGAAGTTTGGAAAGATTTGTCGACGATGGTTACAGTGCAGTTCACACTGCCGTCCCTCAAATTGGGCCACTGAACCAACAGGTGTGCTCCATAAAGCCAGCGCTGCTCCCTGCGCTCTGGTGTGAGGTCCGCTCCCCATGGATGGGGTAAAAGAAATAGCAGGTTTTTCTCTTTTGTTGCCTTAGAATTTATAGTCAGTCTTTAATATTAAGTGCAACGGGTTTAAAAATACATAGTATCTTTGGTTTTCAGTGTGACAAACTGTTACTGAATTGTCATCTGCATCCCACCGTTTAATCTAGGATCACAGTTAAGAAGGGCAGGTCTTCCCCTAGAGTATAAGCTCTCGTTGTACATCATTGGATGTCCCCCAGTATTACATATGACCTGCTTTATCTGTCTGTACCTGTTTATTTCTAAAAGCACTGTGTTCTTGCAATTATTTTATTTTTTAAAAGATTTTATTTATTTATTTTTAGACAGAGGGGAAGGGAGGAAGAAAGAGAGGTAGAGAAAAATCAATGTGTGGCTGCCTCTTGTGTGCCCCCAACTGAGGACCTGGCCTGCAACCTAGGCCTGTGCCCTGACTGGGAATCAAACCAGTGACCCTTCGGTTCACAGGCCGGCACTCAATCCACTGAGACACACCAACCAGGGCTGTTTTTGCAATTTAATGTTTGTTTTATTGATGTAATTCCTGTAAAGCTGAGTAATACTAATGGATAAAAATAAGTATGAAAGTCTCTCTTAAGTGTTAAGAGTAGACGACAATGAGATCTTGGCCCTCGCGGCATGGACTTTGTGAAGTTATGAATCCTGTGTGTTTGGCCCACACACACGGGCTAACGTTAAGTCGATTTTAAAGCGATGGTGTTGCATCGCCATGGTTCTTCTGTACTCTGTGGGGTATCATGTTTCTTAAACAGCCAAGTCCTGGGCTGGTTCCTAAATTTGTCTCTCCCTGCCGGAAATGATTACATAAAACTGAATGGCTGTATCTGAACTCATGTGAATTTTGAGGATTTATTTTTCAGGAAAAAGTTCTTACAAAGACTTGGAGCACCTTTGTAGCGAGTTGCTGTGGAAGATATCAGCAATTTCGGGTTATATACGTTCTGTCTGAGAAACAAGCGTGGTCTCTGCGGCAGGTTCTGTGTCTAACTTAGTGCAGATGCACGCTAAAGGGACATGACGTGCTCATTTGTTGCACTTATGCTACTTTCTTACTTTAAGTAAGATGGGTGAAATTACATATTAAATAAAAACAGCAGCTCAGACAGTAGTCCTGAGCAAACTGAAAAAGCCTTCCAGAGACAGAGGAGGCAATGAGAGTATGACTTGAATAACGCACTGACTTTTGAGAGAATTGTCTATCTAAATGCATTTGTATAAATTCTTTGTGATATTTATCAGTGTTAACTGTCTAATGTTTAAAACCGGTCTGCCATTAAATTGTGCTGGTGAAATGTTACCAAAAGTATTATGATTTATAGTTTAACTAAATATTGCAATTCCATTTTTGACATAACTGCAGTTAAAAAGACACGCACTGCCGTGTATTGCATGAAACGCCAGTTAGTGAACACAGCTGTGCGGCCTTGGGAACGTTATTTCACCTCCCGGACCGCGGCGTTCCTCTTCTGTGTGCAGTGACGTCTGCCTTTCAGGGCTGCTGTCGGGGCAGAAGGAGAAGATCTGTCGAGCACCAGCATGACGCTCGGCGCTTCCTTCTCAGTGCGCGTCCACTTAGTTCTATGTGCAGGCTTCAGGAGGTGCGATGCGTTTTTATACGGTGCTTTTGAGCCTAAAACTACTTTGTATTGAATATTACTTATTTCACTTAATTCTAAAATGAAACTTTGGATTGGGTATTGCTTATCACACTCAGTTCTAGGGTGAAAACTCAGAATATGTGGAATGGGTTTTGGGGGGTATTTAAGAAACACACGTTTGAGCAGCTACTGAGCATAAACCGTTGCTTCCCATCTTCCGCAGTGAAGTGTGTCTGAAGTCCAGCCAGGCAGCGGTTCCCAGTTCACTGCGCAGTCCCTCCCCCTTTGGTGTGCTGTTGTCCTTTTCCTGCAGCCCTGCTGTAACTGAAGTTTTCACAGTTAAAAAGCACTTGACTTTGTTCCATCGTCATTTAAAAATAGGTTTGATAATCCGAACCATTTAGCTAAGAGCACGATGTGGTCCTTTGCCACTGATTGCAGTTACCAGTTCCCTCAGGCTTATGTGTGTGAGAATGAACATGATATATGAAATACGCATTCAGGTTAAACAGACCGATCTTCTTTTACATCTGCAACCACTATAAACCGAGTTCTTTGTATGGAAGTGCCTTCGGTAGCAGTTAGTCACACACACAGCCTTAAGCCTCTTGAGCCAGTGTTTGTGTTATTGAGACCAAGACTTGTACAGTGCTTTGGGAAGTCTCTACCATATAGTTACTTTTATCAATTATAAAATGCAATTCGAGGTTATAGATTTACAGCTCACAAATATACTTTTTTGGCACTTTAGCAGTTGACTGTGGGCCGGAGTCTTGGGGATTTGAAAGCTATTCTGCTAAATAGCCAGTAGCAGACCAATCAAGGCAGCAGGGTAAATCCCAGGGAAGCCTGCTCAGCAGGGCAGCAGAGCTTAGAAAGCTGAGTGAGGAAGTTGGCTGTGGGTAGAGGCTGTCTGTGCCACCTGTCCCATCAGTCAGAGCCTCTGCAGCTGTTCCCCGTCACCAGGGCCCGTGTGTGCTGCTGCCCGTCCATCAGCACTCACAGACGCTGGCTGCCTCTGCAGTGGGCTGGAGAGGCCACGGACCACGGGCTAATAGGGTGGATCCCACTGGCCACCAGTTTGGGTGGAAGCTCCTTTCCAAAAAAGGAGACCAGGCACCAACTCCTTGGTCTTTTCATTAGACCATTAACCAAAATATATTCTCAAGATAATTATTTAGATTTTGGAAAATCTGTTTTTGACCAAAAATATGGCTATGGAGATGTAAGAGGGCTGCACATTTGAACCCGACGAGACTCGATGGTTAACTGAGAGGTGAGAGAGCTTCCCCCCGGACCCCAGATTATCAGGGCTGACCAACCTTTTCTGGTGGGGCACAGCAGTGCAGAGAAGACTGGGGGCCGCAGGCACCCCTTTGCAATGGTGTAGCAATCTGCCAGAAGGGCCGCATCCCGCTTCTGTTCGTGGCCCCCAACACCCCCCTTTTCCCTTCTTGTGTTCCCGAGACATCCTTAGAGGAATGGATTTGAGGGCATTAGTGTCACTGTCTGATGACTGTGCTGACATTTTTAAAGTGTCATTAATCATAGGAAACGAACCTTAATGATGGAGAAAAATACCCAGCCAAGGAATATCAAGAAAGTGAGCTACAGCCCAGTCTTTGGATGAGATGGAAGGAAAAAATATCTTAACCCTTTCACTGTTTTTTTTTTCTTAGCTAACCTATTACTGAACTCCAAAAGCTAAGTAATTGAGAGGCAGCTGTTCAAACAGGGGAAGCGATAAACATAGCAAAGGGAAATTGGGGAATGCAGATACTTGTATTTTGTAAATATTGCAGGCATACAATGTATAAAGTTTGTAAAGATAATACTCGTCCTAAGATTATATAATTGCAGTCTTACTTGCTTGCATCACTTCCATTTTGGAAGAAAGGTAGTTTTTCTTTGTGATACCGCCTGCTGTATGTTTTCCTGCTGATGCCGAATGTACTTAATGTACTTGATTTAAATTGGACCACGTGAGGCTTGACTGTTGATGGAATTTGGGATCATTCAGCCAATAGCGTGCTTGCACAGGTCATCCTGGGTATTTTACAAAGGTAAAAAATAGAGTGATTCATTTGTCAAAACTGGCAGTGCTTGTTGGGTATTTTGCTGGAATTTTGTATAATCAATTCATTGTTGATATAAAGTAATTAAGTTCAAATACGTTTTCCTAACTGAAATTTTATGAAACATGAGGTAAACATAGGTTTCCTTAATTAGGAAATACACATGACACTGAACTGTAACGCACGTTATACTGTGAAATGTATCTGAGGCTGATTCTGAGCAGGGGCTTCCCCGGAAAGTAGCGCAGAGCCCAAATCCATCTCTGCCCCGTTGCCCCCAGGTGCTCCGTCTGGAACACCGTGGGCTGCACAGCAGATTTCTAGTGAACAGACACTGGTAGACTGAGGTGACTGAATGTTAGGGTGACCTGTGTAAGGAAATCAGAAAATAAGGAACACTATGAATGTGCTGGGCTTTTTTCCCCTCTGCAGGTTTTTATCATTCATTGGAGGGATACTGTGTGAGATTGGAAAGCCTGAAATGCAGCAGAAAATAAAGTCATTCGTTGAAAAGGAAGGAATAGAGAAAACTGCGGAAAGGTTACAAACAACAGTGCACACCTTACAGATCATCATAGACGGTCTCAGCCAGCCTGAAAGCTTTGACTTTCGCACAGGTAAACGGTTGAACTTGAACAACAATACCCTCCACTTGCAGAGCTCACGTGGCCTCCCGTGGCCCTCCCCGCAGTCCTGTGCCGCAGGCACACAGTTATTCTCCCACCCTACACGTGAGAAGACTAAAGCACTGACCTTCCTTCAAAGTCATGTCAGTTAGTTAGTGTCCGGACCCAAAGCTAGAAACCAGGTCTCCAGAGTCCTCGTCCCTGCGTACTTTCTAAATGCATCATCCACGTGCTGCTGGATGCATGGAGGCAGACATTTTTCATAAACCTTTTGGAAACCTTTTTAACCTCATAGGAACCAGAAGGCCAAGGTAGAGCATTCAGTTCACAAACTGAAAAGTGAATCTTCTTCCTGAATTACAGCCGTCCGAGTTCCTGGATTTTGTGTCAGTGAACACACTGAACAAATAAGATACTATCTCTCTGTTGATTTTTCCTTCTAATTAAAAGTGCTCTCAGCTTTCAGCGCAGGTAGATAGATGGTGCGGGAAGTGTGACAGCCACAGTTGTCGAGAGCAGTGACCCGGGGAGAAAGAATTAAGGTGTCAGTTTCCCAGGGAAATTCAAATAGGAAGCCCTGAGGTTTGAATGAATCTGCACTTGTCTCATAACCCATTTTATGGTGCCTTGCTCAGGGCTCGGCTCCTTTCATTCTGGGTGAGGCTGTGCTGAGGTCATTGGACATGCTTCTTTGAAAAGGTTTAAGGGGGTATAAAAACACACCCAGCCAGCAAGCTTATTGTACTTTTACCTCAACTTTTCAGTAAGTTTGAAATCAATGTTTTTTTTTAAGTTGGAGAAAAGTAAAATAAAATAAAAACAGCAAGAGCAATACCAAAAAGGCAGGAGTAGAAGCCTCCAGGTGTCTATCCAAAGTGTCACGACGCAGGAGTACTAAGTAGAGCGGTGGCTGTCCGACAGGGTGGGGTTCGAGGGTGGGCCCACAGCGCCGCCCTAGGAGGGTGGTGGGTATGCTCTAGAGCTCTCCGTCCTTTTTACTGTCTTGGTGCTGATTGCTCTATTAATGCAGTTACTGTAGACTCAGGGCATAGATCGACTCTCAAATTATATGGGTCAGTTAAGTAACAAGTAGCTCAGTAGCGACCCTCATGTGGTGATGCCCCTGGTTGAGCCGAAACCAGATACCCATGGGCTCTGGACTGAGCTTAATAGTTACTGCAGTTTTTATTATCGTGACAAGTGAAATTTCAAATAGGTCCCTTTAAACACACTTTGCAACTGACCTATGCCCTCGTGTAAGTCATAGTTTTCAAGATGTTTGAGAATTTTTCATTTTAATACTTGAAAACATCCCCAACAGGGAAAGCAGACAGACGTATTTCTGAAGGGGCAGATAGCGTTTGGGATGTTTCTGCACTACAGTGCTTCTGTTGCACCCCTTTTCCCCATTTTCTCCAAAGTAGTTCCCTTCTTGGTGCTTCATTCGCACCCTCATCCTGTCTTCCACTTTCTCAGTGACACAGTTCTGTTTTATTAACGGTCTGGTTGCTACTTAGTTCCCATGATTGGCTTCGTCATAAGCAGCCTGGTGACAGGGGACTGAACATGCACCTTGCCAGACTCAGTGTTCAAGTTTGCCTGGTACTGGGAGGATTTTCTGATTTGTCAGTGGCCCAGGCTGTCTTTGGGAACATGTTAAGTAGTTCCTGACTCTAATTTTCCACATAAAATTAAACAACACAGCTAATCAGGAACCCTTGGGGAATCTGTACCAGCTGGATCTCTACAGGAAAAAGTGGGGAGGATAGTTTTCAAGCATAAAAACAATTCTTATGGGGCCTCAGAGACCATCCTACCTCTGCCACTGATCAGTGACTGAGGTTCTTGGCTTGGACACAGCCATTGCCCAGTGTAATATTACATTACGGTAAGTTTCTTGCTTTTGGAATTCACTGCTTTGGCGTCAGGTGAAATTCTACAGAATCAGTTCCAGTGTTAGCATATTCCTATTTTATGAGGAAAATGAGATTTGAGGTTTAAAGAGGGCTTTTGTTTTGTTTTACAGGAAAAAGGTGAGTTTGTGAAAAATCTTGATTTCAGTGTGGTTGGGCTGGGGAAGGGGAACAGAGAGGTGACCAGTTGTTAATACAAATGTAAAGGATAGCTTCAACAAGTAATCAGGATAAAGCCAACAGCTGTGGAGGAAAAGGAAATGGAACGGGTGGAGGGGAAAATGGGGCCTTAGTAAGAGGAGATCCAAGCACAGAATGTGTTCTTTGTTACTAGAATCAACATTCAGTAATCCTAGCAAAGGGGGCGGAGAGGAGCATGGATAAATGGAATCCAGAGATAATCCAAAGGCCCCATTTAAACTGTTAGTTCTAACCTTCTCCCCCATAAAACCTTTGTTTTTGTTTTGTTTTAACTAGAGCCACAATGATTCCTTGGCATGCTTTATGCCCCCCATTTGGGGGGTGGTGTTAATGAACAGAGAAACATAGGCTGGGGTGAGCAAGAAAAGAGGGCTGTGAGGAGCTTGAGAATGGAGGTCTCCGGTCCTCGCCTTTGTGTCCGTAGCACCCCGCAGTGCCTGGCCAGGGAGAGATGAAACTAGGGGTCCGGGACTGTGTGATGACTTGGATTAAAAGAAAGACTAGGTACTAGCTGGTCTGGGTTTCTGAGCCATAGATCATCAAGAATCCTTAAATTTTGATTGAATACATATATTCAAAATGGAGAGAAATTAATTCCTGAGCTCCAAATTTGGGGGGGGGGGCGGGTAGTGAGACCAGAGGACATTTGAATTTCATCCACGTTTGACCAAACATTGATGGACTTTCTATCAGCTTTAAAGAGTTTGAGAATCCAGACACGGGGTGAAATCTCCCCATCTTCTGTCTCCAGCGGTCTTACTTTGTCAGCGTTGCTGATTTAGTCTTGTGTATTCATTGGACAAACATTTTCTAATCACCTCCTCATAAAGAGGAAAATAAGAGTCAGTCCTTAATATAGCGCTAATGTTCACATGTTAGCGAGATGGAGTTCAAGGAGAAGAAAGCCTTTGAGTAAATTTTCTTGAATTGTTTGTACTGTGTAAATGCTGTTCCTCCAACTAGGATGTATTTTTCTCTGAGGCAGGCCTGTGTCTTCAGCTCCTTTGTATCCCCCTTGAATGCTGGATACTGGTCTGGGCACATAAGTGAGATGCAGTAAATCCTTATTCACTCAGCTATGTTGTGTCTGGGAAGTACAGTACCTTATTATTTACACTAAACCTCTTTTTTCCCCTTTCCTTGTAGATTTTGTTAAACCTGATTTCAAGAGAAGCATAATCTGCTTGAAAGATCTGCAGGTTGGGACAGTTCTTACAGGCAAAGTTGAGAATGCCACTTTATTTGGAATTTTTGTAGATATAGGAGTGGGGACAGCAGGGCTGATTCCCATACGAAATATAACAGAAGCAAAACTGTCTAAAACGAAGAAGAGAAGGAGTCTTGGACTGGGCCCGGGAGAGAGAGTGGAAGTCCAGGTGCTCAACATCGACGCCCCCCGCTCTCGGATTACCCTGGACCTCCTTCGGGTGTTGTGAGTGTCCCGCCGAAGGCCAGACGCTTTGTTTCCCTGTTTCTGCAGGTTGGCAAGAATAAGTCAGGTGTTTGTGACTTCTAGGTGGAAGATGAGAAAGAATTCACTTAATCTCAGAAGTATTTTCCAAACACTTGCCTAATTTTTCTTTCTGAATAAATACAAAACTAAGAGTTTGATATCTGTTCCCTTTAAGGAAAATAACTAATAAGCATCCTTTTGTGGCTTTACGTAGTGATGATTTTCTGACTCAAATTTTATTTTTTGTAATTCACCTTCTTTGACTCCTTTCGCTTTTTGTATAAGAGATTACTTCACCTCTACTTGCTAATTTGTCTTGCTAGACTTGTATGGAATTCTCTTCTTGATTTGACTTATACAGTCTTTCATTCTTCCTTTTCATAGATTTTTAAAAATCAGGCTTTTTAGATTTGATTCATGATTTTCTCTTGCCAAGCCAAGCAAAAATATACCTGTAAAACAGACCCGGATACGTTTGTAACCCTCAAGTGGATGGCTCAAAGCATTTTCAGACGGATAAATGTATTGACCATTTCAATAAAGTTTTGTGGCCAGTGACCTTGTTTTTGCTCTGGTGTTTCAGTGAGTGCCCTCAGAGTCGTTTTGATCGAAGGAAGTGTGGCACACACTTGTACAAGTTTCATATAAACCAGCTGTGCTTTGGGGGAAGAGGGGAGCCTCTGGAAATTTAGAGAATGACTTTCTCTTTGACTTAGCTTAGCATAGAAGGGTATATTCTCTTAAGCATTAGGATTCAACTTCAGATTGGGATAGAAATGGCCTTCCTAAGGACTGAATAGAGATCATGTGGGAAGGGGCAAGACAAACAAGTGGATAAAGCAAGTGACTCTTCAGCTTTAGTCAGTGGTGATGGTAGTATTAGCATGCCCATTCAGGGCACAAATGATATAGCGGGGCCTAGGCTGGGTCGGTGTCTCGTCCATTCGGGCTACTGTGGCTGATTTGCCGAGCGGAGTCACTGGTATGACTGAATGAGATGCTGGTTTTCTCTGTGTGTAACGAGTGGAGGATGGTTACTAAGACGATGACAGATCCTGCTCTTTTTGCCTGGCACAGTCCTGGTAAACACTCAGTGTCCTGGCACAATTTTTAATAGTGCCACTTTCTATTTCCAAAGTGCTCCATTTTGAATAATAAATCATATGACCACCTCAGTAGTAAGTCACTTACAAAGTGGTAAACTGGGCTATATTTACTGACAGTTCTACCTGACACCTTACCCTTCTGGGAGGGGGAAGGAGAGGAAAGGGGGGAAAGTGTGGGGATTAAGAAGTACAAATTGGTGGTTATAGAATAGATGGGGATGTTAAGAACAGTATAGGAAATGGAGATGGCAAAGAACTTGTATGCATGACCCATGGATATGAACTGGGGGGGATTGCTGGAGGAAATAGCGGGTACTGGGTAGAAGGGGCAAAGAGGGAAAGTTGGGATGACTGTAATAGCATAATCAAAAAATATATTTAAAAAGCTAAATTAAAAAATATATGCAGCCTTCCAACTGTTGGACATAAATCTTTTTAATGCAGTAGGTTCCTTAAAAGTGTTATTACTCAAGTTCTGTTTCCCTAACAATTTCATTTCTGAAATGTTTTTTCTTTCTTGCTTGCTAGTCTTCAACTAACAGTGAGTCTTAATGTTGTAACTTTAAGTTGATCATCCTACTCACTCCTCCCAATGTTTTTCCTGTTTCATAACTTGTAGGTCAGTGATGAATGAGTGATAAGCATCTGAAGAGTTTTATTCTGAAGCCTGCAGTGTAATTTCAAATAAATGCTTCTCTAAAATTTAGATATAATTGGCATACAAGGTCAGTCTGGAAAAAGTTCAGCCATTGTTAATATTGTGAGAACACTTTGTGCAACATCCATGTGACCTGGCAGCCAAGGAGAGTGGACTGGACTGCGCATGTGTGAACAATGACAACTTCACTGTACTAGTCAGTGAGGGCAGTAGATGTTGTTCAGTGAGTATGTGTACTGTGTGGCCCTAGCATTGAAAATGACTGAGCAAGTAGAGCAACAGATCTGCATCACATTTTGCATTCAGCTTGAACATTCCTCTGCAGAAACTATTCAGATGACTCAGAAGGCCGCAGCTATGGGCAACTGGTGACTGGCAGCTTCATCACAACAATGCACCCATTCATGCATTGTGTCTCATGCAGACTTTTTTGGTGAAACATCAAATCACCCAGGTGACCCAGACCCCCCACAGCCCAGATCTGGTGCCCTGCAACTTCTAGCTTTTCCCAAAACTAAAATCACCTTTGAGGGGGAAGAGATTCCAGACCATCGCTGAGATTCAGGAAAATACAACTGGGCAGCTGATGACGATTGGGAGGACTGTGTGAGGTCCCAAGGTGCCTGCTTTGAAGGAAACTAAGGCATCATTGTTCTGTGTACAGTGTTTCTTGTATCTCCTATCCTCTTCAATAAATGTCTCTATTTTTATAGTATACATGGCTGGATACTATCTGGACAGGCCTCGCATACCATCTTATTAGTTCCAGGTGTACAGCATAATGATTTGATATATATTGCAAAAAGCCTGACGTGGCGGAGATTCTGTAAGGCCTGTGCTAGGAGAAGAGGGGCGTGTCTGATTCATCTTTTAACCCCAGAATGTACCATGGTGCTTGGTGGTCAGTATATTCAACTAACCCTAATCCCTATTCTACCAAAAAGCCATGGCGTGCCTTTCAGCTGGTATCTTTATACTTCTCTGGGCCTCCTTCTCCCAAGTTTAGAAAAATGTGCATTATTCCTGCCCTTATGAAGCTTAGAGTCTATTGAGGAAAAAAGTATCACTAGTCAAAGAATCACATAAAAATATAAAATTACAACCATGATAAGTGGTATAATGGTGACAGCATTTAATAGGTGGATTGATCTAGTCAGAAAAATGTTTCAGTGGGTTTTGGTGGAGATGTAAAAGATGACCAGTGCTAACTAGGATAAGTGTTTTGTTGACCTTAACAAGAGTTTTCAATAAATGGTGGTGATGAGAGGCTTACTGGAATAGGTTTAAGAGAGAGTAGGAGGAGGTAGGTTGAAGATGGTGAATATAGACCATTTTTTTCAGGGGCTTTGGCTATAAAGGAAGAGAAATAGCACAGAGGCTGGAAGGGGAAAAAGGAGTCCAGAGACTATTTGTGTGTATATATGTCAGAAAAAATAGTAATACGCACAAATGGGAATGATCCGGTAAAATATGGAAATTTGACACAGGAGAATTACTGAGATGATACCCCTGAGTGGACAAGTTCAGATAGAATCTAGTGCGCAAGTGATTAGTCTAAGATAGGAATATAGAGAGTTCATCCATAATAACCAGAGAGATGATTGAATGGATGGGCACAGAGGTAGGTAGGGAGATACAGTGCTGGGGGCTCGTGAAAGATCTCTTTGGATTGCTTCTGTTTTTCACAGTGAAATATAAAGGCATGTCATCAAATGAGACCAAAGATGGAGGGGGGGGCGGAGTTGGAGGTTTGCGAAGAAAGGAAAAGGTAAGAAAAGGATGAGAGAGTGAAAAGTCTAGGGAAACAATATATTCAGTAATTTCCAGACAGCATTAAATGTTTCACTTCAGGTTAGTGATCAGTTGAATGTAGGATCAGTTGTACATTTTCTTCGGCCACATCAGCTGTGTGGGCACAGGTCCTGAATATGCGAAGATGTAGTTCAGGTTTGGGAGTTTGCCAAACGAGGGTGATACCGAAGGGCAGGGCGGCTGAGGGCACGTGGTCAAAGCAGTGTTGACCATGGAACTGAAGCTCAGTAAGAAGAAAAGTAACAGTGTAAGGGGAACTGGGGGAGTGGGCAGTGAAAATGTATAGGATTAATGGATTGTAGGTCCTCATGGAGTTGGAGGAAGGTGAGAAGATGGGGTTAGTAGAGGACATAATGGGTGGAAAAATGTAGTTGTCACAAGTAGGGTGCTTTGAAACTACAGTTTTTGGGGATTGCAGTTTTGGGTGATTACAAAGGGTAAGGAGCAGTCTATCACAGGAATAAGTAGCAGAGGTAGGGGACAAGGATAAGATCATTAGAGAAGAGGGTGTCAGGGAGCTGACTTTAAGGAAGGATTACCTATGTGGGCAGTGATTTTAGGAGGCTGTCACAGAAGTGTGGGCATAAAGTAACGGAGCTTGGAACAGAACGTCAGTGGTTAAAATGATGAGAAGTGGTGGGTTTCCGGGGGTAGTCAGAAGATGAAGGAAGAGCCAAACAGGATTTCCCAGTGTACTGGATGTAAGGTGTGAGACAGACAGGGGAGTCTTAGGGTGGTTTAGCCTAAGCAACCAGCAGGATGAAATTGTTATCTCCTGACATGGGGAGGAAGGCCGCGGCAGGACAGTTTTGGTGAAGCTCACTATCGACAGGTTACGTAAGTTGAGATACTCATTAGACAGCCAAGTGCAGGTGCCAAGTAATCAGCTGGCTCTTTCGGTCTGAAGTTCAGAGGGGAGGACTGTGCTGGAAATGTAAATTGGAGATCACCAGCATGTAACTGTACTTGCAGCCATGAGACTGAATAAGGTCACCAATGAAGTGAGTAGGAAATTAAGTAGAGAAGGGATTCAAGGAAGGACAGAGTTGTTGAAAAGTCCAAGACACTCAGCTATAAATTGTTTGAACATCTCTGTAAGGGCAGGAATTTTGTCTTTCTCACGGCAGGCCTGCTAGATGCCTATTCAGAATTCACCCTGTCTTCCTTACTCAGAGACTTCTGATTGGAGGAGAGCAGTAATGTAACTAATGGACGTGGAGGTGGCCGTGTGACACAGTTCTGGCCCGTGAGTATAAGCGCAAGCCATGGGATGGGGCTCCAGGAAACGGGGAAGGGCGTGGGGGTCAGGCTCCGCTCTCAGCCTTCTCTCATCCTTTGCCCTTGCCCTTGCCCTTCTGCCTGCTCCGATTGCAGATAGAACGCCGGGAGCGTGGGAGGTCAGACAGTGCCTGCTGCACAGAACAAAAGGTCGTGAGTCCGCCTCGGCATTGTGGAGTCACTAAGATATCCCCGGACAGCCTACTCTGGGCTTCACATTTTGTGTAAAAAACAAAAGCTTCATTCACTTCAAAGCTATGGGGGGAGAGGGGGTCACAGCAAAATGTGTTTCCTAATAACATTTGTGTGATGCCCGACTGTGTCTCCCAGCACTCCCATGTAGAAAAATGCCCAGCATGTGATGGGCACTCAATAAATGTAGATTGATTAGGTGAATAAACATCCAGTAAAAGAGTTAAATAAAACAATTGAGTATATATATGTTCAGAAACATGCAGTTTTTTCTTAATCACATTAGATGATATGGCAGAATAAGAGTTTTATTTATTACAACATACTATAAATATCTAGCAATAACCTAACAAGCAATGTATGAGGTCAATACGAAGGAAAATTATAAAACGTTGCTAACGAATGTTAAAGTCACAGCAGAAGGCATTCGTGCGCACCATGTTCCTGGGTTGGAGGACATGGGAGGGTGGAAAGGTCAGTCCTCCAAAAATTATTTATATATATATAGTTTTGCCAAAATTCCATTCATTCTGATTGGCTTTGCTTTTGTTTGGTGATCGTCTGTTCACTTAAACCTAAATTAAAAATGAAAATTATTTAGAAGAGTGTGTGAAAAAGTCAAATCAATACCTGAAAAGGATAATTTACTTGGATGGTATGGGGGGGGATTTGTCCTACCAGATATCAAATTATACTCAAAAGCTGCCATTGTTCAAACTGTCTGGTTAATAGGAATAGACAGACAGAAGAGTGGAATAAACAATTCAAAATAATCAATAGGTATTTAATGTTTGTTAAAAATGGTAAAATGATATTGCCACGCTACACACAAAAATAAATTCCAGATGGATTAAATGTGAATAAAATTGTAAAAGAAGAACAAGCAGACACGGAAGGGCTATGAGAGCACTCGACCAGGCGTGGTGTGGAATGCAAGAAAAAAGAGGAAGCTCAGGCCTGCAGCCCTAACTTTCTATTTGGAAGACATTTATTTACTCGACACCTACTGTGAGACCCTGTGCCAGCTGCTGGGAATGAAAGGTGAATATGATATCTTTTGAGGATGTCTGTAGCCTAGTTGGAATTTAAGCTGTAGCAAAGGATATTTGAAGCTAAACATTATGGGCATTTGGGGGTTAAACCTGGCTGCTCGCTACTTCAGAACATGGTGTCATCCCCTCTCGATGCCACAAGACCCCCGGAATGCTTGGTTTGGGATTCATGGAGTGCTCTTGTTGAGGGGTCTGTACCTCTAACCCTGACCTACAAATTAGCACTTGGGTTAAAATTGGAGATGGAAAGAAGCGACAGGATGGAAAAACCAAGTATATTTAGTCAATCTTTTCATTTTGGCTTCCTGCCTGAAATCAGTCATAATGAGTTGGATTTAAATAACAGATCGTGGAGAACTTTTGAATGACCGGGCTCATTGCCAAAGTTGTCTGTTCCGCAGGAAGAAAGATATAGATTTCTTCCCACTCATTTTATATGGTGAGGATGATTCTGTGTGTGAAGGCTGGGTTTATTATTTAGGGGGAGAGTGGGGTAAGCTGACCCGGATCCTGTCAGCACGAGAAATTACCTTTTTTAGAAATAAATTTAAAAACCACCTCGAGGAAAGATTTGCTATTCTCTTACTTCATATCAAGAACCTAAGTAAGGATTATAATATCCCCAAAAAATATTTTTAAGGAGAAAAGTCTAACCCTAAAGAAAAATACATTAATCTAAACAGTTCATGGAAACCTCTCAGATACCAGAGAATTCGTCACAACTGTATAGCTCATCTAATGTGGCATGTCTGAGGTATTATGGAGCTCAATCCTAGCAGAAAAATCTAAAGCTAAAGACACAATGGTGAAGGGAGAGACAGGGGGGAGGGGGAGAGGGAGAGAGCCAGGGCACAGGCCAGTGTCGGAGCACCGAGCTTTGAGGTCTTGTTTTATGCAAGCCTTAGGCCGAATGTGTAAGTCTCTCAGGTTGTTGCAGTATTTTGCAAAAGTAACGATGGCACCCTGCTACTGGAAGCACCTCTGCCAGACTCCACCCCCTCACAGGCAGGCCCCAGTAACTTCCCCACAGGGAGCAGGCCTTGGGGTGTCTTCCTCTGGTCCCAGCGATCGGTTCTTTGATCATTTGACATTTGCCCAGCTGCTCCCTAGATTGAAGTCGCTTGGCAACAAAGGAGAAGGCAGCGCAGTGAAAGTCAAACCTAATGTTTGTTCAGGTTCTTTGCTTCACAGCATTAAAATGATGCCAGGAAGCCAAAACTCAAAATGCCGGTTGAGTCCAATTCAGCGTCATTTACTTCGGTAACCAAGGACCTGACCTTCTGAGAAGGTAGACTGGCATGTTACCTGTGGTGGCGCCCACAAGAAACATCTGACATGATGCCTATGTTGTGAAAAGTACCAAAATGAAATGGAAAAGCCGGGAAATGCTAGTCCTGTGTAATTTGAGAAGTAGTCACCGTTCATATCCCCAGCCCTTTTCTATGCATATACTCCTTCATAAATAAAGATTTCTAACAAATGGGGATCCCATGATATATATCGGTCTACTTTTTCCCTTTACAGTGTAGCATGTGTATATCCTCACATACCAGCACCTCCATGTCGACCCTAACGTGTTTCGTCGTGTGTGTGGAAACCACCGCGCAGAGCTGCAGTGAACGCCGTGGAGCTCTGCGGAAGAATATGCACATTTAGATGTGAACAGCTACTGTAAGAAACCCTGTAGGGTGAGGATGAATATTGTCATAGAACTTTGTTCATTTGTACGTGTCTGTGTGTGTCGGTACTGGGTTAGGATGTAAAATACATTGTTTACTGTGGGTTGACGTTTTTAAGGAAAGCAAAAGCTGAGGCTGGGAGGCACTTTCTCTGTGGGAGTCATTCTTTCTGTTCCCCAAACTCGGCGTGCTCCCTCTCACTGCGGAGCCTCCGTGGGTGTCACGCCATTCCTTCTGCCTGGAGCAGCCCCCCTTTGCTCTGCTCTGCGCTCTGTCAGGTTCTGATGATGGGCTCTCGCCCCAGATGGCATTTCTCAGAGAAGTCTTACTGAACTCCCAGACTAAAGCAAGTTCGCTGTCACGGGCTCTCCTTGCACCGTGCAAACTACCCTTCCTGCGCACAGTTTGTAACTGTCCATATATGGTAACAGCATTTAATTAGTGTCTTCGTTTGTGGGTCGGAAATTCCATGAGGATGGCAGCCTTGGGTGCGCACCGCTGTTCACGGTCATTGGGAACTTCTCCCTTTTACTCATTCCTTACCTCCTGATGTTCGCCCTATCTCCACCAGACCTGAATCTTTCATTGTTTTACTTTGATTCCTCCAGAAACAGCCTTGGTCTCTGTCTTAGCTCAGGTTTTCTGGGATACAGACCATGAGAAAAAGTTTATGTACTCTGGTTTTCTTGGGGTTTATAATCTCAGGGAGGGAGGAGCAAGGGAAAATGGGCAGTGAATCCAGGAAAATAAGAAAGCAAATCAAAGTGCCGTGTGCAGCCTCATAAGAAAACACTGCTGGTTTCTTCATCACCAGGTCATCCTTGAAGACACTGTGCAGAATGATGGTGACTCAGAGTGGAAGGGTGGAAGGAAGGTAGGGAAGAAAAGTCTATCTACGGTCTCCTCCCTGTCTCCAGTTTCTTTCTAGTCAAATTCACCCTACCAGGCATTGATTTCCTATTCTTCTAGGTTTTATTACTTGACTTCTGCGGACAGCTGCCTAGGACGTGGGTCCAGTTGGGTCAGATCCTTGTGCTGGAGGTGTGATAGAGGCCTCACTGAATTCTGGACCTTACCCCCACTCCCCCAGCAAGTGACAGTGACTGAGTAGCAGCCAGGCTTCCTATGGAGCTTCTGCCTGGAGGAGGGGGGTGAGCGTCGGGGTGACAGTGAGGCAGAGTGAACCTGGGAGCTCATAGGTCCTGTGCATCCTCTGCAGCATTAGAATTGAGGTTCTCCCAGACTAAATTAGCTTGCCTGATCCACGAGATGGTGGACACTCACCATCCCTCCCACCCCGCCCCAGGTGTCTTTACTTTTATTACATGCTTGTGGAACTCAGCGCCAAGCCAGGCTACCCCGCCAGCTCGCAGGGAAACCAGCCCCAGAACCTCTGCATCCCTGGCCTCACAATTTGTCACAGCACTGAGTGCTCAGGCACTCAGAGCCCTCTGTTTCTTCATTGTCAAGGTTCTCTTAGATCACTTCCCTCCCACCTAGAACTCCAAGGACACTGAGCAGAGGCTGCACATCCATTTAAGAAAGAAAATTAGAAATTCAGAGCAGTGGGGTGATCTCCCTGCCTCATGGAGAGTTTGGCTCCTGTGTGATTGATACTGGAAGCTGCTGGAGTTGAAAGTGGACATGAGTCAAAGGCCAAGAAAACTGAAACTGACCATTAATTGGCCCTTGACCCATCACATCTCTCAAAGAAGAAAACATAACCCTCCGTGCTCCACTCTATCCCCAAGATAAAAACATCAAAAACCCTAGGAGAGGACAGGCAAAACCAGGCTGTGCATGACTAATTTGACAAAGGGTTATTTAAAAATAAATTGCTCAAGGCAAAGCACAGTTGAAGACAGTTCCTTTGGGCTTTGGCCAACTCTTCACTCATCCAGTCTGCTGGCCCCAGTGAGCAGAGCCAGGACCAAAGGAAACAGTCTGCAATCCAAAATGTTGCCTCCAGAAACTTTACCTTGCTCTCGTTTGCGTTTGGGTTTTGGTAACAGCTTTATTGAGATATAACTCACCATTTAAAGGATACAAATCAATGATTTTGAGTATACTCTGAGTTCTGTTGTATAATCATCAACACAATAAATTTCAGAACATTTTCATTACCCCGACAGGGAGCCCTGGACCAATTAGCAGCTGCTCCACACGCTCACCCACGGGTGACCACCAACGTACTGTGTGGATTTGCCTCTTCTGGACTTCCCATACAAATGGAATAATACACTACGTGTGACTGGCTTCTTTCACTTAGCAGAATGTTGTCCAAGTCCATCCATTTGTAGCACGTATCAGTACTTCATTTCTTCTTATTGCTGAATAACCTACTATATGTATGCTACATTTCATTCATCATTGATGGACGTGTGGATTGTTTTCCACTTTTTGGTTCTAATGAATTCTTCTGCCACGACATTCATGTACAAGCTTTGTGTAGACATGTGTTCATTTCTTGGGTATATAATTAGGAGTGGAATTGCTGGATTAAGTGATAACTCTATGTTTAATCTTTTGAGAAAATGCCAGAATGTTCCAAAGTGGCTGTACCATTTTACATTCTTACCAGCAATGTATGAAGGTAATATTTTTTCCCACATCCTTGTCAACTCTTGTTATTATCTGTAGTTTTGATTATAGCCATTCTTGTAGGTATGAAGTGGCTTCACATTGTGGTTTTAATTTTCATTTCCCTCATGGGTGATAAATATTGAGTATTTTTTCATGTGCTTATTGGCCATTTGTGTATCTCCTTTGAAGAAATGTATATTCAGACTCTGATCACTTTTTTATTAGGCTATTTTTGTAAATAATAGTAGTTCTTTATTCTAGATGTAAGCCCCTTATGGATATATAACCTATAAAAATTTCACCCATTCTGTGGGCTTTCTATTCACTTTCTTGATAGTGTTCTTTGGAGCACAAAATTTTTAGTTGTTATGATGTTCAATTTATCTGTTTTTTTATTTATTGCTTATGATTTTGGTGTCATATTTAGGAAACCATATAAATGGCTTAAATGTTCCAACCAAAAGACATAGGGTAACTGAATGGGTAAGAAAACAAGACCCATACATATGCTGCTGCCAAGAGACAAATCTAAAATCGAAAGATACAAACAGACTGAAAGAAAGTAAAGGGATGAAAAAAGATATTTCATGCAAATGGAAAGAGAAAAAAAAAGCTGAGTAGCAGTACTTATATCTGACTTTGAAACCAAAGCAATAGTAAGAGACAAAGAAGGACACTACATAATGATAAAGGGAACAATCCAACAAGAGGATATAACCCTAGTAAACATTTACGCACCCAACACAGGAGCACCTAAATATGTGAAGCAAACTTTGATGGACATAAAGGGAAAGATCAACAGAAATACAGTCATAGTTGGGGACTTTAACACCTCATTGACGTCAGTGGATAGATCTTCCAGGCATAAAATCAACAAGGAGACAGTGACCTTAAACAACACACTAGATCAAATGGATTTAATTGATATTTTCAGTGCATTTTACCCCAAAGCAGCAGAATATATATACTATTCAAGTGCACATGGAATGTTTTCTAGAATACACGTTAGGACACAAAACAAGTCTCAATAAATCTAAGAAGATTGAAATCATATCAAGCATCTTCTCTGACCATGATGCTATGAAACTAGAAATCAACCACAAGAAGAACACTGAAAAACACACAAAGACATAGAAGCTAAATAACATGTTATTACACAATGAATGGGTCAACAGTGAGATCAAGAAAGAAATCAAAAGATAGCTTGAAACAAATGAAAGTGAGGACACTACAATCCAAAATCTGTGGGACACTGAGAAAACAATCCTAAAAGGGAAACTCAAAGCATTACAGGCCTGTCTCAAAAAACAAGAAAAGGCTCAAATAAACTATCTGACGTCATGCTTAAAGGAACTTGCAAAAGAACAACAAACAAAGCCCAAAGTGAGTAAAATGAAGGAAATAATAAAGATCAGAGCAAAAATAAATGAAATAGAGTCTAAAAACATGATTCAAAAGATCAATAAATCCAAGGACTAATTCTTTAAAAATATAAAAAGATTGACAAATCTTCAACCAGACTCATCAATAAAAAAAGAGAGGGACCTAAATAAAATCAGAAATGAAAGAGGAGAAATAACAACTGATACCAAAGAAATACAAAGGATTGTAAGAAAATATTATGAACAACTATATGCCAACAAACTGGACAACCTGGATGAAATAGATAAATTCCTAGAAATATGCAATCTTCCCAAATTAAATCAGGAAGAATCAGAGAATCTGGATAGACAGATTGCACCTAGAGAAATTGAAGCAGTAATCAAAAAACCCCCAACAAACAAAAGCCCTGGACTGGATGACTTCACAGGTGAATTTTACCAAACATTCCCAGAAGAACTAACACCTCTCTTCTCAAACTATTTCATAAAATTCAAGAGGAGGGAAGGTTCCCAAACTCATTTTATAGGCCAGCATTATCCTAATTCCAAAACCAGGTAGAGACACTACAAAGAAAAAAATTATAGGCCAATATTGCTGATGAACATAGATGCTAAAATCCTCAACAAAATATTAGCAAACTGAATACAGCAATGCATCAAAAAGACCATACACTATGATCAAGTGGGATTTATTCTAGGAATGCAAGGTTGGTACAACATTCACAAATCAATAAATGTGATTCACCACATAAACAAAGTGAAGGATAATAACCATGTGATCATATCATTAGATGCAGAAAAAGCATTTGATAAAATTCAGCACTGATTTATGATTAAAACTCTCAGCAAAGTGGGAATGGAGGGAACATACCTAAACATAAAAAAAAGCCATGTATGACAAACCCCCTGCCAACATTATACTCAATGGACAATTAACTACAAGCGTTTTCCCCTTAAGATCAGGAATAAGACAGGGATGTCCACTTTCACCTCTGTTATTCAACACAGTACTAGAAGTTCTAGCCACAGCAATCAGACAAGAAGAAGAAATAAAAGGCATCCAATTTGGAAAGGAAAAAGTGAAACTGCCATTATTTGCGGATGACATGATACTATACATAGAGAACCCCAAAGATTCCACCAAGAAACTACTAGAACTGATAAATGAATTCAACAAAGTAGCAGGATACAAAATTAATATCCAGAAATCATTTGCATTTTTATATACCAATAGTGAACTAACAGAAAGGGAAATTAAGAAAACAAACTATTCACAATTTCTTCAAAAAGAATAAAATACCTAGGAATAAAACTAACCAAGGATGAAAAAAGCCTGTACTCAGAAGATTACAAGACACTGAAGAAAGAAATAGAAGCTACAAATAAGTGGAAGCGCATACTGTGTCTTGGATGGGAACAATTAACATCATTAAAATGTCCATTCTGCACAGAGCAATGTATAGATTCAATGCAATTCCTATCAAGATTCCAATAATGTATTTTACAGAACTAGGACAAATATTTCAAAAATGTATATGGAACCACAGAAGGCCCCACATGGCAACAGTGATCCTGAGAAAAGAAGAACAAAATTGGAGGAAACACACTACCTAATATCAAACTATGCTATAAGGCCATAGTAATCAAACCAGCACGGTACTGGCATAAAAACAGACACACAGATCAATGGAACAGAAATAAACCCACACATTTATAGTCAATTAATATTTGACAGAGGAAGCAAACACATACAATGGGCTAAAGATAGTTTCTTCAATAAATGCTGTTGAGAAAATTGAACAGATATGTGTTGAAAAATGAAACTGGACCACCTTCTTACACCACACACAAGAATAAATTCAAAATGGATCAAAGACTTAAATGTTAGACCCAAAACTATAAAAATCCTAGAAGAAAACAGAGGCAGCAAAATCTCAGACATTGCTTGTAGCAATATTTTATTGGATATATATCTCCCCAGGCAAGGGGAACAAAAGAAAAAGTAAACAAATGGGACTTCATCAAACAAAAGTTTTTTCACAGCAAAGGAAATCATCAACCATATATAAAGACCACCGACATAATGAGAGAACATATTTGCCAATACATCTGATAAAGTGTTAATATCCAAAATTTATAAAGTACTTACAAAAATCAACACCAAAAAGACAAACAACCCAATTAAAAAATGGGCAAAGGACCTGAATAGACACTTCTCCAAAGAGGACATACAGATGGTTCATAGACATATGAAAAGATGCTCAACATCATTAATTATCAGAGAAATACAAATTAAAACCACAATGAGATACCATCTCATACCTGTCAGAATGGCTGTCATCAATAAATCAACAGACAGCAAGTGCTATGAGGGATGTGGAGAAAGGGGAACCCTTGTACACTGTTGGTGGGAATGCAGACGGGTGCAGCCACTGTGGAAAGCAGTATGGAGTTTCCTCAAAAAATTAAAAATGTTTTTGTCTTTTGACCCAGCAATCCCACTTCTGGGAATATATCCAAAGGAACCAAAACACTAATTCAAAAGAACCATGAGCACCCCTATGTTCACTGCAGCTTATTCTTTTTGAGGCAATTATAAATGGAATTCTTATCTTGTATTCATTTTCTGACTGTTCACCACAATTATGTAGAAATACAATTGAATATTATATTGATCTTGTATCCTGCAAGCTTACTGAACTCATTTATTAGCTTTAATAGTTGTTTAGAGATTTCTTAGGATTTTTTTATATATGAGGTTATGTCATCTGTGAATGGAGATAATTTTCTTTCTTTTTGATCTAAATTCCTTTCATCTAATCTTTTTTGCATAATTATTTATTAGAATCTTCAGTGCAATGTTGAATAGAAGTGGTGAGAATGGACATTCTTGTCTTGTTTCTGGTACTAAGGGGAGATTATTCAGTCTTTCATCATTAAGTATGATTTACCTGCAGGTTTTTTGTATAATCCCTTTATCAGGTTGAGAAAGTTTCCTTCTATTCCTAGTTGTTTAGTGTTGTTTTTTTAATCATAAAGGGGTATTGAATTTTGCCAAATTGCTTTTCTGCAAATATTGATGATCATTTGGGTTTTGTCCTGTATTCTATCAATATGGTATAGTACATTAACTAACTTTCAGCTGTTAAACCAGCCTTGCATTCCTGGAATAAATTCTACTTGGTCATGGTGAATGTCATGGGTTGAATTGGGTGCCCCCAAAATCCATATGTTGAAGTTCTAACCCCAAATACTTCAGAATGGAATCTTATTTGCAAATAGGGTCATTGTAGATATAAGTACTGAAAATGAGGTTGTACTGAATTGAGGTGGTGGGCTCTCATCCAGTATGTGTGCTGTCCTTATAAAAAGGACACCCTTGGATACACAGTCACATAGGGAGAATGTTATCTGAACATTGAAGTTATGCTGCCATAAACCAAGGCACTACCAGAAGGTAGGGGAGAGGCTGCAACAGATTCTTTCCTGGCACCCGCAGAAGGAACCAGCCCTGCCAATGCGTTGATCTCGCACTTCTAGCCTCTAGAACTATGTGTGAGACAACACATTTTTATTAAGCCAACCACTGATACTTGGTTACAGCAGCTCCAGCAAACTTATACAGTGTATGCTTTTTTGTGTGTGTTACTGGATTTGGTTTGATAGTAGCTTATTGAGGGATTTTGCATCTGTATTCCTAAAAGATGTTGGTGCAGTCTTTGATATCTTTGTCTGGAGTTATTTTCTTAGTGTTTCTCTAGGTTTACCAGATGCATCTTAACCAGAACCTACTTCAGATTTATAGTAACTTTTCCCAGTGAGATTTACAAACATTACTCCTATATAACTGTATTCCCTCTCCCTCTTTCTGTACTTATCGTTACATTATAGATCCAATTGTAGTACTGTGTGGTATCTATACATGTTACAAACTTAACAGTGTATTGGTATAATTGGTATAATTACTTTATATAATTACTTTATATACTTTATATAACTTTATCTCTCTTAAAGAAGCTGATGAAAGAAAGTAAAGAAGTATATATTTATAGAATTTGTATTTATAGAATTTGTTATCTTAACTTTTTTATTCACCATTCCTTGTTCCCTTCATTGGTACCTTATTTACTAAGGAAATCAGACCCACTGAAGATTTTTTTGTGGAGGAAAGGAGACGGTCAGCATTTAAATATGCACAGTGATATTCGAGGACAACTGCTCTGGCAGTTGTGTAAATGCATCGGGGTGGGGTGAGGGATGGAAATCAAGGAGATGAGGCAGTTACAGCAGTCAACATCCAAGTTCATGAGAGCCTGGCTTTGGCTTGGTGTTGGCCTTCTGGTGCTGGGAATGGCTAAGCCAGTGTGGATAGGCACTGACTCAGAGTCAGCCATGGATGGGCACACTCATCAGGATTCCCTGGTGAACTGAGGTCAATCTGAGGATGAAGCCATGGGAAAAATGCCTTGTCTGGTGATTCGAGGGGGCTCGGAAGGACAGACCTTCACAAGGCAAGCCTCTGAGGGGAGAGCATGGTGCTTAGCAAGTGAAGCCCATCCCAGGCCATCATCACACAGTTATGTGTGAATGCAGGGGAGGGGGGCGGAGAAGGAGAGATTCTTCCCCATGCACGTGTCCCTGCAGCTGTCAGGGATGAGGTTACAGACTGTGGAAGAGAATGCAGAATTCCTCTTCCCTTTCCCAGGGCAGATGACCTTTCAGAAATTAAACAAATCAATTCTGTGTCCTCCGAGGAAGCGCGTGTGACTGCCCCAACTCAATGGGCTCTATTGTTTCAGGTGAAGCCAGGTGACTCCATTCATCACTGGTACCCTCACTAAGAGGTTTTGTCTGCAAATTTTCCTCTGGAATAATTTTGTAAGATGTGGATTAGGCATGCCTCTACGTACTGTAGAGAAACAAAAAACAAAGGACAAAGAGCATGAAGCCCTGAGTGTAGATACAGTGTCATGCTATTGATAGTGCGGAGTGGTTGCTCCACTCCAAGCCAGAGGCCTGGATAAGGTGGTAATGGCAAAGGTTCACTCGCAAAATGCTCGTCAAGGTCATCAGGGGTAGCAAAAAACAGTAATTGATTGCAAGATTAAAAATATGTCTAAATAATCCATGAATCAAAGGAGAAATGTAAGTGAAAGATAGAAAATACTTAAAAACAAAAAATGAAGAAAAATACCACCTATCAAAATTAAAAATCCTGCTTAGCACGGCTAATTTCATACTAACGGCATGATTCCCAAATCCTCAAGTCAAGAATATTATGCTTAAAATTTACTTTACTTTGTGCGCCCTTGGCAGCTGCTAAAGGGAATGCAAGTCTTCTCTGAAGGAGAATTTTCTCAGAAAAGTTCAAGGAATATGATATCACAGTCAAAAATTTAAAAGCAAACAAGCAAAGCGAAACCAAATCAAGAAACAAGCCACCATGAGTAAGAGACAGAAGGAGAAAAACAGAGCTGAAGGAGACCCACAAAGCTTTTCCATGTTGGATTTATCAGACTCAGATTGTAAAATGAGTATGTTTAATATATTTAAATGAAAGAAGGGATTGGACACATGAATCATTTGACTACAGAGGAAGTACTTTTAAATGATCAAGTAGGTTTGATAAAAGAAACTAAATTTAGAAAGTAAAATAGTGTGATTGGAATATTTTGTCATGAAAAATACAAGTTTTTATAAAGTCAAAGACACCATTTCTGTTTCCTTTATGTTTATTTTTTTAAAATATTTTACCTAGAATTTAATTTAGTGTAAGTAAAAAAGAGAATCCAATTTCATATTTTCCAGATGGCTACCCTCTTATCCTAATACTGTTTATTAAATATATCATTTTACCCCACTGATTTGAAATGCCAACTTTATCAGAAACTAATCCCTATATGTATTTGTGTTTTTCTGGGGGTATCTATTCTGTTCCACAAATCTTTCTGTTCATGTGCTGATACGAAACAGTTTTAATTACCATAATATTTACAATACTGTTCAGTATCTGATAGGGCTAATTCTCCCTCATCACTCTTTTCTTGCTTTATTCTCAAAATAATGGTGTTGGTATTTTTCTTGATGGAGTTAGATTTACATATTTATTTGGAGAAAATTACCATCATATATCATCTCTTTATCTAAGAATGTCCTACTATTTACTCGTCTTTTTTTAAACCACCTGCATAGTACTTCAAAGTTTTCTTTATGTGAATCTTGCACATTTCTTAAATGTACTTCTAGGTATTCTATTATGTTTTGGGGTTTTGTAAATTGAATATTTTCCGTTATATTTTCTACATGATTATTGTTCATATACCGAAGACCTAGGGATTATGTTTTAATTTTGTTCTTAGCAATCTTATCTTACTGTTGGTAATAAGGAGTTTTAAAATTGACTTTCCTGGATGTTCTGCCATAATATCATCACCTCTACAAATAGTAATGTTTTCTTCCCTTTCTGACTTTATATATTTTTCTTTTTCTTTTCCCTTGACATTGGCTAGTATTAGCTAAACAAAGTTCAGTAATGCTGGTAGCAACATACATTCTTGCTTGGTTTCTGATTTTAATGGAACTCAGTGTTTTACTGTATAATTTCTGCCCTCTGAAATAATTTGTGTATACTTTTCATGTTAAGAAATTATTCACCTGTCATGTTTTATTTGTAAGTTTTTCCAGAAATCAAAAGGATAATTGAGTGTTAATAGATGCCTTTCTAGAACCCACAGGAATGTTCACATAGTATTTCTCTTTTGATATGTTTAAGTTGTATTATAATAATAGATTTCTTAAGATTGAGACATCTTTGCATTCTTGGTATAAGTCTTGCTTGATCATGATACATGTTTGATTAATGTGCTACCAGAGTCTATTGGCTAATATTTTATTTACAATGCTTAGGAATTGGACTGTGTCAATGTTATGCTGAATTGATAAAAAAATTTTGGAAATTTTAATACTCAGGAACTATTTGAATAGTACTAGGGTTACATGTTCCCTAAAGATTTGATAGAATTCACTTGTAAAAATTTCTGAAAATTGATCTATTTGTATATTTTTCATTTTGGGGGGTCAATTTTGATCATTTATGTTTTTCTAGCTGATCATCTATTGCATATATTTGCATAAAGCTGAGCATTATATTCTTTTATATTTGTGTAATTTCCTCAGTATCTATGCTTATTTCTTCATACTCATCTTTAATATTTATGTATTTATTCCTTTTTTATTTATTTTGATTGACTAGGTTTGCTAAATTTTTGCTTTTTTATTTTTTTCATAATACCATTCCCTAGGATATGTTTATTTGTTCTATAATTTTTTTCTTTTCTAATTCTTTAACTATTGTTTTTATCTTTATGGTATCTCTTTTGTTCTTAAGATTATTGTGTTCTTTTTCTAACTTCTTAAATTGGGCATTTAATTTTTCATTCTCCATTTGTCTTTCAATTAACAGAAGCTATTTTTAGTAGGTCATTTTTTTTAAGGAAGATTCCTAGGAACTGTGTTCTTTGAGTATTTTATGTTTGAAGTCATCCATATGCTGCCTTTATGGCCTTCGGCTGGGAACAAAATTCTTGGTTCACAGTATGCCCAAGCATTTTGAAGACAGTGAATATTTACCATATTGGATATTGCTTTAAAGAAGTATGAAGTGACCTGATTTTTGTTTCTTCCCCTTGAGGTGATTTGATTTTCTGTCTGAATGATCATCTCTTAGAAATTTACTAATTTTATTAGGGTATGTTCCAGTGCTGATTCATCTTTGTCCTGCCCACTTTAAGATGGATGTTTATTTAAACCTATAGGCTCAAGTATTTTATTTCAGGAGACTTTTCTGAATTTTACTTTGGATGTCTTTTGTGTGCTTGACTGTTCTGTCTTCCGAATGCATACTTGAGCATGAACTCTACCTAATCTGTCTTCCAAGTGTATTTTTTTCTATAATCCTTTAAAATTCCTTTTTTGTTTTTTCTTGATTTTTCTTTTCTTCCATTTTTCCATTTCTTTATCTTGTTTTCAACAATATCTTCTTTTTGTGCAGTTTCCATTTCTATATGTCATTACTTTTTTCTTCTACATCTTTTTCAGGTCAACTTATCTCATCCTCTGTTGCTTTATCGTTTCTTCCTTTGGTCCTTTTGTCCGTGATTTGAACTCTCAATTCATGGCGGCCACTTTTTCACTAAGTTGTTTGAATCTATAAGAAGTTGTTTGGTCAGTTTTCAACTATTCTGCAGTAATTTTTTTAAACATATACTACATTTATTTTATCTCTTTTGCCTTTTCATTTCCTGCAATGATTTTGTCTCCAGGTTCCTTTTTTTTTTTAAGCTTCATTGAAATATAATTCCCATTTAATTTGCCCACTTAAAGTACTCAACTCAGTATTTTCAATATAGTTATAGGGTTTTGAAACCATATCTGGTTCCTATTTTCATTATTCTCATTTTGTAATACAAAGTTCTTTCTGGATCAGTTATGTGGGGAAAGAAAGTATGAGAAAGATGTCAGAGGCTTTGAATAACCTCTGGGCTAATAAGGTCTCAATTGTCAATAAAGCCCTCATATGTAAGGTCTAGTGCAATACAGTGTGAGTGTGGATTCAGACTTTACAAAATTTTAATTGACTAGAATTGGTAGCTTCAGTGGTACCCATTAAGTTTCTCTAGTCTCAAAAAAAATTTTTACAGGAATGTTGAGTCTATAGTTTCAAAAGGTTGTCATGGAGAATTCTTGAGTCAGTTTGCAGACCTCAGCCTTTTTCAAACAAGAAATTGCTGCTTTTGCTCCTCAGGGTGTATTACTAACGTGGAAAACTGCCTCGTTGACTCTGCTTGACCCACAGCCATGGGCTTCATCTCTTGGCCTCCTTTCCCTTCTTTATAAAGTTAAGGTTCAGATCGTAAACATTGCCTGATCTCCTTCTAGATGGAGTTTTTATTCCATTTTTATTCTTATTGTTTCTGATTGATTTTAGAGAGCAGATAGAGTCTGTCTTAGCTCCAGCTGTTGTAACAAAATAGCATTGACAAGAGACTTATAAACAACAGAAATTTATTCTCACAGTTCTGGAGGCTGGAGGCTGAGAGCAGGGTGCCGCTCTGGCTGGGTTCTGGGGAGAACTCACAGGGTTGCAGACGGCCCGCTTCTCACTGTGTCTGCAGGCAGTGCAGAGCAGAGGGAGGAAGCAAGCTCTCCCTGGACTCTTAATAAGGGCACTAATCCCATTCATGAGGCCCCACCCTCATGACCTCATCTCATCCCAATTACCTCCCAAAGGCCCCACCTCCTAATATCACATTTAAGGTGGGCACAGTTTCGACATATGAATTTAGGGAGGACACAAACCCTCAGTCCATAAGTGGGTCAGAGAATTCTTTATTCCTCATCTTCAAATGAGAGACTGATAATTTTATTATTAACTTAGTTCTTCTGTTGGTTATTTTTCCCTTTAATATATTTAAATCTCTTTCTTGCCCATCAACTTTAGACTACATATAATTGTATTCACCATTATGTAGAGTAAGGGAAAAAATATATCTCCACTTTCTTTTGCCTTTTTTTCTCTACTTTGTCCAGCAACATCTGCTAGTATTCCATTATTTTTACAACGTTGAGATTTAAGGCATTAAATTCTCTGTAACTTTAATTAAGTGTCTGTGCTTATTTTTTTTGTCTGTAAGCTGACTCTAAAAATTGGAAACATAGCAGTTGGTTAAATTATTATAGACTGTGTAAGTATAATGAACTGTGGAATAAAATGGCATTATTGGAACCTCAGGGAAAGAAACATAATCCAATGTCACTAACTCTTGACAGAGAATGTTTCACTCGTCATGCCAAATGAATTATCTTATACTCTGAGAATGGCGCCCCCTCCAGGCTTTCGATTACTTTTCTTTTTTCAATCTACGCGTTATATACATTATGTTATGTACAATATATAACATTCACCATAACATTAAAAAGTCAATCTTCTTCACCATACTGCCTTTTGATAAAACCTCCTCTCATCTTGCAGGCAGCCTTTCTGCGGCCCCAACGGGGCTCTTGCTTTCTAGGCCCACGGCTTCTCTGTCGTCCTGGGGTTGCTTTTCGTAACTCTCATGGGTAGGTGCCACGTTCTCAAAGCTTCAGTTTTCTTTCTTGTGCTTTTTGTTGTTGTTGTTTAGCTAGAATACATTTTTAAGGTTTTTTTTTAAAGAAAATGTATATGAGATATAAATACTTGGAGATGTACCTGTTTGAAAATGTGCATCTGTTCTTTTACTTGATTACTAGTTCAGCTGAGCATAGAATTCCAGAATAAAAGTAATTTTTCTATATAACCAGAGACATTGAAATTAAGAACAAACTGACAGTAACCAGAGGGGAGGTGGGCGAGGATAATGGGGGGGAAGGGGGAAGGGTAAGAAAAAGAAAGTAATTTTTTTTCTGAGAACTTTGTAAACATTGCTCTATTGTATTCTAGAAAATGATTTTACTGAAAAGAAATCTGATACCACTTTGATGATTGTTCCATTGTAGGTGATATGCCTTTATTGAGCAATGATTGACATGTAGTAAATTGCACGTATTTGTGGACAATCTGATAAGTTTTAACATTTGTACACATCCATGGAGCAATCCCTTTTCCTCTCGGCTTCACTCTGGATAGCTCCTATTGGCCCAGCTTTTAGTTAATAATCCTTTTTTCTTCTGTGTTTATTCAGTTTTTAATTTCTATTGATTTTTTAAAAGATTTTATTTATTTTTAGAGAGGGGAAGGGAGGGAGGAAAAGAGGGAGAGAAACATCAATATGTGGTTTCCTCTCACTCGTCCCCTATTGGGGACCTGGCCCGCAACCCAGGCATGTGCCCTGACTGGGAATCAAACTGGAGACCCTTTGATTCACAGGCCGGTACTCAATCCATGTAGCCACACCATCTAGTTCTATTGAATTTTTAATTTCAGCAATTCATGTTTGTTACTCTGAGAATTTACATTTGATTCTCTTTTTTCATCATTATTGATTCTGGTTCTCTAGTGAGAGTCTCCATTTTGCCCTATATTGCCCTATTGCCCTATATTGTGTCATTTTAAAGTCATGCCTGATAACACCAGTATCTGTTTCATCTGTGAGTCTATGCTAAAGTCTGTTTTATTCTTTGGGTTTAGTCGTTTGGGCCTATTTCTTGGCATGTTTTGTAATTCTTTGATTGAATGCTAGATATTATATATGAAAATCGTAGATATAAATTGAGACTCTGGCTAATTTTTTCTCCCAGAGTAGATTGACCTGCCTCTTGGCAGGAGTGAGAGTAGAGACAGATCACTTTAATACAATCTTGGATGAGCTCAATTGAAGTTGGGTGTTGGTCTTTTTTGCATACTATTCTATTTCCATCTTAGCCATGTCCCTACTATTTCGCAGTAGGAGTAACTGTTCCACAGTCTTCACTGCCTGCGATGTACACAAGGGCTCCTCCCCAGTAGGAGGCACTGAAGTCTGATTTCTTTCTCCCAGCCTGAGAGATTGCCGAAAGATCTGATTGGCTTCCGGGTTCTTACCTGCTACTCTCTGCTTCAGTGCTTTACCTCTTATACCAAGGTCATTTAAGATCGGTAAACTCATTGGAAAAAAAGTTTACGAAACATGCCACCCTTCTCTTTGGGATTCTTTCACCTCAGTCCTGTCAATGATCGCAGCTTCCACCTTAAGGAACTAAAAAAGAAGAGCAAATGAAACCCAAAGTAAACGGAAGAAAGAAAAGAATACACAAGAGCAAAAATCAAAGGAATGGAAAACAGAAAAAAGAAGAAAAGTCAATGAAACCAAGAACCGATCCTTTGAGGGGGGAACAAGGGTGAACTTATACCCAAAATGATCAGAAAAAGAAAAACCAAAAAATAAGTTACCGTTATCGGGAATGAGAGAGGTAACGGCAGAGCTTACTCATACTGAAAGAGAATAAAAGAACAACTTTATACCATAATCAATTCAACAACTTAGATGAAATGAACAAATTCCTTTAAAAACACAAACTGCCAAAGCTAAAGAAAAAGAATTATGCTAATCTATTGAAGAGATTGAATTTATAGTTTAAAACCTTCTTGCAAAGAAAACTTCAGGCCCAGATGGCTTCACTGGGGAATTGAAGCAAACATTCAATAAAGAAGTAATAGCAATTCTACATAAATACTTTCAGAATACTGAGGAAGGGACTACTTCCCATCCCCTTCTATGAGCCCAGCACTACTCTGGTACTGAGATCATAAAAATATGTGAATATATATTGACAATATAAAACACTTATATTGTCTGGAGGTGTTTGAAATTTGCAGAAATAAAATTTGTAACAGTAATAGCACAAAAGGCAGGAACAGAGTAAAGGAAATTAAAGCGTCCTATAAACCTTGAATTGGTGAAAATACAAATTTATGATAGATTCCAGCAAATTATAATGATTGTTGTAATCTCTAGGGTAACCATGAAAAGAAGAGTAAAATAATGTATAATTAACAGGCTCATCAAAAGGGAAATGGAGTCATACAAAGTATTTGATTAATTTTCTTCTAAAATGCAAGAAAGAAGAGTGAAAGAAGCATAAAGCAGGTGGGACGAGCAGCAGACAGACAGTAAGTGGGTAGATGTGAACCCTAACACGTCCGTAATTACTCTAAATATGAGAGCTTTGGTTAAAAGGCAAAGACTATTCCACCTGGATGAAGCAAACAAAAACAAAAGCGGCGGAGCTCCAGCAGGAGAGCGTGCAGAAAGAAGCAGACGCCTCTGGCCTGCAGACGTCAGACCGGCCACCCGTGTTTCCCCAGTGGAGGCACGCGCCCTGCAGTGGAAGGCCTCACTCACCCTCTGCACAGACGGCAGAGCGAAAGGCATCATGGGCCGGTGGCAGGAGGTCCCCGAGGCCGAACTGGGTTGTGAGAAACCGACTGAACAAGGAATCGCACGTTTCAGCCCAGCGGTGTGTACTGCTGATAAATGTTTAAAGGTCGGCTCTCCAAGCACAGTTCTAACACGAATGCCCAACTGATGTTTTTGTTTACATCGACAAGTCAAATAAAACTGCAGCAGTGAAGAGGTGTTGGAACTTCACCCATTTACCCATCGTCCATAGCAGGTGGACGGAGGTCTTTGCTGAATGGGACAACAGCTTTGGAATACTGGAAGAATAGGGTTTTTGTCTGTTTTTGCTTTTCACATTGCAGTGGCTACACACATGACATTTTTTAAAGTTTCATCTGCATTATTCACATTTTCTCCATCACTTTGTTAACCCTAGACCAGGGTTCAGCAACCTATACCCCAAGAGCCACATTAAACTTAGTTTGCATAACTCTTTTAAATTTTCCATTTATATCTAGGTATCACAGTGCTTCAGTGTGCACCAAATACATGAATAAACTCTTTTTCATAGTTAAGAATTATACCTCATTTCTTTTTTCCCTGAACTGCTCTTTTCTTTCCACTTCTGCCAGCTCACAGTGCGATGTCATTATGCTTAAACAGTTTTGATTACCCTTCATATTTCTTTGTAAAGAAATATACAAATTAAAATTTAATTTGTTTTAATTTCCTATGTTCATAAAGCTTATAAATATTAATTTTTTACTCTGATGGCGTTATTGCCATTACTAGAAGTATATAATTAAATAAAATAAATCTTATAAATTATAGTAAATAGTGATGACATTCAAAAATGTATTAGGAAATTATCACTTAATGGTTTATTTTCATAATGAGACAGGATTAGCATTAACTTTATTCCTCCTTTTAGTTTTTATAGGCATGAATCACAACATGGAGGTAAAAGGAGTTTTATTTTTTTTCAAATGTCACTCCAGGTTTAGCAATCCTTTCAAGCTGTGTGCACAAATCATGTAGTGATCATCCAACATTATTTTTAATGATTTGGCACTGATAACTCGATTAGATTTTCCCTCAATTTTGTTGAAACCTAGGAATTAGAAACCATCTAAGTTGAAAAAATAAATCATTTTCTAGTCTCTAAAGCCATTCACTTTCTCAATTTCTGATAAATTTACCAAAAAAAGCCTTTCTAAGATTTAACACCTTGCTATTAATTATTATTTTTAGAGAAATTTCATTTTTGGAGCTCAAGTTAGTTACACTGAGATTTGCAAAAGAAAGCAAAAATGTGGAAATTGTATATCCTTTGTGAACAAAATATAATCATGCTGAATTTCAGTTTGCTAGGACAGGCAGGACAGGCAGACAGGGTTGAAGAGTTGATACTGGTTACATAGAGACCAGTTAGTAATTTAATCATTGAAAAGGAGCATGTTTATAATCATATGCTTGATATTATGAGGGAGGCACATCAAAATCTGAGGGGCAGGGATTATCCCTAATTGAATACGTTGGTTTTGTAAAGTTCAGGATATTATGTTCTAGGTTATGTTTTGGGAACATTTTATCCTACACACCTGTACAGAGATAGATGTTCTATCTTTTTAATAGACTTTATTTGTTAGGGCAGTTTTAGCTTCACAACAAAATTGAGCACAAGGTACAGAGATTTTCCATATACTTCCTGCCTCCACAGGCACAGCCTCCCCCATTATTAGCGTCCCCCACCAGTGTGCCACATTTGTCACAACGGAAGAGCCTACAGTGACACATCACTGTCACCCGAAGTCCATAGTTCATGGTGTTGTACATTCTTTAGGTCTGGACAAATATGTAACAATATGTATCCACCGCTGTAGTATTATACAGAGTGGTTTGCTGACCTAAAAATCCTCTGTGCTCTGCCGAGTCATCTCTCCCTCCCTGCTAATCCCTGGCAACCACTGACCTTTTACTGTCTCCATAGTGTTACCATTCCAGAATGTGGTTGAGTAGGAATCATACAGTCTGCAGCCTTTACAGATTGGCTTCTTCCCCTTAGTAACACGCCCTTAACTACCCCCACGTCTTTTCACGGCTTGATAGTTAGTTATGTAAGACCCATAACATAGTTTTGTTAAAACATAACAGTAATATAAGCATATATATAAATGACTTTATGTATATTTATTTTTATTAACAAATAAATTATATTACATACATAAATTTATTTTTATATATGTTTCTATTACTGTTATGTCTTAATAAAATTATGTTATAGGTCCTACATAAATAACTATCAAGCCATGAAAAGACATTTACATTTAGGTTATTATGTAAAAATAAATTTATGTATATTTATTTTTATTAATATTAAATAAATACTAATTAATGTTATTAATAAATATTGATATTTATTAGTATGCATTATATGATATGCAATATACTGTTATATTAATATGAATATTTAATGTAATAAATATTACAAAAATTATTTATTAAAGTAAATAAATGAATATTTATTGTATTGCTTATTTATTAAATATTTGTTTATTTTTATTGCTAAATATGCATACATTTATTTTTATATAATAACCTAAATCTAAAAACTACATAGTGAAAAAGAATAATTGATCAGTTAATAGACATATACACAAATTAAAAATATCAATTTATAGCACCTCATAATCATTTGGCAAGAGTTAAAGAAAATGTTTCCCCCACCAATCTGAATAAATGCTCACAAAAATGTAAAGCTCCAATTAGATGTATGTTCCATGTCTGGACGTGTCACAGATCTGCCGGAAGTGCTGGAAATGGGTGTGGGACTTCTCACTTCCTTCTCAAAGTCATGCAGACCAATGATTTTCAACCATTTTTACCTCATGGCACACACAAACTAATTACTAAAATTCTGCAGCACCCCCAAAAATACATTTTTGGCTGATCAGACAAAAAAGTAGGTATAATTTTGATTGACTTACAAAAAATAATAATAATAGTAATTGCTTACCTTTTTTTGCTCCAAAGTGACTTTTTAAAAAATCAGGTGCCTATACTTGTACATAAGGATTTCTGGTACCAAGAATTAACCAATCAGACAACCTGATTATGCCATGTGACCAACAAGATGCCACTCTGTTATATGACCTATACATTTATGGTTCAATACGGGGCATTCACACTTGATGGCTATTGTTGTGTAGGCTGTCGTCATTTTTTTATTTGACAACCTAAGGAAAAAGAGGTCAGTGCCCTTGATTAAAGAGTCACGTATTGCATGTTTTAAAAATTCCTGTGGAACCCCAGTTAAAAATCGCTGATGCAGACAGATGGGCCAAAGCATGGCACACGCCTTGAATGAGAGTATTCTCCAAACTTCATCACCAAGAGCAGTGGGAATGCAGAAAGAGGAATTTGTGGCAGACTAATACATTATTTCAAAACACACTAATACTAAAATTCTCAGATTAACGGATGTGTAGACAAGATAGATAAGAGCCAGAGCTTGTCATGAATTTGTCACTTGCACGCTCTCACAAGACTCCCCCTTAGGGGCAATGCATTCTTGACAATAGTTATGGATAGGAAGGGATAAAATTTAAGATAAAATTTGTCATGTCTATTGCTGCTCATTAACTTCAGAACATGCCAACACAGGCAAAATACTCAGGTTCTATAGCCTCGCTTCAAGCTCAATGTAAATGTATTCAAGAGAAGACAAGACCTGGAGCCCCACTGAGGACTCATGGTGCCTTGATCAAAGGAGGTTTCTGCTGCACCAGAGATGCTGAGGGATTGTGAAAGGGGTGATGGGAAACCAAAACCCCTCCACCTCAGGTGTATTTTCTGGCAAATCAGTTTTTGGAAAGAGTACATATGGAAACTGAGAATATGGAAGTTGATGCTCTTAAAGCTCTATAGGGGCATTTCCCTTGGAAAGTCTTTGCCCCAGTGAATACATTTTTATTTAAGACTAACATAGAGAATAGAAATGAGAAAAGATAGAAAAATGAAATGAAAGTAAATGACGGAGTAGAGGCTTAGTGGGGAAATAATAGTTACGGTAGACAAGCCAAGGAATTGAATGTAGGACCTTCACCGATGGCAACAGAAATAATGGAGAGAAGGAATATTTAAAGATATACTTTAAAAATTTCTCTTGAACTACAAGAAAAGCATGAATCTCTATATGGAAATGGCACAGCTGGGTAAAACTGAGCCAGAATGATCAATTGAGAGATAAATTGTAAAATTCCTGAACCTCAGAGAATTTTGGAAGAAAGCAGGCAAAACAAAACAAAATAAAATGAATATCTAATGGTAGTGAAATCAAACAAGCCTCAGAGTGACTAAAATAGAACATACTTCCTGAGAAAAGAAAGTATGACTGAAGAATTTTATTCCCAGCCAAACTATCATCCTGATACTGCGTTATAGCAACCAACAAGTGGTTTTAAACATGCAAGAACATGGTGGAGGGAGTCTTGTTTCATTGCCTTTTTGGGTAAATAATAATATGCACTTTAGTTACTGAAGGGAAGACAGAGTAACTATAGTAAAATAATGTGATGGTAACATTGAATCTGTTTAACAGTAGAACCAAAACTAAAACAAATGTGGGGGTTTTGATTATAGAAAAGAATGTATCTATTCTAAACCAATATATTATGAAAAGAAAATAACAGAAGTTAGGAGGAGAAGGGATAAAGACACGGATGTTAGTTTAAGTATAACAAAATCTTTACAAGCTAGGAGATCAAAATATATTATTTAATAACAGAGGTATAAATATCTTTTCTATAATGACATTTTTAAAATAAACTTTTTAATGGAAGTAAAACATGCTTATAGAATAATACAAAATTTTAAGCATACTGTTGAATTTCACAAAGTAAACATGAATATACCCATATTGAAAGAACCCATATAAGAACTCAAGAAATAGGACATTATCAGCACTCAGAGCCCCTCCTGCCATCTTAAAGTCACTCGGGGGCACCCACTATCCTCATTTCTAATCGAATATATTAACTTTGTCTCTTGTATGTGATGTAACTGGACTCATATACTGTAATATGTCCGGTTCTTTTGCTCAACATCATGTTTTGCAGTTCATGTCACTGCGTGTAACAAGGGTTCACTCATTGTTACGGACACACAGCACCAGTTACACGAGTGTGTCACAGTTTGCTCACCCATCTCCGGCTGACAGGCACGTGGATGGGTTGCAGTAGGCTCCCGCGAGTGATTTTGCTGTGAACATCCTTGGACTTTCTGTTGAACACGTCTTCTTGTTGAACATACACTGGCCTTTCTGTTGGGTGTAATTATTTGAGGGAGAAAATATATTAACTTAATATTTGCAAAAATATTATCCTTGTCATATAAAATGTAGACTATTGATTTGCCCAAAAATTAAAATGGGAGAGAAGTCGATAGGTTTAAGAGAGCTATAGCGTTGTCTAGTAATACAAGGAATTAGTACATAATGTGTAACATGGATAAATGAAAGAATATTATGAAATATTGACCTATAATATTTACTTTAACATATTCACTATCTATAATATATAAAACCAAATTTAGATATTTATTTATACAAAAACAAATAACTTTAAAGTAATTCATGTAAGGGAAGTTTATATATCCACAAGGTTTTTTACTTAAAATATTGAAGTATTAGGATATTGTTTAAAAATATAGAGATAAATGTCCAAAGAAATTGCCAAAATAATTGAAAGTAGTTATCTGGGCGGGGGGCACTTTTTTGGTTATAAATCTTGTAATATTATCCAACTTCTCTCCAAATCCTATTTGATTTGTTACCATGTGTAGGTATTGTTTTAGTGAAATTAAAGGTTTACTTGGTTTGGTTTTGAACAAGGACAGCCAGCAATAACTCGACATAGAAGAGCCTGTGACTCATATAAACCTATCTGACCGAACCCAAGCTGAGCACGCCCCAGCTCGACTTCCTCATGGCCCACCCCGTGCTGCTCAGAGGCCATCCGGCACTGGGTAACTGAGTTAGTCACAGAGGAAAAGAGACAGTTGCTTTTAACTATAGTTCAGTAGCTTATTTCTGCAGGTTTTACAAAAATACATGACCACATAAACACAAAGTTAGGGCCCCTCCAGGGTCCTGCAAGGAGAGGTTTAAGTGTGGGCCTGAAGCTTCGGCTTCACCATAAATCAGCTCCTTGGGAGCAAAGGCAAGAAAGCAACCTCCAGATTCAAGCTCAGCTCTGTATTTCAGGAATTAGATCTTCAAGTACTTACTCCTGTGCCTCAGTTTCCCTACCTTTAAAATGGTGACAGTAAATCCTCGCCAGTTTCGCTGGGATGCTGATGAGATACTGGTGATATTGTGCTACTAAAATACCAGCTAGCTTCAAAGTCCAAATTTGTCCTCCTGTCCCCCACCAAAAAAGCAGTTGTCCCAAATCCCGTAGAGCCGCCTCGGATCCTCACGTCCCTGGTGCCGTATGAATTGCAAACCTCTGTTTATCAGTGAGCTGTATCCTTTGTAGCTCTGATCCAAACTGTTTTAGAGAGGGAAATATAAAATTCCAAATCACAGCATTTTTTTATCTTTGAAAAACGTACTGAACCAGTCAGATTACTAGAAAATTGTGTTCCAAAATCAGGCCCACCTAGGAAATGATGTTCCAAGTGGCTCCCCAAAATCACAGCGAAAGGAACGTGTTCTGAGCAGGGTCCCCTTCCTCCTGTTTGTCCTCTCTAGCAGGGAGAAGGCACAGCTGACCTAGCCATAGCTGGCCCCTTAGAACAAGATGTGGATTTAGCGATGCTGTGCAAAATTCAGGCGTGGGAAAAGGAGTAAAAATCCAAGGTTCTATCCCTCCAATTCGGAATTCCTGCAGTAGTTTTACCAGGCTGGTACTGTTTCACTGACCACCTTGTTATAAACCATTTCGTACTGAAGTCTTTCGTGCTTACTGCTCTGTCCTTTTGGGACAGGGATGGTATCTTTTTCATTATTTCATTTCAACAAACATTTATTGAGTCTCTACTGGGTACAGGAGTTTGGGACTGTGCTAGGCAAAGGAGCAAGAAAGATAATAACCCACGTTCCTATTCTGAAGCTTCAAATCTAGTTACAGAGCATTTCCAGTGCTAGGAATTTGCCCTACATATCTACTCACAAAAGTTCGCTGAGTTACGTTCCAAGGGTATTCGTTGCAACATTGCTAGTAACAGGGCGAAAGGGGCGGGATGACCCAAGTGTCCACGTAACGCTCTGTCAGCCTTTCCGAACCAGGACCCTCATCCAAACTCCAGAAAACTACAATTTGAGTGACTATTCTCTCAGTTCTCCTAAAGATTGTCTGTGACTAGTGCCATTCTGGATGCACAGGAGGGAAGTTCATTCGTGACATGCTGTGTGGCTTTAAGGTATTATGGCTTGATTCTTTCATGGGAACACAGTTACTATGGAAATATCTGCAAAAGGTCAGATAAAATGAGAAAAGATATAAAGTGAGAAAAGCAAGATGGACAACAAAGTGCATAGTTAATCCCTTTTGTGTAAATAAAAAATAGAAGGTGTCTACCTGGCTACTTATGCGTGCAGACAGGTGAGCAAAGGCTGGCCCCTGCGCCCCATCTGGGGCACTGAGATGGGCACCAGGCGTGGCCTCAGTCACAGGGAGTCTAGCTCGTGGTCCAGCAGGTATAGGTCAAGGAGGCCACTGCTCTGTCCTCGGCGCAGGCCTGCTCTGGCCTTCACTCTCAGGCCCTTTTGCATCGTTTAGATGGGCCTCCTCCAATTTGTCAGTTTGAGGATGGATTTAGTGTATGTTCCACAGGAATGATATCAGTAGGAAAATCAATCTGAGAGAATTTCCATTTGGTCCTGGATTCGTACTCCACATGGCCCCTGCCCCATCAGCCTTGCTGTGGGATTGTGTTTCAGGCCATTCCTGTGCATTTACAAATAAAACCAGGCTGCTCTGGGCACGCTTCTGAGGTGAGGCCTGCAGGCTCGCACGCTCGGGCCAGAGATTGATACGGTGTGTGCACGCCTGGCCTGATACAGCTCTTTTGATCTATTTCTGAAGGAGGCTTTTTACCTCCTGAAGCAAGTGATTGATTAAGTTAGGATCTCTTGTAGGAATTCTCTCCGCTCAGGCCTCCTCACCGGCTCCCAGCGAGCCCTGCCAAATTTGACTTTCCTTTTATGCTACAGATTGTTCTGTTCCAAGTGAGTAAATGGAAACTGTGTTCTTAATACGCAGTCAGTTCCCCAGCCCTTTATTTGCAATCAGTTACCTTGGAATTCCTGTTTTGCATTCAGTGTTGTACGGGCGCCCTCTTACCACATCATCAGTCATGTTTCCAGCAAGGTTGGGGCCTTATCGTTAGGGAGTAGTTTTGCTCCAGAGCTCTCCCTCCCCTGCACCTCCCCACCCCCATTCCGGTGTGAGAATCGCTGGGGGATCAAGGTGATACCATTTGTTTTAAAACAAGCCTCCGCACGTGTGTGCAGACTGCCACGGACCACGCAATGTGAGCGGACTCGGTGATGTTCTTGAGGCCCCAGCTGGAGAAGGGGACCTTGGTCCATTAGGTAACGGTGGGATGGGGACACAGGCAGTTCAAAAGCACGTGCTTTCCAGTCATGCAGCCCTGGGTCCAATGCCCACCTCCAATCACAGGGTAAAGACTGGAATTGCACGTTTTCTCTTGAATGAGTGGCGAGGAAGCCTGGAGTGGCTGATGGGGTGAACACATAAGCACATTCCCACCTCTGTTTCTCACACTTCCTTCCGCACCCCAGACCATACGTTGTCTTCTCCAAAGTGGCTCTTCCTGTCACATTAGGGAGCCTGACCCTCAGTGGAATGTCCTATCAGGCGTGCTTTCTTATGTCCTTTCTGTGGCCCCCTGGCACGCAACTCCTGGCCCCGCTCACTCTACACCAAACCTTTCCTTCCATGTGCCCAGGCCTTTGGTTCAACCTTGTTTAGAGGAATCAGGCCTGGAGAGACAGCAGTCCCGGTTCAGGGCCCCGCAGTGGGGAGGAGGGCCCAGCCAGCCGCCCGGCCCCACCAGGCCCAGGACTTCCTTTTCCAACCTTTCACGTTCTGGGTTTCCCTTTCTTAACGGAGCTAGAGCTTCTCTTTATGACCTGGGGTGTCCTATCACCAACCCCAGGATTTTTCTCTCTTTTGGGGACCATTGTTTTCCCCCCAAAGAAACTCAGTTTTAAAAATTATTCCATGGCAGTTACTGTATACATGAGAATGAGGATAATGTTGTACTACTTTATCATTTATTTATCCATTCACTAATTTACTCACTTAACAAATATTTATTGAGTGGTTTTAATGTGCCAAGTGCAGGTCAGGCATTGAGGATTTAACAGTGAGTGACAGACAAAATCCTTCCCCTCATGGGTCTTATATCCATGATATAATGTATCTTGTCAACAACAAAGAGATACATTGTTTTGGGCAGTTAACGTGAAGACGGTGAAGACGTGAAGACAGATGAAGCAGGGAAGAGAGGAAAGAGGGATAGGGGTGTGGGTTAAGGGATTGTAGGCAGGAGAGATGTCCTTTGGAAGGTGGCATTTGGGTGGAGGCTACAGGAAAATGAGGCAGGGACTCCACAAAGACCCAGGAGAACACCAGGATGTGGAGAGGAGACAGGATGATGGGTTCAAGGGACAGCAGGAAGCCCCATGTGGCTGGAGCCCGAGGAGGGCTTGGAAGAAAGTGAGATCACACCAGGTAGGGTGTGGCAGCCCATGGTAGGGATTTCGGATCTCTTTTAAGCATAAGGGAAAGCCAGGAGAGGGTTTTGAGTAGTGGAGAGACATGGTTTTGATTTATGATTTTAGAACATCATGGCCAGATGCAAGCCAAGACCGACCAGATGGCGGCAGCAGTTCCGGCAAGAGATGTTGGCCGGCTTTGACCACATTATTGCGGTGGAGGGAGTAAGAAGTCGTCAGGTTCAGGGTATCTCCTGACTAGAGCCGACAGAACTTGCTGCGCGATGGCATGTGGGGTGTGAAGGAAAGAGGACTCAGAAATGACTCCTAGGTCTTGGGCCTGAGCAAATGGGTGAATAGTCCTGCTATTACTGAGAGGGGTGGGGGCGGCAGACATGATTGGTACAGGAATCAAGAGGTGTGCATGTGAACTTTGGGATACTCATCACATATCCTAGCTAGTGCCTGGAGCTCAGGCAGAGGCTGAGATGCACATATGGGCACCATCAGCACATCGATAGTATTAGGGCCTTGGGACTGGATGGAGTGAGTGTAGATGGAGAAGAGAAGAGGTCTGAGGACTGAGCCAACACTTGGAGGAGGAAAAGTTACCCCAGATCTCAGCCGTCCTGGTCTAACAGTTTTGTGGAAGTTTCCACCTGGTTTCCTGGGTCTCCCAGTCCAGAATCAATGGTATGTTGGTGCCTAAGGCCTCTGTCCCACAGTGAGCTTGGGAATCTCACAGATCTAGTCCTGGTCCAGGTCCTGGTGGCCGCCTCCTCCCCTAGGCAGGGTTCAAGGTGGCATGCAGCTGTCTCAGCCCCCTTCACAAGCAGACGGCCTGCCCCTGGACCCAGCACTAGCAAACTGATGCCTTCAGCCCCCTTATAATACTGTCTTTCCATTTTGTGTCTGAGCCAGAGTTGATTGTTTCAGAAAAAGGGTATAGGTATGTTGCAACTTTTAAATTTTATCTGTCATGCTGCGTGTTTTGGGGATATGCACAGGCCACCTAGGAGACAAGGAACCTTGCTTTCTAACTGGAGCAGAAGGGATATATGGCGAGCAAGGGAAGAAGGCGGACAAATGGAAGCCCTTCTTGGGAGGTGGTGTGACCAGTCTTGGAGGAAGGGCAGGTGTTTGGGGGGAGTAGTTGGTAACCAGTGTGATGCTCCTTAAAGCCAACTGAGGTTGTGGAGGGGAGGACTTGGCCACTGCTTTGTTCTGCTGAGAGTTGTCATTCACAGGGAAGAGAATTTGTGATGTCCTCCAAGTTGCAGTGAGAAGAGGTCTGACGTCTGAGGGTCCTTGAAGGGGCAGCAGACTGGAAAAGAGAAGCAGACGTGTGAGCAGGCACTCTGCTGTCCTGGGCCGCGTCCAGGCCCTGGAAGCTCGCTGGTGTGAGCGGAGCACCGTGTCCTTGTGGCCTAAGCTGGTGGCTCCTCCAGAGCAAAGCACGCAGCCAAGGTGGCTGCTTCCATGCCAGTGTCATGAATGGTTATTAAAAGAATTGCTGGTAGTATTAACAGTAAAATACCCTTTACTTGGCAGAATGCTCCAGACTATAGCTTAAAAAGTGCTTCCACTCACATTCTGTCTCTCAGTGTGGACATTTCCAGAGCGGCCCCAGGACTGCTCCTGGCCAGGCCACAGCCGGGTGTGCCCAGGCTCTGAGGCAGCCATCTGGGCTGACTTGGGCACTCTAAGCGCTGGGGGGCCCCTGCTCTTGTTGGCCTTCTAAGGTGGAAGACACAACAGAGAGGGAGGGAGACGTGCCCATCTTCAGGCCTGGGACCCAAATGGAAACAGGGGAGGGGAAGTGATGGCGTTCTAAGGTTTTCACGGTTAGCAGAGAGATGAGCCTACCGCTCAAGACTGGATGGTGTCAAGCTCTGTCCTTTAGACCTCGGACCCTGTGCCTAGTGGGCTGCCACTGAGGGGCAGACACAGATGGCCACAGTGCAGAACAGAGGATGGGGCCGAGGCTATTCTGGGCCACGGGGCAGAGCATGGACCTGGACGTTGAGAGAAGATAGTTTTTCAATAGTTTATGCACCCATCCTGGTGCCCTAGGGGCCTTGGCTCTGGTTCATCTTATTTCCTACCTCACAAGAACAAAGTCCCAAATTAAAACAAATGCTCCGTTTACCAAACAGGAAAGGAAAACTGTAGATAACAAGAAAACAAAACAAAAAGGAGCATGCTCTGAGCCATCTTTGTTCTATTATCATATTTTGATTCCAAAAGAAGCATCTTTACATGCAAATCCATTTTTGTATATTTTGACTGATTGCTGGCAAGATAGAGAGACATAAATATTTCTGGAAATGGACATGGCATAAACATATCATTAGCGGGGCTGTGACTCCATGTGTGTGTGTGGTTTGAAAAGATGTTTATGCCGGGTTCAGTCAACAGACCCTCCTCATCCCTCTCTTATCAAGTCTTTAAGGACCTGGGAGCGTCAGGCCTGGCGAGGATAGATAGGAAAGTTTCTGGGCGCTAGAGGAACGTTCCAGATTTCAAGCATTAATGAAGTTAGAGACCTACCATCTGCACACTTGCTCGTAACCCTCCTGATTATCTGTCTTAATTTTTAAAATGTATGAAGCATGTTTAGTTGTCCCCGGTGACACTGATGTTGCTTTAGAAATTCCAGCTGTTGCAAAGCTCTTCTTAATGACATTACTGGGCAACTCAGCCACTGTGAGGGGGAAGGTGTTCGTGACCTCAAACTCCAGTGGGGCCCAGGCCTGTAAAATACGTGTCAAGAGGCGATGGCAACTTTTTCTTTTCCTCTTAAAAAAATCGGACCTCGTCACAGGGAGGCCCTGCGCCAGCACGGGGCAGTGGGGAGGGACTGAGTGTAAAGACGTTCGCAGCCGAGCTGAGATGGCTGTGCTTTCACGTCTGGGATATATTGCTTTGTCTAACAAGGCGCCCCAGCAGGCTTCCAATTGTGGGCTCTCTGCAGACCCTCCCAGCTGCGCGGGCTGATTGACAGACTGTGGGCAGATGCGGTGCCAGACTCTAATAAAGAGAGGGCCTTGGGAAAATATAAGGCAATTATTGATGGGCAGCAATCCACTAATCAGACAATTTCAAAATTAATCCCATATTCCCTTACTGTATTAGCTTTCTTTCTTGTTTGTATTTATATAGCAAATTCATGACTTCAGTGAAAATTCTTCCCTCCAGCCCAATTATATCTCTCTGAGGGCATTAAATTAAAAAACAAGAGATATTGAAAGTGGCTTGCAATTAGTTTCTTTAGTTAAAGGTGCTCTGTGCACTTAGCGACAGTGGGGTTCATACGGGATGCATAATAATGAAAGTAAACACTCGTATTTTTTTTTCTCATCTTGGCAGGGTGAGGGCTGGTAAGAATAATGGGCCTGGTATTACTCTGGATCAGTGATAATGGGTTAAATAATTGTGATTTGATTTGCGGGCTGATAAAATTTGCATAAAATCCTACTCAAGTGTCTTGAGGAGCTGCAAACAGCTCAGGACTCTCGCACTCCTCCTTTGACACGGCCCATCCTGGCGGCCTCCTCCGACCTCCCTGTGCCACACTAAGAATGTGGACTTTTTACAATAAAGTCATTCAGAGGAAACCAGCCAGTTTCTATTACAGGTTTCACAGGCAGGACTACCTTCCAAGTAGTGATATGAGAGTTTTCAATTTACATAAAGGAGTTTCAAATATTTTGCCAGTTACTGTTACAGGAGTCCATCTCTCTATTACTATTTCCACCCTCTTTTCATTTCTCTTCCCCACCCCAACCCTGGGTTTTTTTTTTTTACCTGAAACAGATGGAAATCTCTTTTTGTTCACTGTCAAAATTACTTCTGCAGAATGCTTCCTGAATGCATAGTATTACCACCCAAACTGAGCGAAGTCGAGTATCGGCAGGATTTGTAGGACTTACAAGGCCAGAGCCTCCTGTTGGGGGCCCGAAGAGTGTGGCTGCCCAGGGCGCCTGTCTCCCAGCCTCGGCGGTCTGCGCCACACACACCCGCACAGGCTCAGCTGTGCTGCAGCCTGCTCCGTGGGTCTTGAGCTCCGGCAGGAGGGGTTGAAGCAGCTCTGATCCAACAGCTTCAAGTATCACCAGATGCTCTTCCCATTCTGACCCTGGCCTCCATTCCAGCAACTGACCGCATGGCTAACTTGGACATACTCTGCATTCATGCCCCTACCCTTCCCCCCATCCCTGGAGTGGCAGTGTTCATCAGTCGTGAAGATCTTTTCTGCAAACAGTCTCAGAATCGCAGAGTCTAGATGAATCAGCTGTGGGGACATCCCATCAGCTGGGTGAAGAAGAAAAGGCCAGGCGTGAAGAAGCTGAGAAGAGAAGGGAGGGCTTTCTATTCCAGATTGCTGGGGTGCGGGGTGGAAGGAAAGGAGGAATGGGAAACAAAGGAATAGAGTGTGTGGGGGGCATCCTGAGGGGCCCAGCCTGCCTGGAGAAAAAAGGGCGGAGCTGTGGCTGGACAAACAGAGGGAACCAGAATCTTGTTCAATGTAGTGCCATTGGATTCGCTCCCAAGCATTCAGAGCTGGCATGCAACCTAGTCAAGACCAAGCCCATCACCCAGACACAGGTCTGGGGGCCGGTTCTCTGTGCCTGTGTTCTGTACTGAAGGCCTTCACAGAACACCAGTCTCCTTAAGACGAGGGCCCTGGGCCTGGGGCTTGGCCACCTGCTGCAAAATTTCCCTAGTGCTCTCTGCTGGCTCTTGGGGTATATTGCTACTTCCTGGGTGTCTGTCTCTGACCTATGGGAAGGTCATCCTTGACCCTCACTAGGGGACTGACTCCTTGATGGCTGCTGCTCATCGTTCCCATGCCCTTTAGATGTGACACTCTGCTCTCATACTTGACTCGCTCCCAGGACCTGCTATACCCAGCAGATGGGTGCAGTCCAGGTCCCCATTGCCACTGTCATCCATGCATAGCTGTGCTGCCATATGTAACACTTGGGGCTGAGGAGGAGATAAGACCATGTCTATACTAAAGTTTTCTATGCAATTGTAACCCATGGAAAGGAGGTTCAGAAGTGTCTCTGCAAAAATACAAAATATTAACTTCTCCTTCTCTAAAACGTGAGAAAAGGGCAAAATTACTAGGATGATTTGGAGCTTCCAGTTGGTGTATATAAGTACAGAGAAGAATCATTGAGTGGGTGTTGACTTTTCAGTGGGTGGGCTAACGTACTGAAGGCTTGTCACGTGGAAGAAAGAGCAGATGCGTTTCTGAGACAGCCTAAGAATTGGGATGAGGTCGATGTGCAGAGGCATCGGGAAGTCACATTTTGACTTTAAGACGTAGTTTCTAAAAACCAGACATTTCTAGAGAGGAGGGGGTTGCAGTCTTTCGAGGCTTGTCAACAGTTTGGCAAGGATGCTACTTCAGAACTTCCAGTGCACGCGGGAGTGTCAGCAACTTCCAGGTCACTTTCAGGCTTAAGAAGAAATGATCTGGCGTGACCACAGGAGAGAGTGGTGAGGCCACTGTCCTTGCGCCTGCGGAATCCAACCCGTGATGAAGGGGGTCGGCTTCTTTTCTGATGAGGTGCTGGGGGGTCAAGTGGAGACAAGAGCATTGGCATTTCATGACCTTTCCCTACCATCTCACGGTTAGTTTCTGTTCAAAAGTCTTACACTCCGATAGTTCCCTTCCTCACAAAGCAACCTCCAACTTGGTTATTTAAACCTTTTTTGGCCACCCACTGAAACTACATCTGAGGCCCGCGAGCAGGTGTTTTTCTGCTTAATGGCTTTTCCATACGAACAATTTACACTGTGGAGACTTACACGAACTCTCATATCAGGCCCCTGCTCCACGAGTTCCGATGGCTCCCCACTGCCTGCTGGAGCGGCCTCCCTCCTTAGCCTGGTGGCCTCGGCTTTTTAAATCTGGTTCCCACCTGCTCGTTCAACCACGTCCCTGATCTTTTTGCTCTAGGCAGGCTGGGCTCCTTGGGACTCCCTCCACACGTTCCACATATTCTCCACTCTATTCCTTGGTTTCCCCTTTCTCCTGCTTGCTCACTGCCCATCCCAACGATCTAGTAAGGAAACTCCTTCTTTCTCTTCTCAGCCTCTTCATATCCAGTCTTTTCTTCTCGACCAACTGATTGGATGCTCTCAACACCTGATTCATTTGTTTGTAAAAGCCTCTGAACTGTTCAAGAAGCCTTCTTCCAAAGGCTGTGGGACTTCCATGCGGCAGGAAGGAAACCAACAACTGAGAACAGGGACCTCCTTATCATCCCGTGTTGGTTGGAGATATTTAGCCGATGCGGAAAGCCTCGGGATCCTGGGAGTCTGCCTTTACGTGGTAAGCACAATGAGAAGCATCTTGTCATCCAGGTGGGTGAGTGACTGGTGCTGCGGGCCAACTCCCTGCCTGGGAGGAGCAGGAATTGAGTGACTGGCCCGTTTCACGGGTGCTCTGCGTGAGGCTCTGTCCGTCTGACCTGCAGGATTTGCAGGGTGGGGACCCAGAACTTGATATGGTCCAGAGTGCTGCCACACAGGTGAGTCAGATGGCTGAAGCCACAGGTAAGTCAGGACCGTTTAGAAGTGGCTCACCCTTGTGAAGATCGGAAAGCATTGTCGACCAAATTGTGTGTCATCTGTAGGGAAAATAGAGGGTGCTGGAGTTCGGGGGCTTGGGTTCAGTTCCAGCTCTTCCCCTTATACGCTGGGTGATCTGCGCCAACTTGCTTCACGTTTCTGAACTTCATTTCCATGTCTGTAAGCAGCCATGATAATTCCCATCTTCATGGCGGTAAGATGCAAGGCTCAAATTTAAAATTGTAAGGTATAAGGATCAAATTTAAAGGTACCATATTTTGCCATATATAACGTGTACTTTTTACCCAAATTTTTGAGTGAAAAATAAGGATGTGCACCACACGTGGGTATGATGATTACATCACCATGGGTATAACAATGGGTATAATAACCCTGTGTACGATGCACACAAAACATGGGTGCGCATCGCACATGGCAGAATACAGGTGATTTGCAAATTGTGAAGTGTTAGAAAAAGTGTTACGCTAAAGAGGCTTTTCCTGGAAAACAGTGCTGGTCCCAGATAACAAGGTGATGGCGACAAGGCCCCCGGCAGGGCACAGACACATGGATGCGGTGGGAGTGAGTGCTGGGTATAGACCTCCAGGGCCAATACAGCCTGATGCAGTTGTTTTTATTGAGATACAGTTCCTATCACATAACAGTCACGACTTTAAAGTGTACAGTTCTGTGGGCTTTAGTATATACTATGATGTGTAACCCTCATCACTGTTTAATTCCAGAACATTCCCATCACCCTCAAAAGAAACCTGTACCCATCAGCACTCTCTCCTTTTACCCCACAGCTGTGTATGGGGAAGTGGGTAGCCATAGCAACCACTAAGGTACTTTCTATCTCTCTGGAGTTCCCTGATCTGGATATTTCCTTTAAATGGAATCACACAATATATGGCCTTTTATGTCTAGCATTTTTTTCACTTAGCATAATGTATTTAGGGTTCATCTATGTTGTAGCATGTTGTAATTTTCCTTCTTTTTTATGGCTCAATAATATTCCATTGTGTGGATAGACCTTATTTTGTTTTTCCATTTACTAGATGATAGGCATTTGGGTCATTTCCACTTTTTGGCTGTCATGAATAATGCTGCTATGAACATTGGTGTGCAGTGTCTGTTTTGAGTCCCCATCTTCAGTCCTTTGGGGTGTATACCTAGGAGTGGAATTGCCTGATCATATAGTAACTCCATGTATAGCTTTTTAAAGAGCCACCGAACTGTTTCCTGTGGTGGCTGTGGCGTTGAACATACCTGACAGCAATGCCTGAGGGTTCCGATTTCTCTACATCTTTGTTTTATATTCTGCTTTTGGATTATAGCCGTCCTGGTGGGTAGGAAGTGGTGTCTCGTTGTGGTTGTGATTTTCATTTGCCTAATGAGGGAGCCTAGTGCATTCTTTTTTTTTTAGTATATCTTATTGATTATGCTATTACAGTTGTACCTTTTTTCCCTCGCCTTTACTCCCCTCCGCCTTGCACCCACCCCCACCAGCATTCCCCTGCTTAGTTCATGTCCATGGGTTGTACATATAAGTTCTTTGGCTTCTCCATTTTCTATACTACTCTCAACCTCCCCCTGTCTATTTTGTACATACCAATTATGCTTCTTATTCCCTGTACCTTCCCCCCCATGCTCCCCCTGCGCCGCCCCCCGCTAATAACCCTCCATGTGATCTCCATTTCTGTGACTCCATTCCTGTTCTAGTTATTTGCTTAGTTTGTGTTTGCTTTTGAACAGTCTACAGGACAAGATCACTTACAATCTTCCCAGCAGACCTTCCTATACAAATAGAGGCTCTGGGGTTTGTCCCCTCCACCTTTACTGCCACCATCTCCGCTCCTAGCAGCCAATGCTAAAGGTGCTTCTAGGTGCAAAGACTTTGCTAGAGGCTTTAAGGCTAACAGCTCTGTAATTAGGTATTGTCCCATTTTACAGCTGAAACTGAGGCTTAGAGACGTTAACCCACCTGCCCAAGGTTGGACAGCTGAGTGGAGAGCCTGCTAAGATTTAATTCCCAATCTGTCTGACTCCTTAGCCAGCTCCTAACCACAATGCCATAGTGATGGCTGCTAAAGAGGAAAACCATCAAACAGACTTTCCACTGTTTCAAAATTCAACTAACGTTTTTCAGGCGCCCGCTGCATGCCAAAATCCGTGCTGGGCAATATGGCCACGAACGAGGCTGCCCTATGGGGTACCTCACAGTCTGTCTGAGTTTGCAGTGATTTTTGTACAGTGGAGAAATGAGCTTTATAATTTTTATTTGATTTGGACTGCAAGTTGTTAATACCTCCAGTGCAGGGGCTGGGGAGAGGATTATCTACAAATGTTAGCACCCAAAGTACAAATGACACTTTCGTCTGGGCAGACCTGATGAAGCTGTTGATTGGAGAAGGATCGACACCTCCGTCTGTAACAAAAGACAGTGTCCATCAGTGGGAGGTTCTGTCGGGGCCATTTCCCTTGCAATTTTAGAACACCAGGGAGGACAGAACCCAGGCAACCCGGTGTCAGAAGGGACAGGTCTTACTTCACCTAACTCCCCCACCACACGCACACACACATGCACACACACGCACACGCACACGCAAACACTGCCCTACTGGAAACTCCGGAGCCTGCCGCCTGGGAGACATTTAACATCCCTTTAATAGAAATAGAAGCTTCAAGCAATAGACAAATTTACTGACAGAATCAGTACAGCTTACCGGGCTCAAATGGAGCCTGGCAGCTCCGGAGTGGCTGCACATGTTTGGAGGACCGAGGCCAGGCCAGGCTCTAATCTCCCGGGCACGGAGGCCAGAGAAGCCAGCCCCAGTCTCCCCCTTCCCGTCTCTGCAGGCTCACTGGTTATCCCCGAGTGTCGTGCAGCTGTGGAAACCCTTTCATGGGAGTCATGGTGGGAAATTAACTTCTCTTAAGTCTTCATTGCAAACAAACAAACACAAAACCAGCTTGTTCTATGGGGATCTTAGGAGAGTAACTTTGTGTAATAGGCAGGAGTGAGACATCTTGCAAGAAAGCCTGCCTCCCCAAGGGTGGAGATCCGCCGGGTCTGCCTGCGGCAAGGATTTATCAACCTCCATCCCGTCCCCATTCCAGAGCCAGTCGGCTTCACTGAATAGGCCGCCCTGAGTTCAACAGCAAACGACAACAGCCACCCACGGGGGCAGTGTAGTGTCCGTTTAGGGGGCGGGGGCAGCTGACCACATGGGAAACGGAGAAGGCCACTCCGAACTTACAATAATAGCGGTTGACCTTTGTGGAGCACTTACTATGTGCCAGGCTCTGTTCTCGGCACTGTCCATAAATTAACTCATTCAGTCTTCATAGTGACCCTGTGAAGTAGGTGTCACTAACCCCAGATTACAGACGGACAGACGGAGGCACAGAAAGATTAAGGAACTTGCCTGGGGTGCACAGCTGACCAGGGGCACAGGCTGCTTCCAGAGCCCGTGTCCCTAACCGCCACGCTGTGGACCCTGGGCAGTCATATCTGGGCATTTTCCGGGCACACAAGTGGCTCATACAAATCTGATTCCCTCCATCTACTTATCCGTGTCCTCAAGATGACAGGAGAGGGAAGGTTGCTGAATGGGGGGAATTCTCATATCAGAAAGGGAGGAAGCTAATGGAAATTTCAGCCCTTCATTAGGCACATTTTTACTGAGCAACTACCCTGTGCCAGCTACGGTCTGAGTTCACTGAGCAAAAAAGTTGGTAAATAAGTTTTAAAACTTGCACGTGGTGATCCATGGAGGTAGCAAGTGGGGCCAGGATAGAGGGAGGTGGTCTGGAAGGAGGAGCCAGGCGTAGGGAGGGCCTCGGGCAGGTCTCTCTCAGGCAACTACAGAGCAGAGACTGGCATCAGCCCTGGGAGGAGTGGTGGGGAGGGTGCTCCAGGGCTGCTGGGATCGTGGCTCCAAGGGAGAAAAGGCTGGTGGGTGAGGCCTCTGACAGACCAACATGCCAGAGAACTAAGCCGGGAAAGGGCTATGTGCATAAGCTGCAGAGCCGAGTCGGGACCCCACTGTGCGAAGGGGAAGACCTACTAATGGGTTTTCATCAGGAGAGTGATATAAAAGGCTGTGGCCTCTGTGAGAAGAATGGGTTGGAGGGGAAAATGGGGAGCAGTTGGTACCAGTCAAGAGGCAGGCACATCAGTGTAAGTTAGGGGAACAGGGGGCCAGAGAAGGACAGGGGGCCTGGGAGCAGCAAAAGGGAAGTCAGCAATGGAACCAAGAGCTCCTGAAGGTGGGGCGGCCCCTGGAAGAGGCAGCAATTCCTATAGAAGGGACAGCTTTGAGGGTTGCTGCCAAAGATGAACAGCTAATAACAGAAGTCCCGGAGTTGCCTGCTGTTACCAGGGACACCAGACACCTTCAAGACAAGAGAGGCTTTGCGGGTTTTTTTCTCAGAGCAAAATGCAGCAAAGTCAGGAGGTGTGTGCCGCACTCCTCTGGGAAACCGGAAGGGAGAGTGGAGGCGGCTTTAGGAAAGGCCAGAACTTAGTGCCCGTGGGAACAGGACTTGGGAATCTGTGCTGGAAGTGGCCAGATGGCCAGGAGGGTGCCATTCACTCACAGACACACTGGGTTACAGGCTTTGGGGAAGCAGGGGAGGCCTCATGGTGGAGTGACCTTGGAGGTGAGCCTGGAAGACTGTGTAGGGGCACAGCAGGTGGGGGACAGACCAATCCCAACTGGAGAGAATGCTGCCTTCTGGAACCCAGCAGACCACGCCCAGGAGACAGTTCCCCGGGTCCGAAGCCTAGCGGGGTGGAAAGAGGTGAGGCTGGGGGCCAGACTGTCAAGGGCTGGAGCAGAGAGATTTCCACTGACAGGAAGAGGCCTGTGCCACCCTGGCCACCATGAAGGAATCACCCATTTAGGGACGGTGTCTCAGCCTGGCCTGTTGCTGCCTGACCACATGCGCAGGCCAGAGATGTGCCCCCACACCGCACAGCCTGCCCGTGCGGCCACCTCATGCACTATGCATCCAGGAAGAGAAGCAGTCACGTTGCATCTAAATGTTAATAAAAACGAAATCCCTGAGCAGTCACTGAAATTAGCGCTGGTATGATTGAAATGCCAAGGCAGGTCTTGTTATTTTTATGAAGCCGTGAATAATATAAGTATCCAATTGATAAAATGTTATTAAAGCTGACAGCCCTTAAGTGATCTAAGTGGTAAATATTGAAATGAGGTCTCTGCCACGCAGTGCCTGGGGGGCCTGCGGCAGTAATAAGCATTGAACAATGATTCCGAGGGCTCAGGGGAGCTGCAGAGTTTGGGGGGAGCAAAAGCGCTCTTCCTAAATAATTAAACCGGAATTCCGGGGATGGATCGCAGCCCCTTGTAGTGGTTTGTTCAAGTCCAAAGAAGTTGGCTTCAGGCAAAGCCCCTGTTGGGCCATCCCTCTCCCAACTGGGGTGGGAGGGGGCAGGGAGGGGCTGGCTCCAGCCTGCTGCACCCCAGGGAGCCTGCACTGAGCGAGAAGCTTATTTCAGCCTTTACTTATTATATAAACAGACTGGTGCAGCCTGAGGGTGGCTGCAATTGATGAGCGGTGGGGCTGCCACGTGGGTTAGAGATTTTATTAGCACTGTTTAGGAAAAAACAAAAACAAAAAAAAACCACCATGGAAATTTAAAAGCAGTGCCTTCCTGATAATCAGATCATTTAAGACGTGGTAGGGAGCATCTTTCTTTTCCCTGCTCTTGGAAAAAGGAACCAGAGGATCCCTAAAAGCTACTTGATATTCCGTTGTTAGCTAACGGCCGGCTGTGCTGGGAAAGTCTGGGCCTCCCTGAGTTTGCCCAGGGAGGAGCAAGGCTGTGTGCAACATCTAAGACTGTGGGAGTAGGATGCTTCTTTGAGGGCCGGTGGGGTCTCCAGTGCCATGTGTCTACCCCAGTCCCCGTCAGGGGCTGGTGTGCCAGTGGGAGTGGGAATGAGGAGGGAAGCCCGACTGCAGACCTGTGGAGCCAGCCCATGCCTCTCCTCCTCGGAGTTCATTCCACTAGTGTGACAGCTGAAGACATGCCACGAGGCTTGTCCCGCTCGCTCAGTGCGGGTGGCAAGAACAGTCAGAGCTGCAGGAGTGCAGGTGGGGAAACTCTCCGGCCATCAGGGAGGCCGAGGAGCTGCTCCTGGAGGGAATGCACCTTACACTGACCTGTGAAAGACAGAGAGAGCAAGGGCAGGGAGGTGGGACTGTGGAGAGAGCTCTGTGGGACCCCCACTATGACAGAGGGTGGAGCAGAGGTGACTGAGCCACAGACTGGTCCTGTCCCAGCTGTGTCAAGCACTCGACAGGGCCTGTCTGGGCACTCAACAGGACCGGGAAGGAGGGGTGAGTGGTCTGGATAAAGGGACAGGAGGTCCCTCTCATCCCGGGAGTCGTGCTGGAGGTGGTGGTCAGTGCCTGGCATCAGGATTTGGAGTCTCTTTAATCCGTCCCTTATGAGTCCGGGACATTCACACCAAGAGTCTGGGACTTTAAATTGAAAAATGGGCCCGCCCGGCCCAGCGACCCAGGGTGGAGAGCCTCTGGGTTTGTGCCATTAAGGCCAGAGCTGGGACACTTGAACCCTTTCATTCATTCAAGTCCCCCAGGCTCCTAGGTGGAAAGGGACAGAAATGATGATGGTACAGCTGTGGTTTACATAAAAACCCTCACTTTGGAAAGTTATGTGCTTATTCAGACTCTGTATTATAGTTAAGGAAGCTGAGGCTCAGAGCGATTAAGCACCATGTCCCAGGGTCACAGCACCGCGGAGGCCTGGCTCCACAGCGGAACACTGCTGACTCTAAGGGAGAACAACTTTGTAAAAATGGAAACCCATCCTGATTTTGCCCTTATTTCCTTTTTTTTCCTTTTTGAAGAGGCTTACAAATTTGCTTTTGTAGCCTCTTCAGGGGTGGGCGGGCTCTGCTTTCCACAAAGCCTTGGAGGAGAGAGAGGAGGGTGGTGCTGCTGGGGGCTATGGGGGCTGGCCACCTCCTGCCCAGCTCCGACCAGACCACCGTGTCTGCACTCGGCTGGCTCCGGCCACCCCCCCTCTCTGATCCCCTGTCCTGCTCACAGCTTCCATCTCCATGTCCCGGAGATGGAAACTGCTGCTCCGTCCCTGCCCTCTGGCCCTCCAACTACAGGCAATAAATTAACATTGTTCATATGCACTGCGAGCATAACTCCTCCTTACACTGACCCTGGTGATTCATACCCATCATCACATTTAGGCTTGCTACAATCAGGAGAGTAGACGGAGCCGGTTTTCTCATGCTGCCGATGGGGAAATGGACGATTAGCGCAACGGAGGTGAAGGTAGCCTAGCTCACCAAAATTTTCTGGTGCTGAAATTCTCTTTCTCACACGACTTGCTGATGGCCATTGCTGCTGGGGGTAAAAGGCAGAAGAGATGTCTCGATGAGCAGCAAGGAGCCCCAGAAAACAAGCTATTCTCTGGGAGAGAGGAGCCTTCTGATCAAGATGAGCTAATGGGGCGGGGCTTGCCTTAGCATCTGTTTGGAAAGAAAAGATTATGGGATATGTTTTAACAACAGACGCAAGAGTTCTTGTGGGGGGCGGGGTGGGGGCAGACAGCGGCTTTGAACCTAGCTGAGGAAGAGGGAACCGTTGACAAATGCATTAAAGAATATTTAAACTTCCAAAAGCTTCACTTGTATGTCTCGGCGCCACGTTGGGCCTCTGTAAACAGCAAATCAATTGAGTGTCAGGCTTGTTTTCATAGCTGTCCTGCACACTGGGAGTATTCGATGAAGCCAACCTTTTATTTAGTTCCTGACAGGTAATTAAATTTGCCTCTGCATCGATTTGTGATCCAGCCAAGGAGCCAGGAGTAGCATTCGGAATGGCTATAGCGATTTGCTGGAACAGTACAACTCAATTTTGCCCCTCGAGTTGCACAGAGAGATCTTGATTCAGCGGAAAGTCTAACTCAGGCTTGGGGCTCCAGGTTGCAGATTTCATTTTTTCCAGTGGGAGTTTGCGCTCTGTCTCAAACACGTGAAACCCCATGTCCACGTTTTTTCCAGAGTGACATACTGTGGGAAAATGGAAAGTTACAAAGTAAAGAAAAACAGCAGTTGTCAGTAGCAAGGGAAGGAGTCCAATGCCTTCCAAAAGACCTGTTTCTTTGGGAACCAGGAAAGACAGTATTTCAGTAACAGAAAGTTCTGGATTCCATATTCGCCACAAATGCCAGAAAGAGCTGCTATGGTTCTGAAAGCTGTTACGGAGCACATGTTGACCTGGGGTGTGCAGGGGGGCTGAAAGACCTAGTTTCTCCAGCACCGCAGGTGCACGGGGCCCCCTCCGTGCCCCAGGCTGCCCAAGGGCTAAGCAGGAGGGCAACAGCTCCTCTCGGTGTGTGGTGTTGGGGCCGGTCTTGCTCCTTGTTCTAGAGAAGTTACCACTTCCAAGCTGCGCCTTCCTCAGTATTCCCTGAGCTCTAGCGGGGCAGGAAACCATTTTCCGCGGCACGGTCTGCAGTGTCACTAGGATGGGTCAAGGCATTCGTCTGTATCCTGAGGTTCCTGTGCTCAGGGGTGGCTTTCCGTCTGAGGAGTCCTAGCTCTTGGATTTTGGAAAATTCTCCTCATTGTCTCTTTATGTTATTCCTTCTACTCTTAAAAAATTGTTTTTTAATTTATTGATTTCAGAGAGAGCAAGGCAGGGAGAGAGGGAGAAAGGGAGAGAGGAGAGAGAAAGGGAGAGAAACATCCGTTTTCCTGTTCTACCTATCCATGCGTTCACTGGTTGCTCCTTGCACCTTGCATGTGCCCTGACCGGAGACAGAACCCGCAGCCTTGGCGTATCGGGATGACGCTCTAACCAACTGAGCTCCCTGGCCAGGGCCCTTCTGTTCTTTGTCTTAATGGAGCTTCTGTTACAAATATGTTTGAGCCTCTCACTCTATCCTCAGATTTTTTTTTTAAAGATTTTATTTATTTATCTTCAGAGGGGAAGGGAAGGAGAGAGGGAGAGAAATATCACTGTATGGTTGCTTCCCTGTGCATTCCTTGCTGGGAACTGACCTGCAACCCAAGCATGTGCCCTGACTGGGAATCGAACCGTGATCTCTTGTTTCACAGGCCCGCGCTTAATCCACTAAGCTACACCAGCCAGGGCTATCCTCAGATCTCTTAAACTGCATCTCTATCTATTTGTCTGTCTATCTGTTCATCTCCCTGGTTTTTCTCCCTATGCTGTATTTTTAATAAATGCCTCAGTGCTATCTTCCAGTTTTTCTCTCTCTCTCACTGAATCCCACGTAGAATTTTATTCTATTAAATTTATTATTTCTTCAACTATATTTTTATTTCTAAGATTTCAGTTTTATTTATTCCTCTCTTATTTCTTCTCTTTTTTATAATTTTAAAAATATAATTGCTATTTTTTGTTTATTTCTTTTACTTCTTTTACCTAAACGTACTTATTCTAAACTTATGGTCAGATTTCTCTATTATTTTCATTTCATTTGGAGTAAATTCATTTCCTGATTATTGCTCTTTTTTAGGTTTTTTTCTCAGAGGGTCAGTTTTCCTCATGTGCTTGGAATTTTTTCTCCGCAAGCTTATCTGGAATGGAGTTTTGCTCTCTCTCACTGTCTCTCCCTCTCTGCACTCGCCCCTCTGTTAAACAGTTTTGCAGGGATCCCGGCAGCGCCCAGTAGTCATGTCTAGACCCAGGCTTAGTGCTTGTGGTTCAGGTCTCCGGTCCTGAGCCAGTGGGCAGCTGGGCCCGGGCCCTGGCCGCCAGGCTGCACTGTTTCAGCCCGCCCCTCCAGGTAAACCAGAGCCTGGACTTATTTTCCATCTCATTTCATGGGGAGGGCAGCCCCCTCCCAAGCCCTAGTTTCAGACAGTGAGTTTGGCTCCGACTCTCTGCCTCTGTGAGACACTTTTACATCCTGCTCTCCTTCCAGCGCTGAGCTTCCTCCTATTTGCTGCCGTTCTATTTGGTTTCAGATCCTCAGAGGGGCTTACCTGGTTTTTAGCTATTGAAACAGGGTCCTTGTAACTTTCTCAATTTGTGTTTTATCTAGTGTTGCTACGATTCGGAGTGCAGGAAGGCCTGCGCTAGCAGGAACGAACAACGCCAGGTCTACAGGAAGTTCTGGGGCACAGGCTTGAAGCTTCAAGGGCGGATACAGAGGAAAGGGGGCCTCATGTCCCTGCCCCTCCGGGAGCTTCTGGCACAGCACATTAGCCAAGAAGAGCTGGAAAATGTTAGCGAGTGCTTGGTTTGAAGGATGGAAGAAAGGAGGCATTTGACTAAAACATGAAGCAGAATCACAGAAACCTCTTCGTCGAAAAGGACGTTGAAAATCTTTGGCTCTTAGCCTCTGCTCCTCCACCCCATGATTCTGTCTCTCTCATCACAGGAAGAGATAGTCCCCTCTACGTTTGCACACCTCCAGTGATGAGGGGCCACTGCCTCTCGGGGCGGCCTTCTGTATCTCTGCATAGCTGTGTCCTTCCCTTTACAACCTGAGATCTGTCTCCCTTTAGCTTCTCCCCAGTGGGCCTCATCTCTCCCCTGGGAAACACATGGAAAACTTCAATCACCCTCCTGCCTGGCATGTAAATACTCAATAACTGCTCACTACAATGATAATTTCTGCACACCATTAACCCAGCCAGTCTCCCTGTGCGCTGCTTGTCCTGTTGATTCCCAACTCAGCCCCAGGCACGGTGTGGTTTGGCAGTCTGGTTCTGCTGCCTGGCATTTCCTGAGCTGTAGTAATCCCACTGTTACTCTCTCGGAATGGGATGGGGCCCACTGTAGCACTCCCTTCTGCCCACACGAAGGCCTATGCTCCTTGCTCGCAGAAGGCTTCTAAAGCCATGGGCAGAGGCAGCTCAACCTTTCTTTCTCTGAGTCAGTGTAAGCAGGAAGCATCCCCTTAGGAGCAAGTAGAGCCTACAGTCCTGGTGACAGGGCAGGGACTGAGAGGAGATGGCCTGACATTGCGTTTACAAGGAACAGTGTCCACAGAACCCCAAGCTCCACCCTCAGGGCTGAGTTGGACTAGGGTAGATCATGGGGAACTATTCTCAGGGTGAGTTTGGACTTCAGATTGGGTCATTCTGGGTTTTCTGGTCCACCCCTCTGCTTCTGAAAGTAAGTCCTGAACTCCAGGCCATCAACCAACCAGGAAAGCTCATATGCCTTTAAGAACTATGCCCCTCCATACTTCAGTTCACAGAACTATCGTGGGAATGTTTGGAGGACATGGAGTCTGAAGTCCTGGGTTGACATCCCAGTTCAATCCATCACTTGCCACGTGACCTTGTATACCTTGCAACCTCTCTGATTCCTTTCCCGTTCTGAGCCTTCATTCCTCATCTGCAATGGGGGGCTAGGTGTCTACACATGCCGCATTCTGCAGGGTTGTCCTGAAGAATAAACAACCTCACATCTGAAAAGGGTGTGGCATGGTGCCATGCCCATCACTCATTACATGTCTTTTCCCCCTAGTTTCCTTACCATTCCCCCACATGTACTGGTAAGGGTGCTATTGATTGAATAAGATTTTTAGGATCAAATGAATTCATCCATAAATCACAGAGAAGTATATTATGTTCACCCTCATTGTTATTATCTGCAGAGGAATGTATTAAGCGATTCTAATAGGGACCAGAGACATTGGTGGCGCTATATTTCTGCCCCAGTTCAGGACCGAGCACAATGACTATCGCCTTACTCCGGAGGCTAGTGAGGGACACATGGCCAGACACAGTATCAGGGTGTTCTGTGGGGAAGAGAGTGGCTTCGGTGCTTGTCTAAGTGGACAAACTTGGGTATGAGTTCTTTTGTTCATAAATTTATTCAGAACATAGTCACCGAGCACCTCTGAAATCTGTGAGGCATGTCTTGCACGGGCGTGGTGGCAAACTCTTTCGGATGCCGAGAAAGTAAGCTCACGCCAGAAGCCAGCTCAATGTGGGTGCTTGAGTGTAGAAGTTCCATAGATCTGGTCATTGCCTGACCATGCCCTAGAGAAAAGATATTTCTCCTTTGATCGTTGAAGGTTAGACAAGGTGGGGGGTGGGGGGAGAAAAGGAAGGGAGGGAGGGGAGCAGGAAGAAAAAAGAAGAGAAAGGAAGGAGGAAATGGCCATTTTGGAAGGTCTCAAAGAAATTCAAGGACTGTTGCATTCTCAGAGAATTACAGCATGACGGGCTGCCAGGCCAATAAAACTCTCCAAACCAGCCCTGAGTGTGGGCGTCGGCAGGGCTCAGGGGCCCTGAGAATGCCAAGAGGCTTTCAGGGCCAGAGAAGAGGGGCCACAGGTCTCTGGGCCTCCTGCAAGAGTAGTGCTCCATTGGGTGGTGCCAGTCTGGGGCTCTCCGCAGGCAGGAGTGGCCGGCGCTGCCACTTCTCAGGACTGGAGTTGCTGGGGCTGCTTATTGCATTTGCAGGTTCATAAGAGAATGTGTGTGTTTTATAAACGGAGCGAATGCCTTATGTTTCTGATTGATGGGCCATCAGTTGCACAGTTGTTGGGCAGTGATTGATTTTCCAACCCAGCTGCTCCAGCTGTGCCACAGATGCTCCTTGTCTGAAGTCAGAGGGCGGGTGTTGTGAGCCATGGAGAAGATCCTAATTGGAGTGATCCCTGAGAAATCGGCCACGGTAATGGCTAACAGCCATTAATTTGGGGCTTTGCTCGGGGTGCTAAACCACAGCTCTCCCTTGGTAACTGCCATTCCCAACAGGATGGGTGCCATTTTGAAACTCACAATGACACTGGTGGGGCAGAGCAGAAGTGAACTCTTGCACAGTTTGCCAAACCAAAACTCTTATTTTAAAAATATCGTGTTTAAAATTCAAAATTAACACATACTCATTTTAAAGGTCTTAAAATGCAGCGAAAGGTAAAATGAAAAAAAAAGTTAACCACACTTCCACTGTCCAGAGATAACCATGGTTAATATTTTGATGGATTTTATTTTGGTTATTTTAGTCTATGTGACTGTGACATACATCTTTTCCAAAGTTGAAAACACTTCAAACAGGAGTTTGTGTCATGCTTTTTCTCTTTATGTCATAATAGGGATCACAATGTATGCCTTTAAATTAAAAATAAAATTCCCGAATGAGCAAGCGGTATATACAAGCTTGATTACAGCTGGAGAGAAAACATTTGCCAGCGGCATGGGGTCGCGGTGAGACCCCGGCAGAGGTGCAGAAGACGAGGCTTACAGGGCTTTGGGTCCGGCACCACTTGTGCAAGGCGCTGGACCGGTAATGCGGTGACAGGAGCCCCTGCCTCACTTATCTCAAGGGGTGGTGAAGTGCCCTCCTGTGCAGGCACTTGGGACTCAAGCTGCAATAAAGGGAGAGCATCGTTGTTATTCTTTAAGCAAGGAACGAACTCTCCAAGCACGTCAGTTGCACCCATTTGTACCAGGGTATTTTCTAAACAGCAAACGCCTGCTGTTTCTGATTGATTGGCAATGAGCTGCGGAGGTTAAGGACCATTGCAGCGGTGGGATGGCCTCAGAGAAGGCAGCCCGATGCCCTCATTTCCAAAGTGACGAGACTGAGGAAGTGAGTGTCACTATCACCTGAGGCCACAGTTCGACAGAGGCGGTGTCAGACTCTGAAGTGGTCTGGATTAGTGACTTGTATCCATATAGTGGCAGCTGTGACACCAATGAGCAAACCTGTTCTAGGAAACCGTTGAGTTGCACAAAGAAGAGACTTGTTCTCTCCATGCCCTGGTGCTGTGGCTGAGAGGGGTGGCACCAGTGACCCTGGGAAGGAGCCACAGCTTGGCAGAGACACTTAGAGGAGATGGGGGAGGAGGGGAGCAGGCCCTGCTGACCTGCAGGATGCGGGGACAGCAAAGAAGCTGGGAGTGAGAACACCTTCCAACAACGACTTCTGCTTGGGGGAGAAATTTAGGGGGGCAAGGCTTCCAGCCTCCCTTTTTCCAACTGCATTATCATGACCTCGTTTTATCATCTGAAGTTTACAACGACCTTTCAGGAAACTTCCCCTCTGGTCCTCACAGCAGTGCATGTAGGAGGAGCAGGAGGCTTTCCCCCGGCTTTGCAGAAGGAGCACAAGTGCTGAGAAACCTCACGTCCTTCACCACAGGGCGAGAACATCTTAGAGCCCACCTCCACCCCCCTAGGATCTTCTGGAAGTTTCCCAGGAGGACCTTGTGTGAGGCCATACACCAGTCGGTTGGTTTCAGACTCCAAGCACACCTAACTCCCTGACCTCCTGCCCGGCTTCGGGGCAGGTGATCCTCAGCCCCAGCCCCACCCCCACCCCGTGCGGGTCAGCGCTGAGGGCTCCTCCCTGGATGGCCCCAGGGTGCTAAGGCATCCTTTCCCCTGCCTGAAGCTGCTCCAGCTTTGAAGAGGTCGGCTTGGTACTGTTTTCCCAGTTTCTTCTGACCCCCTCTGGCCACCCAATCTCAGCATTAGAGTGTTCCTCCCAACCCCAGCCTTCTCTCCTCCTGGAGTTTCTGAGACTGAACGAGTAAATCCCGTTTTGCTGGTAAGTGGGGGGAGGGGTGCGTTGGGAGCGGGGCGTGGCGCGCGAACAGCTGCCCACCATCAACTCCTGTTAAGCAGGTGAGGAAACCTGGGCCCCCCACTGAGTGAGGCAGTGCACTGCGCCAGGAGAAAGGAAACCTCAACCTTCTGAACCCAGGGCGGTGCAAACGGTGATCCCAGCTGACAGTGCGGAGCCGGTGGGAAGGGAAGGCCGGCGTCCAAGGTCAAGGGCGCCGTGCAGCTCGAAGGACGGGCTCTGGAGGCCGGCGTCTCGGGCTGCAGACTCGGCTCCGGCTCCGGCTCCGGCTCCGGCTCCGGCTCCGGCCCCGGCCCCGGCCCCGGCCCGGCTCTCCGCCGGTCGGGCGCAGGTGCGGGGTTTCAGTCGCCAGGTCCCGGTGCGGGGCCGCGCTGTTAACAAGGCCCTGCGCCCTGGAGGCCTCCCGGAGGCTGGCGGCCTTTGAAGCGCACAGCCTGGATTATTTAATATAATGGAACAGTGTTAGACTCGACCCATCAGAGACATAAATTTCCAGGTGTTTTAAATTTGTTTTCCCGTCAGAATGGTAAACGGCGGATAGTAAAATTCGGCACCGGGTTGTGGCTGTCGGCGCAGAGTGGGCCAGTCTGCACTCGAGTGGGCACGCGGCCCAGCAGCCCGGGGTCCAGAGACTGTGGAGCCCACGGGCTCCCCAGGACGAGTCTCCCAGCTCGAAGAGGTATTCATGCCAGGGCTGGACGAGGGTCCTGGCCTTTCATGTATAGGAGGGTCTCGGGACACCTATACCTCCTGCCCACGGGGTCTCGCACCCAGACATCTGTGCAGGGAAGCCCACAGCCCCTCCGCACCCCCCCAGGTTAATTGGGGTGCGAGGGCCTGTAACACCTATAACGAGGTTTCTGTTGCCCTTGCCAAATTCAATTATGGGTGCATCTGCTTTCTGATTTTTCCAAGATGGTTTGATTTAAAGGGGGGCGGGAAACCCCAAACTACAAAGGACCAGGCTGCACAGTAGCGTTTTGCAGAAGGTAAGAAATTCTGACCACTTTTTCCAGACTCCTGCTTCTTGAGATGTGTCAGAATTCATAGGGTGGCTGCTGAGGACAGATATTACTCCGAGTAATTCTAGAGAAATCCGACCCTGCAGCCCACTCCCCACAAGACCCTTCGCCCTTTTCCCTTCCAAGTCATAAAGGGTGTCTACGCTTTATAAGGCGGGCTCCCCTGCCTGCTGCCCCAAACCTACTGTGATCTGTCACTTTGAATGGAGAAACCATTTGACATTTACTTCCCAAACAGGAAGCACTGCCTCGGAGAAGGTGGAAACCCCAGAAATTAGTTCAATTTTGGAGATGAAAGTAGGGAAGGCAGTTGCTCCTTGCCAGTAAAGAGATTATCATTCTCTATTTGCTTGTGGGCAGGGGCTTAAACCAGGGGCTGGGGTAGGCAAAACCCCTAATGAGAGTCGCAGCTGCACTGAGGAGAGTTCCCTCTGTCGGTCAGCGTTGCCTGAGTATCCGTGTGAGTGCACGTGTGTTGGTGGGGGTGAGGGGCCAGGGAGAGAGGATGCGGAGGTGTGGAGACACTTATGGTTGGCTTGTCCTCAGAGCATGTACACCGTAGTTTCTAGCAGACATGCAGTCACGAAGCCGAGTAGGAAGGGTGCCAAGGCAATAGAGCAGAGATATCATTGGGACTGAAGCGGTCGAAAGCCAGAGATGGGACACGTCCTTTTTTGGCTCTCTTGGTCAGGGGGAGGCTTTCTGGAGGAGGAAGAGGCAGCGGGAGGGGCAGATATGAGCCAAGTGAAAAGATGAGGGCCGGGGAGGGGGTGGGGCGTGAGAGATGGCCAGTCAACACCAAATTCAGCTCCATCGGGACCCCAGGCGTCCTTGGAGAGCTGAGAGTCCCCCTACTCGCCCTGCTGTGGTGTTTTCAGCCCTTAGTTTCTTTCTAGAAGACAATCCCTGAAGAGCAGGGGGGTCCTTCAGAGGTCAACTTCTGGAAACAGGAAATAGTGATTAGCAAACCAATTAATTAAAGCCCTGAGATCCACTGGATTATAAAGAGCAGTTATTTGTTGACTGAAGACAGACCTTGGCCCTGGAGGACAGCTCTGGTTCTCCGGGAAGGTGGACCAACACAATATACTTGAGATGCACGCAGGCCCCAGCTATGTGTGAAATTCCGGCAGCCCAGCTTGGCTGATGACAGAGATGACCGTAATAAACCAGGGAGGCCACAAGTCAAACAAATAATTTGGTTGACAAATAGGAGTATAAACAAGACCTTGATGAATGAATTTCCTAATAGTCCTGTGTTTATTGACATTAGCTCAGCTTGGTCATTAGTCCTGACATTGTCCGTATTTGTTGTATGGTATAATATCTTCCATTTGTTCCAAGACTGCTTTGTAGCTTTTTTTGTTGGATGTTTTATGTCTGTAAGTCGTGTACCCTTGAGTGGACTGTGAGCCCCCAGTTCTGAGAACCTGTGTGATTAGTGAATGAAGACTAAGGTCACAGAATTTCCTGTGAGGGACAAGTAGAAAAGTGAGAAGAGCCTCAATTTCAGCATCTTAAGCCCTTGGCATCGGGCTGGGAACTGGGTTCTAGGGCCCTTTGACTGTAACATTTGTTGCCTTTTAAACTAGTTGCTTGATCCCGTTCTGCTTTGATTGCTCTGTCTTTTGAGGGAGTGAATCATTCCAGCAGGCGTATCCCTCCCTCTCCGGGTTTTACAGGTCTTACAAAGAGAGCACGGAATGAGGGTGTAGATGAGAGAACACCCTGGACAGAGTGGAGGGATCCCATACAACAAGAGCTTCCCCACCGCTCACCTTGGCCATGACTTAGACTGTTTCTCACAGAGCTCACCTTACTAAAGTGTTTTTGGGGACTTCAGCCACAGCCTGTGATGGCCAGAACCCAAGACAGGGTTGTCCTGGGAAGGTGCCAGTGTGCCTACACTTAATTGCCAGTCGCTGGCCAGTGCATGCCAGGAGCCACTGTCCTTGACAACACTACAGCCCTGGCGACTCCGGCTGTAAGCTTTAGAAACCTGGGGAAAAGCAAAGGCAGGAGGAGCTGAAGCTGTAAATGCCAGCTGTATTTTTATTGGTCGTCTGCAACTTCAAAGGTTCCTGCTTTAAAGGAGGCACAAGCAGGTATCCAGTTGGCTCTCCAAGCTCCCAGCCTTGATGCCTTATTGATTTTCAATGTGGCTTGACTCCCAGGTGGGCAGACTTCAAAACGGTCTGTATTTTCCTGCTGTCATGTTTCCATCCCTGTTAGTTTCCATCTCCAGCAAGATTCCGGATATGTTTGAGGGCAGCTTTTCCTTCTTCAGCTTGCTCTCAATAATTTTCTTCTGGACAGGATTTCAGGCAGCCAGGGCCACTTCTGCTGGGGTGTGGTTTGCATCGTTTGTACGGAGCTGGACCAGCTGCTGGCAAGTGTGAGGGAGAAGACGCAGTCCTTGCCCTTTGGGGTGTCAGCCCTATCGGTCCACCTAGCACACTTGGAGTCTGTGTTCTAAATGGGGCACACTGGAAGGTGTGGTCAATGGTCGAATGGGGGGTGCTCTGTGACTTGATGGGACCTCCCAGTTTAACGCACAGTCTTCGTAACTGACCTCAAGCCAGCTCAGCAGTTTAGTGAGCTATTGTGTGCCCAGCCCAGGGACTAGAACATTCATTTAATCCCTCCTATAAGCCAGGCCCTGGATGTCACTGATATTTACTGGTAGCTTTCCTTAAATTTCATGTAAATTCTAAACTGCTGTGGGAGGCGTGTTGTTCTCAGCTCCTTATTATAAGTGAGGAAGCTGTTTTGCAGGAGTTTCATGACTTGCCCAATTTCACTTAGCAAACGAAAGGCAGAGCAGGACCTGAGCCCTGGGCTGCCGCTGCTGCCACTGGGTGCGCACCCGTGTGCCCGCCTGTGTTATGAGGACGAGGAAAGGACACTGGCAGTTCGTGCTCTCATTGGCCGACAAGCCTGTTCACGTGGAACAACCGAGCAAGACGAGGTTTCTGTGTGGTGATGGTAAGCAAACACTTCTACGGCATCTACTGAGCACAGGGACTAGTCAAGTACTTCATCAATATTAACTAATCCTGATGAGGAACCTGAGGCACAGAGAGGTTGGGTAACTCTCCCAAGGTAACACAGCTGAAAAATGTCAGAGTTGAGATTCAAAACCCAAACCCAGAGTCTCTCTTCTATACTTTATTGAGTTTCCGGACTGCCAGAGCGGGATGCCAGGACTGTGAACTGAACAATAGGAGGGAGGTTCTGCCTGCTCCCTATACTTGACCTCCTTAAGCCCCTGAAGAACAGTGAGGCAGGTAGACAGGCTTCTGTGTCACCCCCCCTCCAACAGACGAGGCACAAACATGTCAAGCGGACACCCAGGTTGCCCAGACCTCAGCCCAGCCTCCTGTCTTGCCACTGCAGGGGTTTTCTATAGGAAAAATGTTGGGACATTGAACAGATGTTTGGTCACAAGTGTCACGCCTACAAACTAGGACATACAGTGTCCTAAACCAGCACAGCTCCTCTCCATGCTGCTGTGGTCACCCAGTGAGGTGGGAAAGTGGTGTTTGTGAATAGAGAAGAAAGAGGTAGTGCAGGTGGGAGAGAGGCTGGGTGCAGGTCCAGGGGGACTCCCCGGTGCCCGGGCACAGGCCTTCTGCTTTGCAGCCTGCCTGGCTCCGCCATGCGGGAAGAGAGGCCTTTGAAGTCACAGACCACCAATAAAACTGCAGCTGGCACCGAGGCTTACAGGGCTCCAGGCGTGAGATTTTACACCACGAAGGGGCTGAGCCAGCGCTGACAGGGTTGGAATGTGCCCTGGACTCCCCTTTCCTCGGCAAGAGCCACCAGGGTGCCTGAGCCCCTGGCCACCCTGTCACCCAATCAATCAAGCCTGCAACGAGAGCCCATTAGCTGCCACAGGAAAGTGAGAGAAGGAGCAGTGTGTAGTGGAGGTGTGGGCCAGGGCGGTGCACGTGCAGCACACGGCCGCAGTGCCGGCAGGCCGTGAGTCCCGGCGGGCTGTGAGCGCACAGGGCATTCTCCGCTAACTGCTGGTGGCCAGACAGCGATGCCACAGGTGGGGAGAGGGATGGGGGCCCGAGTGGTCCTGGGGCAACCTCCTCAGCCTTCAGCATGAACACAGAAAGGCCCGGAGCTGGAATGAGAGGCCACCATCCTTCTCCCCCCTCCTCCTTCCTTTGTCCTCCTCCCTTCCTTGGTCACCTTTAAACTATGATTTATGTCTGGCCCTCTGCTGGGAGTGGCCCCATCTCTCCTCTCCAGGAGCTCATAGTCTAAGATGGGCAGAATCCTTGAAAATGGACTTTGGATCAGGACCTGGAGGAAGAAGGTTAAGGACAGGGAAACCTGGGCAGGCTCTGTGGCAGCCCTTGCAGCCAGGAGCGCAGTGGGGGGCATTATTCACGCCCCTGCTCAGAGTTTCCTAGTGCCCTGCCCCCTTCCTCTTAGGGAGCAGCTGTTGATTCAGCCCTTCTGAGGTGTTTGGTGATGAGTAGATTAACTTCCCTTGAGGAGGGTGAACGGGAGGGGTCCCAGGAATTGAGTTGAGTAGGGAGAGGCATTATCTGGAAGTGTAGCCAGGGCCGGGAGCTGGGAATGAGCAAAGGGGTGAGCAGAGGAGGCTGGAGGGGGAGTGAGGAGGTGCCATGCCTTCCCAGTGGGTACTCCCAGTACACAGCAGCTGTCCTGCTTGGGCATAGATACGTAAGAGAGGAAACCTATTAATGCAAAGGGACTGAAACCTTAATGGGAGACCGTAGAGTCTGCAGCAGCGAGAGAGACTTGAAGAACAGAGCAAGGGGGCATTTTGGTGTCCCTGCACTCAGATCCCACTCTATGGGCTCATCCGCCCTGCTGCTCACCCACTCCACCGCCGTGGTCTTTTAGGAAGGACCAGGCCTGGGAGATGACAATGCTAAGGGAGCTCTGGGTGTTAGGACTTGGCTTCTCCAACCTTGCAAGGCTTTTGTCACCCATGTCATCACTTGTTTTAGAAACACAGTCTCATCTCTGCAGCTATGGGATGAGTGAGGGCCAGCACCAATTAGGGGAGAGCGAAGTGAAGGGGGATGGTGGACCCGGTCAGACACACCGACACAGTATCACCTTTGCATCACCCACTGGGGTTTCTGAGCCTGACTTGCCACATCCTGTCTGGGGCCGTGGGGAAAACATCATCACTCTGGTCGGACCTTAGGGAATGGGGAGTTAGGAGACATTTTTTTTAAAACTTTAGCACTGAGCTTCTTTACTCACCATTAAGTCAGCCTTAGACATTTTAGTGGAATCCAATGAGGAACTGGTGGACCTACCTGCTGTGTGCAGACACCGTAATAACAGCACAGGATATGATTAATCCAGCTAAGTCCATCCACTGTTTGCTAATTGTTGAGACAGGCATTTAAATGTGGAGAAAACCTCTCTCTAGGAACATTGACCAGGAAATTATGAAGGGTGACTAATAGGATAATGAGGCTGGCAGTTTCAGTTTACAGAATGTACACAGCCAAGTGAGGCTTGTCCCCTGCAAAGTAGTCACCTAGCAAAGCCAGCATGCATTGGGGGCTGTGTGCTTTGCTACACACCCTGCCTTGCTCCAAAAGGAAGTTGAGGACCCAGTCAGGGAGGACTCAGATACTGCCGAATGACCTTATTGGATGTGGCAAAGCATTTGACCGAACCATGGCTGGTTTCAGGAGAGAACATGCGCTGTCTGAGGTTGGAGCACTCAGGAATGGTGAGGGAGGTTCAGAGTGTTCATGTGTGTTGGGTTGTGTCTCGTTGCTTTAACTGCATCTCGGAAGGGCTGGGTGAAATCGGGCCAGCATTCGCTGGTCTGCCGAAACGGATGGAAGGAACGTGGCTGTGCTAAGGTGCCGCTCCACTGCCTGCAGCCTGAAATCTAAACTAAGAGTTCGGTAATTCGGAGCTTCACTGGGTTGAAAAAGTTTGATATGGTGATTTATAATAAGAAATACATATTTCCTGGCACAGAGCTCCTAAAACTCTTGGAATTTCCTAAGTGGTGAGAGCTATGAAGGTGTCTTTCATGTTAATGAGTGATTTTAGGAATGCCTGTAGGTCACCCAAGGGGAACCAACCAACTGATTAGAGGGCTGAACATTCAGTATCCCCTCCCCTCCCCACCTCTGGGGAAGGTAGAAGGGCTGGGGGTTGAATCTATTTCTAATCTGTCAAGCATGCCGATGTAATACGAAGCTTCCATAAAACCCCACCAGGTCAGTTTGGAGAGCTTCCAGGTTGGTGAACAGGTGGAGGAGACTCGGGAGGGTGGTGTGCTTGCAGAGGGCATGGCAACCCCGTGCCCTTTCCCCATACTTGCCCCATATGTCTCTTCATCTGGCTGTTGATTCGTCTCCTTTAATATTCTTTGTGGTAGACTGGTAATCTAGTGAGTAAACTGGTTTCCTGAGTTCCGTGAGCTGCTCTAGCAGATTAATCAAACCCCAAGGAGGGGATCATGGGAAGCTCTGATCTATAGCCAGTTGGTCAGAAGCACAAGTGATAACCTGGACTTGCAATTGGCCTCTGAATGCAGAACGGGGAAGGGAGTCTTGTAGGACTGAGCCCTCAATCTGTGTTAGCTGATGCTGTCTGCAGGTAGGTAGTATCAGAATAGAGTTGAATTGTAGGACACCTGGTTGGTGTTGGAGAATTCCTTGGATGTGCGGAAAACCCTCCAACACACATTGGGATTGGTGATCAGAATCATTAAAACTCTAGTTGCTTCTGTGCCTCAAACTGAAGCAGAGGGTAAGAGGCATGTGAGAAGCCTAGACTTGGCAAGGATGGAATTAGTGTTCTGCCGTGCAGCGGCCGTGAACCTGCTGACGTGGGTAGGTGCCAGGCTGTGGCCTTCCCCCCAAACCTGCTGTTTCCAATGGCCTCAAGACAGTGGCCATTAAACTAAGAGCTCGGCAGAACCCAACAACCTCTAAGGGAAAGAACAGCAGGGAGCCTTAAAAATGACAACCAGGCAAGAGTTTTAGTGGTAGTTTCTTGCTCACGGGATATGCAGAAGCAAAAGAATATCAAAAGGATTTGAAGAAATGATTTTACCAAAAGAACCATATTCCTGGCTTTCAAGCCTATTCAATACTTAAAACCATTCCTATGTACCCAGTCCTGAACCAGCAGGAAGGAGCTCACAAAATCTGTGTAGCCCTCCGAAAAGTTCATATTCTCCAACGACCATGCAGGTGTGGACACGGAGAACAGGACAAGGGGGTCCTTTCCCAGGAGAACAGGGTTCCATCAGCATAATCTACTTGGAATGATGACTCTGGAAGCCAAAGCCCTATGTTAAGAGTAACACACACAATGTAGAAAATCTGAAAAATGAAAATAAATTTCTTTCCATGTCAACCTCCCTCCAACCCTGCAAATAACCTGTTATTCTATCACATTATAAGATTTCTGTGTGAGTTAGAAGACATTATTCTAGGAACATCTATTCATATACTTACTTGATTACACATTTATTTGCTATGAAAGTGGATGATGCTGTGTTTGCTGTTTTATACCCTGCTTTTTAAACTTAGTGCCTTGTTGTGTCATCTCCTTTCCTTCTCAGCTGTGACTTTTAGTGACTGCATAATACTCTGCTGTGCAAATCCCATAAAGTTGGACATTCAGATTATTGGCCATTTTTCCTACCTTAGGATAAATTCTTTCACAAGGAAATACCTGGGCTGCAGGATACAGACATTTTTACAACTTAATCCAGACTGCCCGTCACCTTTAGCATGGCTGTTCCCTGTTGGCCCTTCCTGCTGTTTGGACACACCCATTTCCCACTGCCTCTACCACACGGGCTGCCGGTCACTTTTGTCATGGGGATGATGAGGTCTCAGACCAGCTTTGCAGTGGAACTCTTGCCTGAGGGTTTTTTTTTTATCTCGGCTCCAGCCACTTGGGAAGATGGTGCACTTTTTCATATTCACACTGGACACCTTCCTCTGATCTTCTCCTAGCTGAGCTGTACAGAAGCCTGTGGGCGTCCATCAATATGACATCTCTAACCTTGTGCCTCATCTTCCAGGATGGCTTCCGTGGGTTCCTGCACTTTCTGCAGGGTTGCTGCTCCCTCACGGCGAATACCCAGAAAAAGGAATGCCCCAGGGTGGGAACACACAGGGAAGCAGGAATCACCCAGTCGCACATCCTCAAGGGCTTTCAGAGAGTCGTGGTTCTTCGTGACCGCCGATTGCTCGTCCTGTGTGGTGATGTGCTATTATCACATGTAGAGACTTCTGACTACAAGAAAATGAGTCGTACTGACCTCCAAAAAAAAAAAAACCCTAACCCAAAAACACTGTTGACATTTTGGTGTATACATTTCCAGAAGTTTCTACTCTACATATGTTTTTCTCAGAATTGAGATTATTTAAATGTGCAACTTGCCTTAAATATTATAGTTTCAAAGTTATTAATATTTGTCATAAACCTTTCCAATGGCTGCACAATACCAAAACAGACCTGGGGGCAGGAAGCAGCAGGGACGAAAAGCAGGCCAGGCGGCCTGGTCAGGGAAGGGTGTCCGCGGGCAGGGGGACTCACAGGCCAGATAAAGGCCTGTAACAAGAGTACTGGAGCCCTGACTGGTGCGGCTCAGCGGGTCAGGTGTCATCCCACAAATTGAAGGGTCACTGATTTGATTCCTGGTGAGGACACATGCCTGGGTTGTGGGCCAGGTCCCCAGTTGGGGGCACACGAGAGGCAACCGATGAATATTTCTCTTGCACTTTGATGTTTCTCTCCCTCTCTTTCTCCCTCCCTTCCCTCTCTCTAAAAATAAATAAATAAGATTTTTTTAAAAAAAGAGTACTTGAAATATTCGGGGATCAATTTGTAAAGTATATGATTGTCTAACCACTGTGCTTACACCTAAAACTAATACAAAATAATATTGAATGTCAACTTCGATTAAAAAATAAAATTAAAAAAAGGCCATTTTCAAGAGGGGCTGGTTGGAAGTGGGGTATAGATAGAGGGCGGACACGAGTGCAGGAAGGAGATTAGTGGGGGTCCGCTGGAGCCTCTTCGGTTTTCATTTTCTGCACCATGCAGTGAAAATGGTTAAGCCTCTCAGCTGATGCCCGTAAAACACTCTAGATGGTTCTCTAGACACCCTCTAAAGAAGGACTATCGTTTAAACTCTCCTAGTTATTGTTTTCCCCTGAGAAGGGGGTCCATGTATAAAAAAATGCTAAAATAAAAATAATAAAAAGAAAGCTATTGGCAGCTGTAGGACTTTCTCACTGCAGACTGGCCCTTGCAAGGTGGACAAACCCTTGCTGTTTGAAAAAAAAAATGTAGCCAGCACTCATTGGATTAAGAGTGTAGAAAAGCAAACGTGTTCAAATCTTAAACACATCATAATTTTAAGCATCCACAAGTGTTTAAAAAGTGTTAGCTGCTATGAGCACATACATCCATTCACTAGTTAAACATCATAACCTGTTTCTTTTCTAAACACGTGGGTAGGAGAACAGAGGACGGTTAACATGTTAAACACACTGACATGTTTACAATGTGTTGCAAGAAGGTGTTTAACTTTTTGTGTTCCAAAGCTAAACACTTTGGAATTAGAGGGTTGGCTAATTCCACATCCAGTTAGTATGACTATCACCTTGGCTTTGGGCAGAGGCCCCTTTGGAAACACGGACAATCCTGGTAATAACCTAGATTTCATACAGCGTAGGACTAGACTGCCTACTGCCGGATCTTGGGTGCAGATGAAACGTTTGTTTCTGGAAGCAAATCATAAAAGGAATTAGTCCTGAAGGCATGAATTGCTGGACCCAGCCCATGCTCTGGGTTAGCACGGCCAATTTCTTCTCTCAGGTGTTCCTTCCATCCTGTTGGTAGGAGGTTTTAAAGAGTCCCCAGACATAGGCCAACCAGGGCCTTGGTCTCTGCTCCACACTGGCTCGGGCTTTCGTGGAGAATAAAGAGAGCCCTGGAAGCTAAATCGGAAAAAGGGATAGAGGGAAGAAAGAGAAAGGAAGAAAGAGCGAACGCTTGTTTCCTGTGGCTGCGGTAACAAACTGCAGGACAGTTGGTGCTTAAAACAACGTGAATTTATTATCTTACAGTTCTGGGGGGCAGAGGTCCTAACGGGTCTCTTTAGGCTAAAGCCACGTGTCAGCAGGGTTGGATTCCTTCTGGAGGCTCTAGTAGGGAAGCATCCGTTTCCTTGCCTTTTCCAGCTTCTAGGGGCCACCTGCATTCCTTGGCTCGTGGTGTTTCTTCACCTTCAAAGCCGGCAGTGGGCGGTGGCGTCTTTCCAACACCACACTGCTGACTCCGCCCCTCTCTCACCTCCCTCTTTTACACACACAGGCATTCCTCAGAGATATTGTGGGTTCGGTTCCAGTTTAGCGTAATGTTTTTGCCAAAAAGGAGGATCTTGCTTTCAATTTGTAAATAATGCAAGTACTATGAAATGCTACAAAGTGAAGCGCAATAAAACACAGTGTGCCTGTAATGACCTTTGTGATTACCTTGGGATTACCTGATAATCCAGAATAACCTTCTAAGTCAGTTTATGAGCAACTTTAATTTCCCCTCGCCATGTAACAACATCCATGGGTTCCACTGACTTAGAACGTAGACCTGTTGTGGGAGGCATTATTCTGCCTACCACAGGGAGTTATAACAAGAAAGGGAAAGAGAGAGAGAGAATAGGAGAGCCAGAATGACACTAAATTGAAATCCTGTTCATCCTGCGATTAGAGACTGTCTCAGACAAGCACTAGAAGATGGCCTGGGAGTGTGGGCCAAAGAGCAGAGACTGGCGCTTGACAACTGTGCAAGCCATTTCAGGGGGTCCAGGGCCCTCTTAAAATTCATTGTATCGGTTAGGGCATGGGCTAGGCTGCTGTAACAAAAGAAGGGCATTCCTTTTTCATGGTAATGGTGGAGATAGGCAATCTAGGGCTGTTACGATGGCTCTACCATCCCTGGGCATCTGGTTTCTGTTTCTTAGGGCCAAGGATTTTACTCCAGTTTTTCTCAATGTGTAGCCTGGAGGAAAGGAGAAAAGGAGGATGTGCCTATTCCTTTTAAGGGCGTGATCTGGAATTGAATTTCTCAGCCTTGACACTATTGACATTTTGGGCCAGATGATTCCTTTTTTATGAGGGGCTGTCCTGTGTGTTGAAGGATGTTCAGCAGCATCTCTGGCCTCTACCCACTAGACCCGAGTAGCAGACCCCAGTTGTTACAACCAGATATTCCTACGGGGGTGGGGAGGAATCGCCCCCCATTAAAAATCACTGACCTAGAAAAAGTTTGTTACTTTTGATGCTACCTTGTTGCCTGCCACATAGTTACACGGTCATAACAAGCTGGGTGGTCCCCCGCCCATCTAAAACTTGGGGGTTCTATTGTAGAGAAAGAAAGAGTGAGCGTTTGGGGACAACCTGCAGTCTTTGCACCCATTGCAGGCATCTGGACCGCCAAATTACTGAAGCCCCACATCGTGTATGAGATTGTGGCCTGGAACTCACAATGGGAGGGAGGGATTGAAGACCGTCACCAGTAGGAGGCATTTCTAGGGACCTTGCAAGAGCTCTGGATGCTCACGCGGCACCCCCTGGGCAGAGGTGCCTGAAGGGGCTGGGCAACCACTGGAGCCTGGCTTCCAGAGCTGTGGGGGTGGGGGGACCAAAGACATTTCTGGGAGGCGGGAGCTTGCCATTCTTATACCCTGCATCGTGACATGCGGCTTGACTGGGGAGGGCTCTGGCTTGGGTGCTCTCAAGCTTTTCTTCTGTCTACAGTGGGGACCAGGGGGACCAGGGGGACCTTGGGGACTCACTGGGCTGGGATCCATGTAAGGTAGGTTTAAAAGAGACAGAACTGGGTTCTACTTCTGTTTCTGCCATGTTAGCCATGTGACTCTTTAGTGCCTTCGTTTTCCTTGCCCATAAAATTAGGACAGTATCATCTCCTGCACTGAAGGAAGTTGCTGGGAGGATTAAAATCAGGCCGTGTGTGAAAAAGACCTAGTGCGATCCCCGGTACTTATTAGGCACTTGACAGATGATGCTCACTTATTGTTTCAGTTCCCAGATATTTACTGTAGTACAGTAGCCTTCCTCCCTTATCTGCAGTTTTGCTTTCCTTGGTTTCAGTTACACATGGTCAACTGTGGTCTAAAAAATATCAAATGGAAAATTCCAGAAAGAAACAATGCATAAGTTTTAAATTGAGTGCTGTTCTAAGTGGTGTGGTGAAATCCTGTGTTCTCCTGCTCCAGCCCACTCAGGAAGTGCATCATTCCCGTGTCCAACGAATCCTCACATGTGCTGCCTGCCCCCAGTCACTTAGTGGCCATCTTGGTCATCAAACCAACTGACTCAACGTCATAGAGCTTGTGTTCAAGTGACCCTTATTCTACTTAACAACGGCCCCAAGGCACAAGCGTAGTGGTGCTATTAATTCGGATACACCAACGAGAAGCTGTAAAGTGCTTCCTTTAAGTGAAAAGGTGAAATTCTTGACTTAAAGAAAAAATCATGTGCTGACATTGCTAAGATCTATGGTAAGAATGAATCTCCTATCTATGAAATTGCCTAGTTTATAAATATGTATAGGAAAAAAACGTGGTACATATAGGATTCGGTATTTTCTGCGGTTTCAGGCACCCAGTGGGGATCTTGGAGCCTATCCCCTGTGGATCAGGCAGAACTGCTGGACCTACTATATATGAGGCTCTGTGCTAGACTCTAGGGGCATGACCATGGCAGTGAGCAAAGTAGATTAGGTTCTTACCTACTCAGTAGTTACATCGTGGCAGTCACCACTCTTACTATCATCATCATGATTCTGGAAACAGGCCTAGTATCTGACTATCTGCCAAAGGGTGGGTGAGGCTGAGCCAGCAGACTCTAGGACTCTGTAGGAAGGAGGCTGGCTGGTGGGGCGGATGTGCGGAGGTGCAGCCCGCATGTTTGATGGGAAGGACCAGTTGGGTAGGGAAGAGTGGAGAGTTGACTACTTCAGAACAGCAAAGACTTGGTTGTATGGGCCAGAAGCAGAGATTCAGAAATCCCTGGGGATTCAGAGGATATGAATTGAGGTGGGGCTGCCATCCCAGGAATGACAAACGGGGCAGGGAAAGATTAGCCATAGAAGGGAGGCAGGAGGACAGGGACAGGCAGCTGCACGGGGGAGCTGCTGAGAGACCTGGGTGAGGTCAGAGGGACTGCAGGGGCCGCATTCGGGGAGGCCAGGCTCGCTAATAAGGCAGGGAGTGCTGTGTCCTGGGGGTGAATGAGGTGCTCTACTGGCATCATAAAGCAAGTTTAGGTCAAATAGGATAGCCCCTCGCTTCCCAGTTCCACTGCCCACGTCTGCACTATGGCACACCTCTTGGCAAGCAGATTATGAGGAGGAAGGTCACCTTCATTAAATCCTCCTCAGTTAATGACAACTCCGGGGCTGTCTTGGACTTTTTCCATCGACAGCTCACTCTTGGCAAAGTAAACGACCTCACTTGCTCCCACTTACTAAAGTGGAAACCTTTCTTTTTCCAATGCTGTTTAAACACCATGGTCAATCATAATCACTTGCTCGCACCTTTCATTTCACCATTACTGTCTTGGCAAAACCGCAGCCAAAGTTAAATGGGGAGCCGGCTCCCATTTGCTCCATGCCTGCTTGGGGGAAGCAAACACAACCGTGCTGAGTGGTCTCCCTTCAAATTCATGCCCACGATTTCCAAGGATGCCTTCACTTGCTGCCAGGTCATCCTCCCTCCCCTGTGCCCACTCACTCTCCCACCGTCCTAGATGGCAACTTGACACCAGACCCCTCAGGCCTTCCTACTGTGTCCCTCTCCCTCTGTGCTGATGTTTCCCTCTTCAGCAGCAAAGCTGAAGTGATCAGAAGAGAACTTCCATAGACTTCACCACCACATCTCCCTGCCTCCTTGCATCTGCCCTCACCTCCTCACCTCCTCACCTCCTCACATCCTCACCTCCTCACCTCCTCACCTCCTCACATCCTCACCTCCTCATCTCCTCACCTCCTCACCTCCTCACATCCTTGGCTGTAACCTGAACTTCCCACACACCTTTCTAGAGCCAACCTCTCCACCTTCACACTGATCTTATCCCAAGGACATTGTTCGAGCCATGTTGCCCATGTCTGTCCTCCATCCTCGATTGTCCATTATCTCCTGAATCATTTCCATTAGCATAAAGTTATGTGATTATTTTCCCAATTTTACAAAACCTTCTTGTGAACCCACTTCTGCAACTTTTTGTTTGCTCCCCATTTGCATCCAAACTGCTCCAGAAAGTTGTCTGTACTTACTATCTCCAATTCGATCCCACCTACTCTCTCTTTCATAACGACTGTATTGAGACCTTTGACATATAAAATTATTATATTTAAGGTGCACAACTTAATGTTCTGATATATGCATACATTGTGAAAAGATCACTATAATCAAGCTCAACAACTTGTCCATCTCCTCTACACAGTTACCACTACATGTATGTTGAGAAGATTTAAGATCTATCCTCTCAGCAAATTTCAAGTATATAATACAGTATTGTTAGCTATCGTCGCTGTGCTATTCATTAGATCTCCACAACTCATTCATCTTACATAACTGAAGTATTCTGCCCTTTGATTCACGTCTCATTCTCCTCTCCACCCGCCCACTGCTCCTGGCAACCACTGTCCACTCACTGTTCTACGAGTTTGACTATTTTAGTTTCCTCATATAAATGAGATTATGCAGTATTTGTCTTTCTGTGTCTGGCTTATTTAAGTTAGCATAATGTCCTCCAGGTGCCTCCATGTTGTCACAAATGGGAAAATTTTCTTCTTTTTCTCCTCCTCCTCCTCCTTCTTCTTCTTCTTCCTTTCTTCTTCCGCTGCTAAACAATATCCCATTGTGTCTGTGTCTATGCGTGTATCATGTTGTTTTATCCCTTCTTCCATAGACTTTTCAGTTGCTTCCATACCTTGACTTTTGGCCAGTACCAATCCAATTTCATTTTTCTGCATGTAGATACCCAGTTTTCCCAGCACCACTTATTGAAGAGACTATCCTTTCTCCATTGTGTGTTCTTGGCATAAATGTGTGGATTCCTCCCATTTTCTCTTAAAGCCACTCTGACCAGCATTTTGCCCCTAATACTCGAAAGATTGCTCTTGTCAGCCTTCACATTTCTGCACCCAGTGGTCAAATGTCAGTCTGGACCCCTTAGTTGATCAGCTGCATTTGCCACAGTTGATCACTTTTTCCTCCTCAATTTGTGTGCTTCACCCTACTTCCGGAACAATGCACTCTCTTTGTTTTCCTCTTGACTCAGAAGTTGCTCTTTCTTGGTATTCTTTGCTGCTTCCTCCTCATCTTCTTGATTTTTTAGGGTTCATATCCTCTAGAGCTCAGTCCTTGGTCCTCTTGTTTATCTACATTAATTCTTTTCATGATTTCATGGCTTTGTATAGCAAATATCCCTGATGATGCTCAAATTTAAATTCATACTTCCAGCCTTCAGATCTCTACTTGGGTGACATCTCAAGCCCAGCATGCTTTCGAGAGCTGCCCCACCACCCACCCCCACCTTGCAAACCTGCTCCACCCACAGGCATCTCCGTCTCACTTGATGGCAACTCCAGACGTCCAATTGTTTAAGCTCACCATCTCCATGACTACTATCCTGGTTGGAACCTCTATCATTTCTCACCTGAATTACTGTAATAACCTCCTAATTGCTTCTACCTTTGATCCTCTACAGTCTATTCTCAAAATGACAGCTAGAGGGAGTCTTAAATTTTAAATCAGATCATGTCATTCCTCTTCTCAAAACCATTCAATGGCTCCCCAGTTCCTTAAGACCCTACAGGGTCTGCCAGCCTATCTCACCTCTACGTCCCTGAACTCACCTCGTACCACTCTTTTGGTTTACTCCGTTCCAGCCTCCTGACCTCATAGCAGCTTCTCAGACATGCCAGGCATGCTCCACTTTACAAACCGCACTGTCCACTCTCCTGGAATGCTCCTGACCTGCTCCCTCACCTCGCTCCAATCTTTGCTCCGAGGCCACTATCTCAATGAGATCTACTCTGATTCCCATACATACCACAGCTGGCCTAAACTCAATCCCAGCCCTCCTTACCCCGTTCTACCTTTTTTGTTTCCATGGTGATAATCACTTTCTGACATACTGTAAAATTTTGTGTAAATGTTTATTGTTTACAGGTCTCCCCTAGGTAAAATATACGTTTTATGAAGGTAGAGTTTTTTGTGTGTTTTGGCTCACCGATAATCCCAAGGGCCTAGAATAGTGGCCGGCCTTCAGTACCCACACAGTAAATGTTTGTTGGATGGATACACGGAAAACTGTTCCTGCTGTGGGAAAGGCCTCCACGAAAGACACCTGCCATTCATCCATCTCTGTGTCTGTCTGTCTGTCTGTGTACCCATCCAGCCTAATCATTCCATAAGTGTGTTTTGGGTGCCTGGTCATTTTTTACCTTATGTTTTGGCCTGTGGACAAAATTGTGACTATCCTAAAAGAACTCCAATAAAGTTGGGGGTGGGGGTAACTCTAGACACAGGAATCATGGAATAGAACTTGTTAATCTAAGCCAGAATTAAAAGCATAGACACTGTCACTCTGGAGGGCTGGTGTAGAGGGGGTAGCAGAGTGTTAATGGCCTGGCACTCTGGTGGGTTTGAGGGTCTAAAGCTCAAAGAGCCTTTAAGGACCCCACATGCTGCATGTCCTGGGGACACTGAGAATCTGCCAGGAGGGGCAGGACAAGGGCCTTTGACAGTCCTGGGAGCAGGCAGCCTAATGCAGGAGCCCTGAGGGTGAGGCTATGTCCTCTGAGTGTTCTCCCCAGGACAGAGGGGGAGCTTTAGCCCCTGGGATGGGGTGATATCCAGCTGCCTGTGCTCAGGGAGCTGCTACTCTCTGATAGGCAGCATGCTTGCAGCACCCTAGACACTTGTTGGGGAGCTAGGATTCCCCCTGGCAGCAGTGAGAAATGGGAGCTGAGAGGCTGGGCCCGGGGAGTCCTCAGCCTGGGATCCTACTTCTCGCCCCCCGACTGCACTAAAGTCAGAAAGGAAAGCAGTCCTATTCCTGTAGCTGGAACCAAACAGCTCACAGCTGGCTAACTCACCAAAACAAACAAGCCTCATCCTCCGGGATTTGTAGAATCTGAATAGGCAACACCCAACCCCTCTTGCTCCTCTTCTTTCTTGTGTAGCCCAGTGAAGTCTGTGGGGAGGGGAGGGGAGGTGGTGAAACACACAAACATTTCTGGAGGTTCTGGAGGTTTGGCCGTAGCTTAGGGAAGCCTGCACTGAACAGGGACTCAGGGAAGGAGACAGCTTGGAAAATTCCACTGCCCACCCCCCCAATGCTTGGCATTAGCAGCACATCTAATGCCGTGCGCTCCCAGTGGAAGGGTGGGCCTGGGAGTAGCTCACCGAGCTCTCCACCTCTCCACAAAGAGCTCAGAGTGGGCCTCTTGCACCAGCTGGCTATTTAGACATTGACAAGAAGAACGCAGTCCTCAGAGTATGCACTAGCGTTGAGATCACTGAGAGCACAGGGCCAGCCGGTCCCATTGCCACTGCTTTTAGCTTCCTCCTGCTTCAGAAACTCCTGTTGCCTGGGCCCCTAGTGCATCCTAGCTTCCTTACTGAGTGCTACCTTCAAACTGCACAGTTGTGATAAAAATCATTCACATTGATTGTCTAAAGCACAGAGAAATTAAAAGAAGAAAATTCCAAGCACTCATAATCCCTTCCCGCCACCCTCACCCTGAGATGACTATGTTTGGGTACACAGGGCCAGATTGTCACTATACGCACATGCACACGTAGTCAAATAGTTTGCTGTGTTGTTCAATCATATAGGTTCTCCCTGCTACCCTCCCTCCCCTACTGTAAGCTCTTGTGTTACAGATCTTAGAGGGTATGCAGCAAACGAGTGGTATAGACAGGGGTATGTGGAACTGGGGTGCAGTAAGAATCACCTGGGTGGGCAGAAAGGGTTGGGCTGGGCACCATGGTGGCAGGCGGGCAGCCCTGGGGTGAGTGTAGGTAACAATCAAGATGGAAAAGCCAAAAGCCACGGGAGGCCGTCTTGCTTCCCGGTGATTTCCCACAAGCCATTGCCCAAAGGCATCCATCATTAAGTCTCGTTCTGAATATTGGTGTCTGTGGACTCTAATCCTATGTTTATCTGGGAGCTCAGGGGGAAGTTCCAAGCCAAACCATGAATTTCTAGTTAAACAAGGGTCCTTAAAATATGGGGTGTCACTTCCCCTGACTCTGGACTTGGTCCAAATGACCATGAGAGCTTCAGAGCTAGAGTTCTGTCTGCGGGGTAGGGAGTGGAAGGTGAGATCTTCCCTAGATCCAGGGCCTCCCCAGTCCTCTGTCACCAGGGGCTGCCCCATCTCCTACCACATCTCCTGGGCAAACTGAGGAACCTGCACCCGCTCAGTCTGTCTTGCCTCTACTGCTGGGGTTGGGGAGGTGGGTGGCATCCTCTGAGAACCCTCAGTTTGTTCCCTGTCCTGCCCTAGCTCCGGAGCTACTGAAGAGAAGGCCCAACCTATACTGTTCGGAGTCACACCTTCAGGTAGAGCACGGGACCTGCAGCCTCCTCACTGGCTCCTGGCACCTCCCCAGGCCCCTCAGTGTTCTCCCATTGTGTGAAGCAACAGGGAGATCGGAGAGCATTGGGCAGGGTGGTGGGGTAGGGGGCAGGGACAAACAGCTGAGGGCCCTGAGCTAAGCTTTGAGGACCTCACGGCTTTTTTTTTTTAAGATTTTATTTATTCATTTTTAGAGAGAGGGGAAGGGAGGGAGAAAGAGAGGAAGAGAACTGTTAATGTGTGGTTGCCTCTCGTGCACGTCAAACTGGGGACCTGGCCTGCACCCCAGGCATGTGCCCTGACTGGGAATCGACCCAGCTACCCTGGTTCATAGGCCGGCACTCAGTCCACTGAGCCACACCAGCCAGGGCTCACAGCTTTTCTGAGGCTGACTTTGCTCCCATGAGTGTCTTCACTGGAATAAGAACAGAGTGGGGTGAGTCCTTAATACCAATTTGCTTGCAAGTTTCAGAGAAGAGCGTTGTACTTTTGGAAGGAAGAGGGGAATAGTGTGAGAATAAACAGCATTGGAGGCAGCAGGTGCCTGACTGTTCCCGGAGGTAGCTACCAAGAGCCCAGTGAAATACCTGCCTGAATGAGCAGAGACAGCAGTGTCCCACTCACTATCAGAGCCCTCCAACTCTAAGACAGCAGTGTCCCACTCACTATCAGAGCCCTCCAACAGTAAGCACAGGAGGAGCCAGGGTGCGCTGAGCGTGGTGGAGTGGGGAAGTTCAAAGGCAGTCTCTCTTCTGGAGGAAGAAGGTCTGCCTAAGCCTGGGAGCCTCAGAAGCCGGCTGGGATTCCAACAGGTGAACACCCTGGAGGGTGTGCTTTCCAGGCAGGGGCATCACTGGAGAAAATGTGCAGGTAAGAAGGGACATCCAGAATGAGTGAGCCACCCCGAGGCTTTCCGGTCCCCCTGGGTGCTAGGCTGGGGGTGCCTGCGCACGTTCGCAGGCTGCAGTAGGCTCCGCCCACAGGATCGTTAACTCCGGCAGGGGAAACACCTGCTGCTGACCCGTGCCAGCATTTTTATGTCGTCTTCATTGCTTCATGCTTATCTCATTTATGATTATAGAAAAGATTCTTGGCAGCTGTCATCAAATCCTAACAGCGCCTTTAATATCCCTCATATATCCTGAACGTGACAGGAATTCCACACAGCACATGTTTGCATTTCTTTCTCCTGCAATAAAGGATTCCAAAAAATGTAACTTTGACGGAAAGGCCTATGAGGACAATAAAGAACGTAAACACTCCCTCTCCTAATGCTTGAGGAAGGTGGGTTTGCATACCTGCAAAGAGCATGCACTGAAGTGGTCGGGGCCTGGAAGGTATCAGGGGCTTGAGGAAGACATCAGGCTGTGGGCACCTGGACATTCTACACATGCCGGAAAATAAGGCAGTGTTACGTGATGGCTGGCAGGGCCTGGGCTTTCTTAGGGTCATGCTTCATGGCATGTCATAGGTGGCACGTTTACTTTCTTGCCTCTCTTGGGTTAGTTAGTATGGTTCTTTGGCTTTGACACCAGGTGCCCATCCCCTTCCTGCTGGGACCATGCACAGGGGCCTCACGTTCAGGCCTACCTGTGAATCTCCTCTTTTGGACCTGGGATGACTGGGAGGCAAGACTTTTATTTTATTCTTCTCTGAATCCTGGGACACCCAGCAGACACCCACTGGTGGATTTAAGATGACTTTGTCCCTGGAGGCTACATGCAGAGAAGAGGTTCTAGGCTCTTGTTGCCTAAACGGGTTCAGCCCTTCTGAGATCTCTCACTCTCTGCTGAAGAAGGATTTGGGGCCTGTTTCTGATTTGGAAATTATAGCCAGAGTGTTTTTGGTGCCGTTTTCCAAAGTCAACATTCCCAAGCACAACTGGGGTGGAGAGGAAACAGTGCCCCTGGACCTTGGAAGAAAGGATCAGTGTGACTCCATTATTTAATTAGGTTGAAGAATGCTCACGGGTGTGCCCTGAACGAGAGGTGGTGGGGCACAGGCAAGGGGGACAGTACATGCTATCGGGCCATGCCCTGGACCTAGAGAGGGATCCTGTGGTAGGAGGGAGAGCCCAGGGTGAAGGGTCAGTGACATCTCAAAGATGCCACTAAAGGTACTTGTTTAGTCACTTGGGGCCTCAGTTTTCTGAATGTAATGTGTCATTTCCTAGAATTATCATGCAGCTCAATTTAGGCGATCTTTATTTTTTAAAAAAGCTTTAAAAAACCCACTGTGGTCTAATGAAAAATATACTGGGTCATTCATGGGCTGTATGTGGTCTTGGTTAAATCCCAACCTCTTTGGGCCTTAGATTCTGCATTTGAAGTAAATAGGCTTTGGGGTGGATTGCCCTACAGGTTGCTTAGAGTCCAAAGAGTCTGCCCTTCTGTTCGGCAGAGGCCCAGAACACACACACACACACACACACACACACACACACAATTAGTTTGCATTTCCGGTTACTCTGGTTGGTTACCATTTGTGTATTAATAAATCACTGCCATTATCAGGCAATAGCTGAACACTTATATAGTGTTGAGCACTCCTCTTGACCTTGTGCCTGTTGACATTTTATTGTTTGATTCTTGTATTTTTGTATTGACTTTGTGTGTGCCCATGTCTTGTGGTCCATCTAGATCAACACTCCCTGCTACATATTTTATACTCACAGCCGGTGTCAATTTTCATAAGTGCTTATTGGTCAATGGCTAGCGGCTACCATATCAGACAGTGCAGGTCTGGACTGTATGCTGTGTAAAGCTAGGGACTGCATTTTGTGGTATTTAGTATGTGGTAGTAACTTTGGAGTTCACCAAAAGCCCTTTCTGACATGTCATCTCCTTCGACCCTTATTGCTATCTGGTGAGGTTCGTACAGTTATCAATGCCCATTTATAATTGAGGAAACAGGAGCTTTGGAGAGATGAGGGGCTTGCTCAAGGCCGTAGCACAATAACAGAGGTGGATTTGAACCCAGATATTCTGGTTTCAAGCGTAGAGGGAGTAGTAACAGGGAAGCTACCTTCATTTACTTGTCAATTCACTTGTTAGTTAATCTGGTTGGATGCTCTGTGCCTTCTGCCATCATTAGCCAGGCATTGTCTTCCTCCTTTTTAAGGGGAAACAAAAATAGAGATGGTTTCTTGTTATTTTTCTCCCTCCCTCCCTCTTTCCCTTTTTTTCTTTTTCTATTTTTTTTTTTTTAGGGTTGAGAGAAAGATGAGTTTGGAGAATGACTCTAGCATTACTGTCAGCATCTTTATCTTTTTATCTGCCCATCTGCTTCAGTGTATCTGTTGAACCAGGGCCGGGACATTCCTGTGTTTGTGCCTTGTCAAACTGTGTTTCCCCTCATCTGTTCCCTCCCAGTTCTGTGAGTCCCCTGCCCAGCTCCTCGATCTGTATCCCCCAGCCAAGCCTGGAGATGGTTATCACACACACTCTCCATTGGACCTGACTTTAGCCAAACTAAATACATTCTCTCTCTCTGATGTGGTGATCTCAGCTCATTGCTTTTAAGAAGGAACCCCCTCATTTACTTTCCTGACAAGGATTCTCATTCTGAAAGCCTGAGACCTTCCTGCTGCAAGGAAAGCTTGGTCTGTGTTGCTCTGAGGGGAGTCTGATGTCCCAGCAAAGCCCTTGGCTACCCGCTGTTCATCAGAGGTGCTGGTGATGGTTCTAGAAAATAGTGATGGGGTCCCAAACTTGAGGGCACATAAATGAGATGCTGGAGGCACAGCCGGAACCCATGATCAACTTTGTGCTCATTTGGAAACTCCCATCAGAGGAGGGAACAAGGGGCAGAACAGCTGCTGAGCTGAAGTAGATGCCACCACAGTCAGGGCGCTAGGCAGGAGCGGAGGCTTGAGACAGAGGGGCCCCTCTGCAGGGAGAGACCATGACCCATGTTCTGTATGACCCCCCATCCCCCGCATTGGTGTACTGGTATGTAAGAAGTCACAGAATGCTTGGGAAGAAGGAATCTTATAACTCTTCTGATCCCCTACCTGAAGCCAACAGTGGGCTCAGGTGGGGCCCTGGGCAATCCCCCTGGTCCTCAGGGATATCTCAGCAGTAAGGTTGTCCCATGCAATATTTGGGACATAATTATACTAAAAGTTACTTATTACTTATCTGAAATTCAAGTTGCACTGGGTGTCATGTGTTGGCAACCTTATTTAGGAGCTCTGCCAGGAGAGGAAGGAGGTCCTTGAGGAGCAGGGATTTCCACCACCCACCTACTGTTTTAATAAGACCAGCCTGCTTTTATCTATACTTGGGTGATAGTTAACCTAACAAAACAAATCCCTCCCCTTCTGTGGTCTATGATTGAGGATTACTTCTAGGAAGAGATTTGGGCATACTGGCCAAGGTTATTAAATCTCTCCACATTGGTCAATGCTAAAGGAGGAGTATAAGTTTCTCCTGAAGAGCAGCCTACATATTTTATTGCTGTTTAGTTTTTTTTAAGGAATTGGTCCTAATGATGATGAGTTATGGATGAGGAGGAGATAACCGCATCTAGGAAAGGATGACTCCGCCGTCGCCCTGTCCTCAAGTTGCCCAAAGACCTTGAGACCAGAGCACACCCTCCCTGACTTCATATAGTGGCAGATACCAGCCTGGGAGAAGGTGCCAGGACAGTCTCGGGATGCTGCTAGAGTGTGGGAAATTTGCACCAGATGGGGAGGGACCTCCAAGGTTAGGAACTGGTACTGGAACAGGGAGGGGTAGGGCCACCAGGCAACAGATGGAGATGACTACAGTTCCCACTCTCCAAGGGGGACAGGGTTAGAGGGAAGTGAGGGGAGAAGAGGAGAGATGGGGAAGAAGGAAGCATCTCCATCAGCCCCTTTCTGTGTATACACTCACCAGCACTTGTTTTCTGTTCTTGGTTTTTTGTTTTGGTGTTTGTCTTTTTTTTCTTGATAGCAGCCAGCGATAGGAGATAGTATCTCATTGTGGCTTTGATTTTCATTTTCCTAATGATTAATGATATTGAACATTTTTTTTCAAGTGCTTATTAGCTATTTGTATATTTTCTTTGGAGAAATTTCCATTCAAGTCCTTTGTCCATTTTTTAAAAGATTTTATTTATTTATTTTTAGAGAGAAGAGAAGGGAGAAAGAGAGGGAGAGAAACATCAATGTGTGGTTACCTCTCATGCACCCCCAACTGGGGACCTGGCCCACATGTGCCCTGACTGGAAATCAAACTGGTGACTCTTTGGTTTGCAGGCCGGCACTCAATCCACTGGACTACACCAGCCAGGGCTCTTTGTCCATTTTTAATTGGATTGTTTGTTTTTTTGTTTTGGTTATAGGAGTTATTTATATATCTGAACATTAACCCCTTTATCAGATACATGATTTGCAAATACTTCCTTCCATTGAATGGGTTGTTTTCACTCTGTTGACTGTGTCCTTTGATGCACTGGTTTTTCATTTTGATGTAGTGCAAGAGATTGTGTTTCCTGCATGACCGTGAACAGGTGACCATGGCCTTGGTGACAGGAGCCAGTGTCCGGGGCAGGAAGCATGAAGCCCAGAAAGGAGGCACCATCCAGAGCCTCTTGGGGTCCTGGAAACACCAGCTTTTTAGAGAGCTTCAGCGTTTAGAACATGTGGTGGGAAACCTACTCCCAGCTAAGCATGGTTCTTCTCCTTGGGGCTCATGCCTGCAGACCGGGTATGGGGCCCAGAAGGTCCAGACATGGTTTGAGGGACAGCCCCTGGCAGTTCTAACAGTTGCAGTAGCCGATTCCTTAGGAGAAACCATTTTCTTCTACTGGGGGAGGCAAGCAGTTTAGGAAGGGAAACACGCAAACCTCCCTTCCATGTTCGGGATTGACTGTCCCGGGGGTGCTCAGTGGTAGGTCCTCTCTGTGGTGGTCTGCACTGGAGAGAACTTCAGAAAGACCAGAGCCAGGCTGAGGCTGGAAGTGGGGGCTTCCAGGTGTGACCTGGTCATTATAAGCTGCCAGCAAGTAGAGAGGATCTGACCAAAGATGCCCAAGAGTGTTCTGACCTGGACATGGGGCACTTTGAAAGGCCCAAATGACCACTCTTCTCCTGAGGGGTGTGCTTCAGAGTGGAACTCTCAGTCCAGCTGCAGACAGCAGGCCCCTGTCTCTTTCCACGACAAGAAGAGAATGGCCTGGCCCAGAGTAGCCCGTTGTGGGGAGAGGGAGGAGCAGAGGGCCCTGTGCCTGTATCAGCGGGGCCACACTTAGAGACAGTAGGTGCACTGGGCGGACTGACAAAATTGGCACCGTTTCCGATGGAGTCTCCTTAAATACGTGTCCCTTTTATATTTGGAGGAGGGCTTGGGGGGGGAAAGGACACTGAGCTGAATCTTTCAGATTAGCTACAGTTTCTCCTCTGGTCATTTAGGCATTTCTGTTCTGGCCCCAACTTGGGTTTCCTCCTCAGTAGAACAAAAGTCCTCAGGTTCATTGTGCCCCTAAGCGCAGTGTGGACACCATCCACTGTTGCATGCCCACCACTCCTTCTATCAAAGTATCTGTTCCAGCCACAGAGCCCTGAGGAAAGTTCATGTAAATGCAGTTTTCTCCATCTCAATACATGACTGCTTTGTTTACCAGCCCTAAAAGATTGGGCCACTAAGTGCCTGGCTGGCCACCCCAAAATAGGGTGCTGCCACCTCTGAGAAAGATGTCTGACTCCCAAAGACTGGGAGGATGAGCCTCGACAGGGTCTTGTGAGTAGGAGACTCTTGTCTCACCTGCATGGTGGAGGGCGAGCCTTGCTTCTCCCCTCTGTGAGAAGTAAAGTGTGTGGGCGGCAGGCAGAGACAACGCGGTGGACTGTGGAGGTCTTCCACGGTGCTGCTGGTGAGCGTGCCGTGGGGAGTGGGGAGGAGGTCGCTCTGCCGTGGGCCCTGAAGCCTGGGTTGTGGATCAGCGAAGAAAGGGCAGAAAGTCATTCCAGGGTGGGAGAGTTTCTTGTGGACCAGGAAGCTTTGGCGGCAAAGGTGGTGGGAAAAGAGGCTGGTGAGACCTCGAGTTTTGAGACCCTTGAATGTCATGCCAAGTGTACTTGGAGCTGAGATTTTAAACAATTATTGGCTACTAAGGACTCTTACCTTCAGTTTCTAGATTTACCTTACAGTGCTAAAAAGACAGCATTCCACACTTGCCTGTCCTATGCCCTTTCTCACTCAAGGCTCCTCAGCAACCTGCAAAACCTGTCTTTTGTCTTGGGCTAGAAGAGGCTCTGGCATTGCCCATGGCCGATGGGAATCCAGATGTTCTCCCTGCTGGGAAGGAGCTTATTTTTAAAAATCCAATAGTTTGTAATGAGATACAATTTTCTCTGGAAAGCAATTATGTCTGCTAATTTGTTTGCACACAATTGCTTTCAAGAATAAATTCCAGGTTTCTTACAATATCTCATAAATCATCTCAAAAGATGTCTTTCTCTTTATGCATTTTATTCTTAAATAGGTTCAGCAAAGGGTCCCAAAGTACATTCAAACCCCCTCTTCACGGTAATTGTGAGTTTGCACATGAAACTGCAGGTGCGATTAGAATCTACTTTATGCTGTTGATGGACTAGTCAGTGTTGCTCACAGCAAACTCTGCTGTCAGTTTCAGGTGAGAGACAAGTGAAAAAGTGTCCGGGCTTCTGGGTAATCTGGGATTCTAAACGGGCTGTGAGGACTCGTTAAAATGAAACAAATAGAAACAGCTAGAGGAGGCCCACCTCCCAATGGAGGGGAGAAGTAGGGGTGGGGGAGAAGAGAAAGAACTTAGAGCGTGGAGCACCCTGGTGTTGGAGGAGGTGGGGGGGACATAGGGTTCATTCCAAAGTGGGAGAGCCAGGGACCTGAAAAGGAGCCCCAGCGTGCTTAAGTATAACTGTGGTTATTTCAAAATTCTACTCCGGCCAATCCTGGATCAGAAAGGAGGGCTGTCCTACCTCTAAAACCAGAACCCCTATACTACCCTTCTCCTCTATTATGGGGCACGTAGGTTAGCCAGAGAATAGACCAGTAAACATAATAGGAATGTGCTGGGGGGATTTCTTCTCAGTTTACTAACTTTTAGGGCAGGAAGACTTATAACTGGGGACCCCCAAGCCTGGTGTGTTAATATTTATTTAGGCAGAACCTTCTTGGAACATGATGTCGGGATAGAAAGGTAATTTACTCAGGATCCAAATTATTCTCCTTAGTACAACTATTGAACAGGATATTCCAATATACACTCCAAAGTTTACCTTCAAGATATTCATATATCCTCAAGATATTCATACATCGATATTCATAGCAGCATTGTTCAGAGTAGCTAAAACATGGAAGCAACCCACGTATCCATTCATGGGCTGATGGGAAAACAGGATGTGCTATGTACATACAATGGAATATTATTCAGCCTCAAAAATAAGGAAATGCTGACATACTTTACAACATGGGTACACCTTGAGGATATTAGGCAAAGTGAAAGAAGCCAGTGACAATCACACAGTGACAAATATTGAGTGATCCCACTTGTGTGAGAACTTGGAGCAGTCAAAACCAGACATGGCAAGTAGAATGGAGGCTTCCAGGGACCTGGAGGAGGAGGGAGTGGGGAGTTGCTGTTTAATGGTACAGTTTTGGTATTATAAGATAAAAATAGTTGTGGAGATAGTTGTACAACATTACAAATGTATTTCCCAATGAACTGTACACATAAAATGATTGAAGTTGCAAATTTTATGTTATTTGTATTTTATCACAATAAAGGAAATACATACAAAATTTATCTTCAAATCACTTACCCCTGACCCTGAGGGGCTCTGAGCCAGAGGAACAGAGAACCTTGCAGGGTGGCCACCTAGCAGTGGGAAAGTCAGATTCTGTTTATGAAAGTGCCATGTAGATAAGAGCGCTCAGGCTTGTGCCGTGCCTTTAGCAGGGCATGAAGCCCACCGAAGCAGAAGTTCTCCGTCGGACGAGCAGTTTTCCCACTTTCCAACAAACAGCAAGGGGACAGTGGCTGTGGGGCCTCGGCATTCCTCAGGAGAATTTGCTCGGGATGCCAGTCCGAATGCTGGCAGGAGGCAGGGGACACAGGTACCTCATGACACTGACTACAAGTCTGGGGTGCAGATGCTTCTCTGCCACTTACCTAGTGAGGTGCCTTGGAGAAATTACTTAAGCTTTCTGAGCCTCAGGCTGCTCACCTGAGTCAGTGGAGTCCAGTCGCTTTTACTGAATGACAAACTACAGCCACGTGCCACTTAAAGCAGGGGACATATTCTGAGAAGTGCATCATTAGGCAGTTTTGACAGCGTGTGAACATCACAGGGTGCACTTACACACACCTAGATGGTATAGGCTACTCCACCCTGAGGTGAGGTGGTGTGGGCAGTTGCTCCTAAGCTACAAGCCTGTACAACATGTTTCTGTACTGTAGGTCGTTGTAACACAACGGGAGGCATTTGTGCATCTAAACATATGTTCATAGAGAAGAAACAGTAAAAACATGGCAGAAAAGATAAACAGTGGTACATCTGTACGGGGCACTTGCCATGAGTGGAGCCGGCAGGGCTGGAAGTGGCTCTGGGTGAGTCAGTGAGTGCGGGTGAATGTGAAGGCCTAGGACGTCACTATACATGACTGTGGACTTTATAAACAGTGTTCGCTTAGGCTGCGCTAAATGTATAAAACAACCTGAGATTAAATCAAACACAAGAGAAAATGATGCAATCGGGAAACACAGTAAATATGGGATGTGTGAGGCTGTAGCTGGAGTAAGGTAGCATACTGCTTTACTGAAGACGTTTTTGTTATAAGTAGAAAGGCTACTAAAGTATGATAAAAAGTACAGTGTAGTAAATACATAAACCAGTGGCATAGTTGTTTACTATCATCACCAAGTATCAGGGGCTGTACGTAATCGTGTGCGCTACGCTTTCATACAGCCGTAGGTTTGTTTACACCGGCATCACCACAAACACTTGAGTAATGAGTTGTACATGATATTGAGACAACTATGATGTCACCAGGTGATAGGAATTTTCCAGCTCCATTATAATCTTATGGGACCACCATCTTGCATGCAGTCCGCCATTGACCAAAACGTTTGTGATGTAGCACATGACCTTACCCAGAAACGTGATGGCTTACAACAAGCACTTAGCACTTCTCCTGATTGCCTAGGCTGGCTGGGCAGCTCTCCAGGTCTGGGCAGCCGCAGCTGAGGCTGGATGGCCTGGGAGGGACTCACTGCTATGCCTGTGGCTCCATGTGGGATGGCTGGAACAGCTGGGATCTTGCTCCACGTGGTCTGCCATCCTCCGGGAGGCTAGGCTGTGCTGGTTCATGTAGCAATAAAATGGTTCAAAGAACAGGACAGGGCAAATCCCAACGCACAGGCGCTTGTGAAGGCCCTGCTTGCTCTGCGTCTGCTAATGCTCCGTTGGCAAGAAGACAGTTGATACCAGATTCAAAGGATGGAGAAACAGACCGCACCTATTGGTGGGATGAGGTACAAAATCTGGGGGTTTTCTGTGACAAAAATTAGGCAAAAAATCTAGTTTTTGCAATCTGTCACAAAGAATAATAACAAAACCTGCCTATGAAATACCACATAGAAATAAAGCCCTTGGCATGGTCCCGGCACAAAGTGGGCCTTCCATGGATGCAGGCTTTCTTTCCTCCATCTTCTTCTAGATGAAGAACGATGTCTTTGTGAAAGACACGAGGGATCTGTGGACTCTAATTCCATTCTCTTTCAGAGCGCTTGGAAATTGAAGCCATGTGGGACTTAACAAGAAACCAAGTATCCCTTCAGCATCCCAGGGCAGCAGCAGCCCTGTCCCCAGAGCCCGGGGCGGCCCCTGTGGTGGAGCCTGCCCTGCCTGGTGCTCTGGGCCCCTCTTCTCCCAGCCTGCTGCAGGTCAGTCTTCTTTTTTTATTTTTTTTCATTACAAATTGCTCATAAGAACACACATCCCCAGATGCCCGCATAAAAGCTGGTATTAAAGTTGTGTAATGGTGGTGTGAGCCTTGTTGTGATTAAGGCAGCAGTAAGCTGTTCCCCAGAGCTCGGGGCTCTAGTGGGGAGAGCCCTGGGAAGCTGCACACACTTCCCCATACAATCTGACACCCTCCCCTCCCTCTGCCCCCGCCTAAGTCTGGATGGAGGAAGATACTAGGTTGTGCAGGCTGACCATGAATCAGTTATCAAGGGAGCAGGGATTTGTGGGGGCCGGAGTTCTCTGAAGAGGTAGACCCCAGGGGATAGAAAAGAAGCATTTGGGTTCTTCAAAGGACTCTGCTGATGAGTTTTCCTGAGACAGACACTGTAGGACTTGGCACCTGTCAGAGCATATACCATGCCTTGTATTTGGATGGCACTTTACAAGGGAACAGGCTTCCTGCTTTACTGGGTCTTTTCAACAGCCCAGAGAGCTTGACAGGAGCATTAACCCCACTTGGTAGATGTGGACACTAAGGTTTAAAACCCAGTGTTGTCATTTGTTTCCCAGGTGTTAGGTGGCTCCTCCTGCTCCTTGATCTTGAACCAGCTCAAGATGGTATATGATGACAGTGCTGGTGAAGCATTAATTAATGACCTCTGGAGTGTGCACTCTTTTTTCTTAGATTTCATTTTATTTTTTAGAGAAAGGGGATGGGAGGGAGAGAGGGAGAGAAACATTGATGTACAAGAGAAACATCTATCGGTTGCCTTTTGCATGCCTCCAACTGGGGACCTGGCCTGCAAGCAAGGCGTGTGCCCTGACTGGGAATAGAACCAGAGATGTTCTGGTTCACAGACGGGTCCTCAGCCTACTGAGCCACACCAGCCAGGGCTAGAATATGCATTCTTTAACAAGCATGAGTGTGTGCTGTATTGTGATTGTATATTGGATGATAAATTGTCTGTGGCTTCTTGCCATTGTAGCATCCAGAGTTCTTATAATGGCTGATGCAATTCTCATGATGAATAGTGGAGTTGGTGGAAAGGTGAAACTTCAAAACCCTGAGCTTGGAGGGTAAAAGAAGTTGCAAGCTAGAAAATAGGCTACTGATTCTTAGAATACTACTCAGAACCAGAGTGGAAGAGAAACCAAGAGACCAGGCTGAGGCCAGCATCTGGTAGGTCAACATAATAATACTGAACACTCATTAAGCCTTTCCTGTATGTCAGAAACTATGCTAAAGCTTAGTGGATTGTTTCCTTTCCTTATCACCAGCACCGCGTTAAGTATTACCCCCATGTTTTGTGCTCCAGGTTGAGCACATGTTGGTTATGCTTCCCCACACCTTTGCTGGAGGCAGGACCATGTGACAGTTTTGACCAGTGATTGGTGAATGAAAGTCATGTGCATCACTTCTGGGCCAAAGCATTTTAGAGTCTTACAAGGCCCTCCAGAATCCTGTTCCGATTGTGGAAGCATGTATGTTATAGTCAGAGCTGGAACTTGGTTAATACATTAGAGTGGCACTTGGTTGAAACAGCTTGGATCATTGAGCCTGGATCATGTGGGGGACAACTGCCTTGGGAGGTCCCTACACCTGTAGATGACTTTGCCTAAGAGATAAACCTTTATTGTTTTAATCCACTGAAGTTTTGGGGTTGTTTGTTATTGCAGCACACCTTGCATATTCTGCCTAGAGAACACCCTCATTTTATGCACAAGGAAACTGCACGCCGAGAAGGTCAGGAACTTACCTAGAGCACATTGATCATAAGTGGGGACACTGGAATTTGAACCCAGATATGGCTCCAGGGTCCAAGCTCTTAACTGTACACAAAAGACATGTAGTCATGAAAGGACTTTTCACACTGGAGGTGACCTGTTGATGGCAAGGTTCATGGGAGCCTGACCTAGCTTAGACATGGAGGTGGCCTGGATAGGGAAAGGGGACACGCGTCCATGGCCTGTCACCTGTGGTTTGTGCTTCTCCAGCTTCTGCCTAGGAGGGGCAGCCTTATCACACACCATGTATTGTCACCATTGATACTTGCACGTCTCTGAGGACTGCAAGAACTGCTTTACCCTGGAGCTGGGAGGGGCAGGATGGGGAAGGGCCAGTTGTTGTGGAGGCGGAGGAGATGCTCCCAGGGAGGAGCTGGAGGAGAAATTCTCTATCCCACTCCAAGGTCCATCACCGCAGCCCATGGCTGATGGCTTACTCAGTGTCATCTTACCCTGACTCTCCTAGCAAAGACCTCCTCTGAGCCCCACCCAGTACCATGACTGCTGCATACCCAGGGATGGGCCTTGCCATTCAAATGGAGTTTTATTCTCTAGTTCAGCCAGGCAGTTGTGGTATTGGTTTCTCTCGGTGTTTCAAAAGCATGCCTGGACAAGGGGTCACCTGGGGCCACCCTGTAGACTCCACCCCCAGGTTCTGATGCAGTCTGTTTGCTGTGGGGCCTTGGGTTCCATGCACTTAAGAAGTCCTCTGTGAGACTCCTGTCCTCTGCAAGGTTGGAGACGGTGACTCACACAGTGCCAGTGTGACTGAGCTGCTGGGGGAGTGGGGCCACGGGTGCTCTGGCATCTGCACGCAGCACGGAGTCCTTGTCCCTGAGCCCCGTCAGCCAGAGCAGTTCTTTCATCTGTTTCATTTCTTTACATTGGAAAAAATGAGCTTCAGTTTTTTTTTCACGATGAAAACCACTGTTTACTATATACCTCAATATTCCCTGTGAGAACCCATATGAGAAATTGCACTGAAGTCTCACTCCTGGGAATACCTGTGATTCTTCTGAGTAATGTTTTTTTTTTACCTTAGTGGCACTGTCACTCTTGTAGTGGACAGTTTTTTCTTCCTTGCTCTGGCACCTGGGAAGCCCACAGCCAAATTTATAGTTCCCCTTAGCAGAGATTTTATGTAGCAGCCAGGATTCATCTTATTTTTCTACCCTTATTTCTCAGTCATTTGCTATAATGTCATTTTTTCTTCATCTTTTGTGCACTTCTAGAAGCTCTCACAAATCCTATTTGGAATAAGCTGGGACAGATATAAATAGAGGTAATTTTGGAAAATCATGGAATTGTTGGCTCATAGTTTTAGCTTGTAAGAACTACAGGAGCTCAGAGGGAAGTCCAGCTTCCTTGAGCCATCCTGTGGTACAGAGAGGGGATGTGAATCTCCTCGGGTCGTGGGATAGAAGGAGGCAGGTTGACAGGGAATTCAGGCATTCTGATGCAGAGCAAGTTCTAGAACATTCTGTGGGCAAGGCTGTGTGAGTGTGAGGTGACACTTCCAGCACAGCAGAGTCCCCTCTTGCCCAGAAACATCTTTGTTAGCACCCAAGACATTCAGCAGTTGGGAGTTCATTCCTTTGGGTCTTGATAATTCTTAGTGTTTTGGGGTCTCGATGAAAGTGCAACTATCCCCAGGCGAGAGCAGGCCTCAGGTATCAGATAGTTCCAGGGGGCTATCCAAGGGGGCTAGGGAGCACAGTTCCTGGGAAAATGAGTGCACCAGTGTCCGAGGGGTTAAGCTGGCAAGAGTATGAGAATGCGCGGGGTGAGGAAGCAAAAACTGGGGCTTTCCCCTAAGGCCCTGGGCCCCCTGTGGGCCTCCTTCAGCCTAGGACTGAGGTAAGGAAAGAGGACAAGAATGATGGGGAAAAGACCTACTTGACAGGTTTGCCGATGGCTGATCTGGCCGAGTCCCCAGATACTTGTGTGTGCCTTTGGGAAAGACCACGACTGCTCAGTTTTAAGCTCTGCCCTATCCCCCGCACAGGCAGCAAAGCCAGAGTGCTCAAACAGGCCTCCCTCCTCCACAGCGCGGGACGTGGGAGGAGGCCAAAAGCGTGACAGCAGCGCATGTGGAGGGAAATGCGTAGAGTGAGGGCTCAGAAGCAAAGGAACCCCCTAATTACAGTTTCAGGTCTTGTTACTGCCCCGGCTTCTTGGCTCAAAGGTCCCATGACTGTAGGGACTTGAGCCCTGTGGCCTTGTGGGACCCAACCCTGCCCTGGCCCTTCATGAGACACACGTGTGCGTGCGTGCGTCTGAATGGGAGCGTGAGGCCTGGTGGGCAGGCGGGGGCTCGCCGACGTCTATTACATGGAGAAACATCTGTTTTCTGCAGAACATCCACGGTATCAGATGTTTTACTGCAAGGAACCCATTTTTTTAATAAAATGAAAATGAGACATGGAAATCAAGGTAACCACATTCTAAATGTTTATGGAAGATAAAGGTTTAACCACAAGTCTTTCATCAAATAGAGGACAGTAGAAAAAAGTTGAGGGAATGCCCTTTGGCTGTCCTCGCCTGTGCGGTGAAACCTCGCAGAGTCTCACCTCATACAGCACGGGGCCCTCCCGGCAGCTGGAAGCATTTAGTGATGTGTCTAAATGTTGCTGCACAGCAGCCCCACCATTGGGCCTGTCCGGCCATGACTGGCGGGGGGAAATATTTGCTCAAATGAAAAGCCCAGACTCAAGTGTGATGGGCAAACGGCACCCCAGGGTATAGAGCAGCCAAAGCCTCTGCTGGGAGGATGGGCTCCCGGCCGATCCCTGAGCTGGAGGGTGTGAGCAGATGGAGGGGGGGCTGTCTCACTGTCCAACTCGCTCTTTTGTTTCTGGTTTCCTGGGGTCGAGGTCCTAGGTCAGAGTGGGAAGGCCCTTCCGTCTCCCCCCTGGGAAAACCGAAGAGTGGTTTGAGGCTCTTTCCAAAGGCACAGTGGAGGACTTTGTCTCCTTAGCTGTCCATCTCGTGTACCTTTAATGAAAATCCTCGTTCCACCATCACTCCCACTCCACACTGTCCCTGCTAGTGAGCAAGATAAAGCATTTTCTGTCCGGTTGCATGGTCATGAGGATGGAAAATAACCTCTTGCCCAGTTCAAGGATTCTCCTTCCCAAGGACTAGTGCGCATTCTTATTTTATCTTCTTTTCTCAGCAGAAAACTATTCCCATGTTACAGATGAGAAAAGGGGGATTGGAAACCTCTCGCCCTTCTGAGGTTGCATGGAGCACAGAGAGAAAGGCCGAGTCTTCCAGATGGGGGTCAGAGAGGAAAGCCAGGACTTGCAAAGGGCTCCACCGGGGCAAACCCTCCCCCAACCTCCTGTCCCCACTCCCCCCACACAAGACACAAGGTCTTGAGTAGGTCGCTCCTCTTTGGATCTGAAGCAACTTTTCCATTTTAGAGCAATCCCTCATCTCGCAGCCCCATCCACAGGGACTTATCTCTCTCACCATCAGCCGTGTGTCCCCAGAGCACGTAAAGTGTAGGACGTAAATTGTAGGACGGAGTGAGGGATCAAGTTGAATTATGTGACCTGCAGTTTATAGTGGGGGCCCCTTGGACATCCGATCTAGTGTCTGAGCTCAGTTGCCATGGCCCTGGCCCGCCGGGGTGATTAGGCTTTCCTGAAAGGAGTGGATCTTGAGGGAGAGGATGCTGAGGCAGAGGGGAGAGGCCCGGGGGGCTGCGAGTGCCATCTGGCAACTGATTCTGGGCACACTTCGGGTCTTTGTGGCCTCATGGCTGCTCAGATCCCTGAACAGTTCAAGCGATGGTCGCAGCGGGGGTGCTGCTGGAGGAATGAAGTGAGGTGGGCCCCCCGGGGAGAGAGGCGCTGGTTTGGTATGGCAGCGAGCTGGGTTTAGGGAAGAGTGGTATCTTCTTCCCGACCAAGCTCTACCTCTGGCTGGGTTCATCTTGCTGAGTCAGCAGGAACTAAGACAAGAGGGTTTTTAACTGGGACAGTGAAACCAGAGGTATTTCCTAGACTCACAAACCCCTTAAGCTAGCAAATAAACTGGAGGATTCTGTTTGGCTTCGAGCTCCGTCTTTTGAGAGCTGCTATGGCTCAGCGATTTGGCAAAGAGTCACCCATAGAACAATGTTCTGTTTCCTTAGCATATGATACAGGAATATTTGTGACACCCTAAGGCATGACCTTCTGGCCAGGGTCCTTTTCAAGGGCCCTGGAACCCTGAGGCTCTGATTCTCCGAATTCAACAGCAAAGGAGGCCAGCACAGAACGGCCTGAGGAGCTCTGAACACACCTGGACCCAGGTGTCAGAACAAACCCGTCCCAACGTAGGATCTCAAGAAATATTTGTTGGATGAATAACTTTGAATAGGAATCAAGAGACCCAGATCCTGGTCCCGGTTCTGTCATTTGCTAACTGGTTTTAAATAAAACGAGGAACATCTGAGTCTCAGTTTCCCTGTCTGTGAAGTGGCCTGCAAATCAAATACCTGTCCTGGACACCTCTGAGGCTGCTTTGAGGATCCAATGAGGAGGGAATATGAAAGTGTGTGTTCTACAAGGTCTTCAAATAGGCACCCACATCGCCCTGTTCCATTCGTTCTCCGAGGGCCACCGCCCTTGTTGAGGCAAAGGCCCCCAGCCCTTTTCGGACTGGCTTCTGGTCAAGCCAGTGCTGACTCTTCAGGTAAACTGCTCTCCTGGTTTTTTCCAAAGGTGTGATGTAGGGCGGTCTTTCCTGTGAGCCTTTCTACTGCATTCTCTCTGTCTCTTCCTCTCTCTCTCTCTCTCTCTCTCTCTCTCTCTCTCTCTCGCTCTCTCTCTCTCTCTCTCTCTCTCTCTTTCAGTGTAGATAAAAGCAGGATGTAGTCTCATTAAAGAAGAGCCCTTTATTTTCAAGGTCTTAGTTCCTCTCAGCATTTAGACCTCATGCCTGGGGCGCAGTCCCAGACAGCCACGCCTGTCTCCACACCACCCTCTGCCTCCGGCCAGCTTGAACCAGTTTCATTCTCCAGGAAGGTGGAGTTCCTCTTCTTTGGGTCCAGCCTTGTCCTTGTTGGTAATAATAAAATAGGAATGGCTCATTCTTGCTCTAGAACTTACCACTGAAGACACCATTTGTCAGTTAAATTGTTGACACTGTCAAAATCACCATTCTAATCCCTTTACATGCCATAAATAAATGACAAAGAAAAAAAATATGGCACTGGTAAGAAAGGGTTCAAGTGTATAACACATAAAGAGCTCTTCCAAGTCAATAAAAGTGTCCCAAAAGAAAAGTGAACAAAGGGCAAGAATTAGCAGTTTGCAAAATAAGAAATACACCAATCTCATTACTTCTATCCACAGGCCAATGGATGAGAAAACTGAGGCCGGAGAGGTTAAGTAACCAAAGTTACACAACTGGTTGGTGATCCTTGACTAGAACGAACCCAGATGGGTTCATAACCCAGGCAGGGGCTCTCTATCATTCTCACTTTATAGATGAAATGGCTAAAGTTCTGTCCACATACATTTGCTTATTTATGTTTAGAGAAGGGTAGGGAGGGAGAAAAAGAGGGAGAGAAACATCAGTGTGTGAGAGATACATCTATTGCTTGCCTCTCTCATGCCCCCAACTGGGGACCTGGCCAGAAACCCAGGCATGTGCTCTGACTGGGAATCAAACTAGTGACCTTTTGGTTCACAGACCAGCACTCAGTCCACTGAGCCACACCAGCCAGGGCTGTCCATGTACATTTGAACCCACACTACTTAAACTATGAGTGTCCGCCTTTGACCTCCTGTTAGCTGGCTGTTCCTTGTCTGAAAGTGGTGGGTATAGGAATTTGGGTTGAGGGAAGTAAGGGCTGGGGGTGCTTGCCTGGACAGACTGAAGTTAAAAAATGGCCAAATGTGAGTTCTGCCTCTCCTGTGATCGCCCAGCTGGTGAGTGGCCAAGCCGGGCCTCCAAGCGGGCCTGATGAATGCAGAGCTGACACTCTCAGTGTAGCCCTCCCCGACCTTGGCCTCCCCTCACCACTGCACCCTGAGATGGGGACATGGAGGATGCAGGGAAGAGTAAGTACAGCTTGAATTTTGCAGCCTGCTGAGCTGTGATCGATTCGTAATCTGGGGAGATCCCTGATTCCTTGACTCAGAAATCAGCATGTGAGTGCGGAAACCAAATAGCCAACCAGAGACAAGGACTCTAATAAACCTAATAAGGTTTAATTTTTTCTATTTGTAATCTGAAATGACCTGGTGGGGTTGCTGGGGCTTGGGCCAGGACCCCTTCTTTCTTTAACATATTTTTGCTACCAGCTGCCGAGGGAGCCTTCCTGTCTGTGTTATTAATATGATAGAGGCCTTTGGTTTCCAGTATATCTCTTTGGAATTTTTGTCTCAGATTCTGTGCAAATGAGCATAACGCCCTGGCAGGAATGGCGTTTCAGATCCCTGGAATCAGGAGTAGGGCTTCTGGGTTTCACGTGAAGAATGCCAGATACCATCAGCCTCGGCCCCCTTCCTGGGTCAGCATCTCTGCCCTAGAGGGAGCACCCTGCATCCATTCCCCCCACCGCTAGTGTCTGAGTTTAGACCTGGAAGCCTTAAGTGCTCTTGCTGGAGGCGAGGAAGCTGCTGGCTCATGTCATCCAGTGACTCTCCCAAGACAGAGGATAAAGAGTAATTTCCTAAATATCTCGGGGTAACGGAAGGGTTGGGGTGGATTCACAGCCCACCTTCTACTCTTTTGATGAGCAGGACAAATCTTTACTCTTTCAATGAGACTGTGCTGAGCTTCCCACACTTTCCCACGTCCTACTGCACACAGAACAGAATAATTGTTGGACATCCTAAGGAAAGTCAAAAATAGCACTTACAGCCAAGGAAGCTGCTGGTCTGAGGGCTCTGGCTGCCCCAGCGGCTGAGAGGACATGTGTCTCAGACCCCCAGTGACGCATCAGGGCCTGCTGAGGTGCAAGAGTTGGCTGGTTGGGAAGCTCTGGTGGGGATATGTGGAATGGCCTCGCCTGTTGGGCTGCCATTTGCTTATTTTACATTCACCCCACAAACATATTTGAGCAACTGGCCTGTGTCAGGCATCATGCCTTGATCTAGGGATAGATACTGAATGGGCAAAAGCAGGGATGTATTGTCCCTGGCCTCGTGGATCTGAGGGAGACAGACATACAACAAAGTGGTTCTGTCACTGACTGGTTAAGTGACCACCGGCAAGTCACTTAACCTCTCTGAAGTTCGCTTTGTTCATCTGTCAAATGAGAACAATTAGCATGTACCTTATGGGGCTGGGGATGGGAGGAGGTTTACCAAACAGCATGTCCAACAGCCCAGCTCAGTGGCCAGCTGGTAGGGAGCAGGTAGCGAGTGTGGACACCCTTGATATGTGGTAAAAGGCTGGTGCGGGGCGATGAGATCATTATTCCCCATTTCTTACTCTACATTGCCTGAGGGTGTTTCACAGTGGTTTCTCCAAAAGGAGTCTTTAAATGGTTGCTTAAAATCATCTGGGAAGGAGTAGGGTTAGAGAGGGGACTATTGCTAAATGTACTGATTGTCCCTTCCTGTCCCTGACACTTTCTAGGGGAAGTAGGGCAGCTGGAGGCTACTGGTCTGAGGCCTCTGGGCCAGTGCACGCTGGGCCAGTCTGTACTTTTTCCAGGTTTTCCAGGCAATGTGGACGCAGAGCAGGTTGAAGAAACTCTGGCGTGGTTGACAACTTTTGCAGTGACTTCCTGTCTCCGTCCTATAGTTACAGGTCACAAAGTCCTATAGCCATAGGTCCTCTGCCAGCCATGCACCTGGCTGAAACCTGGACAATCAGAATTCCTTACCCAAAAATCTGGAGTAAGGGCCAAGAGATTTCATTCTTGGCCAGAATGGAATCGAGAAATTCAAATTTAGCACCAGCAAGGAGGCTGTTATCACTATGTCCACCGAGTTAGCAGAGAGATAGGGGTGAAGTCATTGGGAGGGAAAGAGTGTCCCCTGGGTCCCTGGGGACCTTCTGTTTGCTGATTTCAGTCCCTTCCTTAGTCTCAACTGCCTTACCCTCCAGTTCTGAGAGACCTGCATGTACGCATTGAAGTCAGTGGGAGGTGGTTTCTGCTTCTTGCAACCAAGACAGTTCTCATTCGTGAAAGAAGGGAAACTATCTGTGAAGGAGAGGGCTGGGTGATTAAACCAGGAGTCTGGAATTTATCTAGTTAAGTTCAGGGTCGTCAGTCTCTTATCACGTCACGTAAACTAAGTTTTAGCGCGGAGCCCTCTCAGCATCGCACCTGAAGCTTTCATGATCCACTTCACAGCTCTGAGGAGTTGAGTGTTCACTCAGCTTCACCCAGATGGCAACCTGAGATAGAATGAAGGTGATACCTTACAGTTGTGTATGCCTTACAGTTTACAAAGCCCAGCTCACATTTGTAGGAGATCATGAACACAATTGTTTGATCTTTGTTATTCTCTTAATGCTCTTTGTTATGAACATCATGCTATGTGCTATTTAAGGTTGTCTTTTAGTTCACAAGGGCTCCTTCTAGAAACTTTACAATCTGCATTTCCCCCTGGGTGGGTGATAGCACCAAAAAATGGGTTTCAATGAAGAGAGATGGTAGCTGCCACCCGCAATGGAGGAAGAAGCAATGGGTGATGGGAATGGGGTGGGGGTGAGATTGCCAGAAATCTTCAAGAACAGAGTGATATGATGAAGACGTTGTCTGATGGCAGAAGCTGAAGCCTTCACTCTTCTTTTCCGCCCCCAGCCCTGGGCTTTTACATTTCCCAATGGTGAAGTTGTCATGTGAGAATGTGACCCCAATGCACTGTCTCTGTGGGATCAGTTTACACTGCAGTGGCCCAGTTTTGGGTCCTGGTATCACTAAATCTGTTTCCTCACCCGTAAAATGAGGTTGATAATACAACTGGTGTATTAGGTTCTCAGAGGAACAGAACCAATAGGATCTATTTATCTATCTATCATCTATCATCTATATATATGATATGATATCATTTCACATCATATCATATATTATCATATATTAAGAAACTGGCTCACGTGACTGTGGAGGTCCGGTTCCAAGCCTGCAGGGTGGGCCTGCAGGCTGGCAACCCAGGGAAGAATTGCAGTCTGAGTCCAAAGGCAGCCTGCTGATAGAATTCTTCTTGCTCAGGGGAGGTCAGTCGTTGTTCTATTAAGGTCTTCGACTGATTGGATGAGGCCCACCCACATTATGGAGGGTAATCTGCTTTATCTAAAGTCCACTGATTTAAATGTTAATCTCATCAAAAAAAAGCAAACAAAAAAAAACTATCACAGAAATATCCAGAATAATGTTTGACCAAATACCGGGCACCATGGACCAGCCCAGGTGACACAAGAAATGAGTCATCTGTAAGGACAGTCCTGAAAAGTTAATTAGGAAAGGTAAGAAGTGGCTTACAAATGCAAACTGCTCCATACTGTTTAGAGAAGGAGGAGTTCTGCCGGCCCCCTTTTCCTCCCCAGGCAAGTGGGTCCTGGCACGTGGAGGGTTAAGGAGCCCCTGCCTCCCCTGCTTTTCCACCTGCAATCTGAACTGTCACTACCCTCTCCCTGACCCTCAGGTGAGGAGGGACCGGGAGGGGGCCTAAAGTTGCCTGACACCTGATACTTCCTTCCTGCCTGGATTAAAGTCATATTGTCAATATCATGTCATTGTTTACCAAATTAACAAATGGACTTCAAGTTAAACACTAGGCGATTTGTGAGATGGGTTTTTTTAAAAAATGTGACCAGTCTCAGGGGATTACTCACAGGTGATGGGCTGTTTGCCTGTTTTGGACTCCTGGCCTTTAACTTCATGTCACTCTAAATTGCTTTTCACAGAAAACCGCCTCCCTGCCATTCCTCAGCCTCCACTGAGAGCCTCGGGCAGGCATTTCTGTGCACAGCTGGAGTCTTGCCTTGCTGCGGGGCAAACTTCTTTCTTCTGAGCCCAACAGAGACAAATCTCCTTTGGTCAGTGGTTCCAGAATGGAAAATAAAGTGTGTCGAAACACTTCACTCCCCACCAGGAATTTCTACCAACAGAGCAGGGCAGAGCAGGGCCAAGCAGGGCAGAGGAGTTCTCGCGAGCCTTTCACAGTCTGCTGATGAGCAGTGAAGAAAGCAGGGCTCTCTCTGTGATGCGGGCGTGGCACCAGCATTGGTCCGGTGTTCCTTTGCGTCTAGATGTTGGCATCATGTCCACAGCAGGCATCCAGGGATGTGACTGCATTTTCTCCTGACAGGTGAGAGGCTGCCTGGGCAGGTCCAGCCTGCTCTGCTTGAAGGATGCGCTGCCTTCGGTGCCTGGGAGCCACTCAGTGACGGAGGCACCTTGACCCCAGGTGACAGCTGCTCAGAGAAGCAGGCCTTTGGTAGACGAAGTGATGAATGTCTTCCACAGATTTTCATACTCGGCTTCATTTTGTAGCCTATTCGTTTTTAAATGCTACTTATTTTGGAAAGACGTTGAAAGGAAAGAAAGGGCTGGGCTTCAGCAGCTTTACCACGTGCCATTCTGCAGTTATTTCTGTGAGGCAGCAAAGCTGCCATTTGAACAGTGAAAGACTTAGGTCAATTATTTTTCTTTCCTTGGCTTACCGGACAGCAAAAAGCTGGTTTAACTGAATTGACCAGTTGTTTGATGAATCAATCAATCAGCAAATATTTGTTCTGTGAGGCCTGTGAGCAAGGCACTCGACTGTTTGATTAAGTTGTTGGATGAAACAGAACAAATAGACCTGTCTTCGAGGCCCCTTGTAGACACAATCTAGCTGTGTGTAGCTAATTACCTTACCACCTCTAATTACAGATACATGCTCAAACCGAGCTCTTTTCCTTGAACCAAAAGTTAATCCTGGAAATCTGGTAATGCAATTACTATGCTTGTTTCAACAAGTGAGAGAGAGGGAGGGAGGGGGCAGGGGAGGGAGAGCGACAGAGAAAGAATATGAATATGCTCCATTTACACAGCCCCGAGTGAGGGAGAGTTACAAAAAGACTTTTCTGTCCGCGGAGAAACGCAGGTCTGTAATTGAGCGCGATCTGGTGTCTCACAGCTGGCTTTGAAAAGGAGCCGGAACCCGCTTTCCTAAGTGGCGTTTAATGTACTCCCCGTGGGTTTAGCTTTTTCATTAGCTTAGTTTTTAGTTGATGTCACAACTCAAAGTCAGCACCATATTTCAAGGAGGTAAGAATGAAAACACTCAGGAAACACACAAAACAGCCCCCCCAAAAAAACTCTACTTGACCACAACAATGAAGAAACGTTTTTCTTCTAAACATCATTTTGGGATGAAGCAAACTGATCTGTCAGATACGCTCGTCACATCCACATATTTTATACTCCAATATGTTCAGGCAAGAATTTTGGCAGGACCCGCCAAAAACACCTGAACTTTTCTTGACACTTTAAATAGCACGTAATTTGTTGGGGGTGGGGGGAGTGTCAGATTTTGGGGAAGGCCTTAACCCTTTCATTCATCACCCACGAGTCCTTTGGAGGAAGTGTTACCCAAGAGCAGCTCCAGGGCCCTCGGAGGCACAGGCCGTGACCGGCCTTGAGCTCTGAGTCAAGGTGGCTCTTGCTGCAGCCGCACCTCTGGCCCCTCCCCAGCGTGCGAGTCCTCCTCAGGGATGACCTCACTTGGAATCCCATCCAGTTCAGTTCAATTCACCGAACCGGAGTTGCACAGGACTGTTTGTGATGACCTGATTCAGTGGTTCTCAGTTTTGGCTGCAGGTTGGAATCACCTGGAACGCTTACACAAAGGACAAAGACTGATGTTTGGCCCCTCCCGACACTGTTCAAACGGAAGCCCTTGGGTAGGCCCTGGCTATCGAGACTTTTTTTCTAAATCTCCAGGTGACCCCAATGTGATGCCAGGGTTGAGACCCACAGTCCAGCCCCTCATCTTATAATTGAGGAAACTGAGGCCCCGAGGCAGCGATGATTGCCGGGGTCAGGGCCAGGACTCATATCCAGGCACACATCAGTTGGGTGGGCTAGGTGGCTGGTGAACACCTGCAGAGTACTCAGCCCCCCTGCGCACCAAGACCAACCTTAAGCCTGCTCCCTGCCCAGGATAAGCATACGGCCTTGGTGGGGGGAGGTGGCAGAACTAATGGCAGGGCAGTCAACTGAACACGATAGGGCAATGTCCAGTTGAGAGTAGAGCTTCATAATATCCAATGCCAAATCCAGACTACCATGTCCTGGAGGACATGCGAACAACATTGGTTAACATAGAGGCCAGCATTATTGGAATCAGGAAGCCACAGGCAGAGCTCAGGGTGGGGAAATGTGGCCAGTGAAGGGAGGAGAGGGTGCTTTCTAGGGGAAGAGCTTGGGTGCCAACTCAGAGGTTGGAATGAGTGATGTGTGGGTCATGTGCTTTGGTGGCCTTTGCTGGAGACAGTCTAGGACTTGAGGGAAGCATGTTGGGTATGGAGAGTCACAGCAGAGAGGCTGGTGCTGCCAACAGGAGGAATCCATAGCAGATAAGTTAAGGGGTGGCCAACCTGGCGCACATGGAGGTATCTCACATGGAGGGATCTCACTGAAGGTTAAAACCAAAAGGCAGAAGGAACTCAACACGAAGGTGTCTGGTGAGAACCTTGCTCTGATGGGTTGGTGCCCAAGTTGTACCAGTCGTTAAATATTTTGAAAACCCCCCCTGTCTCACATCCTTGGCCACACGGAGTCAAGTCCTTTGGAGGCATTATCTTGAGCCGTGTACTTTGGGGAGTCCTGTGCTGCTGCATGGAAGAGGCAGCTAGAGCTCAATAAGTGTTCTTGGGGTGGGGGTGGGGAATACTCAGAGATAGGCAAGTGAAGGAGGCTTCAAGGCAATGCCAATAAAGCTCTCTGCTCTCAGAGATGCAGCCCGTGGCCCCTGCTGCCATCCACAGCAGTCACCGGACCATGAGACTTGTGGGGCTGCTCCTTCCTTGCACATATCTTCTCACGAAGCCTTCCTCCCTCGATCCAGTAGAGCAAGCCTGCCTCGGCTGTGCGCTGTATAAGAACAGGCCCAGAGGGCAAGGTCTTGGGGCCGGCATCCTGGCCAAGTGGTACCTTTCAGAAGTGGAAGGAAGGTGGGGTTTCAGTACCCGGTGCCCGCCCCTTCTGAGTCATTTTGCTCAGAGCCCTCAGGAGCCACAGGGAGACAGGCACGCCTCTTGGGTCCACTCTTCAGGTGTGTTGCCTCCTTCACGTGATGTGTGTCACCTGATTGTTGTCTCCTCCATTTGCTTTTTAAGTGGGTGTGGCTACTAAAAGCCACGCCCATTCTTCAGAAGTCAGCACTGTGTATGCTTCCGGGGGCCCTGGGATCTTTGTTGTCCTCTGAGCCCACATCAGGAATCCTTCCTGGATTTCGTTTTGCCTAACATGATTCTAACAGTGAAGCCGGCTCAAAATACCCACCTACCAAAAAGTGGGGGGAGAATAAACAGAGGGTGACCTGGCCCTCTTGGATTTGTCTTTGTAAGAAAGCGTTCCCCTTTGTTTTATCATGTTCCTTGTGCTTTGGCTCTAGGAGTGCATAGCTGAAAGAGACTGTTGAGATCACTCGATTCAGCCCCTTCATTTCATAGTCATGTCGATGAAAGGCTAAGGTCTGCTGTCTTATGGACTGGGTTCAAATCTTGGTCCCACCACTTTGAAGTCGCGTGACCTTGGACACATCACTTAACTTCTTTGAACGGTTATAGCAATAGGTCTTGTTTCATTGGGGGCATCTTCTTTATATATAAAGAAGATACTCCATATAAAGTCCTTAGAATATAGACTGGCATATGAATATTATTTTATTGATATTGCTATTAACGAAGAACCTAAGACATGGACATACGCTGCAGACTTGCTGGAAACTGGATACTGGGAACTGTTGTGTAACTTGTCATGTTCGTTAAGTGGCTCTTAAACTTTTCGCCAAAGCACCCCACATTATCAGAGAAGAGTAGAAACACAAACCCAAGGAATCCAGGGACTTAGATAGATGCCATGAGTTAAATATCTGGAAACTTTGTATCTTTTTAAAAAAATGCATACAAACTTTGCATTTTATTTCTTTTGTCCTTTATTTTATTGTTGATACTATTACACATGTCCGCATTTTCCTTCCCTTTGCCTGCACCCATTCCCCGCCCCACTTCCCCCTGGCCATCACCACCCTGTTGTCTGTGTCTATGAGTTATGCATGTATGTTCTTTGGCTAATCCCTTCACCTTCTTTCATGCAGTCCCCGCTCCTCCCTCCCTTGTGACAGATGTCAGTCTGTCCCATGAATTCCATGGACCTGTTTTTGTTCTGGTTTCCCCTCAAAGTCTTGATCTTTATGAAATCAACTTTCATAATAAGTATTATGAGCATAATAAGTGATACTTATTATTAATTGCATGGTGAGCATACCTAAGAGTGTGTAACTCCAGTTTGAGGGACGTGAACTTAGTATACGGAGCATCTTAAATAGCTAGTGACTGTTTCCACATAGAATGGGACAATGGTCTCTTAACAGCAGACGGGAGGGAGAAAGGTACATATAGCAGCACCTCCTCCCTGGGCAGGAGGTCAGACAGCTATGTGAGATGATAGGTTCATGGTCGAAAGCTGGCAGCTTTTTGTTCTTGGCAGACCCAAGGGCCCCGCTGGTGACTCTCTGGGCTCCAGACCGGGGGCTCTGTTCCCGCCATACCCTAGGGAGGCCACATCTGAAAGACGTAGCGTGACTTGGTGCCTCCAGGCAGGCTGTGTGCTGAAACGGAGGCGAGACAGACCGTCAGCGTGGAAACCGTGCGGTGACAGCTTCCTTCACCCTCCAGACCCATCAGCTCACAGGGAACTGACAGGCCTCGACTAAGAAGGTAAACAAAGGCTTTAGAGCATGGAGGAGGAATGCCCGAATTCTTTCTTTAATGTCTCCCTATTCATAACATGTCACAGAGTTAATGCCTGGCCTGGTGGAGGTAGCAGTGCCTGGCTTTTAAGATCTCCCAAGGGTGGTGAGTGGAGAAGCCGGAAGCCCAAAGGTTGAGCTCAGAGTCAGAGCAGCTCTTGTCGCTGGTCCAGGCATCTGGCTGCTTCCATGGAAAGTCTGTTGCTCCTGAGTTTGCATGTTCGAGGAGCGAGTCCAGACTCGAGGCTGGTGGCCGAGGCCTGGTGATGGTCATCGTCCAGCTTTGTCTCGCCCCACACTATGCTCCTCATCACCTTTCCCATCTGGAAAGTTCGGTTCTAGTTTTCTGGGTCGATCTGGACAGCTTCCAGGAAAAGCCTTCTCAGAGGTCTGGCCAGTGTGCACGCTCCTGCTGGATCTAGAAAAGCTGCCAGCTTTTCTGGAGGAAATCCCTCCCTCCTTTGCGTGTTTCAGCCTCCTGAACCTCTTTCCTATGCACCCACACTCCCCCTTGCAAGGCAGAACCCCTCTGTAGGGTTAGGATGGCAGTAATACAGTATTTCTGTGCCATTACTTAAAAAGACAAATGGCCTGTTAGCTTTTTAGGATGTAATTTAAAAGCCATTTGTCTCATGGTAATAACTGGAAATGGACTTCCGCTGCAGGCCGGTATGACTTCCTCCAGGAGCGAGAGATTGGCTAATGGTGACCAGTTGGCCCTGGCTGTTTCCAGACTTACCCACTGTTTCCACTGGAAGGCCTGGGGGTGGGGCTGGGGAAATGGTGTTGGGAGAAGACTGTGAGCTCACACAGTGCTTTGGAGAAAGGCAGACACTCTTCTCCGGAGCCGGAGCCGAGCCGCTGTTCTGAGAGAACCAGGAATAAAAACAGGTCCGGAGGGGTGGGGGCCCTAATGATTTAACAGCCAAATCTCACCAATCAGGACCATTGAAATCTGAAAAGGTTGGGCTTCACCTTTGTCCTCTCTTTAAGAATCTGCAGGTAAGTTTGAGTTGTCTGGCTTTGCTGCACCTTAGAAGTGGCATTTCTCAGATAACGGAGGCTTCTTCTGTAGACGGCAAAGCTTTTATTCTAACCACTCAGGGTAGACAGTTTTCAAGAATATATTACCCACACCTCTTCCTCCACAGGATTCTGACTGGGACATTAAGGGTTCATTGAGAGCGCAGGGCCATTATTTTGAATGTCAGTTTTGAAAATTTTGTATTCTCTTTGCTGCCCTTTTGTTCATTATATGCTATTTTACAATTACAAGACTTCATCTATCTTGATAATATATATCTACTGCTTATTTAGTAGGAAAAAATGATAAAACATCCCAAATGGTAGAGTAAGTGATGACCCGCTGACTCCGTGGGTTACGCCGTGGCCTTTGAAGACCACGTTGGAGAGTGCTGCCACAGGAGGTGAAGTACCAGGAAGGCGTCTGTGCTGTATCACTGAGCGGCGCCGCAGGCTGCCGCGCGGCACGTGCACTGGCATCGCCCCTGTGCCTGGGGGTCCCGGTGAGCTCCCATTCCAGACTGTTCGCGTGTACAGACAAAGACACCAAAGTACTTAGCTTTACATGCACGTTCTGTGCATTCAATTACAGGATTCCAGGCAAAAGAAGCAACGTTTACTGACCACCTGTCATGTGCAAGACACTATTTTAGGAACTTTCACATGTGACTTCTCCTAGTCCCTATGATAATGCGCTGAGGTCGTCTTTGTTCAGTAGATGAAGATGCTAAAGCTAAGAGAAGTTGTGTAACTTGCTCGGGCTCACACAGTGAAAGACAGTGGAGCTAGGATTTGAATATCAGCATAACTGACTCCCAATCCCAAGTTCTTTATGCTACACTATACCCATTATCAGTGGCCTCAGTAATGCTGCATGATGCACGACAAGCAATGACAAAAGCTCAGTGGTGTGCAGCAATAAATGCACGCTGCTCACCCTTCTGAGGTGGGCTGGGAATCGGCCAGGCACTTCTGTTGTTCTTGGCTGGGCTCGCTCACGTGTCTGGTGGTTGACTGGCCTTCGGCTGATCTGGGCTGCCCTCGTCTGGGGCAGGCACCTGAAGTGACTGCGTTCTGCTCCACATGTCTCTCGTTCTTCAGCCTGCTAGCCCGGGCATGTTCTCCTGCTAGTTTCCAAGGTAGAAGAAAGCAAGAGCAATCACACAGACCCCTTGAAGCCAGGCTGGGAATGGGCACACAGTCATTTCCATTGGCTAAACCAAGTCACATGACCAGACAACTCTTTTATGGAAGGAATGGCAAAATTATGTGGCAAAGGGTGTGGCTACAGGGAAGAGTGAAAAATTGGGGTCTTTAAATGTTTTACCACATACAACAGGCTGCCTTATTCAAGCCAGAGTTTTGAGGGCTTCGTTTAGATAGCCATCTAATCTTTTTGAGGTTTGGGTAAAGTGTGAGCATGTATGGTGTGGAGACAGGAGTGGTGGGGAGGGGTGTAGGATGAGGAAGGCAGACAGATATATGTTGAACTAAAATAACATCATCCCATAGTATGTTATTGGCTGTAATGAGGGGAACATTCCCTCCTAGGAGATGCCGAACCCATCAGAGTTCAGCTTTATCTGCTGCCATACTTCTCAGTGCCTTTAATATTTCAGTGTCCATTGTGAATATGTAGGGGAATATTAAATGTTTCCCAAACTAATTTGACCATGGGATGCTTTTGCTACAATCTACCTATTAACATCTCTTAGACAACAATGTTCTGGGAAACCCCAGTTTAAAAACACTGCACTAGATGATTTTTAGTAGGTGACTGTTAATGCCACATTCTATTACCCCATGCTACTCTGTAACATCAGGAGGCACTATGGGACTATTAAGAGAAGGAGAAGGGTTTGTGTTGTTGGGGTGTGTGTGTGTGTGTGTGTGTGTGTGTGTGTATGTGTTTCCATCCCTACCCTAAACGGACCCAGACTCATGACCCAGACAGAAAACAGACCAAATAACTGTTTCCACAGCACCCCCTTGGCTGTCAGCCGGTCGTGTGTTACTGCTGTTACTGCTGTTTGCTGCCAGGCTCTGTCTCTCAGATGCCACACCTGGGCAAGGGCCTGAAGGACACGTGTCTTGTGAAGAGTGCAATGCATGGGCTTTGTGAAACTTACCTGCTCCTCGAGTATTCTTTCTTCTTCCCAATGGGTACTGTGATACCCATGCATCATGTTCTGTGTGCTTGAGATTCTTGCAGGTCTTTCCTCCAGGTAACTGCTACTGCACACGTACAATTGCAGGGAGAGGGAGCTCCAATTAAAGGGCAGTTGTCACACACTCCAGGAACGTGTGCTTGAATACAATCAGCCATGTGAATTATAATAATTCTCGATTTGCGGGGGCCACAAGATTTCTACTTGTGACTCTTGATTGACTCCTTCAAGGCCCTATATGTACAATACATGAAAATATCAAAGCAACATTAAAAAGAAAGAAATGTGTAACCTCAGACTTTTCACAAGCGAGAAGTGGTCTGATATTTCTAGCAGGGGTTTCAATCTTAGCTAAACACTGACCAAGCACTGCCGCCCTGGGCTCCGCCTCGTGCCAGCTCCGGCTCACCCTGTGCAACCAGAACTGAAAGGTGCTGGTCCCACGTTGGCTCCCCTCTGCTTGCCCCCTGGGCAGCTAGAGGACTGGACGCTTGGACCTTGTTCCTGCCCCCACCCCACCTTTGGATCTGTATCCACTGATCTCCTCCTTGGAGTCCACTGTCGGGAAGTACCAGGCACCCAGCTGCTAGGAGTTCTGGCCGGGAGCAGGGGGCAGGGCCTGTAACAGACTGCACCAGACAGCCGACTCTTACTCCCCTCCAGAGGCTTAACAAGAATGACGGTAGCTGATCAGGCAGGGCTGCAAATGTCCCATGTCCCCCTCTTCCCATGATCTCTGTGCCTTACACAGCACAGTGCTCGCTGTGCTGGGCCTCACACCCACTGCATGTGAGATAGTGTGTGAGCTAGTGCTCTTTGGAACTGTGTTCATTTACATAACACATTTCTCAGGTGCATATAAGTTATGTATGTGTCAGTGTTGTTAATTATTTGAAATTTAATTTGAATATGAGTTTTTCCTTCCTCTTCCATTTTCCCTTTGTCTCCCACTCAAGCTTATGCAACACTGCAGAAGCAATCTGGGTCTCTCTAGCTGACAATGTGGGGTTCCTGACTTTTAATTTAATGGGGCCAGGTTGGGGGGTGGAGAGGGGGACTTGCTCAGAAGCCCAGGCAGGGTGGCGTAGCTTGCCCAAGGCAACATCGTGAGTGAGAGTCTATGAGTAAGGCCCCAGGATTCACTGCCCCACAGGCCCTCCTCTGGCCCCGCCCTTCTTTCTCCCGGCTTGGTGGCCCATCTCTGCCAGGAAAGCTAATTGGTGAGGTGGCCAGGCCATCTCTACCTAGCTCTGTGCCCAAGCTTCTGAGAGCCTTTCCCAGAATTCCATTAGGCAAGGGCTCTATATCAATTAATGTCCAATGATTATTTTCCTTTACCAATCAGAATTCTCAAAAGCTGAGAAGGATTCTTTCTTGCTCACAAGAAGGTGTGAGTTGAAGAACCACAGAGGACAGAACTCTAATTAGTTCTCATTCACGCTCCCCCCTGTGGGAATTTGGTTCTCTCACCGCCAGCTCCATCCCTCTCTCCCCCTGGCGTGTGACCTGAGCAAAGGGCAAGTTCAGCTCCCACAGGTGCAGAGATCCCTCTCTCCTAAATGAGGGAGAAGAGAAAAGTGATGAGAGCTGATACCCCTGCTCCCGAAAACAGGAAGCAGGCTGGATAGATTGACCTGATAGGGAGCTATCAGGCTGCCACTGGGCTCACACCGGGACTTTTATCACCGCCAGTCATCGGCACTCTGGCGAGCTCATGAATAATGCATTTCCCAGTGATTTCCTTCCTTATTCGCTAGCTTCAGGCCATATTGATTAAAAATAAAAGTCTGCATAGCAGGGCTGTGTTACTGTAACATTTATTTAAAGTCACTGGGAGACAGGACACATGTGTCTACATATGTGTGTTGGTATCTGTTGTCTGTGAATGATGCCATTTGTTTAAGGGGCCACCATGGTTATTCAGCAATTTTTTCAAATCACAGTTTGGTTCTGACTGAAGTCCTTGAAACAGCTGTGTGGTGCGGTGGACAGCACGGGACAGCACGGCGAGGCAGAGCAGCCTGGGGGAGGTGGGGGTGCGCCGGGAGGAGTTAAAGCAGGGAAACTGGACGGTCGAGTTAACAGTGAGGTCTCTTGTTATTCAGCTGAGCTCTCTCTCTCTCCCTCTCTCTCCATCTCTGCCATGGACTCAAAGACCCTCCTGGCTGGACCAGTGTCCACTTCCAAGAAACAAATCAGATGGTGACGTGTGGGAAGTGCCCCTGCAAAAGGGACCTAAGCAATAAAACGACGTATAACCAGCGCTGGTGGCTATGAGACAGCCAAGTGGGGCTGGGGTGTCAGAAGTTCTCATGGGGGGCTCAGTCCTGCCGAAGCTGCCGGGATGGGCTGGCTGTGTGCTGGAGCGGGGCCGGCATCCTCGCCTGCTGAAGGCTCCTGGCTGGGGGCTTCTGTGGACTTCATGTGTGATTCGCAGGAAATGACAGAGAAAAGCACATACCTGGAATCACTGTGCTCGTGGCAGCCCGGTGCCCCCAGCCCTGCTCAGCCACCCCCAGCAGGAGAGCCAGAGACAGGCTTCCAGTGCGACAGGCTGTCGTGGCCTCCCACTTAATTACATTGTCACACAAGCTTTCAGGGATTCAAGAAGAGAGGCCTCTTCGGGGAAATTTATTTCTCCCCGCAAACCATCCACTCAGCCCTCCCCTCACCACGCTGGTCTTTCCCTCTAAAAGCCCGAGAGAAAGTTCAGCAAGTGCCAGACGCCTGCTTCGTGTTGAAAGAAGGTCTAAAGGGAGGAGGGGGGCGCTCCTTCAGGGAGGCTCCCTCACAACTTGCTCTTCCAGGCACTCGGGGCTCAGGCCCGCATTTCCTGGGGTGGGTCCCGGTGGGGGTGGAGGAGCCAGTCACTAAAGTTCTGGAGGGGACCCACGACGGTTGTGCGGTTGTGCGGGTCAGAGGGGTGGAGGGCACTGCATGGCTGGCCGGGCAAGGCTCAGGTGTCTCCTGTCCACGAACTCCCGCCAGTTAAAAGTCAGGACCCAAAGTCTCATCCATCTGGCCCCCGGAGGTCTTGAGGGTATTTTCACATACAGCGTATTACCTGAACTGCCCCAGAAGTCTAGAAGGCTCTTCAAAATCCTTCATTTTAGTTGTCTTATATAGCAACGGTTTAAGCTCTCGCTCCTCTTTCCTTCATTTCCAAAGGTGCAGAAAAACCTAGGACTCCACACGCAGCCTCCTCTTTGCAACCGTCAGCCCCCCCCCGCCCCCCCCGCCCCACCCCACTGACCTGGAGCTG
>CM052543.1:122099912-122110931 GCA_028533065.1 Trachops cirrhosus
TTAGATCAGGCAACAATGCTATTGGTTCTCTCCAATCTTTCCATTTGGACAACCACCGACTTGACTTACATGCTGAGGTGGCCCTAGGTCCCTATTGCCAGTGACACTGGGAAGCCACCCAGCAGGAGTCTCACCCACTTCCATTTCTTTGGTCCCCAGATGGTCTTGAGGCCTGAGAGCTCTGTGTTTTGGATGACTAATCCCCCATATGCTGAGCAGCACATGGAATCGAAGGTTCGCAACCCCCCACCACACACACACCTCATTGAGTCAAAACCTTGAAGCTGGAATCCCTCTTAGGCTTGGCTCTTTGCTTTTGCTCACCTAAAAAGGAAGAACCTGGGAGGGAAGGGCTCATTTCCTCTGCAGGGCGTGCGTGGAGAGCTGGAGCATGCACCAGACCACTCGTTTATTTGAAATTGCTCCATCGTGCAAGGCCCTCTAATCGATCATTCCTCTGCAAATGTCAATGGAGAAATGTGAGTTCCGTATTTATAGAGCCAGAAAAATGGGGGCTTGTCCCCCACCTCCCAGGTGTGTACTTATGCACTGATGAATGACCCCGAAGTGGGTTTGTTATAGAAAAAGTGCGTGCCAAAGGCAGGAACCTTGCATCTGGAAACGCAGTCTGACAATTAGGCCTCTGAGCCCGGAGGCCAGCACGCAGGCTTGGCGCTGGTTTCCTGGTTGTGACCATCACATCCTCAAAGCTGGGGTGAACCCAGGAACTTTGGAATTTGGATCCTCATTGTGTCCACAGTCCTGTACCCTGAGGTTGCTTTTTGTTCTATTTTGTTTTTTTGAATTTTATTGGAAGCCAATAAATTCAGTTCAGGAGAACACAACTCTTACCTTAGTCTTGTCCTGCGAGGGGACTCATGAGAAATAAGGAGTTAACATTCAAAGACTCTCCGAAGTTAGAGGGGGAGTTCCTTGCAGACCTGGGGTGTCTGGATTGGACGAGCATGGCCCAGGAGCCCAGCCCTCCCCAGCTCCACCTCGGGGAGCACGCAGGCCTGCTCCACAACGTGACCTCTGACTGCTGACTTTCTGTCCCCTTCCCCTCTCCCCTCCAAACCAGCCTCTCCTTTCCTGCCCTTTAGACAATGGCACCCTTTGTTTTAAAAAGGTTGGTGAAATAGGAATCACACTTCCAAACTGACATTTACAAAAAGGGACAGAAGTGAAAAATTAGGACTGGCTAAGTCAAAAATGGTGTGTCCTGCTGGAACTCTTGCAGGTCTCTCTCCTCTCTAAGGGCATGTCCGGGCCAGGCCTGAATGCAGGAACAGCTGACTAATGGGTGCCTTGTGTTTTATGCACAGCTGAGGGGGAAACAGTGGCTGCGAAAGGGTTAAAAACCAGCTCTCTTGGTCAAGAGCCCCAAATGACAGGCACGTTCAGTTTCAGTTGGGAAGAAACACAAGTGTTTGGTTAGTAACTGGATATGGCTGGAGCTGGGTTTTGGCCTCCGGTCCCTCTGCAGGTTGAGAGCTGGGGATGGCCCAGTTCTTGTGGTTATTTGGAAGTGGAATCAGGGCAGGAGTCTGGGCAGGAGGCCCTGGAAGGCCGGGCCTGGGGGTGCTGCCCACCCCTCCTTTACACAGACATCTCAGTTAGTGGCGCAACAAAGTCAAGAGTGGGAAAGTCTCGCTTCCAGTCCCTGTGTCCTTTTGGCAAAGCACTGGACTGTATTAGAAAGTGGATTCAGGTAGATACGGATTCAGGGCTGGTTCAGCCTCTTCTTGGCTGAGTTCCTCCTGTTTGTCCTTTGTCCTCTCCATCTAGATCCTTCTTCTGTGAAATGGGGTTCAAAAGTAGCTCTTTGGCTGGATGGTTTTGTATTAAATGAGATGGTATGTATCAACCAGAGATTAACACACTGAAAAAAAATGTTCGTTCTTGCGATTCTCCCAGGAATTCTCCCAGCCTTGGGACCCTTCCGGCAGATGTAAATAAAGCCACTGCAAAACCAATGTGCACGCTGAAGTCCTGCATGCTCTCAGCCCCTCAGTGGAGGAACCCCATGGCCGAGGGAAAGGCAGGCGGCGGCGTGGGGAGAATAAAAGAGCCTTTTCTGAGCAAAGGGGAACTCACCCCAGAGAAGCGCCAGTTAACGATGCCCGAAGCGGGCCTGTGAAGTTAGAGAGGCCTGGAGATTAGAAGGCCAGGAGGAAATAATGCTTTTCTTGTCTGGGCTGTGGTGGCAAAACGAGAGCAACAGCTGGCGGGCATATGCGGCCTGTTAGGGGCACGCTCCCGTCAGACAGAAGGAAATCCTGCCCGGCGCTGGCAGGGCCGCAGCAGCCGCTGGGGAGCAGGCAGTCTGGGGGTCTCGGGGATTCAGAACCATGGTTGCCAAGGCTCCGGGACCCGTGTCCCCCCCACAGCTGCCTGAGCAGGGGCCTCCCTCCCCAGCTGTTGGCCCCTGCGGCCCTTCCCCTTCCCCAGGAGGTGTCGGATCCAATGATGCTATCGACAGAAACTCTGAGGAAGCCTGGGGTTTATTTTGCAACGACTTCAAAATGCCTATACATCCCCCCTCCTCCTCTGGCTGTGCCCGGATGGGCAACTCTGGCCCACTCCACAGTCTGGAATCCTTCTCCTCTGCCAGCTAGACAGTGAGAGGCCCTCTTCTTCCTCCTCCAACTTTTCCTTGGTTCTCCTTCACCCGCCAAGGCATCAAACTCCTGAGAAAGGGACCAGGGCCGCCTGCCATCCCCTCTTGGACCCTCAGCCTCTGAGCCATGTGACAAGATGCCCAGCATTAGCGTCTGTTAATTAATCGGAAAACTGGCTCCCTGTTGGCCCGTAGCTTTTTACAAACCTGAATTAAACGAAGTGTTTATGTGACAGATATGTGGGAGGGATTTCAGATATAATCACCATCAATCTGGCTGCAGCCAAAATAAATTCTGTGAAAAGTAAAACAAACTATTGCACAGACAAAGTAGGCCTTAGGGGTCTCCAGCAATAATCTGTGTTTTCTTATTTAGCCACGTCTAATATTTCTGCTCTCTTCAGTGGAGATAGGATCTCTGCACACAGGGCATTCTTGCTGCAGCTGACAGGGGTAGACACACGCTCCCTCCCGCTGAGTGGAGGGAAGAGGGGAAGGGATGTTGCATATTTACATTTAAATTCTTAGTTCAAATAAACCAGCTCTGGAGGGGCACAAGGTGGGGCGGGGGATGGGAGATGGGGGTGGGGAAGGAGCCCAGCTGTAAGGTGGAGGGCTCACTGCAGTCTCCTCTCCTCCGGGCAGCCTGGGTTCAGACCCTGGTCAGGGCAGGGAGTAGAAAATCAGATTGTGGGTCCTTCCAGAGCGGGCCTGGGTGAGGAGGCCCTGCGTGTGAGCACGAGGTGTGCAGCTCTTCTGGCTGCTCTGTCCTTCGGTTCTTTCAGCACTCCCGTGAGGAAACGGTAGCTCCGACACACCAACAACTCGCCCAGCTCTAAGACAGTGGCGTTAGGCTTCGACCCTACCTCTGAAAGCCCTGTCTCTCTTCCTCTACCTTGCTAAATAAAGACAAGCCAGGCTCTGCCAGTTCTTGAGGCAGAAGTCTCTGGGTCAGCCCTGCTGAGATACCCTCTCTAACAGCTGGGCTGCTCCATGCTCTCCCCCCAGCCCACTCTCCCTCTTCACTCAGCTTGTCCCCAGTCCCCAGACCAGGCATGGGTGAGGGAGGACATGCTGAGGGTCTCCAGACTAGCAGCTGCCTGTCCTGCTGGTGTGGGACTGGGCATAGCACTAGCCTTCTTCCTGAGCTCCAGCTCTTCTGATTCATGCATGGCTCCTGCCCGGATGGCTAGCCTAGGACTCCAGCATCCCCTTAACAGTAAAGACTCCAGCTTGCTCCATACAGATGCTCGAGGTGCTTGAAGTCAGCCCTCCCACTGGCCTGTACCTGGGCTTGTTGTACTTGCCGAGACTCCACAATTTTGGAAAAACCCCCTCCTCCCTCCACTGGGGCCTGGGCGGGGGGCTAAAGAAGCCATGCCCTTCGAACTCCTTGCCTGCCCATCTGCTCCGAATCCCTGTCCTGGCTCCTGGCCTGTAGCATCAGTAGATCCGGTCCCATGTCCTCCCCTCCCTCAGTACCTAGAATTGCCATGGGTAGCACCCTCGGTGCTATTCCTTACCGATTCTGAGAGCCCCTCTTGAAATCTACCATAAGAGATGTTTTCTGTTTTTGTTTTTGTTTTTCTATCTGTGCCTCTATTGCTCTTAGTCAGAACCCATCTAGAGTCAAAGGGTCCACACCCAGTGAGAGAAGATACTACATCAGTGATTCAAGTCATAGCTGCTCCTTCTCCCCTCGACAAAAATAAGGTGGCAGATTCTCTGCTCCCCAACCACCCTACAGCACCAGAAAGGGTTAGTTACATCACAGTTAGGCTTACATACACTTGGGCAGACCAGAAGGAAACCTCTCTGTGAAATAAAAGTGTGTTTGTCACTTTGCAAATCCATTCATTCAGTAACTTTTATTGAGGATCTACTAGGTGCCAGGTACTCTTATAGGCCTTTGGGATATATCATTGAATTAAAAATTCCTGTACTCCTGGAGTTTATATTCTACTAGGTATAGGCAGATGATAAATAGTAATCATAACTAATAAGAAAGGTACATAGTGTGATAGAAGGCAAAAAATGCCAGTGAATAAAGCAGAGTGAGGTGAGATGGATTGGAAGTACCTTCCAAGTGGGGGGTGAGTTACATGTTCAAATGAGGTGCTGGGGGTAGACCTTATGGAGAAGGTGATGTTTGCAAACAGACCTGAGGGACATGAGGAAGTCAGCTGTAAGAGCATCTGGGGAAGGGTGTTCGAGACAGAGGGAACTGTCAGTGCAAAGGCCCTGAGGCAGGATTCTGTTTGGCATGTTTAGGGAACAGCAAGAAGTCCAGAGTGGCCAGAGTGAAGAGAGCAATTGAAGAAGAAGAAGGACGTGAGGTCAGGAAGATGATGGGGGCCAAGCCCTGCAGAACCTTGCAGGCACCACATGGACTGAAACTTTTTTCTGTCCCTACTCAAGTAAATTCATAAAGGCCAGCCTCTTTCATCAAGCTAGAGTACAAGAAATTCAAATATTTCTTGACTTTGTATGCCAAGTCCTGAGGCATATAGTGATGGGTAAGGCAGTCTCTGCCTTCAAGAAGTTCAAGTATGGGCCCCAGTGACTGTGGCAACATGGTGCAGAGGAAAGAGCACTGGTCTAGGGCTTGGGAGACGTGGGTTCTTGTCCGGCCTTGCCATTTAATTTTGGCCATTTGCCAAACCTCAGCTTCCCGTCACTGGAGATAACTATCTGTGCCCTGGCCACCTCCTGGTGATAAGGTGATCAAATGAATTAAGGAAAGTAAAGGTTCCTTGAAAATAGGAGAACCCTGTACAAACACAGGAGGGGATTTGGGAATCCAGTTAACACGGTCACTGCCACATGTGCTTTCCCTGGGACTCAGTCCGAGGTGTAATCTTTGCCATGCCCACTGCTCTCTCTGTGACCTCATTGGCACTCACTTCACCTGGTGAGAACCACGACTGCCATTCATTCCGGCTGATGCAAATCTCCAGCATGAAAACTACATCCAGGGGTGTCTGCTTTGCAAAGGAAATTTACCCACTCCTTCTCTATTTCATGCTTCCCTGATCAGATAAAGCTGCATTCAGTGCTAACTTTTAAGTCAAGTATGCACAACTCCCACCAACAATAACAAAAACAGGCCCACAGGTTGCTGAGCACGGTGAGCCTTTAAAATGCATTCAGACAGTGTGAGGATATTAATAAGGAGACACATATCTCATTTCAGGCTACAAAGCAGATCCCACAGTGGGACATGGAAATGCTGGGCGCTTCAAGGTTAGCTTAAATTGAAGAGGGGAACTCGGCTGGAATACAGACTTGCCTGAGGTTGTGTCCCAGACACTGCGCTTCCACCTCTAATGGCACAGTCTGTCAACTCAGCTCTGTTTGAGTGGAACTAGACAGGCAGTGATGGCCAGAAACAGCAGTTGACTAAAATAATGAAGCTGCATGTAGACAGTGATGAAGGCAGAGAAGGATTGGGCTGGACAGGCCCTTTGGAAATCATCTTAAATACTCTTCATTTATTTTGCAGGTGAGGACACCAAGACCTGCAGGTCACATTGTGACTGCGGTAATGATGGGACTAATGTCATGTTCACTGTGTGTGCCTTTGTCTCCTCTGGAGTCGCAGCAGCCTGAATGTCCCTAGCTATCCTTTTTGTGTGACGGTGCCCCTCTGGATGCAGGACTAGCCAAGGAGACACTTGGAGATTTGGGGGTTCAGTGATGGGGATGGACATGTTGGTGACAATGGAAAGGGCACTGGGTGAGGAATCCAAAGACCTGGCCCGAGGCCTGGCTCTGGTTTTACTTGCCGGGTGACATTTATCTCTCCATCTGTTTTCTCAACTGCAAAGCATGAGACACAGCCAAGAGCACGTGTGTTACAGGGTTCTGGACCCCCGAGTGGTGCATGTAGATGTTTGTGACTTTTATTTTCCATCTCTCTTTTCCAGATTCCAACGTGTCATCTGGAGGACACGGTTCTGAGTTAGGGGCGAGTCTCTGAACAGGGAGCGTGGGGAGGTTGGAGGTCCCTGAAGAGACCCTTGGCCTTCATGGCCACAGTACTCAGGGCTCTGCACCGTCAGTGCCCAGCTCAGCCCGGTCACACTCCAGCCTCACCAGCCTTCTCGTCAGTCCCCAAGTTTGCCCTCGAGTTTTGCACATGTCTCTTCTTCTTCACCTGGGCAATTTCTCCTGTCCTTTAAAATGGCAGCATCACTCACTCCCTCATTGGACCATGTCCAACTCTCCCCTCCAGCCCACCCACTCCACCCCACCCCACCCCCAACAAATTAGTTGCTACCTTCTCTGAGTGGTTGTGAGGAGAACACTCTAGAGCCAGACCTTGTGGGTTTAAATCCAAGTTCTACCACCTACTAGGGGCTTGCTTAGACGCAGAATTTAGCCTCTCCATGTCTCAGCTGCCTCATGTATACAATGGTGATAATAGAAAGGTTATTCCGAGAAATAAGTGAATTAATATATGTCAAAGCATTTAGAACCATGCCAGGTTCATTGTAAATGCTACATAAACATTTATTATTATCATTATCATTGTTGTTAGAATACTACTGTTGTATATCATATGCAATGTAATGGAGTGCGTATCTGCCCCCCCAGACTATTAGAGCCAGAACGGTGTCCTGTTTTTGTGTTTTCTCGGTGACTAACATAATGTCAGGAACATAGTAAGTACTCGATAAACACTCATTGGATAAGTGAGTGGGGAGAGTCTCTGTGGTTCTCTCTACAACATCATTCACATATTTTTTTCAGTAAACTTCGTGAGACAAGCAGCCTTTCAACTATGCCTCTGTGGCCTTCATAGGAATTGTCTTGTGGTTTTAAAAATACCCCAAGTCTCATTTTTGTTTAATGACAAAAGGAAGCTGCTTCGGAATTTTAGCCAGTAGAACTACAATGTGAAATCAAGTGAGGCTCATTGGCTAATAAATCTTTCCACTTGGAGTTGTGGTCCCAGCCACACTGTTCTTGCCATGGTTTGAAGAACAGAGTCCAGGGCTGGGTTCTTTTTGAAGAACAACTAAAAGAACAGAAGATCCCCCCCAAAGTCTTTGGGATCCTGTGGTGTGAAGGTGTGAAGGGGCACAAAAGACTTGGACAAATGAACACAGCCTCCAGAAGGAGACAGGCGAGTTAAGGATATGCCGCATGATGGGGAGCTCAGAGCAGGACTGGGGTTGCAGTTTCCTGGAAGAAGTGGATTTTAAGCCACTGGTTCGCATCCCTGCCCTTAGCATGGGTGCTATGCTCAGTGTCCTGAAACCAGTGCCCACGAGACTGTCTGCCCGCCCGTTCCTGTGAGAGTGCTGGAGGAGAGATGGCTATCTTCCTGTCATACTCCTAATTCCTCTGTCCAACTGCATCCTTAAATACATCAAATTACAGTCCCTCCAGGGGGCTGTGGGGTAAAAATTCAACCACCATATCTCTTTCTGACGGTTACTGGTGAATATAATAATCTAATAAATGACTATATTTGACAATATTTAGATATTGGCTTAGGCAATAATGTAAACATATGTGTTTCTAAACATAATATGCATGTGCTTGAGGTTATATTGATATTTAAACCATTTAAATGACGGATGGGTGATCAGGAATATCAGCGTATTCTCTTAACACAACAGGATCCATTGGGTGAGCTGAGTCGGGTCCCAGCAATTCCTCCCCTCCCTGCATGCACCTGTCACACCTCCCTTCCAGGGGTGGAGTCATTTCCCCTCCCCTTGCACTTGGGCTAGCCTCATGATTTGCTTTGGCCAAGAGAATTCTACAGAAACAATGCTGTGCCAGTTCTGAGCTTTGTAAGAAGCCCCAAAGAGGCTGGATTGCATCCATTTTCACTCTCTTAGAGCCTCAAGTCACCACGTAAGGATATCTGACTCCCCTGGCAGAGAGGGGGACCCAGGCAACCTTCCACTATTCCAGCCTCTCCAGCCAGAGTGCTAGACAGGGAAGAGTGAAGTCATCTTAGATCCTGCCATCCCAACCGAGATCCCCCCACCTTAACACCCCTTGGGAAAGAGATAAGCTGTCTCCTGAAAACCCTGTTCACATCACACATCAGGAGCACGTGGCTGTTGTTTTGAGTCACTTCGATCGGGGAGGTGGTGTTACACTGCAATCCATACTTGACACAAGGGATAGCACCAGTCTGCCCCTGTGGCTGTGATCTCTCCCCGTGCGATCTCTTCTTTGGATTAGGGCAGGCTGGGAAAAAGCCTTGAGTGCCTCTCTTTCCCATCGCTCATGGCAGGTACTGCTGGGTGATACAACTTTCTCTGCCATTCAGTCCAGGTACTGCCTTAAACCTTACTGCAGAGCTAGCGCTACACAACAACCAAGCCATTGACGTAGGTCTTTTCACCCAAAATATTTGCCATTCTAGGATTATTCATCCTGTTTCCAGGGTCTCTGTCAATGAAGAAAAAGGGGAGTAGTGTACCCTAGTAATTCATTAGCTCCTCTGAGAATCATGGAATGGTAAAGATAGTAGAACTTCATAAGTTATCTTACCTAGTGATTCTGAACCCTGGCTGCAGTTTAAAAAGACCTGGGTGGCTTTAAGAATTAAACTGATGTCTGGGCCTGCCCCTCACCCTGCCGCAACCCCAGAAGTTAAGATTCAACTGGGCATCAGTGTTTTAAAATCTGTGTATTCTTTAGTAGTGAAGACATTTAACTTCACAAATTGGGGCCTCAAGGGGTGGATTCCAGCCGGCTGAGCCCCATTGAATAGGGATATCATGGGGAGGCCTTGGGATATCAAGAACTCTGAGCCCTAGAAAGTGGGGAGAATGTTCCTGAATGGACAGGGAGGGTTCACGTGGGGGAGCAGGAGGGTAGGGCAGGTATCCAGGCACTCGGGCAGTCCCTCGGGGGGAAGACAGACATCCTTTCCTTTCTGTCAGGGGAAGCTGATCGGTGAAGGCAGGTTTGATATATGGCTCCAGATGTGAGTGGAAGGTACAGTCCACGTTTTGAGGTTTTTCCTGTGGAGAATTTTTTAAACCTCAGACCTGACTGTCAAAAAGAATCGAGACAAAGTACGAAGCTCACGAGAGATGTGTTTGACGCAATAGGGTCAGAAAAGTTCAAGGAGTCTTCTTTCTTGGCACATTCTGCAGGAATGCTAAAACACAAGGTGACTAGAAACCTTATGACAGTAAAATGTCAAGGCTTCATTTTTTTGGTAAAATATGACATGCAGTCAGGTATATGAGTTGGTAGCACTGGTGCAAATGTGTAATAAATCTCACCTCTTTACTGAAATCTGAAGAGGTTTCAGTGAGTGAGATACAATTGCTTTCGATCACCTCTCATGAAAGGGGTTAGATAGGTTCAAACTGGCACCATAATCAAAGTGCCGTGGGATGTGAAAAAAAAATCTTCCTGAAATATCTCTCCTCCTGCCCATGCTGAGGCCTTTCTGGAGAAAAGCACGTTCACACACTTTCGCTTTGACCCTAACTTTGTAGTTTGAAGAAAAGTTACAGTTTTTAGGGATAGCAGAAAAATTGCCTTATAGTTGAAAACACCACAAATGATGAATGTCATTGAATTTGCAAAGAGGAACCAATTTTCTCCTCACAGCCTCAGCCAGAAGGAGCGGCTTTTAAAGAGCTCCTTTTTGCGGGTGAAGGAACTGCCTGGAGACCGCTCTCCTCTCACGCCAGCGTCTTGAGCTCCTGTCTCTACGGTCATGGTGAGGAATCATCTTTGCCTGACTTTTTCTTTCTTCAAGCCTTTTAAAAATCACTTTTAGTTTTTGCCTTATACACTAATCACCGTGTTTATCCTATAATCATAGGGTAAAAACAGGAGAGGGATCATTACTCAAGCAAACACCCCACCTGCTGACACTCGGAGTCCCCCCGCGGCGGCCCCGGGTCCGCTGGCTCCGTCCCACCTGCTCCAGTTCATCCCCTGCTGTCTCAGGTTTACGGGTCAGAAGCTTGGCTCTGCACAGGCCAGTGCTGCACTGACCATTTTTAGGGGATTTCTTTTTTCTTACAGAATAAAGCTCAAAGCCCTTAGCCTGATCTTCAAGATCCTCTGCAATTAGTGCAATGTTCTCTCCAGCACTCACCTCACTTGGAACCTGGGATCCAGCCTTGCCCCTTTACTCACTCCTGTTCCCAGGTCTGGCACCTTGACTTCGATCCTGCCGGAAGTGTCCTCCCCCTGGTGCAGATCCTCCAAGGTCCAGCTCCCTTCCACCTCCTCTGGGCACCTTCCCCAGTGGTTCCTCCAACTCCCTGAAGCTTTAGTGAGAAATTCTTTGCTACTTAGTGAAGACGCACACATATTTTTTACATGTATGCCTTACATTCCTCTGTAGACAGTAAGATTTTAATCAACAAATATTTATTGGGCACTAACCACATGTGAGGCCCTGG